>CAWUFW010011742.1:0-592343 GCA_963921515.1 Calotriton arnoldi
GTGTGACGGTGGAACCTTTCATCTGCTGTCAGATGTCGCATTTCAAGACATAGGGGCCGATTCGGGCCGGAAGCTCACCTAACACTATTCGTCCGGAAAAAAACCCAGCCGAATGCGTGTTTCCCAACCGATTCGAACAGTCGTCCCAACGAGCAAGTACGATGCGCATAACAGCCCAGATTCCGAGCGAGCCGTACTTACCCATTTCAGCTCCTGTTCCCCGCCCGAGCCGGATCTGTAAACGCCGAATCGAGTCGCATGGAACCAAATACACAGCACCTTCCGGCTGGACTAGTACGATGCGCACTCCGTACGCGCCGAACCCGTCGCTACGTCCGGCACGTCAGAGCATCCGGGAGAGCTGTACATAAGCTCCGATTCGCGCCACAAGACGATCCACGGCGACGAGACGAACAAGCCAGCGACGAGTACGAGTCGAAGCCACGAGAAACCCGAACAAACCACGAATCCCATCGCGCAGGTCCTACCAATACTCTACATCTATTACCGGGACCGGTACAGACGCGTACGGCGCAGACGGTAAGTCAAACACCCACTACACAAACAAACGACATGTACCCAACATATGTCACACACACATAGGTATGCATAAATGACGTACACTAGCAACAGCAGAACCATAGGGGCAGGATGGCTACCACCAATGCCATACACACCCATAAGGGCCTGGATGCCTACCACTACCACCACCCCTACTCAGGGGGGCCTGGATGCCTACCACTACCACCACCCCTACTCAGGGGGGCCTGGATGCCTGTCACTACTACCATCCCCACTCATAGGGGGATGGATGCCTACCACTAACACCATCCCTACTCATGGGGGCCTGGATGCCTGTCACTACTACCATCCCCACTCATAGGGGGATGGATGCCTACCACTACCACCACCCCTACTCAGGGGGTCCTGGATGCCTACCACTACCACCACTCCTACTCAAGGGGGCCTGGATGCCTACCACTACCACCACCCCTACTCAGGGGGGCCTGGATGCCTGTCACTACTACCATCCCCACTCATAGGAGGATGGATGCCTACCACTACCACCACCCCTACTCATGGGGGCCTGGATGCCTACCTTTACCACCACCCCTACTCAGGGGGCCTGGATGCCTACCACTACCACCACCCCTACTCAGGGGGCCTGGATGCCTGTCACTACTACCATCCCCACTCATAGGGGGATGGATGCCTACCACTACCACCACCCCTACTCATGGGGGCCTGGATGCCTACCTTTACCACCACCCCTACTCAGGGGGCCTGGATGCCTGTCACTACTACCATCCCCACTCATAGGGGGATGGATGCCTACCACTAACACCACCCCTACTCATGGGGGCCTGGATGCCTACCACCACCACCACCCCTACTCAGGGGGGCCTGGATGCCTGTCACTACTACCATCCCCACTCATAGGGGGATGGATGCCTACCACTACTACCACCCCTACTCATGGGGGCCTGGATGCCTACCACTACCACCACCCCTACTCAGGGGGGCCTGGATGCCTGCCACCACCACCACCACCCCTACTCAGGGGGCCTGGATGCATGTCACTACTACCATCCCCACTCATAGGGGGATGGATGCCTACCACTAACACCACCCCTACTCATGGGGGCCTGGATGCCTACCACTAACACCACCCCTACTCATGGGGGCCTGGATGCCTGTCACTACTACCATCCCCACTCATAGGGGGATGGATGCCTACCACTAACACCACCCCTACTCATGGGGGCCTGGATGCCTACCACTAACACCACCCCTACTCATGGGGGCCTGGATGCCTGTCACTACTACCATCCCCACTCATAGGGGGATGGATGCCTACCACTAACACCATCCCTACTCATGGGGGCCTGGATGCCTGTCACTACTACCATCCCCACTCATAGGGGGATGGATGCCTACCACTACCACCACCCCTACTCAGGGGGCCTCGATGCCTACCACCACCACCACCCCTACTCAGGGGGCCTGGATGCCTGTCACTACTACCATCCCCACTCATAGGGGATGGAGGCCTACCACTAACACCATCCCTACTCATGGGGGCCTGGATGCCTGTCACTACTACCATCCCCACTCATAGGGGGATGGATGCCTACCACTACCACCACCCCTACTCATGGGGGCCTGGATGCCTACCACTACCACCACCCCTACTCAGGGGGCCTAGATGCCTACCACTACCACCACCCCTACTCAGGGGGCCTGGATGCCTACCACTACCACCACCCCTACTCATGGGGGCCTGGATGCCTACCACCACCACCACCCCTACTCAGGGGGGCCTGGATGCCTGTCACTACTACCATCCCCACTCATAGGGGGATGGATGCCTACCACTACCACCACCCCTACTCATGGGGGCCTGGACGCCTACCTTTACCACCACCCCTACTCAGGGGGGCCTGGATGCCTACCACCACCACCACCCCTACTCAGGGGGGCCTGGATGCCTGTCACTACTACCATCCCCACTCATAGGGGGATGGATGCCTACCACTAACACCACCCCTACTCATGGGGGCCTGGATGCCTACCACTACCACCACCCCTACTCAGGGGGCCTGTAAGCCTGTCACTACTACCATCCCCACTCATAGGGGGATGGATGCCTACCACTACCACCACCCCTACTCATGGGGGCCTGGATGCCTACCACTACCACCACCCCTACTCAGGGGGCCTGGATGCCTACCACCACCCCTACTCAGGGGGGCCTGGATGCCTGTCACTACTACCATCCCCACTCATAGGGGGATGGATGCCTACCACTAACACCACCCCTACTCATGGGGGCCTGGATGCCTACCACTAACACCACCCCTTCTCATGGGGGCCTGGATGCCTGTCACTACTACCATCCCCACTCATAGGGGGGTGGATGCCTACCACTAACACCACCCCTACTCATGGGGGCCTGGATCCCTACCACTAACACCACCCCTACTCATGGGGGCCTGGATGCCTGTCACTACTACCATCCCCACTCATAGGGGGATGGATGCCTACCACTAACACCATCCCTACTCATGGGGGCCTGGATTCCTGTCACTACTACCATCCCCACTCATAGGGGGATGGATGCCTACCACTACCACCACCCCTACTCAGGGGGGCGTGGATGCCTACCACCACCACCACCCCTACTCAGCGGGGCCTGGATGCCTGTCACTACTACCATCCCCACTCATAGGGGATGGATGCCTACCACTACCACCATCCCTACTCATGGGGGCCTGGACGCCTACCTTTACCACCACCCCTACTCAGGGGGGCCTGGATGCCTACCACCACCACCACCCCTACTCAGGGGGGCCTGGATGCCGGTCACTACTACCATCCCCACTCATAGGGGGATGGATGCCTACCACTAACACCACCCCTACTCATGGGGGCCTGGATGCCTACCACTACCACCACCCCTACTCAGGGGGGCCTGGATGCCTGTCACTACTACCATCCCCACTCATAGGGGGATGGATGCCTACCACTACCACCACCCCTACTCATGGGGGCCTGGATGCCTACCACTACCACCACCCCTACTCAGGGGGGCCTGGATGCCTACCACCACCACCACCCCTACTCAGGGGGGCCTGGATGCCTGTCACTACTACCATCCCCACTCATAGGGGGATGGATGCCTACCACTAACACCACCCCTTCTCATGGGGGCCTGGATGCCTGTCACTACTACCATCCCCACTCATAGGGGGATGGATGCCTACCACTAACACCACCCCTACTCATGGGGGCCTGGATGCCTACCACTAACACCACCCCTACTCATGGGGGCCTGGATGCCTGTCACTACTACCATCCCCACTCATAGGGGGATGGATGCCTACAACTACCACCACCCCTACTCAGGGGTCCTGGATGCCTACCACTACCACCACCCCTACTCAAGGGGGCCTGGATGCCTACCACTACCACCACCCCTCTCAGGGGGCCTGGATGCCTGTCACTACTACCATCCCCACTCATAGGGGGATGGATGCCTACCACTACCACCACCCCTACTCATGGGGGCCTGGATGCCTACCTTTACCACCACCCCTACTCATGGGGGCCTGGATGCCTGTCACTACTACCATCCCCACTCATAGGGGGATGGATGCCTACCACTAACACCACCCCTACTCATGGGGGCCTGGATGCCTACCACTAACACCACCCCTACTCATGGGGGCCTGGATGCCTGTCACTACTACCATCCCCACTCATAGGGGGATGGATGCCTACCACTAACACCATCCCTAATCATGGGGGCCTGGATGCCTGTCACTACTACCATCCCCACTCATAGGGGGATGGATGCCTACCACTACCACCACCCCTACTCAGGGGGGCCTCGATGCCTACCACCACCACCACCCCTACTCAGGGGGGCCTGGATGCCTGTCACTACTACCATCCCCACTCATAGGGGGATGGATGCCTACCACTAACACCATCCCTACTCATGGGGGCCTGGATGCCTGTCACTACTACCATCCCCACTCATAGGGGAATGGATGCCTACCACTACCACCACCCCTACTCATGGGGGCCTGGATGCCTACCACTACCACCACCCCTACTCAGGGGGGCCTAGATGCCTACCACTACCACCACCCCTACTCAGGGGGGCCTGGATGCCTACCACTACCACCACCCCTACTCATGGGGGCCTGGATGCCTACCACCACCACCACCCCTACTCAGGGGGGCCTGGATGCCTGTCACTACTACCATCCCCACTCATAGGGGGATGGATGCCTACCACTACCACCACCCCTACTCATGGGTGCCTGGACGCCTACCTTTACCACCACCCCTACTCAGGGGGGCCTGGATGCCTACCACCACCCCTACTCAGGGGGGCCTGGATGCCTGTCACTACTACCATCCCCACTCATAGGGGGATGGATGCCTACCACTAACACCACCCCTACTCATGGGGGCCTGGATGCCTACCACTACCACCACCCCTACTCAGGGGGGCCTGTAAGCCTGTCACTACTACCATCCCCACTCATAGGGGGATGGATGCCTACCACTACCACCACCCCTACTCATGGGGGCCTGGATGCCTACCACTACCACCACCCCTACTCAGGGGGGCCTGGATGCCTACCACCACCCCTACTCAGGGGGGCCTGGATGCCTGTCACTACTACCATCCCCACTCATAGGGGGATGGATGCCTACCACTAACACCACCCCTACTCATGGGGGCCTGGATGCCTACCACTAACACCACCCCTTCTCATGGGGGCCTGGATGCCTGTCACTACTACCATCCCCACTCATAGGGGGTGGATGCCTACCACTAACACCACCCCTACTCATGGGGGCCTGGATCCCTACCACTAACACCACCCCTACTCATGGGGGCCTGGATGCCTGTCACTACTACCATCCCCACTCATAGGGGGATGGATGCCTACCACTAACACCATCCCTACTCATGGGGGCCTGGATGCCTGTCACTACTACCATCCCCACTCATAGGGGGATGGATGCCTACCACTACCACCACCCCTACTCAGGGGGGCGTGGATGCCTACCACCACCACCACCCCTACTCAGCGGGGCCTGGATGCCTGTCACTACTACCATCCCCACTCATAGGGGGATGGATGCCTACCACTACCACCATCCCTACTCATGGGGGCCTGGACGCCTACCTTTACCACCACCCCTACTCAGGGGGCCTGGATGCCTACCACCACCACCACCCCTACTCAGGGGGCCTGGATGCCTGTCACTACTACCATCCCCACTCATAGGGGGATGGATGCCTACCACTAACACCACCCCTACTCATGGGGGCCTGGATGCCTACCACTACCACCACCCCTACTCAGGGGGCCTGGATGCCTGTCACTACTACCATCCCCACTCATAGGGGGATGGATGCCTACCACTACCACCACCCCTACTCATGGGGGCCTGGATGCCTACCACTACCACCACCCCTACTCAGGGGCCTGGATGCCTACCACCACCACCACCCCTACTCAGGGGGCCTGGATGCCTGTCACTACTACCATCCCCACTCATAGGGGGATGGATGCCTACCACTAACACCACCCCTTCTCATGGGGGCCTGGATGCCTGTCACTACTACCATCCCCACTCATAGGGGGATGGATGCCTACCACTAACACCACCCCTACTCATGGGGGCCTGGATGCCTACCACTAACACCACCCCTACTCATGGGGGCCTGGATGCCTGTCACTACTACCATCCCCACTCATAGGGGGATGGATGCCTACAACTACCACCACCCCTACTCAGGGGTCCTGGATGCCTACCACTACCACCACCCCTACTCAAGGGGGCCTGGATGCCTACCACTACCACCACCCCTCTCAGGGGGGCCTGGATGCCTGTCACTACTACCATCCCCACTCATAGGGGGATGGATGCCTACCACTACCACCACCCCTACTCATGGGGGCCTGGATGCCTACCTTTACCACCACCCCTACTCAGGGGGGCCTGGATGCCTACCACTACCACCACCCCTACTCAGGGTGGCCTGGATGCCTGTCACTACTACCATCCCCACTCATAGGGGGATGGATGCCTACCACTACCACCACCCCTACTCATGGGGGCCTGGATGCCTACCTTTACCACAACCCCTACTCAGGGGGGCCTGGATGCCTGTCACTACTACCATCCCCACTCATAGGGGGATGGATGCCTACCACTAACACCACCCCTACTCATGGGGGCCTGGATGCCTACCACTACCACCACCCCTACTCAGGGGGGCCTGGATGCCTGTCACTACTACCATCCCCACTCATAGGGGGATGGATGCCTACCACTACCACCACCCCTACTCATGGGGGCCTGGATGCCTACCACTACCACCACCCCTACTCAGGGGGGCCTGGATGCCTACCACCACCACCACCACCCCTACTCAGGGGGGCCTGGATGCATGTCACTACTACCATCCCCACTCATAGGGGGATGGATGCCTACCACTAACACCACCCCTACTCATGGGGGCCTGGATGCCTACCACTAACACCACCCCTACTCATGGGGGCCTGGATGCCTGTCACTACTACCATCCCCACTCATAGGGGGATGGATGCCTACCACTAACACCACCCCTACTCATGGGGGCCTGGATGCCTACCACTAACACCACCCCTACTCATGGGGGCCTGGATGCCTTTCACTACTACCATCCCCACTCATAGGGGGATGGATGCCTACCACTAACACCATCCCTACTCATGGGGGCCTGGATGCCTGTCACTACTACCATCCCCACTCATAGGGGGATGGATGCCTACCACTACCACCATCCCTATTCAGGGGGGCCTCGATGCCTACCACCACCACCACCCCTACTCAGGGGGGCCTGGATGCCTGTCACTACTACCATCCCCACTCATAGGGGGATGGATGCCTACCACTAACACCATCCCTACTCATGGGGGCCTGGATGCCTGTCACTACTACCATCCCCACTCATAGGGGGATGGATGCCTACCACTACCACCACCCCTACTCATGGGGGCCTGGATGCCTACCACTACCACCACCCCTACTCAGGGGGCCTGGATGCCTACCACTACCACCACCCCTACTCAGGGGGCCTGGATGCCTACCACTACCACCACCCCTACTCATGGGGGCCTGGATGCCTACCACCACCACCACCCCTACTCAGGGGGCCTGGATGCCTGTCACTACTACCATCCCACTCATAGGGGGATGGATGCCTACCACTACCACCACCCCTACTCATGGGGGCCTGGACGCCTACCTTTACTACCACCCCTACTCAGGGGGGCCTGGATGCCTACCACCACCCCTACTCAGGGGGGCCTGGATGCCTGTCACTACTACCATCCCCACTCATAGGGGGATGGATGCCTACCACTAACACCACCCCTACTCATGGGGGCTTGGATGCCTACCACTACCACCACCCCTACTCAGGGGGGCCTGGATGCCTGTCACTACTACCATCCCCACTCATAGGGGGATGGATGCATACCACTACCACCACCCCTACTCAGGGGGCCTGGATGCCTGTCACTACTACCATCCCCACTCATAGGGGATGGATGCATACCACTACCACCACCCCTACTCATGGGGGCCTGGATGCCTACCACTACCACCACCCCTACTCAGGGGGCCTGGATGCCTACCACCACCACCACCCCTACTCAGGGGGCCTGGATGCCTGTCACTACTACCATCCCCACTCATAGGGGGATGGATGCCTACCACTAACACCACCCCTACTCATGGGGGCCTGGATGCCTACCACTAACACCACCCCTTCTCATGGGGGCCTGGATGCCTGTCACTACTACCATCCCCACTCATAGGGGGTGGATGCCTACCACTAACACCACCCCTACTCATGGGGGCCTGGATGCCTACCACTAACACCACCCCTACTCATGGGGGCCTGGATGCCTGTCACTACTACCATCCCCACTCATAGGGGGATGGATGCCTACCACTAACACCATCCCTACTCATGGGGGCCTGGATGCCTGTCACTACTACCATCCCCACTCATAGGGGGATGGATGCCTACCACTACCACCACCCCTACTCAGGGGGGCGTGGATGCCTACCACCACCACCACCCCTACTCAGCGGGCCTGGATGCCTGTCACTACTACCATCCCCACTCATAGGGGGATGGATGCCTACCACTACCACCATCCCTACTCATGGGGGCCTGGACGCCTACCTTTACCACCACCCCTACTCAGGGGGGCCTGGATGCCTACCACCACCACCACCCCTACTCAGGGGGGCCTGGATGCCTGTCACTACTACCATCCCCACTCATAGGGGGATGGATGCCTACCACTAACACCACCCCTACTCATGGGGGCCTGGATGCCTACCACTACCACCACCCCTACTCAGGGGGGCCTGGATGCCTGTCACTACTACCATCCCCACTCATAGGGGGATGGATGCCTACCACTACCACCACCCCTACTCATGGGGGCCTGGATGCCTACCACTACCACCACCCCTACTCAGGGGGGCCTGGATGCCTACCACCACCACCACCCCTACTCAGGGGGGCCTGGATGCCTGTCACTACTACCATCCCCACTCATAGGGGGATGGATGCCTACCACTAACACCACCCCTACTCATGGGGGCCTGGATGCCTACCACTAACACCACCCCTTCTCATGGGGGCCTGGATGCCTGTCACTACTACCATCCCCACTCATAGGGGGGTGGATGCCTACCACTAACACCACCCCTACTCATGGGGGCCTGGATGCCTACCACTAACACCACCCCTACTCATGGGGGCCTGGATGCCTGTCACTACTACCATCCCCACTCATAGGGGGATGGATGCCTACCACTAACACCATCCCTACTCATGGGGGCCTGGATGCCTGTCACTACTACCATCCCCACTCATAGGGGATGGATGCCTACCACTACCACCACCCCTACTCAGGGGCGTGGATGCATACCACCACCACCACCCCTACTCAGGGGGCCTGGATGCCTGTCACTACTACCATCCCCACTCATAGGGGGATGGATGCCTACCACTAACACCATCCCTACTCATGGGGGCCTGGATGCCTGTCACTACTACCATCCCCACTCATAGGGGGATGGATGCCTACCACTACCACCACCCCTACTCATGGGGGCCTGGATGCCTACCACTACCACCACCCCTACTCAGGGGGGCCTGGATGCCTACCACTACCACCACCCCTACTCAGGGGGGCCTGGATGCCTACCACTACCACCACCCCTACTCATGGGGGCCTGGATGCCTACCACTACCACCACCCCTACTCATGGGTGCTGGATGCCTACCACTACCACCACCCCTACTCAGGGGAGGATGGATGCCTGTCACTACTACCATCCCCACTCATATGGGGATGGATGCCTACCACCCACACCACCCCTACACATAGGATGGGTAATGCATGACACAACCAGCATACTCCAACATAAGGAATGTCTGAAAAATACATCCCCCCAACACCATGACAAGCGTGTGTAGTCTGAGTCAAATGCCTACAACACTGAACATGACATTGAGCATACAATGTGACCCCCTATCACATGTGTCACACATAAATGTGTGTGGCCTCCACAATGCAAGCAGACCATGACCACTGTGGCAATGGGGTATAACACCCCATCATCACAGTGACCAAAAGGGAAGTGTGGGGTCCATAGCTGAAGCCCAATTGAACATTGTGGCAATGGGGTCTAAACCCCCATCATCACAGTGACCAAAATGTAAGTGTGGGGTCCATAGCTGAAGCCCAATTGAACATTGTGGCAATGGGGTCTAAACCCCCATCACCACAGTGACCAAAAGGTAAGTGTGGGGTCCATAGCTGAAGCACATTCTGAACATTGTGGCAATGGGGTCTAAAACCCCATCATCACAGTGACCAAAATGTAAGTGTTGTCGTGGGAAAAGCTGCAAATGCCAAACAGCATGGATGATTCCTGGTCACAGAACAACAAACACATCTGTGGCATAGTAGTGCTTGTGTCCCATAGCAACATAGATTGGGTGAGGCAAACAGTGCAGTGCAAATAAGATATACCTTTGGCCATGTGCAGACAAACATCACCCATGGGGGCTGACATTGACAACATTTGTCAATAACACAATGACAGAAGTGACCATCATAATGCAGCCCACATATCTGCACCAATGGACACACAAATGTAGATATCCTGTGGAGACTGTAGATGTCAAGTGAACAAATACCATACCATGGCAGCAATGGGACATACAAAGCATGATCATTGTGCTGACTGATGACCTAGGAGTCCCAGGGACAGCAGGGGAAAGCCACCAAACAACATACAGCCAATGGCACACTAAAGATATGCCAATGCAGTGGTGCAGATGCACAAACACAAACAGGCAGCCTCCCACTGCATATCAAACACAACAGGTGATGGGGGGGTGTGCCAGTGTCCCCAGGCAACCACACAACACATGAGGAGGCCTGAATCACAATTACACAGATGTGTATACAGTGCCACACAAAAGTAACTCATGGATCAGATTCCCCTATGTGGGCAATCAGGCATTGTTAGATGAGAGGGAGCCCAAATTACACATGTCACACAAGCTTGTAGGAACAGCAAATAACACAGCAAGAGACAGACCCACCACAGCACTACCCCCAGGGACCCCACATTGTGGTGACCCTGGCCTGCATGATAATCCCACTGTGATGACAAAGCTAGATGTCGTTCACACTGTGAACCACAGTCATGTGTCCTGAGCAACAAACTACCATCACACCTACACAAGCACAAATCAATCTGCACGGCCTGTCAGCCAAGGCCAACATGGAGGTAGGGGTCTAGCCGTGCAACAACTCTCATTTGCACACACTCAACACCACACACCTTGATCTCCACCAATGTGCAGCAGTGAAGCTCACATGGACTGGTGACATTGCACATGCACCCATTACAATCCCAGGGGGTGTGGTGGGAACTAAGGTGCAGAAACCCATCACACATGGCCAGTCAACAAGACTCGTGAATGTCTGACACACTGCACAGTACGCCGTACATGGGCATGACGTGAAATCCACCACAATCAATGGGATCCCGGACACTGTCACACACCAACGAAGAAGTCAAGGTGACACACAAAGAACACACATAGACAACTTCCAACATTGCAGCTCTGACCCTGAGGAGTGGCAGCAGTCACACACACAACGTGTCACAATCACTGAAAGCTAACACAAACTGTAAATTACATGACTTGTGTAACCAACAAGTGCCAAGGGGAATCCTGACTGTGTCTCATCTGTGTTTGCCCACAAACTCAGCCCTGACAGCAAACACACCTATGGATGACACCCTGATGACCAGTAATGTGCCATGCACCCACATCCCAGAGAACCCAGGGCGAAGAGTTTGGGGGAACATAGGTCAACTCAGCAAGCATCACAAACAGGAACATCACTAGGGATCCCAGCCTACATAGCAAAATGGAAGTGAACGCACACAGACATGCTCACACAACACACACCTTGGGCTCAGGCAATGTCACGGAATTACACACTGCCATGAGGGGACTCTACTCCTGTGTAAGGAAAGCTGTGCCATACGTTGTCTCTGCAGGGCTCTATCATGTCAGCAGAACACTTGGTCACTCAGTCAACAATTAGCACAAAATGAAGGCTCTCGTCACATCAGCCTGGTCATGGGAGTGTCACCGAAATCATCTGCACAGATCCAACACACATGTATAGCAAGTTGCACTGATAACACAGATGAGTCCTTCCCCATTGATGCCCAAACTTGCATGTCCAGTGGAGATGGTCACACGGTCAGGGAAATAGACATATTGAACAATGGCAAGCACAACTGATGTGCAGGGGTGTAAGCCACAGATGTGATATTGCAAATAAATGTAGGAAATCCCATTGGCAAATATTGAAAACATGACACCCTCATATTGCTGCAAAGGATGACATGGCTACACACCAGGATAGGACACATTCCCCCTGGACCACATGGGGACCTGCACAGTAACACTTCATTTTCATGATATCAAAAATCTCCATCACTGCAGCAAGGGCATGGTTAGCATCATCAACATCATGTACATCTGAAGCAAAACCACCAGAGAACAGAA
The DNA here is from genome assembly GCA_963921515.1 of Calotriton arnoldi. Lineage (NCBI taxonomy): Eukaryota > Metazoa > Chordata > Amphibia > Caudata > Salamandridae > Calotriton > Calotriton arnoldi. The sequence continues at coordinate 12,701 of CAWUFW010011742.1, forward strand.
AGGAGCTTTATTCAGCATATGGGTGTGAAATAGAAAGTCCAGAAAAAAGACAAAGGCCAATGGCCAGTCCAACAGTAAAGTCCGAACAGGGTGACAGTGGCAGATGTCACCCTTTGCTTGCCTGCACTGCTACGGACCAGGGACATTCCCCTCGGAGGGGCATACGGGGGGCAGGCCAGGCACCGCAGGGACAGGATCAGGGCTCACCAGAAGGAGGCAGGGAAGGGGTGGCTGGTGCTGGAGAGTCACTGACAACTGCAGTGGAGGTGTCTGACATGGTGGGTGCCAGCACAACTGGGGGGCATGAGTCAGATGGTGTGGGTGCCGGCACGACTGCAGTGGGCTGGCCAGATGGAGTGGACAGGTTCCCCACTACAGTGCCCAAGTCAGAAGGGCTGGTAGTGAACTCCACTGCAGTGCCTATCTCCAGGGGAGTAGAATGGGGTTCAGGTAAGGTGGGCAGGACAGAGGGGGAGGACACGGTCTCCACACCAGTGGCACAAACATGTGCAGCGGGGGGTGTGAGGCTGGAAGAGCAAGTGGTAGGGGGAGAAGGCCGGATCATTTTGGGGATGGTGTATCTGTGGGTGGGGGAACCTGTGTTGTGGGGGCCTGAGGGATGGAGGAAGGAGACTGTGTGGTTGAGCTGCAGGGCGGAGGTGGGGTCTTGCTCTTCCGGGACCGGGGGGACTTGCGTGTGGGGGCCTTAGTCTGTCTGTGCCTGGGGGTGAGGGCCACTCCCCTCTGTGTGGGTGGACTTCCTCTTCCCCCTGTATGCTGGATCAGCTGGATCGGAGGGGAAGAGACCGAGGTCACAGAGGAAGAGCTGCTTTTTAGGTGGGGTTGCAGGTGAGGCAAGGGAAGAGGTCTTGGAGGAAGAGGATTTGGAGGACTGCGGAGTGACTGTGGATGCCTGTGTGTGTGTCTGTTCCCCATCCCCTGTGAGTGTGGTATCAGTCCCCTGAGGATGCTTACGTGCATGTTTTGCCTTTGTTTTGGGTGTTTCAGTGCTGCTCGTGTCTGTGTGTTTGGGTGATTGTGCAGGTGTGCATGTGCTTGGGACAGATAGGGTGCCAGGAAGTGTGGATGGGGCAGAGGTAGGAGGGGTGAGGGACTGTTGGAGGAGGGACACTGCTGCCATCAGGGAGGAGTCCATGGACTTATTGCTCCTCTGTAGGGCAGACATGCCCGATGAGATGCCCTCCATGAACGACACCAGCTGTGTCAACAGAGTGGTGTGTGCGTGGAGGACACTCAGCATTGCTGTCTGCCCTACATGGAGCTGGCGAAGTAAGTACACAGACTCCTCACTCAGGGCAGCAGGGGACACAGGGGCAGGGGGTGCAGTGCCTGGCACAAAGGAGACACGCTCCCGAACACGGGAGCCTCCACAGACCTCTGGAATGGGAGCCAATGGGAGGGCGGTGGTGGTGGTGGTGGTGGTGGCGGGGCCAGCCATACTAGCTGGGGTGTGGTGGCTGCTGACACCCGCCTCCACAAGGGAGTCATCCTCCGAGCTGCTGTGGTCCTCAGCTGAGGTGGATGGTGCTGAGGACTCCTCGGTGTGGCTCCCCTCGCCCTCCGTGCCACTGGGTCCCTCCGACCACTCATCGGCTGCTGACCCAGTCTGGCTCTGCAGCGCCTCCTGGTCCGTGGAGCTGTCCCCTCCTGTGGCCGTGGATGTATCTGCAAACAATTAGGGAAACAGACAAACATCAGTCACCTGCACTGACCGCACACACCACAGTAAGTACAGCACATTACAGAGCAAGCCCTGGCATCCTTAGTTGAACATTGCCAAAAGTGCTCACACAGATTAGGAGAAGCCAATTGTCAGTCTGATGGTCAACCATGGCACTCACACCCCTCCTGGCCTTTGAAGTAAGGTTCTGTTCTACCATATAACACAGACCCATGTACCTTTCTGCTCTGCCCATGAAACATGGCACTCCCATATAGGCCCCACCAGTCAGGCCCTGATAGATGACCTAAGTTGTCCATTTTTCTTTTAGCCTTTTAGTACCTGTCACAGTGGTCCACACCCCCTTAGATACATACACTTAGGCCCAAGCCCTCACAGTGGTCCACACCCCCTTAGATACATACACTTAGGCCCAAGCCCACCTCCTTAGATGCACAAACACATGTAGGCCCAAGAGGCCACTGCCTCTTGCTATCATTTTTAATACAACAAATCTTGTAGGCCTTTCTGACCTGACAGCAGGGACCTGTGCCATCCACCGCAGCACCAGCCCCCCCTTGTAAATTTCCACAGTCACAAGAATAAGGTTAGCCCACACGTACGTGACACTCTGCTGGTACATCTTGCTCTTTCACAAGCAATGTTTGCAATATTTTAACTCATGAAACTTTCCACGCTTGCTCAACAGAAACTGAAAAGGCGGCTACGTGACAGAGAAATAATATATAAAATCTTAATTCCTGAGCATCTTACGGTAAAAGTTATCTTTTTCTTATGTTTGCGGTCAAGAGCACCGACCACCTGCTAAAAGCCCCTGTTTTCACCATGATACCACTTCTCTGTTCTTCAAAAAACTTTCCACAGTTACTGTAAGCGTGCGGTCAAGGACCCACGTCAGGGCCCACGTCAACTGTGGGTAGGAGTTCTGCATTAAGCCATATAAAAGGTTTGCACCCATGTCCACGCCCTGAACTCTTCGTCTAGTGCTTTGCATGGTGAGGGTTCCCGGTCGGCCGTTCTCCTGATCTTGGGCCTAGAACTTCTACTCTCAAGGTGGTAATGCTCTTTTCTGATTACTAGCCTTTTGGCTTTGTCAGCCTCTCTAATTTAGCTCATCCACACCCAATTCATTGCATTTATCCTAGCTTAAATTGTGTAGCCTTGGATGGTTCTTGCTCTCTCATTTAAGATTTGCCTTCTAGGCGCTTGCCTATTCATGATCCCTCTTTTAAGACTTGCCCCATAGGCTGTAGCTCACTGATAGATAGTTACATAGATCTTTGTGCTTCACTTAAAATATGATTTGTAATCTTGTTGATACTTTCATCTTCATCCTGCTCATGTGTTGATGAGCAGCATTAAATGAACAGTTCTCGGTGTTACTGAATTGGTTAATGAAGTGCTACTGTATTTCACACCGTTGTTCCTTCTTTTCAAGTGAACGAGCAGAGTGCGGGTCGTGCTCTCATGAGCCGGTAAGCAGAAGGGTGTGACCACCCATTTACCCTCCAACAGCTTGCACCCATCTGTCTGGTGCCTGTCTGATGGTAATACCCCAGTGTGGACACATGCACCACCTACCCAGTTGTTGGACATTGCAGAGAACACGGTGAAGTTTGTGAACATGCACACATCACATCTCTTGCCACTGAGTCAGTACAGGTGTCCGGATAAAGGGATGGCCAGAGTCTAATTTGTAATGCATGTGATGCATACCAGCACCAGACACCATGATGCACCCATGTCCTCATAGTCAATGCCACAATGGGGTGCATGTTGCACATGTCACTCCCCTGCAGGATCACTTTTAGGAAGTTTAATGCCATGGCACAGGCATGCCTGCAAAGTCATACGTCACTGTCTCCAGTCACATGGGCAGGGCAGCCAGCCAAACAACAGTCTGCACTGTGTCACAATCCTAGGTCATGGGGAATGCAAGTTCTGTAGCTGACAAGTGCACATGTCCATCCCCCACACACCACATCATCTGAACTCTTATTTGTCCACGTCATACCAATTGGACATATGGGAGACATGAAACACAACTCTCTGAACCTGAGCACCTCACAGTCGGCTGTGAATGAGAAACAGCTGCCTGAACTTCTCAGTCGCATGCAACAGTCTGCACAGTCAAGTGATCAAACACCTATATGTCACACAAGTATCGTCTCTCATGGTCACATCTCAGATGGCATGCTGAGTCCCAACCGATAAACACCCCAGTAGTCCTGACAACGAAGCCACAGCACAATGACACAGAGGCAGACACCTGAGGGAACATTTCACTGAGCAAAACGTGTCAGCTGATACACGTGAGTGGGAGTACAGAGTGTATTGTATGCCCTGGAGTAGGCATGACTGTCCTGCTCCACGTGAAAGAGGGATGAGCCATGGACAGTAGGCAGGTGGCTAAGCATGTGTGACACACTTGATATACATACTCCTGAGGCCCAAACATTGTTCCCACCCGCAGCATGGGGGTGTGCCAAATACCCCAGGCACATGTGGTGAGTCAGATCAGTAATTGGAACACATATCAAAGTTACACCAGATTACATGTCAGAACTCAGGCATTGTGTAAGCAATTGACCCACCCATGAAGCCCACCACAAAGGTACGGTAACAAATGCTGTCCCCCACCCTCAGCTAAGCAAAATGCAAGGACACAGTACCCAAGTGACACAATTTCCAGACTGTAAGGGCCACACCTGGGTATCAGATGAGGAGTGGGCATGTCACAATTGAGGGACATGGGTCCTGGACCACAAGACTGATGTACTGTGGAGGTTTAACCAGGCCAGAGTAGGGCACATAGCATGTCAGACAAAGTTCACAGTGCAGTCATGGACTCACCCCCTCCTTGCTGCTGTCTGGCCTTCAGCTGCCCATCCAGGTCAGGGAAGACCACCGCCAGGATCCGGTGCATGTGGGGGGTCAGGGTCCGGTGTCCGCCCCTCCTGCGAGGAGGCGACAGCTTCAGCTGGACCCTTGCGATCCTCTGTGTCCAGCCCCGAAGGTCCTGCCACCTCTTCTGGCAGTTGCGGATCCGGCGCTTGTAGTCCCCCACGGATCGTACTGTCCGGACGATGGTCAGCCAGATCTCCTGCTTCTGGTGGGCATCAACCTGTGAGGATGACAAAGTGAAAAAGGCCATTACTACACATGCAACATATCCGTGCATCACACAGTTGGATGTGCATGTCTCAATCACAGGGGCATATGATGTACACAGGCAGTGCAACTATGGCTATGAACAGTTTGCCAGCAGTTACTAAATGGTATCATTGCCTGGGAAGTAAAACCTTGTTGGAATGCACTGTTACTGCACTATACCTGTTCAGTGCATGTAACTACCCACTTTGGGGGGTGAGAACTACTCAGTGAGCATGCTAGCCAGTGGTGTGCACACTGGAAGTCTTGCTAGTCAGACAACATGCAAAACACACAAGATGATGGACGGAATGTTGCACATTGGCAAAACATTCACCCCCAGTCACAGATCTGGGTTTAATCCATCGTTATTTTGCTCACCACGCCACCCCAGTTCAGACATGGCCATATGCAAATCAGTCTTGACCCTGTGCCTCATGGGAACAGTCCAGCCCGAACTGCCAAGCCATGTCTTCCCTGGACCGGAATCAAGCATCCTAGGACCGGTTTCTGGCTATCAGCCGTCATCAGCCAGGATAGCTTGACTCCAGTGGCGTAGTGAGCACGGGACCCACGTCTGGGCATACCCTTCCCACATAGGGTGAACAGCAAAACACACAAGATGATGGACGGAATGTTGCACATTGGCAAAACATTCACCCCCAGTCACAGATCTGGGTTTAATCCATCGTTATTTTGCTCACCACGCCACCCCAGTTCAGACATGGCCATATGCAAATCAGTCTTGACCCTGTGCCTCATGGGAACAGTCCAGCCCGAACTGCCAAGCCATGTCTTCCCTGGACCGGAATCAAGCATCCTAGGACCGGTTTCTGGCTATCAGCCGTCATCAGCCAGGATAGCTTGACTCCAGTGGCGTAGTGAGCACGGGACCCACGTCTGGGTATACCCTTCCCACATAGGGTGAACAGCAAAACACACAAGATGATGGACGGAATGTTGCACATTGGCAAAACATTCACCCCCAGTCACAGATCTGGGTTTAATCCATCGTTATTTTGCTCACCACGCCACCCCAGTTCAGACATGGCCATATGCAAATCAGTCTTGACCCTGTGCCTCATGGGAACAGTCCAGCCCGAACTGCCAAGCCATGTCTTCCCTGGACCGGAATCAAGCATCCTAGGACCGGTTTCTGGCTATCAGCCGTCATCAGCCAGGATAGCTTGACTCCAGTGGCGTAGTGAGCACGGGACCCACGTCTGGGCATACCCTTCCCACATAGGGTGAACAGCAAAACACACAAGATGATGGACGGAATGTTGCACATTGGCAAAACATTCACCCCCAGTCACAGATCTGGGTTTAATCCATCGTTATTTTGCTCACCACGCCACCCCAGTTCAGACATGGCCATATGCAAATCAGTCTTGACCCTGTGCCTCATGGGAACAGTCCAGCCCGAACTGCCAAGCCATGTCTTCCCTGGACCGGAATCAAGCATCCTAGGACCGGTTTCTGGCTATCAGCCGTCATCAGCCAGGATAGCTTGACTCCAGTGGCGTAGTGAGCACGGGACCCACGTCTGGGCATACCCTTCCCACATAGGGTGAACAGCAAAACACACAAGATGATGGACGGAATGTTGCACATTGGCAAAACATTCACCCCCAGTCACAGATCTGGGTTTAATCCATCGTTATTTTGCTCACCACGCCACCCCAGTTCAGACATGGCCATATGCAAATCAGTCTTGACCCTGTGCCTCATGGGAACAGTCCAGCCCGAACTGCCAAGCCATGTCTTCCCTGGACCGGAATCAAGCATCCTAGGACCGGTTTCTGGCTATCAGCCGTCATCAGCCAGGATAGCTTGACTCCAGTGGCGTAGTGAGCACGGGACCCACGTCTGGGCATACCCTTCCCACATAGGGTGAACAGCAAAACACACAAGATGATGGACGGAATGTTGCACATTGGCAAAACATTCACCCCCAGTCACAGATCTGGGTTTAATCCATCGTTATTTTGCTCACCACGCCACCCCAGTTCAGACATGGCCATATGCAAATCAGTCTTGACCCTGTGCCTCATGGGAACAGTCCAGCCCGAACTGCCAAGCCATGTCTTCCCTGGACCGGAATCAAGCATCCTAGGACCGGTTTCTGGCTATCAGCCGTCATCAGCCAGGATAGCTTGACTCCAGTGGCGTAGTGAGCACGGGACCCACGTCTGGGCATACCCTTCCCACATAGGGTGAACAGCAAAACACACAAGATGATGGACGGAATGTTGCACATTGGCAAAACATTCACCCCCAGTCACAGATCTGGGTTTAATCCATCGTTATTTTGCTCACCACGCCACCCCAGTTCAGACATGGCCATATGCAAATCATTCTTGACCCTGTGCCTCATGGGAACAGTCCAGCCCGAACTGCCAAGCCATGTCTTCCTGGACCGGAATCAAGCATCCTAGGACCGGTTTCTGGCTATCAGCCGTCAACAGCCAGGATAGCTTGACTCCAGTGGCGTAGTGAGCACGGGACCCACGTCTGGGCATACCCTTCCCACATAGGGTGAACAGCAAAACACACAAGATGATGGACGGAATGTTGCACATTGGCAAAACATTCACCCCCAGTCACAGATCTGGGTTTAATCCATCGTTATTTTGCTCACCACGCCACCCCAGTTCAGACATGGCCATATGCAAATCAGTTTTGACCCTGTGCCTCATGGGAACAGTCCAGCCCGAACTGCCAAGCCATGTCTTCCCTGGACCGGAATCAAGCATCCTAGGACCGGTTTCTGGCTATCAGCCGTCATCAGCCAGGATAGCTTGACTCCAGTGGCGTAGTGAGCACGGGACCCACGTCTGGGCATACCCTTCCCACATAGGGTGAACAGCAAAACACACAAGATGATGGACGGAATGTTGCACATTGGCAAAACATTCACCCCCAGTCACAGATCTGGGTTTAATCCATCGTTATTTTGCTCACCACGCCACCCCAGTTCAGACATGGCCATATGCAAATCAGTCTTGACCCTGTGCCTCATGGGAACAGTCCAGCCCGAACTGCCAAGCCATGTCTTCCCTGGACCGGAATCAAGCATCCTAGGACCGGTTTCTGGCTATCAGCCGTCATCAGCCAGGATAGCTTGACTCCAGTGGCGTAGTGAGCACGGGACCCACGTCTGGGCATACCCTTCCCACATAGGGTGAACAGCAAAACACACAAGATGATGGACGGAATGTTGCACATTGGCAAAACATTCACCCCCAGTCACAGATCTGGGTTTAATCCATCGTTATTTTGCTCACCACGCCACCCCAGTTCAGACATGGCCATATGCAAATCAGTCTTGACCCTGTGCCTCATGGGAACAGTCCAGCCCGAACTGCCAAGCCATGTCTTCCCTGGACCGGAATCAAGCATCCTAGGACCGGTTTCTGGCTATCAGCCGTCATCAGCCAGGATAGCTTGACTCCAGTGGCGTAGTGAGCACGGGACCCACGTCTGGGCATACCCTTCCCACATAGGGTGAACAGCAAAACACACAAGATGATGGACGGAATGTTGCACATTGGCAAAACATTCACCCCCAGTCACAGATCTGGGTTTAATCCATCGTTATTTTGCTCACCACGCCACCCCAGTTCAGACATGGCCATATGCAAATCAGTCTTGACCCTGTGCCTCATGGGAACAGTCCAGCCCGAACTGCCAAGCCATGTCTTCCCTGGACCGGAATCAAGCATCCTAGGACCGGTTTCTGGCTATCAGCCGTCATCAGCCAGGATAGCTTGACTCCAGTGGCGTAGTGAGCACGGGACCCACGTCTGGGCATACCCTTCCCACATAGGGTGAACAGCAAAACACACAAGATGATGGACGGAATGTTGCACATTGGCAAAACATTCACCCCCAGTCACAGATCTGGGTTTAATCCATCGTAATTTTGCTCACCACGCCACCCCAGTTCAGACATGGCCATATGCAAATCAGTCTTGACCCTGTGCCTCATGGGAACAGTCCAGCCCGAACTGCCAAGCCATGTCTTCCCTGGACCGGAATCAAGCATCCTAGGACCGGTTTCTGGCTATCAGCCGTCATCAGCCAGGATAGCTTGACTCCAGTGGCGTAGTGAGCACGGGACCCACGTCTGGGCATACCCTTCCCACATAGGGTGAACAGCAAAACACACAAGATGATGGACGGAATGTTGCACATTGGCAAAACATTCACCCCCAGTCACAGATCTGGGTTTAATCCATCGTTATTTTGCTCACCACGCCACCCCAGTTCAGACATGGCCATATGCAAATCAGTCTTGACCCTGTGCCTCATGGGAACAGTCCAGCCCGAACTGCCAAGCCATGTCTTCCCTGGACCGGAATCAAGCATCCTAGGACCGGTTTCTGGCTATCAGCCGTCATCAGCCAGGATAGCTTGACTCCAGTGGCGTAGTGAGCACGGGACCCACGTCTGGGCATACCCTTCCCACATAGGGTGAACAGCAAAACACACAAGATGATGGACGGAATGTTGCACATTGGCAAAACATTCACCCCCAGTCACAGATCTGGGTTTAATCCATCGTTATTTTGCTCACCACGCCACCCCAGTTCAGACATGGCCATATGCAAATCAGTCTTGATCCTGTGCCTCATGGGAACAGTCCAGCCCGAACTGCCAAGCCATGTCTTCCCTGGACCGGAATCAAGCATCCTAGGACCGGTTTCTGGCTATCAGCCGTCATCAGCCAGGATAGCTTGACTCCAGTGGCGTAGTGAGCACGGGACCCACGTCTGGGCATACCCTTCCCACATAGGGTGAACAGCAAAACACACAAGATGATGGACGGAATGTTGCACATTGGCAAAACATTCACCCCCAGTCACAGATCTGGGTTTAATCCATCGTTATTTTGCTCACCACGCCACCCCAGTTCAGACATGGCCATATGCAAATCAGTCTTGACCCTGTGCCTCATGGGAACAGTCCAGCCCGAACTGCCAAGCCATGTCTTCCCTGGATCGGAATCAAGCATCCTAGGACCGGTTTCTGGCTATCAGCCGTCATCAGCCAGGATAGCTTGACTCCAGTGGCATAGTGAGCACGGGACCCACGTCTGGGCATACCCTTCCCACATAGGGTGAACAGCAAAACACACAAGTTGATGGACGGAATGTTGCACATTGGCAAAACATTCACCCCCAGTCACAGATCTGGGTTTAATCCATCGTTATTTTGCTCACCACGCCACCCCAGTTCAGACATGGCCATATGCAAATCAGTCTTGACCCTGTGCCTTATGGGAACAGTCCAGCCCGAACTGCCAAGCCATGTCTTCCCTGGACCGGAATCAAGCATCCTAGGACCGGTTTCTGGCTATCAGCCGTCATCAGCCAGGATAGCTTGACTCCAGTGGCGTAGTGAGCACGGGACCCACGTCTGGGCATACCCTTCCCACATAGGGTGAACAGCAAAACACACAAGATGATGGACGGAATGTTGCACATTGGCAAAACATTCACCCCCAGTCACAGATCTGGGTTTAATCCATCGTTATTTTGCTCACCACGCCACCCCAGTTCAGACATGGCCATATGCAAATCAGTCTTGACCCTGTGCCTCATGGGAACAGTCCAGCCCGAACTGCAAAGCCATGTCTTCCCTGGACCGGAATCAAGCATCCTAGGACCGGTTTCTGGCTATCAGCCGTCATCAGCCAGGATAGCTTGACTCCAGTGGCGTAGTGAGCACGGGACCCACGTCTGGGCATACCCTTCCCACATAGGGTGAACAGCAAAACACACAAGATGATGGACGGAATGTTGCACATTGGCAAAACATTCACCCCCAGTCACAGATCTGGGTTTAATCCATCGTTATTTTGCTCACCACGCCACCCCAGTTCAGACATGGCCATATGCAAATCAGTCTTGACCCTGTGCCTCATGGGAACAGTCCAGCCCGAACTGCCAAGCCATGTCTTCCCTGGACCGGAATCAAGCATCCTAGGACCGGTTTCTGGCTATCAGCCGTCATCAGCCAGGATAGCTTGACTCCAGTGGCGTAGTGAGCACGGGACCCACGTCTGGGCATACCCTTCCCACATAGGGTGAACAGCAAAACACACAAGATGATGGACGGAATGTTGCACATTGGCAAAACATTCACCCCCAGTCACAGATCTGGGTTTAATCCATCGTTATTTTGCTCACCACGCCACTCCAGTTCAGACATGGCCATATGCAAATCAGTCTTGACCCTGTGCCTCATGGGAACAGTCCAGCCCGAACTGCCAAGCCATGTCTTCCCTGGACCGGAATCAAGCATCCTAGGACCGGTTTCTGGCTATCAGCCGTCATCAGCCAGGATAGCTTGACTCCAGTGGCGTAGTGAGCACAGGACCCACGTCTGGGCATACCCTTCCCACATAGGGTGAACAGCAAAACACACAAGATGATGGACGGAATGTTGCACAACATGCACATTTAGTAAGGCAGTGGACAGCACACTCACCTTTTCCCCTGGTTTCCCATACAACTTGCTGTACTGTGGAAGGAGGCTGTCCAGCAGGGCCTGGTTCTCCTCAGTGCTGAAGGCTGGGGCTCTCTCCACAGTACGTGCCATTGCAGTAGCCAGAGGATGCAGAGACAGCAGCAGTGTTGGTGGCAGATGTCGTCCTGGAGCATGTAGTGCAGGCAAGTGAGCTCTCAGGGGAACAGCCAGCATTATATGTGTGCTGCAGAGGCAGATACTGTCCCATGTGTCCAAAGTGATAGGTCCAAGTCGTTTGCATCTTCTGAATCTGGCCAATCCATGGAATTGCACCACTTATACACGCCCACAGCATCCTTCAAAAGTTCAACTTCATGACACCCATGAATTTGCAACATTGTTGTGGCTGGCCAACTGAATTTACTGCATCAGACTAGTTCAAGCTTCGAAAACGCGTCCGTTGCCATGCCAGGCCCTAGCCAATGCGTGCGCACCGATCGGTCCATTGCTGTACAACGCGTACCCGCTCACATCATATGCAATGGCCAATGCGTGCGCACCGATCGGACCATTGCTGTACAACGCGTACCCGCTCACATCATATGCAATGGCCAATGCGTGCGCACCGATCGGACCATTGCTGTACAACGCGTACCCGCTCAGATCATATGCAATGGCCAATGCGTGCGCACCGATCGGACCATTGCTGTACAACGCGTACCCGCTCACATCATATGCAATAGCCAATGCGTGTGCACCGATCGGACCATTGCTGTACAACGCGTACCCGCTCACATCATATGCAATGGCCAATGCGTGCGCACCGATCGGTCCATTGCTGTACAACGCGTACTTGCTCACATCATATGCAATGGCCAATGCGTGCGCACCGATCGGACCATTGCTGTACAACGCGTACCCGCTCACATCATATGCAATGGCCAATGCGTGCGCACCGATCGGACCATTGCTGTACAACGCGTACTCGCTCACATCATATGCAATGGCCAATGCGTGCGCACCGATCGGACCATTGCTGTACAACGCGTACCCGCTCACATCATATGCAATGGCCAATGCGTGCGCACCGATCGGACCATTGCTGTACAACGCGTACCCGCTCACATCATATGCAATGGCCAATGCGTGCGCACCGATCGGTCCATTGCTGTACAACGCGTACCCGCTCACATCATATGCAATGGCCAATGCGTGAGCACCGATCGGACCATTGCTGTACAACGCGTCCCTGTACAAGTCACTCGCATATGTCACCATGCCTGAAACAGGTGAACGTATGCCAGCCACATTTACTTTCCAGGGACTCAGGGGCACACCTACAACACCACAGCCTGTCCACACTGTATCCTAAGGCATGTAAGGCTGCATTACCTTTTCTGTGTATGGGGGTCAACATGTGGTTTTTTTGGTGGCACTTGGGGGCAGCCACTCCCAGGCTGTGCACGTGTTCATGGGGACAGAATCCTTTGTGTGTTGTGCACATGACCACTGTGATGTGCAACTGTTCATTTCAGAGCATGTGGCATGGTCACATTTCCAGGTTGTGTATGTGTATGTCATGTCACATACCCCCTGAGTCCCATGTGGGAAGGTATGTACGTCACAGGGTGACCCATTGCCACAATAGTGATGGCCCTCCACAGTCTGTGTGCATGTTGTGTTTACAATGTCTCTGATTCCATGTGCACAATGGGAGACAGTCTCCACATCCACGTTGTTTGTGCATGGACTTTGATGTTGTGCGTGTGTGTGTGTCACAGACGTCCATGTCTGTCCAGCAGAGGCAACAGGGATCACTACCTGTGGGGGTCATGGTTGTTTTGCTGTGGTGTATTCATGATACGCCATGTCATGCCAGTGTCCATGTGGCAATACAGGGTCCCTGGGAATCTACCTGTCAATGAGCTGTGATGCCTGGGGCACATCTGTCCTCACATGTCACTGTGGTGTGTGTTTGGAATGTGACAGCAGTACATGGGGACTGTGACACAGCCTAATGATATCCCATAGCACAACCTGGAACTTGTTGTCAACACATGTTGAACTGTGATGTTAGATGTTGGCCATGTAGGTGCCATACATGACCTTACAGAACGGCACACACATCAGGTACTTGTGTCTCGTAATGATGTATCATGTGATATTGAGTATGGTCTATGCCACATATGTGGGGTGACTGACAATCTTTCTTTCTTCACCTATGCACTGCAGGGCACCAGCTGTCCATAGACCATTCCCTGACCTTGCAACGATGGTTGAACGGGACTGCATCCGACGGTACCGCTTCAACAGGCCGCTGATTGAGGAATTGGCGGTGCGGTTGGCCCCACATTTGGAACCTGGCCGGCCATACCCTACAGCACTGACCCCCAAGGTGAAGGTGATGGCAGCCCTACACTTCTTTGCCACCGGTACCTTTCAACACACTGTGGCGTCTGCCGGTGGGATGTCACAGACCATGTTTAGCCGTGTGCTACGCGATGTTTTGGAGGAAATGTTGAGATACCTGAACCAGTACATCTAATTCCCTAAACGTCAACAACTCACTGATGTCAAGAGTGACTTCTATGCCCTGGGGAGGATGCCGCATGTCATTGGCTCCATTGATGGGACACATGTGGCTTTGGTCCCACCACAGGCACATGAGCAGGTATACAGGAACAGGAAACATTACCATTCGGTCAATGCTCTGGTGGTATGTCTTGCAGATATGAGCATCTCACACGTGTGTGCCCGTTTCCCCGGTTCTGCACACGATGCCTACATGATGAGGAGTAGTCGCATCCCGAGGATGATCTCACAGATGCAGAACCAGCGTGCCTGGCTTGTCGGTGTGTACTGACTTTGTACCATTGTGTGTGTTCTGCAATGTTGTATTCCACCCACTTTTCGAACTCAGCTAATGTGCACTTGTCTGTCTGTAGGTGACTCCAGATACCCCAACATGCCGTGGTTGCTGACACCCCTCAGGAACCCTGTGACACCAGCCCAGATGCGCTACAATGAGGCACATGGTCGGACCAGGAGAGTGATCGAGCGGACATTTGGTCTCCTGAAGAGCCGCTTTCGCTGCCTGGACAAGACAGGAGGGGCCCTCCCATATGCCCTAGCAAAGGTGTGCAAGATTGTCATCGTCTGCTGCATGCTACACAACCTGGCAGTGCGGAAGGAGTTGCCTCTCATCCTGGATGACGATGACCAACATCCGCCACCTGTGGAGGATCCTGGCCTGGGCCACGATGCCAGTGATGATGATGATGTTGAGGGTGATGTCCGCACACAGCTCATCACCAACTTCTTCAGCTGAATGTGAGTATCCAGAGATGTCATGTCAATGATGTGAGTTTGCGTGATATGTGTTGGTGGTGCTCTGGTGCTGTTTGAGTGTGGCCATGTGCTACTTGACTGGAAGCGTGCAGCGATGTGTCCTTACAGGTAGTCTGTACTCCCCAACAGTGTTGACATGCTAACTTGATTTTGTGTAGGTATCTTGTGACATGTATTGGGCATGAGTATTGTAGTTCTGTCCTGTTCTTCAGTGCTTTTGACTGTGTCATGTCTGTCCTTCACAGGGTACTTTCAGAGTTGTTTGGTCAACTGTGATCCCCCGACACCATGATTCAACTTCCAGGGTGGAGGCAGTCGTTTCCCTACAGGTGATGTGACACACACCTCTGGACTTTATTTCTTCTACACTTGTTGACTGTGTGGCCACTGCCACATGGGATTACCTTGCATCTGTAGTGCAAACAACATGTTGCAAATGTGTAATAAACCTGTGCTTCACTTTGGGATGTGCGTTGTCTGTGGTCACACATCTGACTGACATTTGCTTACTGCACCTGTGGGCTAGTTAACACAGACTCTGAATAGGTGTGGTGTCTGTGCATTCCACTGTATTTCCTGGCAACATCAGTGTAGGCGATGAGTCAGATGGCCCTGGTGTGTATGTGTTGTGTAGCCCTAGTGGTGTGTCTCCCTCATATGTGTCACGTCGCCATGACTCACATGACGGTGTTGAACTTGCTGTAGCAGTTAGCATGCACAGTGTCATTTAGCAGATCATCATCTCCACGTTGGAATCACAACAGAGGCAAGTATGGTGTATTAGTGAGTTTATTTACATACATGTGTGAGGATAGTGCACAGGATGGTGGGTGCTGTACATTGGGATTGTAATCCAAAGTTCCCAGATGAGTTGGAAGTCTTGGTAGCAGAAATGTCCTGAGTAAAGTCCACAGTCATCTGATACATTGGTCCAACTTAAACTCCCCATGTCATGTGGGAGAGTTGGGTTGCATTCGACAGGGTGAACAGTTTGCACACAAAGGAGAATTTCCAGAACAGGTGTTGGGTTCCTGGAGGATGTACATGGCCATCGGCCTCTCAGTTTTCCTTCCTCGGACGACCCCTCTTCTTTGGGGGGGACCCTCACGTGCAGGCTGCTGCGGTGCAGGGGACTCTCCGCCAGAGTCCTCCTCCCTCCCTGTGGCAGTTGCAGTTGTTGCAGCACCAGATGTTGTGGGCACACAGGGAGGTGTGGCCATGTTGGTGCTAATCTGGCGGAGGCATGTCAATATGTCCCTCTGCACCGCTGTCAGTTCTTCCATTGTGTCCCACTTGAACTCCATGCCAGACATGTGTGTCTCCACACGGGACATGTGTGTCTCCACACGGGACATGTGTGAGTCCAAGCGGGCATGATGGGCAGCCTGCTGCTGTTGAATGTCCTTGAGGATCCCCACTACCTGGCTGACCTCTCCGGTGCTATTCTGGTATGCATCAGCAATGCGTGCCAGTTGTGGGTCATCATGCAGTCCAGACCCCTCTGCAAACAGCGACCTATGTCTACCACCCCTTCCACCACCCCTGGCGACACGTGCGTGACCTGCGGTGGCACGCACAGGTGACCGTAGGCCCACTTGGGGGTTGTTACTGGGGTCGTTGTCCGTTGCTCCACGTTGGGCCGGGGTCCCTGTGCTGTCATCCATGATCCTTGGTCTGTCCGTGTTGGCGGGGGAGGTCTGTGTGTTGGCAGTTGTTGGAGGGGTGGGTGCAGAGGGGGCAGATGTTGGTCCTGCTGGTGCTGCATGATGACTCACACCGGAGGGGCCAGGTAGGTCTTCGCCATCCGAGGAGGGCAGAGGCTGTTCCACACCAGTGAGCTCAGTGTCCCCCGGAGCCTGGGACAGGGACTCCTCATCGTTTGCTGCTGTGTCCCCATCATCACCTGTTTTTGGAAGAGACACACAATGTATGTTATGTTTCTACAGGCATCAATGGTTCACACACCTGACAGTTGTGACTGTACCTCTGGATGCGGCCCTGTACATTGCATTGTCCTAAGTTGTCACAGTCAGAGGTTGATATTGGCGTAGCACATTGTCCTGCCAACCTGAAGCATTTCAATGTGAATATTGAGGTGTGTGCATGGCTAGCATTGGTTGTATTTGGTGGACATCCGGCCCTCCTTCTCCCCCCAGCCCAGTTATCCCACCATGAAGCATGCCACCCTTGCAGTGGGTGCAGGTTGACTCTCAGGATGTCAGTCAGTGGTGTCCTGCTGTTGATTGGTGCCCAGTTTCCAGCAGGGCCTTGTGCTCCACACAGCAGTACCCAGTTTCAGCCATCTTGTCAGTTGTTTTCCACTCCCTGTGAGGTGTGCATGCTTCAGTGTAAGCTTGCTGGGCCATGTGGGTGGGGGATGTTGAGCTGTGACTACCACTCCCATCATGCTATTGCCTACACCCCCTTCCCAGCATGCCCATACTTCCTTCCTTTTGAGTGGACTTCACTGTGTGTGAGTGTGACAGCAATGGCAAGATGGCTGACAGTGTGGTCCTGTTGTTTGGTGGTGCCCAGTTCCCAGCAGGGCCTTGTGCTCCACACAGCAGTACCCAGTTTCAGCCATCTTGTCAGTTCTTTTCCACTCCCTGTGAGGTGTGCATGCTTCAGTGTGAGCTTGCTGGGCCATGTGGGTGGGGGATGTTGAGCTGTGACTACCACTCCCATCATGCTATTGCCTACACCCCCCTTCCCAGCATGCCCATACTTCCTTCCTTTTGACTCAGCTTCCTTGTGGGGTAGTGCGCCTGTGCTGACAGGATGGCTGACAGTGTTGTCCTGGCGTTTGTTTGATACAAGTCCCAAGAGTGTCCCTGTGCTTCACACAGCATGACCCAGGGTGGTGGTTTTTTGTGGGATATTTAATTAGAGTGTGAGGCATTGCATTCTCCCAGGTGAGTTGTCTGGAGTTTGTGTTAAGGGGGTGTGTGAGAAAAGCTGCTTGTAACTATGGTCAGAGCTGTCAGTCCTCCTTCCCACCCAGCCAGATATCCCACCATGGAACGTGCTTCCATTGCAGGGAGTGAAAGTTGGCTTTCAGGATGTCAGTCAGTGGTGTCCTGCTGTTGGTTGTTGCACAGTTCCCAGCAGGGCCTTGTGCTCCCCACAGCAGTACCCAGTGTCAGCCATCTTGTCAGTTGTTTTCCACTCCCTGTGATGTGAGCATGGTTCAGAGTGGTGTTGATGGGCCAATTGTGAGGGTGACCAATATCTGTGACTACAACTCCCATCATGCTATTGGCTACACTGACTTCACCAGCATACACATAATTCCTTCCTTTCAGTGAGCTTCCCTGTGAGGTGGTCTTCTAGTGGTGGCAAAATATCTGACTGTGTTTGTTGGTTAGATTTGTGCCACTGCCTTGCTCTATTTGTTGTTGGGTTTGTACACGTCATGACACAGTTACATATCACTATGAGATGGCATGTATTGTGTTTATCTGACTAACATACACATCTTGGGATGATTATCTTTTGGTTGCTGTGGATTTGCTAAGGGTGCATGGTTTGACTATCCCCTTGACAGTGATGTGTGTGTATTGTCACACAATATTGTGTATATTGGTTGTGTACTCACCAGGCTCTGGGATGTTTGATAGTCCATATACGCTCACTGGTGGTAGGATGGCCCGCACCTTCTCCTCCCAGGGCCTGAGGTATAGTGGTTTGGCAGGAGGGCCACTGCCGGTGCGCTGACTCAAGATGTAATCCTTCTTTAGTAGGTCCTTGACCCTCCTGCGCACATCATACCACCTGTTCTGGATGTCTTCCTTTGTGCGCAAACATGGTGATTGTGCGTTCACCCTGTCGACGATCCTCTCCCACATCTTGGTTTTCTGCGACATGGGGGTCTGTTGGACCAATGTACCAAACAACTGTGGCTCTACCCTGAGGATCTCATCTACCAGGACTTCCAATTCGCTTTCTAGGAACTTTGGATTCTTCTTTGGGGGCATGGTGATGGGCGGTGGTGGGGATTGATGTGTGTGTGGGTGTGCAAGTGAGGGTGGGTGAGTATAGGTTTTGCTGGGTGTATGTGAGGGTGCTATTTGTGAGGTGGTAATGGTGTGTGGCTTGTGTGATGGATGAGTTGTGAGTGTGTCTGTGGTTGCTGTGTGATGGTGTTCTGTGCTGGCAGGTCAGTTGAATTTGCAAAGGATCATGGTAGGGATGTGTGGCCTTTATATGGGTGGAGTTGGGTGTATCTTTGTTCCATGTTTTTTCAGCCCAGTATTTATTGGCTTTGTCATTGCTTGTTTGGCCCTTTTTTTTGTATTTTTCCCTTTGTGTTTTTTGTGCATGTAGGAGACGTTCTTCTGACCGAGTAGGACGCTGCAGTTGTCTCGTGCGAGCTTCTTCGAGTTGTTCACGCTGTGTTTCTGCTAGGTTTCATGTGTGGCGTACGCGTCGGTCGCGGAGTATTTGGTTGCTTCGGCTGGGTTTTGTATGCGTGTCAGTCGTACGGCTTGGGCTCCGTGCGACTCGGTCTGGTTTTCCACGCATTGTATCGTACTGCGCGGGTCGGAGTTCGCGTGCACGTTTCGGTCGGGTTCATTCCTGGTGCGTGTTGGTCGGTTCGATTCGCGTGGTTTCCCAGCCAGATAGCTGGTTTCCGTGCGGTTCGGTCGTTCGGCTTGTGTTCCGTACGAGTCGGTCGTGATTCACATGCATTTCATCGTACTACGCGGGTCGGGCAGCGCCGGTACGTGTCGGTCGGACTAAATTCCCGTACCGAGTCGGTCGGTATGTTTTCCAGCCCGAATCGGAATCGGCCCCATAGTCTTTAGTCTGTTTTGTTAAGTCAGGCCACCAATAGCATTGTTTCAACAAAGAAACCGTCGCCGTCACTCCTGTATGTGCAGAACCTATCCCTTCGTGTGCTGCTAGAATTAAACCTAACCTATGATCCATGTTTGGAATTACTCTATCCCCCACTCCAGGAATCTGAGCAAATGGAATATTATTGGCATCTAACTTGTAGGAGTACTTGAGTGGAAACTTTTTTGGCACTGCTCCTTTGTTTTTGCGACAAGCATTGATAGCTACCATAATCTCACCGTCTATTCTCGTTCGAGAACGAGTGATTGCAGCAACGGAAGCCATGCGTACAGCCCCCTTTGCGGCTTCATCAGCCAATGAATTCCCTTCAACATAAACACCATCAAGCTGATGACTCAGTGTATGTATCACGTGAGCTCTCGGTAGTTCGGTTTTCAACTCCACTACCTGTTCCCATAGCATTTTATGCTTAATTGTGCCACCTTTCGCAACTTTGAACCTGTTTTGAACCCAGTGCTGCAAATATTCATTGTAAGAATGCACACAGTAAAAGGAATCGCACACAATTAGTGTGGGGAATACTCGATCCGTATTTACCAGTGCCAGTATCAGAGCTTTTAACTCTGCCAGTTGTGCTGCGCAGTCTCCTAGAGATTGCATTTTTGTGCAACTTGGGTGGAACTTTCCATCCCGCATGCGACCTTTAACGATTGCGCATGCCACGCTATATTGTTGCTTACTTCCTATGGCCGGTTGAGCAGATCCGTCAGTGTAAATTATATATTCATACTGATCTAGAGGCATTATTTCGTTTGGTAGAGAATATTCTTGCTCGTATTGCAGAAATGCTTGTGTCTTTAAATTTGGGTCGTACCTGTATTCTACATCTGATGCAGTGAGTGAATTAGCCCATTGTATCCATCTCGGATGTAAAGCTTTAGCATTAGGAACACTTGCCTTTGTCGCAGCCTCTAACCCTGGAACCGGAGTCACTACTATTATTCGTTTCCCCTGAGCCAGTGCTCTTAATCTCACTACAGCAGTCTGTACTGCTGTCAGAATCTTTTCTGTAGATGCGAAGCGCATCTCAGCATTTGTATACAAATGTGATTTGTATGCAGTTGGTACTGTCTCACCTTCGTTATATGTTAGATAGGTGTACCCAGATTGACCCGCAACTATACGGATCACCAGGTTACGTACGTTTACGCGTGTCTGTAAGTGTTTTAAAGCTATCATGTCAGCTTGTAAGGAACGAAGTGTATCTGTATGTTCCTGTGTCCATTGTTTTACTGAAAAATCAGGTTCTATTAAATCGTAGAAAGGTTTTACTCTTTCTGCGTAATCCAAAATGTATGTTGTACCAAAATTTAGGAATCCCAGAATTGACTGTAAATTTTTCAATGATTTTGGTGGCTGGAGTAGCGCGCATTTTTCTAAAAAATTAGCTGCCAGGCTTTTTCCTTCACTTGATTTTTGATTTTTTAAAGTTGAATTTGTAGCCCTCAGATGCAAATCCCAGAATTATGGTATTTACTCTGTTCAAGTGCTCCTCTAGGTCATCGTCCGTTAGGTAAATATCATCCACATAGGACAATGCCTCTTCATCCAACTTTTGAAGTAACTCAGTTACCCTGGCCGAAAACCACCCCGGGCTGTTCTTATACCCCTGGGGGAGTCGACAAAATTGACGCTGGACCCTACCGCTGAGAAGGCTGTTAGATACCTGCTTTCAGGTGCTATATTTTGGCAGAAAAATCCATTTGAGATATCAAGTGTTGTTTTATATTTTTTCCGCACAATGTTATTCATTAATGCGGCACTATGTGCATTTTGGACTACAAATGTCTTAGTGCAAGTGTTTAAATGTCTATAATCTGAAACTAAACGATATGTATTGTCAGGTTTCATGACCGGAAACAAAGGATTGTTCATTGATGAGGTGCAATTTTCGATCACCCCTTGGTACTCAAGTTGATCTAAGATTTCCCTGACCTGTTTTTTAGCTTCTTGCTTTATTGGATACTGCCTCTGTGCAGTTGGAGTATTTTTTAAATGAATTATGTGGTGGGTTGAATCCTCATCCCATCCGACATGGTTTTTGTATAATGCCGGAGCCTGGGCTACCGCCCACTCCTGCGCATAAGTGTGTTGTAAGTGCCTGGGTAAATGGTCTGAGAAGGCCGGAAGAATTACCGTCTCTCCTTTAGGGCAATCCATGACGAAGGCTGGCAGCCAATCTTGTTCAGCTAATAAAATATCATAACCAAACGTCAGGTTCTCCCAAAAGGGACCACTTACTGTTCTACATTTGTCCCCCTCCATTTGGAGTGTTATTTCATATACTTTATGTGGGACACTTACCCTAGTATCGGATGTTTCTACCGTGATATAATCATTCAAGTCCGCTGTCACCAGAAATTCCATCAGGTACTGGCGAGCTATTGTTATTTCTGCCGCACTGTCTAGCATCGTCAGAGCCCATTCCCCGTTCAGTAGTCGAGTCCTCAGGATTCTGGGCATGTCTGATCTTTAGACCTGCAACCTTCTTCTTTTTGAACTGTGGCTTTTGCTTTGGTTTTTCTTCTTTTTTAGAAGTGTAATCTTGAGCGTGCTGCTTGTCTCTGGACTTTGTACTCTCTTTTTGCCTTTCTGACCGTCCTTCCCTCTCGGAGTTTTTCGATGAACCCTAAAAGGAACGAGAGGAACGTGTATTTGAATCCTGGTACCTGTCAGGTTTCCTAATGTTATCCCTATTTTTTAGGTTACACCTCTTTTCGGAGGGCTACTGTGGAGGAGATCTACCTCTGGATTGAGATCTGTTTCCTTTAAAGCCTTGTTGTTTTTTATTGTCCCACTTCTTCTTTGTAGAAGTAGGTATCTGCTTAGAAGTGTCCTTTTCAGGACTGCCCATCAGTTGTGGTTTTAAAGCTTTCCCACCCAAACTGTGTCTGCCTAATTCTGCATATGCAGTTTTAATTATTTTTGGTAGTTTGTGTTGTTGTTCTAAAGGACTGAACTTCCTTAGGCGTTGGCGGATAGCCACTGAAGCTGTTTCCCCTTTAATATTAGCTAACATTATGGCTGATACCTGGGCATATTTACTTAGTAACTTCATCCCTAAGTTTAGAGCAGGCTCTGCTCCGTACTCATTTTGTATTTGTCTCAATACATCTGGTACCACTGCTAATGACGGGATACCATGTGTTCTGGTATAAATGGCAGCAAAGACTGTACCCCAAGTGGTACAATCCTCTACTTGTGGTGTTATCCCCAAGGGCAAGCAGATTGTTAGCATTCTGTGTTTTTCATACGGGGTAGTATTCGGGAATACTGCCTCTAGCTGTGTTATTTTCTGAGCTACCCAGAATGGCATTTGTTCACGTTTTGTGGGCATTTTACCCATTACCGCGTTTAATGTTTGTGGTGTAATTTTAGTTGCTGTACCCTGAATTTGAGTTCCATTAGTTGCAACTGTCGCTGGTTGGACTGTAAGTGTCCTCATGATGAATTGCGTCAAGTTTCTGTATATTTTAATTAAATCTTTGTGTTGTGTGAGTAAATCTCCTGCTGGCATTGTTTCAATGTCAGGATGTGGTGTGTAGGCTGCTAATATCAGCCATGTTGCCCCTTCTCTTCCGAGCGGGCAGAGTCTCACTCTTCTTCTTATATGGGGTAGGGTGCCTTTAAACCAGTATAAGTGTTCCTGGTATGTGAGCGGAACCTAATGTCCTCGAACGGACAATATTCCGCTGGTGCATCTCCTTCTGTGTCGGAGTGAAATGTTTTTGTTCTTGCATTTGCTGCTGGGAATGTAACCCATGAATAAAATACCTCCGTTCTGTTTGATTCGTGTGCCTCAATCACGAAAACTACTATGCCACCCCTGGATGATAGACCATGCTCTAGCAGTCTCAGGGTGACCGTATTTCTAAAGATTGGTGCAATTTGTATTGCGTCTGCATCTTCCTCCTCAGAGAGGGGCAGTGCTTGTTGCAGTGGGTCTAATTCTTGGTTAGTCATTGTTTTTAGAAAACTAAATAGTTTTCAAGGTAACCAAGATACGGTGTTTATGCACAATTTTAGGAACACTGTGCCCTTCAAGCTTGATAAACCAACAGCCAATAAATAGGATTTTGTAGCCTACTCAGCTGTGTCGGAGTTTGTGCCCACCCACTCCAGACGTCTCTGGTGTTTTGTGAGTAGGGGTCTCTGAGAATAGCATGACTGAACTACTCAGATTCTACAGTTAAATGAGTCCAAACCTACGTTGGCGGCGCCATGTCGTGTACTTGCTATATAACCTATACAGGATCTGCACGTTTGGATAACATAAACTGTGGGATTGGTGGCAGACTGATTCCGTGCACCCCCACCGGATACGTTAGCCTATCTGTATTAGCTAGCTCATAGTGCCACTATAATCTCCTCTTACCAAGGAGAGAATAGATTCTGGCAACCTCAGAACATGCCAACCCTGATCCGTCAGAATCATGGAAACAATATACTACCTTTCGCTTAGTCACTCGTGCTTACTTAGTTTGTCTCAGATAGATACACAGAATAAACAGGCTGGGCATTTTCAATAAGTATTTACTGAACAGTTGTTATTCTAGTGTAGAATAGATGAGCTGCAACAACCATTAGACAGTAGCAGTGATATATGATTTCAGTACTACGAACGTAAAGGGATGGTATAGTTCTACCATCTTGCAGAAATCATGAATATATACAAGTACATAAAACACATGATAAAAAGTGCGTACTCCTACGATGTCTCCCTAACTAGATGTACCTAAATGTACCTAGCATCTGTGTAGGTGATATGCCAAGAATCCCTCTAGGATCTAGTCAACCCCATTACCTGAGAATGAGAGAGTATGGGACCCCATCCTGGTCTCGAGTTGGACACCCCGCGAAGGATGTTAGACCACTGCAAGCTGGAGTGTCTGCAAGCAGGAACCTCAGCGTCTCAGGTAGTGTGTCAGCCGGGAAGTCTCGGTCTCCTCTATCTTCCTAAGCAAGATGTGCTGTATATATACCCATAGGTCTCCCCAGGGATCCTACCTTGCTGTGTTACTGTGTCGGCCTAAAGGATGACGTTGGGCCTGAACTTTATACAGAGATATTATACAGGAGATGGTAATCCTACTGTTAGTCCTGTTGTGCTTCCAAGAAGCCTCCTGCATAATGTATGAGAATCGAACCAGGGAAAAACCTGCGTTCTGAATGCAGTGTCATATCTAGGTAAAAGGTCAGTACTCAAGAACCGTTATGTGTGTAATGTAGGGCAGAATATAAGTGAAAGGTTACAAGGTTACCTGCGCCTATATAGGGTACCTATATGGAATATAACAGTGGGCACTTTGCCCATATTAGCGTTTATTGTCTGTAGTCTGATTGCCTGAATGGCAACTTATCCTTGACCAGGTCCTAATGGAACCTGTCTAGTATTTAAAGTTCTTAAAACATATTGTAAAAGTCACCTATACATCCCAACTATTTTATTTAATAGTGACACTACTTCTGCTACAGTTAGTGCTGCTGGATTTTGAATATGGTGTATATCCTGCCATGACCGCCCAGTTAGGCCCTACATTACTGAGAGGGCCCAGTCTGTCATGTGTGAATGTGCGTAGGGCACCTGTAAACCAATTTTGATGTTTCAGGTATGTAATAGGAATTTCTAAGTAGTGGTCTCTCTATTCACTAGGTACCGCAGTTGATCGATAAGCATGAAAGTGTCCTGTATTAGCATCAATTGCCTCAAACTCCATCTATGAGTCAATCAATCAACCAGTGGGAATTATATAGAATAACTAATCACCCGAGAAGGTATCCAGGTGCTTGAGGGTCATGATGGTTCAGGTGACTTAATTGACCAGCCATGTCGTAAGTGCTCTCTGGAATTTCAGTAGAGAGATGGATATTCATAGCTGGGCAAGGAGGTTGTTTCAGGTTTTTGCTGCGAGGAAGGGAAAGGACCATCCTCCACTGTTGCTTCGGTGGATGTGAGGGATGTGGACGAGTGAGAGGAAGGCGGAGCATAGTTGTTTTATATGATAGGGAAGTTCAGGCAGTGGTTGATGTATGCAGGTCCTGCGTTGTGTAGTGCTTTTTAGGTGTGGATCATCAGCTTGAATTGGCATCTTTTCTGTATAGAGAGCCAGTGGAGTTTTTGAGGTGAAGGGTGATATGGGTCCATCTGGGGAGTTTGAGGATGAGTCTGTTGGTAGAGTTCTGTATGGTCTGGAGTCTCTGCAGAAGATGTGTGGTGATTCCATCATAGAGTGCTTTGCCGTACTCTAATTGGCTGGTGATCAGAGCCTGAGTGACGGTGCGACTGGTGTTAAAGGGGAGCCATTTTTCTTTTCATAGCATGCAAAGTGTGAGAAAGCAGGCAGAGGAGACTGCATTGATAAAATAATTCACATGCATATGCTGCACGGGCAGATATTAGAAAGATAACTTATCCTTCTTCATTGGGAACTCCATTTGCCTGGAGGTGCTGTGTAACTGCCTCTCTGTAATCAGCTCCTATCGCAACTGCGAGAGCCTCCAGTTTAGAAGAACAGATTCAATTAATAAGAAACAAAACTGGGAAACCACAGATGGAACCTCATAAAAGTCAAACTTGACTAACCTACAGAAGAAATAGGGATTCCCTCTTTTATCTAAAGGGGTTTTAACCACGATCACAACAGACATCTCTGTATACTTGTAATGATGGTTCATTTGAGTGTGCTCATTCAAGGCTATTCAGGGACCCTCCAAAAAAATCAAAACCCGACGTTTGAGCCCCATGTTATGTATGTTAAGGATATAACTAAAGTCTACCGGCTTAGACTCGCTAATCCTACAAGGACTGAGTTCAATGGGATATGAATGAGCAAGGTGGATCTGGTGTACTGTAAAAAAGCACTCCTCCCCATTTCTCGGGGGGGGAGTGATTTCTGGTAAATAAAACAGTCACTCTCTTGGTGACACTGTGGTATTCAGGAAACCCACCTTTCACACTTACAATGTCATACTCAAGCATCTGTCCTAATAATGACACCATGGATGTTTAAAAACATTTATTGTAGCATTGTATGCCCTAGTACATGCACTGTGACCATGAGATAAATTAAACAGATTGTGGTTAGAAGGGTTACCATGAAAGTGAACACTTCTAACATTTCTACCATGGTTTTCAGCAGTAGGTTTCCTAATTCCTACACCCACGCTTATCTCTTACTCTGAGAGCATAAAAAGATAAACGAACATTGCCTGCAGGGGAAGTCTTATAATTGTTGCTCTGCATACCTATGCGCAGAGTGCTTCTGTGCTATCAGACCTCCAGCCAGCAGGGCAAGGAGGAGGGAGCCTTCCTTTAGCAAAGCTCAGCTGAACTCGGTTTCAACTCCATAGGCCCAACCTTAGTCCAAGAAGGACAGCAGGTGGTGATCTGGAATCTGACGCTGTTCTGAATGTGAAGACCTCTCTAACCGTAATGGTCAAATGTCTGTGTTTATATAGTAAACTGACTACTGCATCCTCTAGCCGATTGTGAATGACCAGTAAGACAAAGATGTGATAGAAAAACCCAGCCAAAACCAGTATGCTTGACATGTGTCACCCCTGTCCACAATATTATCGTCATATCTCATATATGTACCAGACAACCCTGAGATATAGATATTTAGGACATCGTGGCCAGACTCATGTCTCTTATTCTGTTGATAAACTAACGAGAAAAAGTTGTTATTCAAGCTTAATGTACCTTTATGTCACAAAAACATGCAAATGTTCCATTTAAAGCTGACAAAATGGAATAACTAAAGTCAGATTAACACTAAGGGCCTGATATAGATCTCTGTGGACGGGTTACTCCGACAGAGCAGTGACGGATGTCCTGTCTGCCAAAATATAAATCCCATAGGATATAATGGGATTTATATTTCGAGCGCACAGAGATATCCATCACCATTGTGACAGATTAACTTGTCCACCAAGATCTAAATCAGGCCCTAAGTACTTGAAAATGGAGTCTGGTTCAGGAATCCATATCACATACTTACGGACAGCATACTTTCATTTGCCAAACTGTGTTCTTGAAGACATTGTGGAAGCAGTACTAATGGGCCTAATGACACCAAAGTACAAAAATCCAAAAAGCGAAACCAAATGCATAATTTTTAAAGTTGTAAGTAAAATTAGCACTAAAAAGCAC
The DNA here is from genome assembly GCA_963921515.1 of Calotriton arnoldi. Taxonomy (NCBI): domain Eukaryota; kingdom Metazoa; phylum Chordata; class Amphibia; order Caudata; family Salamandridae; genus Calotriton; species Calotriton arnoldi. The sequence goes on from CAWUFW010011742.1 coordinate 40,384, forward strand.
CAAGCTCCAATGATAGTTTATGGAAGCAGAAGGCTGGGAGCTAGGCGTGATTTCAGGCCATCCGCGATGAGGCGTGGGTCAGGTGCACCAAGCCGCTTCATTCGGGTCACAGATTCTGCCTTCTAAATTAGTCTTTTTTATGGAGCTCAAAATCTGCCAGCAGAGTAGGTCTGAAGGTGTACCTGAGGAAAATGCATTGAAATTGGACACTGTTGTGATGGAAGTTGTAGCCTTCTAGAATGTAAGGCTGAGATCACTCAAAGCAAGTCAGTTTATCCTGGCTCCTCGGAGTGGATCAACGCCAGGTTGTATGCTCCATTAAAGCTTTAGCTGGAAACTCTACTGTTGTCCAGTGTTTCCTTCGATGTGGACTTACAACATTTTGGCAAGGATTAATCTTAACCGCTTCGCCGCGATCGGAATTCCGCCCAGGTGCTGGACATTCCGATCGCGGGAGTGGTCGTGACGAGCTCAGCTCGTCATGCGCACAGCGCGACCGCGCAGCATGACGAGCTGAGCTCGTCATGAGCATCGAAGGGGTAAATGGGATGGGGAGGTGTGAGAAGTTGGCCTGGTATATGCTGTCCACTAATTATAGTGGGCACCTTGCACCAGTCCAAACAACCCCTTATTGGAGATAGGTTAAAGACAACCTTATTGAAAGCTATCCTAGTGGTAGCTATGGAGAGCAGCCTTCAGGCTAAGTCTTGAAGGAATGTAAAGCAGCTTGTTTTACCAGTCTATAATCTCTTGAGTGATCAAATGAAAGAGCACCACACCAGGTATATATTCAAAATATATGTATTTATTGCTAAACACACCCCTCTAGTCTCTTTATGAGGCTAGAGTTCGAAGTACATAAGTTATAAGTTATTAATTCACAGTAATAGCACAAATACACGTTTGGGCCCTAGGGGCGTACCAAACCATATACCAATAAAGTGGTATGTGAACCACGACTGAACTAGACACTAGGCCTAGAGCCTCTAGAAGTGCTTGGACCACAAGGAACCACCCAAGGTAGTGACACAGGGGACCTACGGGAGACGCGTGCAGTGTAAATACACAACCGCGATACGCCGTTGACTTCTATGGAGAAAGTCGGGATCGGGAAATTAGAGAAAAGGGACACTTAAAAGAGGACTAGGACAAAACCCTTTGAGATCTAGGACTTTGAAGAGTCTCTACCCACGGGAGCACCGGAGTACTCGTGTTACCTCACCCAGGGAAGCCGGGTGCATAGGTGCCTTTCGGGGTCGGGTTTCGTCGTCGATTCGAATGGCGATCTGCTGCAAAGTGCTGCTGGCGGCCAAGAGAAAAGTGTCCGGGTGGATCCAAGAGTGGATCGGAGTTCTGAAGAACCTGAAAGCAGAGGGGACAGAGTCTGGGTCACTAGCCAGTGACCAGGAAGGCGATGGACAGATGCCCACCGATGTCGAGTGCTTCAGGTGCATTGACGGTCGTCTTGACTCTTCAGCCACGAGGTCCAGGAGGCGTTGTCGGCAACCAGGAGCAGGATTCGGGCTGGTACACGATGTCTGTCGAGTGCTGAGGTGTCGGCGACCAGATTGGACCCAACAAGCCTTGGCAACGGCAAGTCTCAGTGAAGATGTAGATCGTCGATGGTGCAGACCAGCAAGGTCTGTGGAACTCACCCAGCGAGGGTAAGTGAGGGCAGGCCTGGAGCAATCAGGATGCTAAGTAAAAAAAGGATTGGCCTTCATTAAGGGCTACTAGCCAACGGGCTAGCGACCGCGAAGGAGCCTCGTGACGCCGCACGTGGATCTGGCTTACAGGACACTCGTGGAGTGGGGGCCAGTGATCTTCGGTGCAGGTGGTGCTGGAGGCTAGGGCTACTCGGAGCCTAAAGCACGACTTCTTGAGAGACCCAGAAGAGGATGCACTTGCAAATGTGCTCGGTGTCCAGGGGTCATGGTCTCAAGTCACCCACGATAGCCACGGGCCTCAGCTTTGCTGGGGACTCAGGGTAGCCTCGGCGAAGTCTGAGAATCCACCTCTGGTGATGCGATGACTTCGGCGTCCGACGAGAGCTTCAGAAATGCGAACCGGACAGATGCTTCTTTGGTGCCTGCCAAGCAGGGAGTCACTCCTTGACCCCAAGGGAGATTCTTCTGTCCTCTAATCGTGAGTAGAGCGTCGAAGGTCCAGGATTCAGTTTCAGAGTTTCGTCCAGGGATAATCTAAAGTCCTAAGGACTGGGTTCCTACCTTTATACTAAAGATAGGGGTTGGACTACTCTGTGGCCCCACCTATGGGTGGGTCAGGGCAGAGGGGTGGCTACACCCCTTTCCCTTTGTCCAGTTCGCGCCAAAGCAGGGGCTGCAAGCCCTGATCCGGTTTGAACTGGGGTATGCACAGGGACACCAAATGTGCCCCCAGTGCAGGACTTCAAAGCACCCGAAAGTGCTCCCGCCCAGCCCCAATACACATTATCCTGTCTGGGGAGGTGGTCACACCTCCCTGGGACAGGAAACCTATTGTCCAGGCCTCCCCTGCCGGAGTTTCGTCCAGCAGCAGGAGGCCAGACTCGTGTCTGTGGCAGCAGCATCCATTTTGTGATGCCAGGGCTCTGGAAAGAAGCTACCGGACTAGTCAGAGTTAACATGTCTTTCCCTCTAGAAGGGTGGAATGCTACCCCCGCCGCCAGGATTGGCGGGGGGTAGTATTCCAAGATGTTTGACACCAAACACAACATGTTTAGGTGCAGCCATTCCAAAGTTAGCATTTTACCGCGAGGATATAATGCGCTTAAGAGTATATGGTCAGGCTGCACTACAAACAGCATCAGAGACGGTCTCCGAACGCTGCAGAGGGGCCCTGCTCATGCAGGGGCACCCTCTCACATAGGAACCATGCACTCTGCCTTTAGGATTGATAAGGCCTGCCTTAGGAGTGACTTATAGGTTTATATGTGTGTATGTATTTAGTGATATAGGTAACCTATATCACAGTAAGGAGTGCATGCACCACCTTACCCAGGCTGCAGTAGCAGACCTGTGGTGTCAGTTTGGATGGCCTTCCAGGGGTGGCATAATACATGCTGCAGCCCCTGGCAGGCCTCTGAGGTACCTATGCCTTGGTACATAGTATACCATATACTAGGGACTTATAAGGGCACTCCAGATCCCAATCAGTGATGTGCCTAAGGGACATGGAAACAATTTTAGAGAGGAAGCAGCTAGGCTGGGGTTCTGATTAGCAGGGCCCCAGCCAGACTAATGTCGAAAAACAGTGAAGCATCAGCAAAAAGTGGGGGGTACCCATGTGAAGCAGATCCTACTCTCCTACACAACCCCCCCCAAACGTAGGGACATTAAACTAACCTTGCCCAGTTAAGTCTTCATGTTCTAAGTGGAAATACCTAGAGAGTCCATCTGCATTCGCATGGTTACTCCCAGGCCTATGTTCCACTGTAAAGTCCATCCCCTGTAGGGAAATGGACCACCTAAGCAGTTTGGGGTTTTCACCCTTCATTTGTTTTAGCCATAAGAGGGGCTTATGGTCTGTCTGAACCAGGAAGTGTGTACCAAACAAGTATGGCCTCAACTTCTTCAGAGCCCAGACCACAGCAAAGGCCTCCCTCTCTATGGCTGACCAACGTTTCTCTCTAGGGGTCAGCCTTCTGCTAATAAAAGCTACTGGCTGATCCTGACCTTCTTCATTCAATTGTGACAGTACAGCCCCTACCCCCAATTCAGATGCATCAGTTTGAACAATGAACTTCTTGGAGTAATCAGGACTCTGCAGTATTGGAGCAGTGCACATGGCCTGCTTGAGGTCATCAAATGCCTTTTGACAGCTAACTGTCCACTGAACCTTTTGGGCATTTTCTTAGAGGTTAAGTCATTCAGGGGTGTCACTATTGATCCATACCCCTTGACAAATCTCCTATAGTACCCAGTCAGGCCTAAGAAGGCTCTCACCTGAGTCTGGGTAGTGGGAGCAGTCCAGTCCATGATGGTCTGGATCTTGCTCTGCAAAGGTTGAACCTGGCCTCCACCCACAAGGTGGCCCAGGTACACAACCTGACTCTGCCCTATCTGGCACTTAGTGGCCTTGATAGTCAGGCCTGCCTTTTGCAGGGCCTGTAAAACATTCCTGAGGTGGACCAGGTGATCCTCCCAGGTGGAGCTAAAGACAGCAATATCATCTAGATAAGCTGCACTATAGGCTTCCAGTCCTGTGAGAACTGTATTCACCAACCTCTGGAAAGTGGCAGGTGCATTCTTCAGACCAAAGGGCATTACCACAAATTGATAATGTCCACTAGGGGTCGAGAATGCTGTTTTGGGCTTTGCAGTATCAGCTAGTCTGATCTGCCAGTAGCCAGCTGTTAGGTCAAATGTGCTGAGATATTTGGCAGAGGCCAAAGTATCTATGAGCTCATCTGCCCTGGGTATTGGATGGGCATCAGTCCTAGTGACTGCATTGAGACCCCTGTAGTCCACACAAAACCTCATCTCTCTTTTTCCACCACTGGTATGAGGTTTCGGTACAAGGACCACTGGACTAGCCCAAGGGCTATCTGAGGGTTCAATAACTCCCAATTCCAACATTTTCTGGACTTCAGTCCTGATACAGTCCCTGACATGGTCAGGTTGCCTATAAATCTTGTTTTTAATAGGCAGACTGTCCCCAGTGTCCACTTCATGAGTGCACCAGGTGGTCTGACTGGGTGTCAGTGAAAACATATGTCTAAACTGATTGAGGACTTGCCTGCAGTCAGTTTGTTGCTGGGTAGTGAGGCTGCCTGCCAAGGCTGCACCATCAACTGACCCATCGTCAGGGTTCTGGGAGAGCAGGTCAGGGAGTGGGTCACTCTCTTCCTCCTGCCCTTCATCAGTAGCCATGAGCAAGCCCATGTCTGCCCTGTCCACATATGGTTTTAACCTGTTGACATGGAGAACCCTGTGGGGACTCCTGGGTGTTCCTAGGTCTACTAAATAAGTGACATCACCCTTCTGCTCAACAATAGTGTGGGGTCCACTCCATTTATCTTGGAGAGCTGCTGGGGCCACTGGCTCCAACACCCACACCTTCTGTCCTGGCTGGTAAACAGTCAGAACAGCCTTTTGGTCATGCCAGGCCTTTTGAAGTTCCTGGCTAGCCTCAAGGTTTTTGGTTGCCTTTTTCATGTACTCAGCCATCCTGGAGCGGAGACCAAGTACATAGTCCACTATATCTTGCTTTGGGGGCTTGAGAGGTAACTCCCATCCTTCCTTCACCAAGCACAGTGGACCCCTCACAGGGTGGCCAAACAGAAGTTCAAAAGGGCTGTAACCAACCCCTTCTGAGGCACCTCCCTATATGCGAATAAAAGGCAGGGCAAGAGTATGTCCCATCTACGCCTAAGCTTTTCTGGGAGCCCTTTAATCATGCCCTTCAAGGTTTTGTTGAATCTCTCAACTAAACCATTGCATTGTGGGTGATAGGGTGTGGTGAACTTATAAGTCACTCCACACTCCTTCCACATTGCTTTTAAGTACCCAGACATGAAGTTAGCACCCCTGTCTGATACTACCTCTTTAGGAAAGCCCACTCTTGAGAAAATTCCCAGGAGGGCCCTTGCCACCACAGGTGCTGTAGTGGTCCTGAGGGGAATAGCTTCTGGGTACCTGGTGGCATGATCCACTACCACCAGGATAAACCTGTGCCCAGAGGCTGTTTGGGGATCCATGGGACCAACAATGTCAATCCCTACCCTTTCAAAGGGCACCCCCACCACAGGTAGTGGTATCAGGGGGGCCTTTGTAGTGCCACCTGCTTTGCCACTGGCTTGGCAGGTTACACAGGAGCGACAAAACTCCTTACTGTCTTCAGACATGTGGGGCCAGTGAAAGTGAGGGACAATTCTGTCCCAAGTCTTGTTCTGGCCCAGGTGACCTGCTAAGGGAATATCATGGGCTAGGGTCAATAGGAAGCCTCTGAACTTCAAAGGTATTACCAACCTCCTGGTAGCACCAGGCTTGGGGTCTCTACTCTCTGGGTACAGGAGTCCATCACCCCAATACACTGTATGGGGACCACTAGCTTTCCCAGCAGCCTCAGCAGCAGCTTGCTGTCTGAGGGGTTCAAGGGAGGGGCAGCTCTGCTGCTCCTGGCTCAGATCTGCCCTAGAAGGTCCCCCTGTCCCCAAGAACTCAACCTGGTCAGGTTCAAGTTCCTCTGGGACAGTTCCTTCTTCAGGGCTGAGATCATCCCCCTCAAGGGACTGATCTTCCTCCTGAGCCAAGGGGGAAGGCACTGCCTTAACCCTACTACTCCTCCTCTTGGAAGGCACTTGGTCCATTCTTCCAGAATCCAAGGCCTGTTCAGTGCTAGACATTTTGGCTTGTGACCTGGTCACAGCAAACACATCTGCAGGGATCCCCAGCATTTCTGCATGGGTCCTGAGCTCCACTTCTGCCCAAGCAGAAGTCTCTAAGTCATTGCCAAGCAAGCATTCGACTGGTAGGTTTGCACTCACCACAACCTTCTTAAGGCCAGTTACCCCTCCCCAGGAGAAGTTAACAACTGCCAGAGCATGGTCTGTTCTGACATTGCTAGCATTGGTCACTTGGTACATCTCACCAAGCATAACTTGCCCAGGAAGCACAAGGTCTTGTGTCACCATTGTGACACTTGCCCCTGTGTCCCTAAATGCCAAAGCCTCACGTCCATTGATTAAAGGCTGTTGTCTGTACTTGCCCAGATTACTGGGACTCACAGTGGAGGTCACATCCATGCCTCCATCACAGACTAACACAGCCTGAGTCAGTTCTCTGACTAGGTCAGAGCCCAACTCAGTTCCCAGGGTGAACCCTACTAAACCCTTGGCTGGAGCACTCCCACCAACTGTACTAGGGGGAACAGGTGCCTTAGGGGCATTGGTGGGTGCTGGACTGGAGTCTTTGGACTTGGTGCAATCACTGGTCCAGTGGGTCTTTTGCTTACAGACCTTGCACCATGGTTTTCTTTGGCCTTTCCCTTTGGTAGACTGTGAATCCCCACCAGAAGAAGATTTTTGGGGGCCTGATGAAGACTTTTGATCTTTACCCTTCTCCCCACCCTTGTCAGAGTTCTTAGCATCTTGCTTCTTGGTTTCCCCACCTTGGTTCTGTACCTTCTGCTTCACCCTGGTCCTGACCCATTTGTCTGCCTTCTTTCCCAATTCTTGGGGAGAGGTCAGATCAGAGTCTACCAGGTATTGATGCAACAGCTGATTTTGACAGTTATTAAGAATCTGCTCCCTCATTATCAGATTGTACAATCCTGAGAAGTCACACACCTTACTGCCCATCAACCAGCCTTCCAGAGCCTTGGCAGAACAATCCACATAGTCTACCCAGTCTTGAGTCTGTGCTTTTTGGGTGTCTCTGAACTTCAACCTGTACTGTTCAGTGGTTAGGCCAAACCCATCAATAAGAGCACTCTTCAAGACCTTGTAATTATCAGCATCCTCCTCTCTAACAGTGAGGAGCTTATCTCTACCTTTGTCAGCAAAGGAGAGCCACAAGATTGCTGCCCACTGCTCCTGAGGGACCTTCTGTACCTTACAGGCCCTCTCTAATGCAGTTATCCATTTGTGGATATCATCCCCACTCTGGTAGGGAGGGACAATCTTGCTCAGGTTCCTATGGTCATAGGACCTTTCCCTGTCTCTAGGGACATGGCTGCCACCATGGGACTCTAGTCCCAACTTTCTTCTCTCTCTAAGGAGATCTAGGGATTCCCTATCTAAAGCCAATTGCTTTTTCTGATTTCCAGCTGAGTTTCCTCATACTGGACCAGTCTGGCTCTTCTCTCATTAGAGGATTCCCTCCTGTGAGAGGAGACAGAGCTCCCTATAGAGGTGCCAGAGTGGTTAGACTCCTGAGAAGGAGATCTAGACTTCCTGGGCACACTCTTAATCCTTCCTGGGGGGACAAAGAGGGCATCATCCTGATCATCCTCATCATCTTCCACAGGAGGGATTGGGTTATCCAGGTCAGGGTCATTGTCACCCTCCTGGCCAGTTTCAGAGGGGGGCTGGGGGTATTGGTACCCCTGGCCTCCTCCTCTTCTCCTGCCCCACCCTCAGCTCCTACCCCTTCAGTCCCCAAGGGCTTACTAAGGTCATAAGCCACCAACAACTCCTTGAGGTGTTGGGTGGTGGGGCTTTGGCCTGTCCTTATTTTTCTCAAGTTACAGAAAGCTCTCAATTCCAAGAATGGGAGTGTATCATACTTGGAGGGTGGAAGCTCAATGGCTTCCTGCAAGTATTCTTTGGATCCTGCCCTTAAAGACATTACTAGTGTGGTGTGGTGTATGCACTACCTACTCTAGTGTGGCCTACTAAACTCTCTTGAGTTGTAGAAAGGGTTGTGCTATCCCTTAACACACAACTCTAAGTTCAGTAGAACTTACTGTATTCTAAGCTTAAATTATATGTACCTTAGGTACCTTTAGTGGTTTTCAGTTGATCAATTCAATTGAGATTATCTGGTAAAACAATAGCAAGCTGGAATCCCACACGCTGCACACCAATGTGAGAAGTTGGCCTGGTATATGCTGTCCACTAATTATAGTGGGCACCTTGCACCAGTCCAAACAACCCCTTATTGGAGATAGGTTAAAGACAACCTTATTGAAAGCTATCCTAGTGGTAGCTATGGAGAGCAGCCTTCAGGCTAAGTCTTGAAGGAATGTAAAGCAGCTTGTTTTACCAGTCTATAATCTCTTGAGTGATCAAATGAAAGAGCACCACACCAGGTATATATTCAAAATATATGTATTTATTGCTAAACACACCCCTCTAGTCTCTTTATGAGGCTAGAGTTCGAAGTACATAAGTTATAAGTTATTAATTCACAGTAATAGCACAAATACACGTTTGGGCCCTAGGGGCGTACCAAACCATATACCAATAAAGTGGTATGCGAACCACGACTGAACTAGACACTAGGCCTAGAGCCTCTAGAAGTGCTTGGACCACAAGGAACCACCCAAGGTAGTGATACAGGGGACCTACGGGAGACGCGTGCAGTGTAAATACACAACCGCGATACGCCGTTGACTTCTATGGAGAAAGTCGGGATCGGGAAATTAGAGAAAAGGGACACTTAAAAGAGGACTAGGACAAAACCCTTTGAGATCTAGGACTTTGAAGAGTCTCTACCCACGGGAGCGCCGGAGTACTCGTGTTACCTCACCCAGGGAAGCCGGGTGCATAGGTGCCTTTCGGGGTCGGGTTTCGTCGTCGATTCGAATGGCGATCTGCTGCAAAGTGCTGCTGGCGGCCAAGAGAAAAGTGTCCGGGTGGATCCAAGAGTGGATCGGAGTTATGAAGAACCTGAAAGCAGAGGGGACAGAGTCTGGGTCACTAGCCAGTGACCAGGAAGGCGATGGACTGATGCCCACCGATGTCGAGGGCTTCAGGTGCGTTGACGGTCGTCTTGACTCTTCAGCCACGAGGTCCAGGAGGCGTTGTCGGCAACCAGGAGCAGGATTCGGGCTGGTACACGATGTCTGTCGAGTGCTGAGGTGTCGGCGACCGGATTAGACCCAACAAGCCTTGGCAACGTCAAGTTTCGGTGAAGATGTAGATCGTCGATGGTGCAGACCAGCAAGGTCTGTAGAACTCACCCAGCGAGGGTAAGTGAGGGCAGGCCTGGAGCAACCAGGATGCCAAGTAAAAAAAGGATTGGCCTTCGTTAAGGGCTACTAGCCAACAGGCTAGCGACCGCGAAGGAGCCTCGTGACGCCGCACGTGGATCTGGCTTACAGGACACTTGTGGAGTGGGGGCCAGTGATCTTCGGTGCAGGTGGTGCTGGAGGCTAGGGCTACTCGGAGCCTAAAGCACAACTTCTTGGGAGACCCAGAAGAGGATGCACTTGCAAATGTGCTCGGTGTCCAGGGGTCACGGTCTCAAGTTACCCACGATAGCCACGGGCCTCAGCTTTGCTGGGGACTCAGGGTAGCCTCGGGAAGTCTGAGAATCCACCTCTGGTGATGCGATGACTTCGACGTCCGACGGGAGCTTCAGAAATGCGAACCGGACAGATGCTTCTTTGGTGCCTGCCAAGCAGGGAGTCACTCCTTGACCCCAAGGGAGATTCTTCTGTCATCTAATCGTGAGTAGAGCGTCGAAGGTCCAGGATTCAGTTTCAGAGTTTCGTCCAGGGATAATCTAAAGTCCTAAGGACTGGGTTCCTACCTTTATACTAAAGATAGGGGTTGGACTACTCTGTGGCCCCACCTATGGGTGGGTCAGGGCAGAGGGGTGGCTACACCCCTTTCCCTTTGTCCAGTTCGCGCCAAAGCAGGGGCTGCAAGCCCCTGATCCGGTTTGAACTGGGGTATGCACAGGGACACCAAATGTGCCCCCAGTGCAGGACTTCAAAGCACCCGAAAGTGCTCCCGCCCAGCCCCAATACACATTATCCTGTCTGGGGAGGTGGTCACACCTCCCTGGGACAGGAAACCTATTGTCCAGTTTCGTCCAGCAGCAGGAGGCCAGACTCGTGTCTGTGGCAGCAGCATCCATTTTGTGATGCCAGGGCTCTGGAAAGAAGCTACCGGACTAGTCAAAGTTAACATGTCTTTCCCTCTAGAAGGGTGGAATGCTACCCCCGCCACCAGGATTGGCGGGGGGGGGGGGTAGTATTCCAAGATGTTTGACACCGAACACGACATGTTTAGGTGCAGCCATTCCAAAGTTAGCATTTTACCGCGAGGATATAATGCGCTTAAGAGTATATGGTCAGGCTGCACTACAAACAGCATCAGAGACGGTCTCCGAACGCTGCAGAGGGGCCCTGCTCATGCAGGGGCACCCTCTCACATAGGAACCATGCACTCTGCCTTTAGGATTGATAAGGCCTGCCTTAGGAGTGACTTATAGGTTTATATGTGTGTATGTATTTAGTGATATAGGTAACCTATATCACAGTAAGGAGTGCATGCACCACCTTACCCAGGCTGCAGTAGCAGACCTGTGGTGTCAGTTTGGATGGCCTTCCAGGGGTGGCATAATACATGCTGCAGCCCCTGGCAGGCCTCTGAGGTACCTATGCCCTTGGTACATAGTATACCATATACTAGGGACTTATAAGGGCACTCCAGATCCCAATCAGTGATGTGCCTAAGGCACATGGAAACCATTTTAGAGAGGAAGCAGCTAGGCTGGGGTTCTGATTAGCAGGGCCCCAGCCAGACTAATGTCGAAAAACAGTGAAGCATCAGCAAAAAGTGGGGGGTACCCATGTGAAGCAGATCCTACTCTCCTACAGGAGGTAACACATAGCCTGGCAATTTCTGGATGTGTTGAGTATTTCGAGAAACAGAGCTGTCTCACGGCCGTCTCTCACTCATAGAAGGAGGCCAGGCGTTGTATCTATGTCAAGGAGATTCAAGGTACTGTTTTTTGTTATTTAAATGGTGTGGAGGCACTTACCACTCACATGGTATGTGCTTAAGCTCCAGCACGTGGGCGAGTAAAGAGCCGGATACTGCATCAAATCGGATCGCGATGGAGGCCTGACCATAGTATTGCGGAAGTGACGTAGCAGCTGTGACATTGACATTGCAGCTTGGGAGGCTTGCATGCCACCGTCACTGAACCGATACGTAGTTGACGCAATGTGGTGCCATCTTGGATGCAGTGAAAGGAGCCCACCCATTCTAGTTCTTTGAGATTGACACATCAGACTCGACACGCAAGTACCTTACTTGTACGTGCCGCCATTTTGAGTGAGGAGCCGGCGTTGCTGCATGTTACCTTTTGGTGCAGTTTCTCTCACTGTGATTTACACACCACAGCATATTTCAGGGAGCAATTTGATCTTATCATCGGCATGATGTCTACAGGAAAAAGCCAGTGCAGTTCCGTATTTTGGTGATCTGCACACCTCTAGCCCGCGTTTTGTGCAGTTTCCCTCACAGTGATCTGCACTCCACAGCATATTTCTGGGAGCAGTTGGATTGTCTCATTGGCATATTACTTGCAGGTAACAGTGGCTGCAGATCATCATTTCGGTGATCTGCACATCTTTATTTTACCCAACAAGAAATGTTGAGGAGGCCAGAATTTGCAGTCCACCCCCCTATTTGGAAGATTATGTGAGAACGTAAATTCTCTCCAGGACACCTATCCAAGCACCATACTCTAGTGTTGTTGTTATGTTCTAACTGCTTTGCATATTTTCTATTCATGTCTTTTCTTTTTATTTTCCTCTTTTCTTTCTTAGTTTAGATGTAGTAACCTTTTCTAGGTACTCTGTACATATCCTAGTGTTTTATTTTATTGATAAGGGAGGGCGATGTGTTTTGATGGAACTTATAGCCTTCTAGAATGTAAAGCAGAGAACACTCAAGGGAAGTTATTTTATCCTGGCTTATAGGAGTGGATCGATGCCAGGTTGTGTACTCCATTAAAGCTTTAGTTGGAAACTCTACTAGTGTCCAGTGTTTCCCTCGATGTGGACTGACAACAGACACCTTTGCTGCGAGGTCATCTTGAGGGTTTTGGTGATTTTAGAAGTCCATAGAATTTCTAAGTCTCCAATTTTCAGGGTTACTAGTACACCTCCTCTGGTACACTTCTAAGGCTCCCAGCACCTATTAGGGACAAAGAATCTTGCAGCTTGTTGTGTCCCTGTAGCCACATAGCAGGTCAGCTAACTGACCCTTAGAGTCACCTTCTTTGTCTTGGATATTAAAGGGAGCAGGTGCAGTCCTTCAGGGTTACTCTTAGGTCACAGACAGCAGGCCTGTGTGTCCAGAAAGGGCTTTGAGGAGGGTTTCTTGGAATGTCATATTTATGCCTGGCACTAACTAGTGGGTGGGGTTGCTTGGCTCCTCCTTAACCAATAGGATAAAAGTTCCCAGGGCAACCTTACCCACTTTTTCAGCCGTTTCTGTTTGACCTACTGCAAACAATCCTACAGTGCCCCTCAATTATTGTGTGGACCGAGAGGTGTTGCCACGAAAATCAGCTGTCCCATCCTCTTTGTCCACTCCGAACCAGTTCTGGGAATAGCTTCCCTTTCGCTGGGTTTGGAGTCAGCCAGACTAGTGTGGGCCTTGGGGACAAAGGACTTCCTTTCTTCAGGTCTCTCCTTACACTAAAGTATATATGGGCAGGCCCATCCTCTGTCCCTTTCAAGTTAATGAAATTCCTGGGCCCAGCCCAACTTTCTTTCCTGGGCTAATAGGGATCAAATGCCCAGCTCCCAGTCCATTCTGGTCTAAGCCATAGTTCTTCTGTTCAGGGAGCAGTTTGCACAGCTTATTAAGGTCAAGCACTTGCTGGGCTGATGCTGGCAGGCTAATGCAAATTAGCCTGCAGGAATTTCAGCCGGATAAAGATATCATTCTAAAAGTTATGTTTTCTAAATATTTATTAAAAGTCTAACTTCACTTATGGGTTAGACATTTAGTCAATCTGAAAATGAGTTTTTGAATGCCTATTTTAGATATTTCCTTCCAAAAGTTAAAGATTGAAGTTTATAATTTGTACTTTTACATTTTCTGGACTCCAGCCCTGCCAGTGAAAATAGCTTTTAGGGTTAAGCCATTGGAAGAGCATGCCAACTTTAATTTCACACATGTTCCACTTTTAAATATTAGGCTCCCTATCTGTTGTGTGTACGTAGGGGTGACATATTTAAAATGTGAATTTACTAGTGATATAGTATTGTTATCCAAGTATGAGAAATGAAGCTCTTCACTAATAATCAAATTTGTATATATGATTACCTGTAGAAGGAATTCAGTGAGTAATACTCATAATCATTGGTTGTTCAGCTACTATTTTACTTTATTTTTTATATAATATATTATTTTCATTTTCTTCTTTTATATTATATTTTCACTTTTTATTTTCTCCTTCCCTCACCCTTTTTTGTATGGCTTTAAGGAGGTCTCAGAATTAGTTGGTGTTGGACTTGGCCCTTTCAGCAGGGTCATCCCAAAACTTTTTGCCTTCACCCTCCTGTTTTCTGAACCCGTTTTATTTCTATAAATCTTTTTATTTAGATTTTCTTCAGAGAAAACACATACCATAATATTCACCCACAAATGTTGAAGGTATGTGAGCAAGCCTATATCTATCATAGTACAAAGCTTCCCATAATACGGATTGCATCACGTCATTTCACGGTGGATCAGGGCTCTTCGCTCCACTCGATAAGCCCTTCATCTCGCTCTCTGTGACCATGTCAGACCCATCTTAAGCTGGTCCCTCACCTCCCCTGGAATCCTACACCCCCTCTTGCCTTGCCTCCAACCAAGAACCCTAGATCTTTTTGAATTCCAATGGGCATCCTCTCACTTGGTACACCAATTTCTCTGCCCTCATTCACCAGTCTATGACTTCCTCCCACTTCCGCACAGTAGGCAAAGTCCTCACCCCCAGTACTTCAGCAGATCCCTACATACCACCATCAATGCGAGAATACTAAAGAGCAGGTCATATCGGTCCAAGGACTGTTCCCCCCCAGATACCCAATGAGATCAGTTGGGGCTTGAGCTGCACCCCATAACCCAAGACCTCAAATATTATTTTGCCTACCCACTCCCAATAGGACCCAATCCAAGAGCATTCCCAAAGTGTGTGCAGTAGGGTTCTCTTTATCTGGCATCCCCGCAAACAGTACTGATTGGTCACCCTCCCCATACAGAACAAACAAGTTTGTGTGTAATATGCCCTGTGTAAGATCTTTAACTGGATCAGTCTGCATACTGACCTGATTGCAACCTCGCTCAGGTACCTACATACCTGGCCCCAATCATCATCCTCAAGCCTCCCCAGGTGTCTTTCCTATTTCTCTCTAAGGGGTTCAAGTGGTGGAAGACTATTATTCAACAGTGTGGAGTAGATTTAGGACACTGCGTGGCTTGACAGGGTAGCACCCAATACCCTGCACTCCAATGGAGTTTCTGCCTCTATTTCCCCCAGGAGGGCCTCACACTTCCCAAAGATGTGTCGCATCTGCTGGTATCTCAAGACCTGGCTCCCGGGCAGATCATATTTAGCTTGTTAGTCAGCATGCTAAATCACAGTTCCTTCCTTCCACATGTCACCCAATTTAGAGATCCCCAGCAGATCCCACTTCCTATGTCCCTCCACCTCACGCAATCCTCTGAAGAGGTCCGAGTCCCAGAGTGGGGTCTCCAATGTCAACCTGCCTCGCCATCCTAGCATCCGCGTCGCCCTCTTCCATATATTGACCACCGTCCCCATAGGGTGGGGCAGGCGGGTAGCCCTCTCCCCCTGTAGAGTGTTTGGAGGTAGCCCTGCGGGGCCATAGCAGCACAATCCGCCCTTAAGGATGGCTACTGCTGGGACGAGAACACCCAGTCATTGATGACCACCAACTGTGAGGTCCAGTAATAGAGCCAGAGATTCTAGAGGGCAATGCCACCCTCCGCCAGCCGTCATGTCAGAAGTGGTAAGGCAATCCTAGGTACCCCACCATCCCATAACAGCACCATCCCGTCCACTGTTTGGATTAATTTGTCTGGAACCGAGAAGGGGGTGCTCTGCAAAATATACAAAAATCTGGGCAAGTAAATAATTTTATATAGTGCCGCTCCACCCAGGATGGATAAAGGGAGTTTTTTCCACCTCTCCACATCACATCAGTAAGCCTCCAGGACCCTCGTTAGGTTTTTCCATGCCATCACAAATAATAAGGGCAATAGCGGTCAGCCTTGTCTGTTCCCCTGGATAACCCAAAGCCATCGGAGAGTGCCCTGTTAAACCGGCCTCTTGCCACAGGGTCTCCATACAGTAGGACAATCCAAGATAAAAAGTACGGTCCAAAGCCCATCTTGCTGAATATCACCATCATACATGGCAATTCCAAAGAGTCAGAGGCCTTTTTGGTGCCCAAGGCCAGTAGGATCCCTGACTCACTAAGTTCCTCAATATGTGCTAAGCAACCCATTAGCCTCCATATATTGTGCCTCGTGGCCCTGTAGGGCATAAACCCGGACTTATCAGCGGCGACAAGGGAATTTTCGTCTTAGCGTTGATCAGCAAGATTGGCCTATAGGAGATGCAGTCATCTGTAGGTTTCCCTTCCTGTGTATAAGGACGTTCGTTGTTACTGTAAGGTCCAGTGACAGAGTGCCCACCTTCCTGGCCTTGGTAAACATATTCAGTATAGGTTTCACTACTTTAGATTTTACACTTTTAAAACATTCTATGGGAAAGCCGTTGGGGCCGAGGGTCTTGCCATTGTTTAGTTGTGCGATAGCCTCAGCCACTTCTCCCTCTGTGATCTCTTTGTCTACCAATTCTGCTGGTCGGAGTCGAGCTGATGGGTCGGAAGATCCCTAATGAAGGTGTTTAGATCTCCCCAGTCGGTCGTAGTGCGAGTCCTGTATAGCATCTATATTTATGTCATGAACGTCTGTGCGATTTCCTGCAGGGTCTTAACTCTGGCTCCTCTATTCTGATCCCCTGAAATCATTGCTGTCCTTCTTCTTTCTTGGCCAACCAAGCTAGGAGTTTTCTGGCCTTATTACTCACCTCGTAGAGTCTGTCTGTGGCGGCTTGGAACTGGGCCCTCGCCTCCTTGAGCACTACGGGCCCGATTTATAAAGGTAAACTTAGACGTTTGGTCTAAACATAAACTAAACATCTACATTTACGACTTTGGGAATTCACAAAGGGCATTTAAGAGAACTATCTTTATGTCTGCACTCGGGGCAGAGATCCGGCCTGAGTGCAGACATAAAGATAGCACTCGTAAATGCCCTTTGTGAATTTCCAAAGTCATAAACTTAGACATTTGTTCTAACTTTCAAACAAACATCCAAGTTTACCTTTGTGAACTGGGGCCCAGGCCCATGTATTCCCACCTCTACCCCTCTACTCTATGGGCCAGGGCTCTGGAGGGAGCGGCAATGCATTCTGATTCAAGCTACATCAATTTCTCCTCAA
The DNA here is from genome assembly GCA_963921515.1 of Calotriton arnoldi. Lineage (NCBI taxonomy): Eukaryota > Metazoa > Chordata > Amphibia > Caudata > Salamandridae > Calotriton > Calotriton arnoldi. Next base: position 57,315 of record CAWUFW010011742.1, read on the forward strand.
GTTTCCTGCATTCTGCTCCCTATCCTTTCTCCTGCCTGCCACCCATGCAATTGGCTGACTTCTCATGGCAGATTTATATGCCTCCCGTAGGTTAGCTGCCTATTGAACTGAACCCTCATTCTACATAAAATACCGATCTGTAGATGTGATCACTAGCTGTCTGGTATCCCTATCCATCAGTTCCCAGGCATCAAGTCTCCATGTCACTGCCCCTCCCGGCACTCCCATATGGACCACCATGGTCAAGGGTGAGAGGTCAGTTGTGCCCCGGGGGTGAAAATCTGTGCCAGAGAACCTGCCTATCTGGTGTTTAGCCACCAGAAGGTAGTCCAGTCTGGACAAAGCACCCAGAGAACTGGCAGCAAATGAGTATTTGCGTCGCCCCTGGTGTGCTGCCCGCCATAGGTCGACCAGCCCCATGGCATCTACAAAGGTGGGCAGTCATGCATCTGGCCTTGGCCTCTCGCCCAGCCTCACCACCCGGTCCAGGTCAGGTTAAGGTCAGGTAATTGTCAGTGCATCCAGGGCGCCTGCCAGCCAGGACCCCAAAAGCTCCAGGCCTAGGGACTGTAAGCCCTGAGGAAAGTCCCATCACCCCAGCACCAAGTCCTCACCATAGCACTGGCTGTGTATTGTGGCCTGGCACCCATTCTCGTCGACCTATGTGTTGAAGACCTGCTGTGGTAAGGATCTACAGGTCAGGATTTCTAGCCCTCGGGGTCCCCCAGTGAAGCCTGAATGCGGCAGTAAGACGTATCTGCTTCTACCCAAAAATGTACAGTTATTTCCCAGCAAGAGAGTCTCCTTTAGCATGGCTATGTTTTGGTCGTGCCTTAAACAAATATCTCCATACCCCCCCCCTCTTAAGCTTATCGCCCAGGCCATTGACATTCCAGGAGATAACCTTCAGGGTCAATCCCTACCCCATTTCCGCAGTACTACGCATTTGTCACCTGGCTGCCTATGACGATCTCCAGTTCCATTCATTTTGGACTCAGACTGCAGCCCACACGCCCACAAGCAACCTTGCCCCCCTCCGAAGTCCCCCCTCCAAATTACCTAGTGCTGTGGGCTCAAAACTACCCACCTCTCCAATACCCAAGATGCCTATTACCTCAACATTGTAACTGGAACTTAAAGCAAAACTTGTCTCTAGATAAGAGCTAAAAGCGCTTTCTAATGTGGGGGGCACAGCCCTCTGGCCCAACAGCTTTTACTATGTGCACCTGTGGGATTTGCCTCGTGAGGCTGAATGGTTTGTCTAGACAATTCTTGGACCCTGTCTGGTACCACCACCCTCACCCTAACAAGTTGGCCGTAATGGGAGTCACCACCAATTGGTCCCCATCTTCTCCATTTTGCAGGGGGCCCTTGGAGGTGTCTCCTGAGCCCTCTGAGGAGTGTACCAATTCAGCCCATCTGTTGATCATGGGTATTGAGCAGGGCCGTTGCAGTTCAGCTACTACTCTTGCCCGCTCTGTTTCCACTTAATCCTTCATCGTAGCTGCCTTTGGGAGGCAAGTGGTTTGCGTCTGGGCTTGGATTTTTGCCAGTCTTCCTGTCCCGGGCTCTCCTGCCCACTTGGTCACATGCAGCACTTGCTCTCTACCAAAAGTCATCTCCTGCGGAGCTGAGTTAAAAAAGTGAGAGCAGTCCTGGTCCACCACTTTCTATCTGGTGGGGAAAAAGAGCATGTATTTTAAATTCAGGTCCTCAGTTGCTGTTTCACAGCACAAATGTTTCTCTCTGGTGCCTAACTGCTTCAGTGTAATCAGGGTATATGTTTGCTAACCCCCCTTCTACTTACCAGGGACCGTGCCCATGGGCTCATTTTAGGATGCCATCCCTATCACAGTATTTGAGAAGTCTGACTATTACTGCCCTCGGGGTGCCCCCAGCCTCAGGGGGCCACTCAGCACTCTATGGGCCCTCTCCACCATGAAAAATGTGGAAGCCTTGCCTTCCATGACCACTGTCAGAAGACAGTTCTCTATATAGAGTTCCACACTGGGGCCCTCGATCCATTCTGGGAGGCCCACTACTCAGACGTTATTGCATCAGGGCTGACTCTCCGTGTCTTTCCCTCTCTCCTGTAGCCACCCTATTTCCTGCTGCTGTTTCTCAAGGTCCGCAATAGTGGGCTGCAGATGTGCCACTGCAGTCTCCATCTCCCCTACTCTGTTTACCAACCTGTGGTGATCTTCATGCAGGAGACTCGGGTCTCAGGCCACTGCATAAATCTTGCCTTCCAGCATCACCATAGCATCTCCAATGGCCACCAGTATCGCCGCCATGTGTGCCTCCAGTCCTGAGCCTGATAGGAGTTTATCTGCCTCCAGTTCAGTCATCTGGCCTTGCTTCAACTCAGGTGGTGGTCTCGGCTGTGCCTATTTAGTGCGCACCATTTCATCTGCAGTCTCTCAAACAGGCACCTTCAGATCTGTGGTCACCACAGGGAGGGGTTTGAGAACCGCCCAATGCTGGGGTTCGCCGCCACCTCCCAAAGGGCCCAGCCATGCGCCACCCCGGCAGAGCCGACTCCTTGGTCTCCTGGAGGGGGGGCAGCCAGGCTGCAGCACAATCAAGTCCCCCAGGACAGCCACTTCCCCCAGCCAGCAGGAGCACCCCCAGCTCACCTTAGTTTTCTTTGCCACAGGAGGGTCAGCTGCCTTCACTGCACCAGTTCCAACTCCACAGGCAAAGTTCTCCTCGCCGTTCTTCTTCAGAAGCTAGCCCCTGGGTGCAGGGGACTGGCCATCGACTGTGGCTCTGTTGCCGCGCCGGGGCTCTTACATGCAGGGCAGGGTCATCACCCTCTATTCAGCGCCCCACGCCCTATTCAAGTGGATCCCCTCTGCTGTCCTGCCGCCGACCGCTACTGCCGCCTCCAAATATAGGCCTCCGCCGGATATCACTAGCTGCACAGGCTTCTCTATTTAAAGTGGGCTGCATCCCCGCATATATTAAGGACTGGCTGCATTGCCCTCCATCGGTCTGCATCGGGCCCCTCTCTTCTTGCCGCCCAGGTTGCAGGTGGCTCTGGGATGGCTCGCCGCCTCTCCAACCCGTGTCTCTGTGGCAGGGTGGGTCCCATACAGTCTATTTTTCTACGCGTGATCAGGGCAGTTGGCCAACACCATCTTGCATCGCTTCCTTGGCAATGTGGCCGGTCATCCTTTGCCCAAATCAGAGTCCCCCAGGGCCGGTCAGGCCATTCTAGGAGTCCAAGGACTAGTCTAGGGTCTCAGGACACCACCCGTCTGTTAGCACAGTCCCTGGCTGCCAGGATCTGCATTGCCTCGAGGGCTGCTGCCGCAGAATTATAGCGGCTCACGTCCGGTGCCATCATTGGCAAGCCCCGCCCATCCTAAACCCATTTTTGTTCGGCTTTTAGGACTCTGCGCACTTTACCACTGCTAACCAGCACTAAAGTGCATGTGCTCTCTCCTTAGAACATGGTAGAACTGGAGTACACCAAATTTGCATATTTAAAGTCCCTAGTAAGGTGGCACTACCTTTGTCCAGGGCCTGTAAATTAAGGCTACTAGTGGGCCTGCAGTACTGGTTGTGCCACTCAATTAGGTAGCCCTGTAAACATGTCTCAGGTCTGCTATTGCAGAGCCTGTGTGTGCAGTTTTAAACTGCCATTTCAACCTGGCAAAATAAACCGTTTCCTAGGCCTAAACCTTCCTTTTTAATACATATAATTCACCCCTATGGTAGGCCCTAAGCAGCCCACAGAGCAGGGTGCAGTGTATTTAAAAATATGGACATATACTTTTAAGTTTTAAATGTCCTGGTAGTGAAAAACTTTTAAATTCATTTTTAACTACTGCAAGGCCAACCTCCCCCATAGAATAACATTGGAGTTACCTTATTACATTTACAAAACTGTAACTTACAATTAGGACCAGATAGACAAGTGGAGTTTGGTGTGTAAAGAATTGTAATTAAAAGCCCTCTTTAATGGTAAAGCCAGATTTTTAAGCACAATTCTTAAAATGCCACTTTTAGAAAGTTGGGATTTTTTGTGTCCTAACCATTTGGTGCCTGCAGGCTGCTCCTGGGTCACATGACTAAGTGTTGCTGGCAGTTGGTCTTCGTGTATTCCTCCCAGAGAGAGAGACAAAGGGAAGACAGGTGTTGGCAGGATGGGCCACTTTGAGTTAACAGGAGGGAGGAGACGTCACCTATCAAGTTTGCACAGCACACAGGCTCTGACTGAGCACTCTCACAAAGGGCTTGTCAATAGGCTATTTGGACTCCAGACAATCTGGGGCCAGGACAGGGAGCAAGGGGATGCCTGACACCTCATGGGGGTGGGAACATCTACAAGCTTCTCCAACTTCAAATTAGGCACTGGGTATAAACACTGGGCGTCAGACCCCACCTCTTCAGTACACATATGGATCTGTGGATACTCTACCAGGATGAAGGACTGCTGTACTGCTGAAAGTATTGTCACTCTACTGGACTGCTGCTATGAATGAGTGCTGCCCTGCTGTGCTGACCTTCTGTCTGCTGCTCTTTTGCATGGGTAAACCCAGGACCCCAGAGAGGAGAGACTAAAAGAGCTAGTTGTCTGGCCTCCTGACTTGTGCCTCCGGGACAGAACATTCCTGCAACCTTGACCTCAGCACCTGGACTCTGCCATCTGTGAGTCTACTCTGCCAAGTGGTGCCACCCCAGTTCTGCACCCTTGGAAGTGGGCTGAAGGTGCTATGCTAGCCCCTGTGAAGCCAGCTGAACCGAAGCATCTCCTCTGCTGCATGGCACAACCCCGAGCAGAACCAACACATTGCAGCTGTTGTGTGGATTGGACCTGTCTCAAGGACTCCCATTGCATCCGCAGCCCCTCCAAAACCTCTGCAAAGCAACGCACCCTTGGTGCAGGCCCTCGCATCCCACATCGACGCCAGCCTCGTCACCGGACTCCATATCGAAGCCTCCCAGGTCCTCGGAACCAATGCATTGCCCAGACTGCGCAACGCATCCTCAATGCTGGACTTCGCACTGCAAGCCTTCATCAACAGGATTCTCGACAATGACACAGGACTTCACAACACAGCCTCGAAACCAACACATTGCTTCGGCTGCATGACGTACCTTTGACACAGATCCTCCAATGCTCCGCAAACCAGGATTTGAGTTAATATATTAAGCTGGTCTAACAGGCTCCCTATAAACGGTCCGTGCTCCATTGCTGTCGACCTGAACTTGTGAATTTGTCCCGTTCGAAGCAACCAGATATCCATAGTTGACGCTTAGTGCTTTTTAGCGCTATTTTCTGTAAAATGTCATGTCTCTGGTTCTACTGTTTGGATTTTTGTCATTTTTATCTTGTTGTATTCATTAAAAAGTACTCAATTTTTCTCATTTGTTGTGGAATCCGTTCTGTGTGGTGCCTTTCACTTTATTAATGTTTGGAGTGTTGCACAAATACTTTGCACATTGCCTCTAGGTTAAGCCTGACTGCTCTGTGCCTAGCTACCAGAGAGATGAGCACAGATTAATTTGGGGTTGGCTTGTGTCTAACCATGACAAGGATTGTGGTAGCTGCTTGACCAGGGCTCACACCCCAAGCAACCAGTAATCACATTTCATACAGTTGGATAACAATTTAATACAAAAATGTGCTTGTTGGAAAAATCTGCAATATATGCAGCAGATTGTGGATTCTGTTGCATATATTCACTTTCATATTTACCTGGAAAAAGCCACATTCCTAGAATCTCATTTTTCCAGTGACCATATTATAGGAAATGACCATCTTTTGTGTGGTGGAAGCCCAGATTTTGCCACTGCTGTTTTTTGGGCTGTAGAACTCTGTGCACTTTGCCTCTGCTAACCATTAGTAAAGTGTCTGTGCTTCCCGTTTTAACAAGGTTGAACTGGTGTACCTCCTAAAAAGTATTATATAAACATCTAATGAGTAGCCCTTTTAAACAATTCCGGTATAACACTTGTCTGACACTAGAACAGTCCACTATCCAAGAGCAGTGCTAGACAATCTCTGATGAACTCTGAAGGATTCAAATACCAACATAGCCAGGAACAAGGTTTCCGATTCCCCTTATTTCGTGAGGGTGGGTAAGAGCTGTCACTCTATATGGGATTCTTCTGATAACAATGGGATCTGTTGAAAGTAAAATCTGGTCTTCCATGACTTGCTCTCTCAAATGATTTTCTGGCCTTTGAAAGGATCTGGATTAATAATGAAAGGATTGGGTGTTTTTTTTATTTTTGGAAACGTGTGCAGAAGAGTCCTATTTTTCCACAAAGAGCCTGCTGCCTAAGAAGGGCATGCTAGAAAGGCAGTTATATTGCGAAGCATCCATACTTTATCCTCTAAGATGTAAATGTCACTGAGTTGACACCGAGTTCCCATTGCACCACTTGATGCCGTAACAGTGGCTCTCCTATTATCAAATGCAAAACAGAACCCTAGCCTAGTCCGCTATGTGAGCTAATATTAGAGAGCAATCCTCCCTTTTCTGTATGCTTGAAGCTAAGAATTGAAAGGCTTTCACCAAAAACTGTGAGGTATAATTAGAGTAGATTTCGGATCTCATTGACAAATTAAGCCTGTTAAGCCCTTTTCAAACCACCCATTGCTTTTTTTTCCACAGGGTTCGAAATTGCAATGCCATCTGTCATTAAGGCTATGTGGCCTGTTAAGTTTGCCAAAACTCCCAAGGAAAGATCATAATTATCTGGTAAATATTGAAGAGGTGGAAAATACTTAACCATTTACTTATTTTATGCATCACCATTTCACAAAGAGATCTCCTTGGGAACTAAGATGAATGGATGTATCTGTGGTGCCTTCTCTTAAACTCATGATCATACTCTTACAGGGAGATGAGGGAGGCAAACATGCTGCTTTTTCACTAAGTGTATTCCCATGTCACTTGTGGCAGTATCAGGATCACAAGGCAGAAAACAGCAGACATACCCCAGTAACATTGGCCATGTGGGTACTTAAGAAGGAGGATCCCCTGGATGACAGTTTTCTTCTAAACATTTAAAAGAAAATATATGAAAAATCCAGTGGACCAACAATTTTCCAATATTATCAGGAATTAAAATATAAGATATGCCCATTAAACAAAACTCTGTCATGCTTTACAAAAGAAACAAAGGCAATAAGAGAGAGGACCTAAATACATAATAAAAAGTAGAGTGGGTCCCCTGTGTGAATACAAAGCATAACATGGCTACTGGTCAAAGGATGCAGCACATAAAGCAGGTAAACGATCATATATTTTTACTCAAACCGTTATATCTTAATGGCTGTCACCAAAATTGTCAAATGAGCAGGCAGGAAGAAAATGCAGGCCTCTGCACCACTACTTTGCTAAATACATTTAAAAACAAAAAGCTGCTGCACCACAAAGAAAAGAAATACCAGTTTCCCAAGGCACCACTGTGCTTACCCCGCTGTTCCAATTTGGGTGTTCTAAATAATTCAGACATATGCATCACTCTTGAACACAGTTGGGGGTCATTAACCTACTCCTTACTGAATAGTATGACATTTTAGAGGTGGTCAACCCTGACAACAGTGTAGGGCCTTGTGAAACCTTTACATTTTTGAATTACCCCAAATTAATGTGTAGCCCTGCATTCTTAGGCACCTGAAATGTAATGCTTTAAGCATACTCGCCACTGCTTTTCTTAGGGAAATAATTAAACACTGATTTCTCAGTGAAAGAATTAAACACTGCTAAAAGATCAATTATTATTTAAATATTCCTTAATTGTCTACAGGCCACTTGTAACAGCAGTCCCGGTTGGTTTAAACAGACCATTCACTCAATGTTACTACCTTGCTTGTTTGGGCTGTTACACTCTGGGTGTCCACATTCTCCTCATCATCATCTGGAAGGTTAAATGTATTTCTAAAGTTACATTTAACTGCATACTTACATTCCAGCTCCATCTTCCAACTTATCTTGAAGAAAAATGCTGGTCTCTCACACAAACCTTTTCACAGTTGACGTTGATCGTGTGCAGACCCAATCAAGGGTCATCTATTGCAGCATGTTTTGGCCAATGAGTTTCCAGACATAATTTCACTTACTCTGTCTGCACTAGACCATTTAGGGTCAACAAGAAACACTGGGCTAATTTGCTTGGATTATATTGTCAAATCATTATCCCAAGAATAGATTGGACGGTAGTCAAAAGGCACCACCCACCGACATGTCATACATAGAAACCGACACCTGACAGGACTTCAGGATCCGAGCTCTGTCCCCTTTAGGTCTCACTTACAGACAGGAATAGATGCCATTGACAACACACACATGCACAAATAACGTCCAGCGAATACATAAGTCCATACATAAAGATACATAAAGAGGCTTTTGGGCTACCCCTTTAAGCCATTGGATCCTATCGTTCAAATAGTTTTTGCCATTAATACCCAAAGTTGTTAATCAGTGTCGGTGTCAGCCCACAGCGTTTCACGAATGTGAATAATTTACAAAAAGTATTTCAGAAAACCTGGTGTTAATTTCTTTCTTTATTTTTCATTTTTTATAATTGTTTAGCAGGGCCCCTGTGCACTGTGCTCTTTCAAGTACTTCCCACCGCAAGAACTTCACTGCCTGTCCTCTATCGATGGTTTCCCATCCATCCTGCATTATTTTTAACATACTTTTTTTTATTTAAGGGACCTTAGCCTCCCACTTTTCAGAGCTCACACATGCTTTTTTTAAAATATTTATTTTACCATTCAGACATGGCCATCAGCCACGTTGGAACAGAAAAGTAAATAAAAAGTCCATAATGGCCACAATAGTGTCAATGCTCATATGTGTTGCAACACGTAAATACAAAGCATTGTGATGGATGTGCAAACATATGTGCACTTTCACTGCGATGCATGTGCACACATATGTACACGGGGGCCATCTTGGAATGGATTACAAGTTTGCTGTGGTGTGCACACATGCATGTGCATACATCACAACACATGCACATGTATGCGTTGCGACATATGCACATGCAAGCATCATGGCAGGCCAAAAAAGCATGGAGCGCTTATGGAAACAAGCATTGGCAAAGTCATTATCTTTTGTCACTCCCATTCTAATGGCGAGACCTATTGGTGTTGCCTGTGCTTGTTCAAGTTTTGTAATAGTGCAGTTTTTAATACTTATTGTTGTTTTTTTCATTGGCTTTACCTTTTTTCTTTCTTAATAATATTAACATGTGATACAGACCATTATGTTGTTGATCGTAATGGTACTCTATTTATCAAACATGGACGCATGAAAGGCTGAGTTGGTATTGCTAGGATTAAAACCCCTGATTTTCAGGTTTCAAGAAATGTCAACAGCAAATGCTTAACTAATTTCCTTTTTCACCTTTATTTCCTTTATCCTTCCTTTCTTTCTATCTTTAGTGTAGAACAGGCTATCAACACCATTGAAAGTGGCCCAATTGAGCTTTTAGCCATCTCAGTGGCCATCTCTGTTATTAGAAAGAGCACACTGGCCTGTCATACAGAGGTGAGCTAGATGTTAATAACTAACAACACCAACACTGCCAGTGGCACAATCATGAGGGGTGCCCCCAATGCCACAGAGCACTTCAACAATGGATTTTCCCCGCCCAGCCTGGCATTTGGTGACATCCTGGATGGTTTGAATGACTTCATCCACAAGAGGACTACACTGTCTAGACCGAGGAAGAGGAGTACCTGGAAAAGACTTTGCGCACTACAAGACTTGGAATTCGATGATGACATTTTGTCCATGTCATATGTTAGTTTTCTAGAGAGCACTGTCACCAAAAAGGTGTCCTGGTTCTAAGAGACAGTGGCAAGAATCAAGATGTGATCCAACCCAGTCCTAAAGAGAGTAAAGTCAAGGTCTCAAGCCATTTCTGAAAGGCAGCATTTGTTTGTAAAGATGCTGCTTCCTCGGTAATGCCGCCCGACCGAGAATGCTCAACAACCCATTCTTGAGCAACCAAATCCAAGCATTTCTAAAAGGGTTGACAGAAGATGATATAAGATTGCCTATGGGGACACAGTAGTTTCTGCTAGAGGTAAGAAGAGCCAATAGTGTTGAATAGCCCAAAACACATGGCATAGTGTCTTAAAAGCAATATGCTTAGATACCTGCAGCCTATGTAAAGTGTCCAAGGCTAATGAGGCTGAGGAACTACATGGCCATTGAAGTGCAAGCTTTGATGCAGTTTTCTGAATACACTGCAGTTCAGACAGTAGGCCTGAGATTAAGTAAAAAAAAAAAAGAGAATCACAATAATCAAGACAGCTCAGAACTGTTCGACCAAATGGCATTATGAGGTTGCAGAGCTAGCATAATTTTTTGCAATATCCGCATCTGGTGAAAACAAACCAATGAGAAGCGATTTGCTATTTAGGAAAATATCTGCATCCTTGTGTAATCCCAGGTTGCAAACCTTGACAACTGGGGTGGGGGATAAACCAAGTTGGAGTGATTTAAAGAAGGTTGGAAGAGTGTTAGAAGTCTGCCGACCTAGCACATAAAGCACCTCTGGTCCAAGGTCATCAAAATGTTTCAGTCCTGGGATAAATTCTAGTAAATATATAAAAACTAGACATGATGAAGGGGAACAGTAAGGAGAAATTAGAAAAAGAAATACATTCTGAAAATAAATGTTTTCAGCTCTTTCAAAATTGTAGAAGGCTTTCATGTTCTTAATGCAAGTATTAGTGTACGATTTTGAGGTAGCAGGTTGTACATTCTAAGAGCTTCAGAAACAAAACAACACTACTCCTGGAATAAAAAAATAAGGAAGGTCATGGTTTTAGTGTCAAATGCAGGAAAGAGTATAGTCAGAGCTTTAGAGGTGTTGAAATGAGGGGGTGGAACATCAAGCTGCGAATAAGATGCCTGCAGTATCCTGCAAGTATATCAAAAAGGAACAACCAGCTTTAAAATTTCTCTGGAAGAAGAGGAAGTCCTGTATTTTCTAGATGTGACTATTTAAGAATTTCCCATTGTTAGAAACGGGGGTCTCTAGTTGTCAGAGGTATGTACCTTTGTCCAAGTAGGGACCCTTGCTTCTAGTCAGGGTAAGGGGGATATACACTTCAGATAACCGATGCTAACACCCTTGGTAGCTTGGCACGAGCAGCAAGGCTTATCCCAAAGGCAATGTGTAAAGTATTCGTACTCAAAACACATAGTAGCACAGTGAATGACTTCATCCACAAGAGGACTACACTGTCTAGACCGAGGAAGAGGAGTACCTGGAAAAGACTTTACGCACTACAAGACTTGGAATTCGATGATGACATTTTTTCCATGTCATATGTTAGTTTTCTAGAGAGCACTGTCACCAAAAAGGTGTCCTGGTTCTAAGAGACAGTGGCAAGAATCAAGATGTGATCCAACCCAGTCCTAAAGAGAGTAAAGTCAAGGTCTCAAGCCATTTCTGAAAGGCAGCATTTGTTTGTAAAGATGCTGCTTCCTCGGTAATGCCGCCCGACCAGAGAATGCTCAACAACCCATTCTTGAGCAACCAAATCCAAGCATTTCTAAAAGGGTTGACAGAAGATGATATAAGATTGCCTATGGGGACACAGTAGTTTCTGCTAGAGGTAAGAAGAGCCAATAGTGTTGAATAGCCCAAAACACATGGCATAGTGTCTTAAAAGCAATATGCTTAGATACCTGCAGCCTATGTAAAGTGTCCAAGGCTAATGAGGCTGAGGAACTACATGGCCATTGAAGTGCAAGCTTTGATGCAGTTTTCTGAATACACTGCAGTTCAGACAGTAGGCCTGAGCTTAAGTGAAAACACAACAAATGGACACCACACCAGTTTAGAAAAATAAAGTATCTTTATCTAAACCAAACAACACCAAAACAACAAAACTCCAACATACAGGCATCAAAATATAACATTAGAACAGTTTTTGCAAAAATAGAACTGGTAGAAACAAAATCGCTCCACCTGGGGCTATTATGACGTCATGACAGGCATAAATCCAAAGTACGGCGCCGACCGCGAGGCTGGCTGTCCACCAGGGCAGCCATCCACAGTAGACACTGACAGCTGTCAGTGACGAGAGCCAGGCCTCATGCCTTTAAGGGCTCTCTAATCTCTGTGGCATCAGAGAGTGGGGGCGGGAGCCCCAGGTTCCTGGCACCCTTTGTCAACTCTCCCTCCTGCCAGGTCAGGTATGGCATCCTGACACTTGCCCACCAGCCCAGGGTCTGTACCCTGCGTCTGGACAGGAGACTGGGGTGGTCTCTCCCACACCCTGTCCTCCTCCCTGGGGCTCTGCACCCTCCCACCTGGAGCAGTAACCCCAGACTCCAAAATTGTCAGGGCACTTGTGGCAGGTGTCCCGCACATTTCTCCCACCAGCTCAGAGGTGCTATCCTGCAACTGGTAGACCAGCCTAGGGTCTGTACCCTTAGGCTGGACAGGGATCTGGGGTGAGGTTTCCCTCTCCCTATGCCCACCCCCCTCCTGGGTCTCTGCACCCTCCCACTTTGAGCGGTACCCCCATAAGACAAACTGGTAGGGATACTGCTAGTAGTAGCCCCCTCCTCCAGGTTAGCGGGGACACCCTAAACCAGGCACTCCAACCTAGGGTCTGTACCATTAAGCTGGACTTGTGCCTGGTAAGTCAGGACTTCAGGGTGAATACACCCACCCCCCAAGAGAAACACACTCCTCATGAGTTGTGCGAGAGTCTGCCTGGCGGAGGTCTCCAGCCCCCTGTCCAACTGACAGTATATGAAGACCCCCCAGGCCAGAAGTGGCCTCACCAGGGTCAGTCCTGGGGTGCTCTGACCTCAGAGCCGGCAACCCCTGACTCACTGATCCTTCCACTGGGGACTGTCTCCCCCCTCACCCATTTCTTTGGACGCATGCACCCTCCCACCTGGAGTGGTGTTGTCAGACACCGGAACTGGTGGGACGCTTAGGACAGTAGTCTCCCCAGCTCAGCTGACACCTTGGGATCCCCCTCAGGGGATGGTTTCCCAGTACGTAGGCCCCCCCTCCTGGTGTCCGCTCACGGAACCAACCAGGCTCTGGGACTGGGTTTCGGGTACCCTGGGACTCAGCCCACCCCCACTCCCTCTACTCAGAGACAGGATATGGGGCCCTTCACCCATTGCACTACACTGGGACCTGTCTGGGTCACTACCAACCTCCCTTACCTCACCTGGCTGGGGAAAACCTGAGCCACTCCCTTTAGGATCACTTCCAAAAGCTTCTCCAGACCTTCTGGAATCCACCAATAGGCCTGCCTCTTGCACAAGCTCCCTGGGATCAGAGAATGCACACTCTACTGGGTGTTGGCATAGCTCTAGAAAACAGGGACTTAAAATATGATCTCCAACAACTGAGTCACACAGCTCCTCACATGTGTTAACCAAGCCACTCTTCACCTCACCATCCAGTGCATCGCAAAAGTACCTCACGTCACCCTCCTGAGACTGGTAAGACAGTGTCTGACTGTTTCTGTCATTCAACCCACACTCTTCTGGGCAGTCTCCATACTCACATACCAGGGCGTCAACCATGGGGGAACCCCTCTCCCTGCACCTCTCAACCAGAGTCAGTAGAGTGTCCCTCCAACCACTAGGAGTAGGATCCTCTGTGCCAGTTTCCCAATCCACCTCAGGGACACTGCGCACCAATGGAGCTACCTCGCAAACCTGCCCCTCCTAATGTATTCCAAAGTGGTTGTCAGGGCAAGTTAGATTTATCGACAGCTGTCAGTCACTTCTTTGCTCACCCTCACAGAAAGAGTGACAACACCTTATATAAACAACTATCACCATAAATCCGTGCTTATTGGAATTTTTTCCTGAAATAATACGATAAATCTAACTTGCCCTGACAACCACTTTGGAACTCGTTTATGTTTAGGGGGTTAGGGGTTTCCCCCTGTCAAGGGCAAGTGTCGCAACAAGAATTGCTCAATAACTAACGGCCAGTAAGGGACCGGGACCTACTACCCCATATCTCACAGAATCCCTCCTAATGTATGTCAACCCCCTCCTTCAAGTCGGGCACCACATCTCAGGGTGTGTGTACTTCTCCCTCAGCACTAGATATCACATTTTTGCTGCCACCATCCAAGCTGGACTCCGCCCTCCTGGCTGTCACCTCTAGCTCAGCAAAGCTCAGTTCTTGAGCAACACACATTTCTTTTTGCTTGCCTGAGACACTCTTGGCCTCAAGCCAATCGAGCTCCTTATCAAGCACTCTCATTCTTATCTCATGTGCCAAGATCAATTTCTTCTTTTCCAAGGCATAAGCCTTCTCCTGTGCACGTTTTTGATTCTCCATGTCATACGTGAGCTTCTCAAGCTCCCTCTGATACTCTCTCTCCTGTCGCCTTTCCTCCAGCTTCTCTGGGGACAGACCTCTGGAGGACACACTGCTGCCAGGTCTGGGGGGCCCCTCCCTCCACTGGCAAATCCTGGGATACAAAACCCCCTTCTGGCAAATTCATATCCACAACTGCATCTCATGTCCCGTCAGCTTCTCTGGCCTCCCACCAGTCACTCAAGGCCTACTGCAGCTCCATTTTCCTACCTAGAGGCACCCCTCATGGGGCATCCAAAGCTTTTGCAAAATTGTATGAGTTGATCCACTTTGCATGTAAGCAACATTCCAATATCAAACTCAAATTATGCAAAAACACTTGCCAGTTTACCATTTAGGACATGGTGCGTGGATACTTCAAGGGTCAGATAAAAAATAGAACCAAAATCACAGTATGTGGTTACGTAGTGGTCTGCTCTAGACTAGTGATGTACACCATCACTGTGGGTCAAGTACAAATATAAGTTCAATCCTCACTGATGACTACCAGTCTTAGAAATGGGGGTCTCTAGTTGGCAGAATTATGTACCTTTGTCCAAGTAGGGACCCTTGCATCTAGTCAGGGTATGGGGGATACACACTTCAGATAACCCCTGCTCACCCCATTGGTAGCTTGACATGAGCAGACACGTTTATCCAAAGGCAATATGTAAAGTATTTGTACTCAAAACACATAGTAACACAGTGAAAACACCACAAATGGACACCACACCAGTTTAGAAAAATAAAGTATCTCTATCTAACCCAAACAGGACCAAACCGACAAAAATCTAACATACATGTATCAAAATATCACTTAAGAACAGTTATTGCAAAAATAGAACTGGTACAAACAAAATAGCTCCACCTGGGGCTATTAGGAGGTCGTGACAGGCATAAATCCAAAGTACGGCGCCGACCATGAGGTGCGCGGCGTCAGGCACGGAGTCACACGGACCACCAAACAACAGGACCTTGGAAAACAAAGTCTATGGACGATGCACGGCGTTGTGGAGGTGAGCTGTTGGTGCCGAGGTCGAGGCTGGTTTCCTGGATGCCATGGGGGAAGCGAGGCGTTGTGTCCGCAAGGAAGCGAGGCGTTAAATCCAGGACAGGGGAAGTTAGGCGGCGGCGTCGGTGAGGTATCGGTTCCGGTTAGGCGATGTGAAGTCACCCTTGTCGGTTATCCGCTCCGTGATAACTATATGCTGGCGCTGGCAGTGACGGCGTCAGTATGAGCGCTGGCATCAGGACGGCTGATAACCGTAGGCGTCGGTGGGTGTCAAAGGGTGTCAGAGCTGCGGTGCAGGTCACGGCGTCACTGACGGTGTCTGAGTTGTTTTTCTTGCTTTGCAGCACCAACCACACAATTCTCAGGGCACAGGAAATGGAATTTGCACCCTTTTGAATGCAGGAGTCCACACAGGAGTCCAGGTGCTGGTCACTGGGTTGCAGGTGAAGTCTTTGTGTCCCTGAGACTTCAGAACAGGAGGCCAGCACACACAAGCCCTTGGAGATTCTTCTTCAAGCAAGTTCCAGTCTTTGTCTTCTCCTTGGCAGAAGCAGCAACTGCAGTCCAATTCAGCAAAGCACACAGCAGTACTCCTCCTTATAGCTCTCCAACTCTTCTCCTTGGCAAAGGTTCCTCTTGAGTCCAGAAGTGATCAAATTCTCTGGGGTTTAAGTTCCGATACTTATACCCCATTTTCTCTTTTTTCTGTTTGTGGCAAGGGTCTCTGAGCCCAGCCCAAACCAGGTCAGTCCTCTCTAGTGCAGCATCACTACAGGAGGTAGAGACAGCATTGTGCAGAGGAGACGGAATGGTTAAACAAGAAAATGGCTACTTTCTAAAAGTGGTATTTTCAGACACACAATTTAAAAACCATCTCCCTAAAAAGATTTATTATTAAATTCTGAGTTCAGAGAGCCTAAACTTCACTTCACTATCTTGTCCCAATCGAAACTTATACTTGTAAGATGTTACAAAGCAACTCCCATGTTAGACTATGGGACAGATAGCCTTTCAATAGTAAAAAACTAATTTGGCAGCATTTCACTATCAGGACATGTAAAACACACCAGTTCTTGTCCCACCTTTTACATACACTGCACCCTGTCTATGGGGGTACCTTGGGCCTACCTGAGGGATGCCTCACATGTAAGAAAAGGGAGGGTTACGGCCTGGCAAGTGGGTGCACTTGCAAGGTCAACATGGCAGTTGACAATTGTGTGTGCAGACACTACAGTGACAGGTCTGAGATACATTTCCAGGGCTACTCATGTGGGTGACACAATCAGTGCTGCAAGCCCACTAGTAGCATTTGATTTACAGGCCCTGGCCCACTCAATGCACTTTACTAGGGACTTACTAGTAAATTAAATATGCCAATCCTGGATAACCAATCATAATCATAATTTACACAGAGAGCATATGCACTTTAGCACTGATCAGCAGTGGTAAAGGGCCCAGAGTCCTAAAGCCAACACAAACAGGTCTGGAAAAATAGGAGGAAGAAGCACAATAAACTTGGGAATAACCCTGCAAAAAGGCCATTTCCAACTCCCACCATCCATCTGCACAGGTAATGAAATCAATGGGCTTCCTATCATCCACCTGCACAGGAAGTGACATCACTTGATTTTTCATGATCCTTCTGTACATCCCTGACAGAATGGTGACTGCACCTCCCTTAATAATGGCTATGACTGATATATGATGGTCATCCTGGCCGATATGGTGTCCAGACTTGCCATAGTGGTGGCCCAGGTTAATGGTGGGCATTTCTGGCATAATGCAGGTATCCTTGGTGTTATGGTGAGCATCCATGGCCTATGATTGTAATACTCGGCATCTGTCCATGTGAGGCAGTTTTACAAGTGAGTACTCGATGAAAATGACTAGCTGATGTTTGAGAACAATGTATTTTCTGAAAATTAAAACTGACACATTTTAAAGACAAACATTAAGTTTTTGCGGTAAAGCTTTTTCTTCTGGAAAATTGAGTTTGTTTGACCAAAATGGAAAGTCACATTTGATAGAACAATTTCGATATTTTTAGAAACTGACGTGCTCACAAAGACAAAAGGCTGAATTTCCAAACACACAAAGTTGATAGCTGAATGATAATTCAAGCTGAGATGGGAAGGCGTACTGCTATGGATATGCCCTTTATGCCAGAGGGTGTGTGATGATTTGAATGTTACTTCATTAGTTAGCTGGAGCCATTTAATATTGATAAACGTTTTCCTGGTCTTTCTGCTGGTATATATGCCTGGAAGGCTTCGATGACCCCTATTGTTAATTCTGCTTGGGGAAGACACACTGTGATGTTAACACGTTATTAACAAAACCACTGACGCATCTAAATCAGAAATTTGTGCCAACCACAGCACTGAGACCATGCTGATTGCTGTCGCAGAAGACATCAGAACACTCCTCGACCACAGAGAAACGGCAGCCCTGATCCTCCTCAACCTCTCTGCGGTGTTCGACACAGTCTCCCACAACACCCTCATCAACAGACTCCACAACATATGTGTTGTATCTGTGTTTCCTCTGGTGCTGTGATGCCATCTCCTAGCAACTGTGGCTTCCACTTCCAGAATCCTGACTGGATTTCTGAGTAGCTGGAGCTTGTATTCAGTTGCTGGAAGGCAGACAGGCCAGGGGTCATTGTACCTCCTTAATACACCTGTTTTCTCACTGCCAGCCGTGTCTGTGTGTCCTCAAATAAAGGCATACCGCAAAACGTCCTCAAGTGGATCGGCTCCTTCCTTACAGGACACACATAGAGCATTCAACTGCCTCTCTTCACCTCTGCACCCAAAAACATCATATGCGGTGTACCACGAGGATCATCCCTCAGCCCCACCCTATTC
Organism: Calotriton arnoldi; assembly: GCA_963921515.1. Taxonomy (NCBI): domain Eukaryota; kingdom Metazoa; phylum Chordata; class Amphibia; order Caudata; family Salamandridae; genus Calotriton; species Calotriton arnoldi. Next base: position 75,528 of record CAWUFW010011742.1, read on the forward strand.
AACATCTACACTACCCCTCTTGCAGATGTCGTCATATGCCACAGACTCAACATAATCTCCTACGCAGATGACACTAAACTGATCCTCTCGATCACTGGGGATCCCGCCAGCGCCAAAACCAACTTCTGCAATGCCATGACCAACGTAGCTGAATGGATGAGAGTCAACTGCGTCCAACTCAAACCTGACAAAACTGAAGTACTGATCTACGGGAAGAACACCTCCGCATGGGACCACAGTTGGTGGCCGGCAGAACTCGGACCCACACCCACAACAACTGACCACTCACACAACCTTGACATCATCCACGACAGCTCACTGACCATGAAAGGAAAGGTTAACGCAGACGCCTCCTCCTGCTTCCACACACTTTGCATGCACCGCAGAATTTTCAGATGGATCCCAACCAACACCAGAATGACCGTCACTCAGGCCCTTGTCACCAGCCGCCTTGACTATGGCAACGCCCTCTACGCTGGCATCTCCATCATCCAGCTCCTCAGAAGACTCCAGACCATACAGAACGCTGCAGCCAGACTCATCCTGGACCTCCCCAAATGAACCAATATCGCTCCCCACCTGAGAAACCTCCACTGGCTCCCCATCCAGAAAAGATGGTAGCTCAATATCCTCATGCGCGCCTATAAAGCCCTCCATGACCTAGGAACTGCCTACCTCAACCATCGACTGAACTATCACCAACCCGCTAGACACATATGCTCCACTTCACTCGCCCTCGAACACACACCTCGCATCCACCACACCCGCAGCGGCGGCCACTCCTTCTCCTACATCGCAGACAAGACCTGGAATGACCTCCCTTTCCATTCTGTCCCCTCGCTGGCAGACTTCAGAAAGAGACTCAAGAACTGGCTCTTCAATGGAGACACAGCACCCAGATACCCGTAGGGGTGACAGAATTGCGCTTTACAAATGCTGATTGATTTAGCATTATGATTATGCGTGATTTGTAGAGCACATAGCTACCTAAAAAAGGTTTCCCATCGCTGGCCTCCTCACTAAGCTGAAGTCAACCAAACAATTACAGAGGTGCCAGAGTTAGCTACAATTGTAGAGGTAGGTACCAACAAAGTTTTAAGCAGCTTGCGAAATACTGTTTATTCACCTCCCTGCACCACCTCTACCCACAACAGTCATCTCCTCATCATTGTCATTGAACCCTCTGCTTGCCCTGCCATAGTCCTAACCCTTCAGGCTTGAGAACCCCTGCAAAAGCAGTGACAGTGCTGAGCCTAAAACATGTAAGTGGATGAGTGCAGCTTGAATGCTCTCTCTGTACATAATAACTGCTGCAAAGGAGTCACAAAAACTGTAAGCAAGGATTAGTTATTGTAGCCTGTCCCAACATTTACTCTGACACTGCCTCATTGAGAGGCCAGAGATTACCAAACATCGGTAGCATCCAATTTGTTTACTACCTTGCCACTTTTAGTTGTAATTCATGCTGAAAAGTTTGCAGCTAGAATGATAACACGTGCAGCCATACAATGTAATCTCCATCAATGTGCATGGCAGCTGTGATGCCTCGGGCCCCCCTCCCACAGGACTCAGTGCCTGCTTTACCCACCAATCACTGGGTGAGGACTGGAAGCTTCACTGATGATGCCCATGCGGTACACCTTCTCTCTACATCTTCTCTGAAAATCTATACTCTGTCCAAAAGCAAAAACGATTGTCATTGCCAATTCTTGGTATAATCAGTCAGGGCATTAAGTACCCTGAAAATAAATTAGGCTGAAAGGAAACAAGTTGTTACATCCTAATAGCCAGTTTAGTGCATGTTTTACAAACTACCTTTCAACGCGAAATAAGCATTACTGAAATAAATGAGACACCTGGCTTACAGCCAAGTGTCTATAACTGTCCAAGTAAACGATTTCTCATAAATGCAGAGGACAAGGGGGCGTTTCTTGCACGAACCGAAAAGGAAGGCAGATTTAGATCTGCACACACACCTCACACTGGGAGCCAGCCAGCCTAGTCTTATATATAGACACAATTGAACAGTCTGAATCATTGCATTGTCCTTTGCCTCAACATGCCCTGCTGTTATTGATAATTAGGCATTCATTTCTAGCGACTCTGGAGCGATGACCACACCGGTAGCTCCCAACAAATGGAGGTCAGTGCAATGTCTACCCAGCTAATTTTGTGCTTGCCTGCACACTCCCGTAGAGGTCTCCAGGGCTTCCTCGAGCATGTAATAAGTAGAGGTCCAATGAATTGGAACCTCCTGCCTCAGCTGATATTTTAGTAGCTTGTTGGACCGCAGCTCATTTAAAGAGGTGATGTCTTTGCCAGCAGAGTTGAAGGGGGCATCCATTTTAAAAGCTGCTCCCAATATGTTTTTATGTTGCTTTGCACTGCATGGTGTGAAGGCGCTTGTTCAAGAAATGTTGGCAGGTCTCTTAAACCACTGGCACTAGCTCAGCTGATGTGGCTGGGCCAGAAGATAAAACACAAGATACATGATGCAAAGGGCCATTAAACTAACATTAATATAATATACCTTTCGTTGGCATGTTAAAGGGGGCTGCCAGCCAAGTTACAAGTTGTGAATTACAAAAGCTCAATATTCAACCCAACATTATATTTTATCATAAAGGGAGTCTTGTCCTCATATTTAGCCTATTGCGGATTTTGTTAGTTCCTTACATGTCTTTTGACTCTTATGATAGTTTACTGTTAACTTTGATTCTATTAACAATATCACTAATTTAAGCATAAACTATCATTTCTGTAGTTAGGTTGGTGACTAATTTGTTACATACAAAATATGGAATGTGTTTTTCTACAGTGTGTTTGGGAAGTGCTAAATCATATTTAATCTTAAAAAGGTATATGTTAGACCTCACATCCTTGGCGTGGTGTTCCCCTAACCGTTTTGCCTTCACCCCACCTATTTTTCTGGATTTGTTTTTGTTGGCTTTAGTACACTGTGCACTTTACCACTGCTAACCAGGGCTAAAGTGCTTGTGCCCTTTCTCTAAAACATGGTAAAAATGGCTTACACCTGATTGGCACAATTAATTTACTTGTAAGTACCTAGTTTATGGTACTAGTTGTACCCAGGGGCCTGTACATTTAAATATACTAGTAGGCCTGCAGCTCTCATTGTGCCACCTTCTAAAGTAGCACTTTAAAGCATGTCCCCGACCTGCCATTGCAGCCTGTAGTGCAGTTTTAAACTGCCATTTCGACCTGACAAAATAAATCTTGAGGAAACATTCCAACCCATTGGTCTGTTGCCCACCATGCCACTTCAGATTAGACCCAGCTATATGCAAATCAGTCTTGACCCTGCTGTAATAAGAATAGTCCAGCCCGAACCGCCAAACCAGGTCCTCTCTGAACCAGAACACAAGCAACGCAAGACTAATTACCTCCTGGTTGGAGCTCTTCAATTGGGTGTAGCTGTGTTACAGTGGCCCAGTGAGCCAGGGGCCATGTCTGGACATACTCTTGGCCACTTAGGGCATTACATCAAACACACAAAAGGTGATGGGAAGATGCTTGCAACAAGTCTAAACACCGGCAATCACTTGGGGCAGCATTCCAACCCATTGTTCTTTTGCCCACCATCCCACTTAAGATTAGACCCAGCTTTATGCAAATCAGTCTTGACCCTTCATCAATAGGAACAGTCCAGCACAAACTGCCAAGTCGGGTCCTTCCGACTGAAGAGCCCCAATCAGGGTCTTGGGTTGATTGTGCTCCAGCTCAGAGAGGTCCTTACTAGGGTAAATGGTATCATTTTACAGGTTCTTTTCCATATTATTTCAAGGAAATACACCAATGTGTGTATAAATTCTTAGACCCATAGATTCAAACAATGAATAAACATTAAACCTGTAAATAATCCCCTTATATGCCATTTGCCCTAATATATAGGTATATTAATATAGCAATAGTATGAGATTTTTCGATGTTCATTTCTTTTAGCTTTGAGCACAAAAACTCTACTCATTGTATTGCCACTATTTGTCACTATGTGTTAGACCTGTCAGCCTTAGGGTGGTCTTCTCCCACACTTTGTTCCTTACACCTACATATTTTTCTGATCTCGTTTTTCTTGGCCTTAGGACTCTGTGCATTTTACCATTGCTAACCAGTGCCAAAGTATGTGTCCTCACTCCTTAAAACATGGTAACATTGGTTTTATCCCCAACTTCCATAATTAGTTTACTTACAAGCCCATTGAAAAGTGGTACTACATGTACCCAGGGCCTGTAAATTTAATGTTACTAGTGGGCCTGCAACACACATTGTGGCATCCTCTTACATAGCCTTGCAAACATGTCTCAGGCCTGCCATTGCAGCCTGTGTGTGCAGTTTTGTACTGCCATTTCGACTTCACAAAATAAACCTTTTGCCAGGCCCAAACCTTCCTTTTTAGGTCGAGCAATCGAGACCTCTTGTATATACTTTAGTATATACTTATATGTGTATGTGCTTTGTGGGCTCTGGAGATCAGCCCTAGGACTTGTCTGCTTCTGCTTAGGGACTTTGTTTCTGTTCAACTGCCTCTATAACTGTTTTGATAGAAAACGACCAGTAGAGGTCAGTAAGATACTAGAATTGCTTTCTGCTCTGCTCAACTGTCTCTATTTAACTGTCTTGATAGAGAACGACCAGTAGAGGTCAGTAAAATACCAGAATTGCTTTCTGCTGAGGGGCTTTCTTTTTTCTTTTTCTGGCAACTGCCTCTATTTAACTTTCTTGATAGAAAACGACCAGCAGAGGTGAGTAAAATACCAGAATCACTTTAGCATTTTCTAGATTCCAGTCTGTTGGAAAACGAGGCAGTATCTGTGTGGCCTGCACAAACAACATGACTACATTTGTCCTTCACTGGGAACCAAACACCCAATTGTAGCGCCTGACTCTCAGAGGGTAGCGTTGCAGAGCAGTCTGAGGCTTTACTCAAGGGAGGTGGTGTGGGCTAGTAATCGCCATTTGCAGGTGCGCAGAAATAACACTCAATAATTGATTGTCCAGTCTGTACTTCGCTTTATAAAAGTAAGAGTACATTTATTAAACACACACACTACTCAATACTATGCACCAATTTACAAATATACATAAGCTGTTGGAATTACTTTGTGACATTGCGTAACATCTCCACCCCTCCCAAAAGGGGGTGGGGTCTAGTACCACCACTCCCATGTATGCACATCATCTTGCCCCCTAATGCAGTGTGTTGAGCATAACCTGGAGCGAGGGCCCTGCGCACTGGCACCATCCCAGTGGCGACCCACCCCATTACCTCAACCCGCATTAAAAATGGGTAGACCTGCCTTGGTGACACATAACCCTGACTGAGCATTTCCTACTGACCATAAAGTATGCACCTCTATATCTTAAGGGCTAGCAGTCTGGGTCTTCACCTAAGTGCAGCAGCAAGAATACATGTTTACGCACACCTTAGAATGACAGTACTCATCACCTTTGTTGGACATTAGAATGCATTGCAATTACAGCCCCTAAGGGCATCAGAGATGAAATCACAGGATTACGCCTATACAGCCAGACACCCTAGCAGGAATGTCTGGCAACATAACCCACTTTGCTTATGACATCACCTTACACAGGTACTTCACATTACATATGTGACCTCCAGTCCCTCTAAAAAGGAATAACCGTTAGTAAATGCAGTTCTGGTGCAATTACACCTCTTCACCTCCAGGGGATGCTCTTCTCCAGACATCCCCAACTCAGCCCTTCACTCCATGAAGCACTTCGCAATACACCCTCAGCTGTAGAACAAAAGTTCCAGCCTAGACGGTGTATAAAAGCAGGTTGAGCCCTTGAGGGGTTATCCTTTCCAAATCCCTAGGAAACTTAGGGTGGGACTTAACTTCGTGCTGGGGGAGACTGCGCTTCTCCAGCAGCTCCCCCAACACCCTTTTTCACTCTTGAGGGTGAGCCCCTCCTCTGGGGGCCACCAGGCACGAAAACGGCAGATTTCCAAATGCCTGGCAAGGCATTATGGGGCGCTTCGTGCTCCTGTGCAGGAATATTGGATGAGCGGCTCTCCCGCTGTGCCGGGGAGAGCCGCGATCGATCTGCGCTTCGCGCCGCATCCCTTCTCTGGTGGGGGGCCCGGTCCCACCCGGACCCCCAGGTAAGGGAACGGCTTGGGGAGCCCACCCCCGGCCGCTCCTGCCAATTATCGGGGGCCCGGTCCCACCCGGGCCCCGCGATGCCTTTTTCCCTGCTTCAGCGGGTCCCGGTCCCACCCGGGACCCGCGACGGCCATCTTCACCTGGATTAGGGGCCCCGGTCCCACCCGGGACCCCCGCGTCCTCCTTTTGATGGAGGGCAGCTCGGGAGCCCACCCCCGGCTGCCCCCGCCGGCTCCCCGCCCGGCCCGCACACTCGCGTGCGGCCGCGGGAGCCGGCAGAGTCTTCTTGTCTACCCGCTCCTGCGGGCAGACGCGAGGCGACTCAGTTCCTGCTTCGGGGCCATCTTCACGGGGAGCGCGACGGCGCTCCCCGACTTGTCTTCATCCTCTTCGGGGCCCGGAGATGGGGTCCCGGGCCCCTGGACCGCCTTCACGGGGGGACGCGACGGCGCCCCCGACTACCGTCTTACTGCCGGGGGCCAGGGTGGGCTCCTGGTACCCCCGCCTCCCGGAATCTTCACGGGGAGCGCGATGGCGCTCCCCGGCTTCGGGGCCCATCTTCGCGGGGGCGCGACGGCGCTCCCACGCCTCGGCACACGGGGCCCGGAGTTGGGATCCCGGGCCCCTCCCCCTCCACACCTTCGCGGGGAGCGCGCCGGCGCTCCCCAGCTTCTGTTCGGCGGGGGCCAGGGTGGGCTCCTGGCACCCCGCGGCCAGCTCTTCACGGGGAGCACGACGGTGCTCCCCGACTTGGCTTCGTGTTGGGGGCAGCCCCCGGGACCTGATCCACCCCGGGGGCACATGCAAGACCGGCGGCGGAGCCCCACGTGCTTCGTCGTCGGTCTTCTTGTAGGTCAAAGGTCGCTCACCTTCTGGGGGGCATATCTCGGCCCCCTGGAGTCCGATTCTCTTCGTTTTCGTCTCCTCTCGCTCCTCTTGACCAGCCCCCACCACTGGGAACACTCTCCTTCGCCCTCGGGGTCTCTGAGAGGGGGGTTCAGCAGGGAGCTGTCTTCACTGGCTCCCTGCGCCAGCCTTTCACCTGTCTCTCCTCCTTGGCCTCTCTTCTCCCTGCGCAGAGGCCTCTGCTTCTGCGCACTGGTCCTGGGCTCCTCTTCTGGTGCTGGCAGGGCCCTGGGGGACAGTCAGGGGGTTCCTCCTTCCAACTGCCCATTGCCAGGCTCCAGCACCTTCCGCCTCCGCAGACCACACCCCAGAGAGAGCTTCTCCTCCTGTGCAAGCACTTTTTAAAAGTTGAGTAGGGGGCTGGCAGGAAGTCTCTGTTTGTCCTATCAAACAGCGACACATCACTTCCCTGCCTCTGCTCCCTCCTCCTTGTCCAGCCTGTAGCTGGTCCAAAATGGCGTCGTCCAGGGTCTCTGGCCTCATGGTCTCTGAAACCAGACCCTTTCCCCAGTACTGCCTTCCCCTTGGTTCAGCTTGGTGCCTGGCACCCAGCGACAGCTGCTGATGGATTAGCCTGTAGCTCCACCTATCTTGTCTCCGTGGAGGGAAGATCTTGGCTCTGCGAAGAAGGGTCATTAATCTACCCTGCCAGGGCCAGACCCCAGCCAGGGACTCAGAGAAATATGACATTCCTGGATGACCCAAAAGCAGTACAAATATGACTTTGGACTCTGCAGAATACTTCTTTTCACATCCGCTACCGTGGACTTTAGTGTGTGTCTGGAATTTGTAGGCCTTATGGAAGTTAATTTAACACATGGGCTCCACATTCCCATAGGGGAATAATGAAGTGAAAAACACAGTAAAGCACACTGACTTTCCCTGGCATGTTCCTTCCTAGTGTATAAGGCCTATTCCGGATCACCACCCAATGCTGCATAAGTCCTGCCACACCATTCACTTTGTAGCTGCTCCTGGACTGCGCACGCTAGGAATCTCCCCTGCGCAGTCCCTACACATGTGCACACGCATGTACACAGGTGTCTGCATGTAACCAGCCCAGTGCCCCTTACTCCAGCTGCTGCGCAGCGGCCTAGTCAAGCTAGGGGGACACCAGTAAAATCCACATGCAGTCTCTTCCTTCATGAGTTCACTGTGGATGAGTCCCAATTTACGAGGCTCTCCCACAGTAACAGCTCAACAATTAGGTCCTCAAAAAGCGAAAAATCCGGGCGGCCTATAGTGTCAGAACCACTTTCTAACACACGCCGCGCCCAGCTGAATCCTACAGGGAAGAAGTAGCCACTCTACATGGGTATTCTTCCCGTAGTCAGCGATAACTAGTTATAAGGGGTTCTGACCAGACCCCCTTACTCACCAGTTATCCGCTCAGACCACCTACTCCTCCCATCCATGAAATCTCCACCCATGACAGGGATCCCAGACTACCCTAAGAACCCTCCGGGCTCTAGGTTAGATACCTCTAGGTCACTCATGGTCTACATGGACTTGGCCTCACTAGGCCCACCTTTGCCCTTGGGCATGCAAAACTATGCCTACCCCTTCTCGGGACAAGGGTCCAGTGCCTCAGCACCGTTGCGGTCTTCCGGGACAGGTCTACATCCCATCCCCTGGGTCACTAGCTGGTCTCCCTTCTGGAGTTTGTTCCAACCAGTACCCTCTCTCCGTTTGGTCCTTGCACCCTAAAGATGCAACCTCTCTGGACCCTCCCCTCAGCCTGCCGCTGAGGTCATTCTGCTGCCACCACCCTTTCGGGACGACTGGCTTCCCTAAAGAAAGCACAGCCACTCGTGCTTTCCCCACACAGAAAAGCACCCATTGGCCACTGGCCTGGGTCCCTGATAGGACCTCAGACCGGCCTCACTACCGCACTGGCAGTGCCAGGGAGGAACACTGAGGGTGCCCCGTCAGACATTCTACAGCTCATTCCCCCCGTCAGTAGCTCCACACGGAAACTACCCCGGGAACCTAGACCCCTTCCTTGTTCTCCGCTGCGAGAACAGGGCCTACGCACCCTTCCCTCCGAGAGGCGCGCTCTCCTCCCAGAGTACCCTTAGAGAGCCTGTGGGCCCCGAGTTAGCTAGACCCAGGCCCACCTCTCATGGCTCTCCCCGGTCTCCCGGCAGCGCCTTGGGAGACCGTCCAGGGACCCACAGGGTCCCTGGATGGCCTGCACCACCCCTTTGCGACACACAGGGTCCCTTCACTTAAGATAGGCCCCACCTGTGGTCAGGGTAGCACGCCCACACCAAGCCAGGGACCCTAAAGATCCCGGCTAGGCCTGCACCACCCCTTTGCAAAACACAGGGTCCCTTCACTTAAGATAGGCCCCACCTGTGTTCAGGGTGTTACTACCTTGCAGGAGTCCACCTCCTGCCTCGAGCTAGGGGAACACCCCCATGCTCCTGGTCCTTGGGTTCAAGACCCACAGGACCTACCGGACTGGTCACCGTCCACCCGACCCTGACGCCTCAGGGTCCACCACTAACCCTTCACCTGGAAACTAGGGAGTACATCACCCCCACTCCGATCTCCACTGGGTCAGTTACCTAGCCCACCTAGGTTACCTAGGGGCTACCACTACACACTATCACTCAAGAACTACCCTCGTCTGGGGCCACCCCCTACCAGGGGCCACCCCTGGGTCGCTCACCTCCCCACCAGTTAACCTGGGGGCCTGCCGGACACCCAACTCTACCACATCCTCCTCCCACCGTGGGAAAAGTTCCTGGGGGTCCCCCACCATGCGAACCCCTGGGGCGTTACTACCCGGGGTAAAGAAACCTCCTGCCCCACCCTTCCAGTGGTTTTGGCCTGCGCCAATGCAAGTACTTTCAGCGGGGGAAGAATACCTGGGGCCCCTTCTGTGGAAACCCTCCCTGCCCTTAAAAGCGCGGGAATCTCCCAGGACCCCCTCTCTCTCCTGTCCCCCACAAAGGTCAATCCACCCCTACACCCCCACCTGTGATGTAGGTATCAGTTGCTGTCCCTATCTCTTGAGGAGACACCCTCCTCAGGCAAGTGTAGTGCGTGTAGTGTTAGGGTTCAAAGGTATACAATATGGCTTAGAACATTTGTATGCAATCATTTCTAGGAAAGCACCATCCCCCTAGCACATGAAAATCAGCGTTGCGCGGTCATATCAATACAGTTTACATTTCAACCATAATATCTTCACATGACCCGTATGTGCGCGGGGCTTTCCTTTCCCATACCTTTAGTTCACCTAACCAAAACTTTGAACCCTTCTCAGAGCCTTGCGCTCTTCCATTTGCTCATTACTGCATAGGTAATGTGTGGCAAAACTGGACTTATCAAATGCTATAAATGCGCACCAGAATGGGATACTATGTATCCCGCCGCTAGCCACCAATGTTGGAAAACGAGGCAGTATCTGTGTGGCCTGCACAAACAACATGACTACATTTGTCCTTCACTGGGAACCAAACACCCAATTGTAGCGCCTGACTCTCAGAGGGTAGCGTTGCAGAGCAGTCTGAGGCTTTACTCAAGGGAGGTGGTGTGGGCTAGTAATCGCCATTTGCAGGTGCGCAGAAATAACACTCAATAATTGATTGTCCAGTCTGTACTTCGCTTTATAAAAGTAAGAGTACATTTATTAAACACACACACTACTCAATACTATGCACCAATTTACAAATATACATAAGCTGTTGGAATTACTTTGTGACATTGCGTAACATCTCCACCCCTCCCAAAAAGGGGGTGGGGTCTAGTACCACCACTCCCATGTATGCACATCATCTTGCCCCCTAATGCAGTGTGTTGAGCATAACCTGGAGCGAGGGCCCTGCGCACTGGCACCATCCCAGTGGCGACCCACCCCATTACCTCAACCCGCATTAAAAATGGGTAGACCTGCCTTGGTGACACATAACCCTGACTGAGCATTTCCTACTGACCATAAAGTATGCACCTCTATATCTTAAGGGCTAGCAGTCTGGGTCTTCACCTAAGTGCAGCAGCAAGAATACATGTTTACGCACACCTTAGAATGACAGTACTCATCACCTTTGTTGGACATTAGAATGCATTGCAATTACAGCCCCTAAGGGCATCAGAGATGAAATCACAGGATTACGCCTATACAGCCAGACACCCTAGCAGGAATGTCTGGCAACATAACCCACTTTGCTTATGACATCACCTTACACAGGTACTTCACATTACATATGTGACCTCCAGTCCCTCTAAAAAGGAATAACCGTTAGTAAATGCAGTTCTGGTGCAATTACACCTCTTCACCTCCAGGGGATGCTCTTCTCCAGACATCCCCAACTCAGCCCTTCACTCCATGAAGCACTTCGCAATACACCCTCAGCTGTAGAACAAAAGTTCCAGCCTAGACGGTGTATAAAAGCAGGTTGAGCCCTTGAGGGGTTATCCTTTCCAAATCCCTAGGAAACTTAGGGTGGGACTTAACTTCGTGCTGGGGGAGACTGCGCTTCTCCAGCAGCTCCCCCAACACCCTTTTTCACTCTTGAGGGTGAGCCCCTCCTCTGGGGGCCACCAGGCACGAAAACGGCAGATTTCCAAATGCCTGGCAAGGCATTATGGGGCGCTTCGTGCTCCTGTGCAGGAATATTGGATGAGCGGCTCTCCCGCTGTGCCGGGGAGAGCCGCGATCGATCTGGCGCTTCGCGCCGCATCCCTTCTCTGGTGGGGGGCCCGGTCCCACCCGGACCCCCAGGTAAGGGAACGGCTTGGGGAGCCCACCCCCGGCCGCTCCTGCCAATTATCGGGGGCCCGGTCCCACCCGGGCCCCGCGATGCCTTTTTCCCTGCTTCAGCGGGTCCCGGTCCCACCCGGGACCCGCGACGGCCATCTTCACCTGGATTAGGGGCCCCGGTCCCACCCGGGACCCCGCGTCCTCCTTTTGATGGAGGGCAGCTCGGGGAGCCCACCCCCGGCTGCCCCCGCCGGCTCCCCGCCCGGCCCGCACACTCGCGTGCGGCCGCGGGAGCCGGCAGAGTCTTCTTGTCTACCCGCTCCTGCGGGCAGACGCGAGGCGACTCAGTTCCTGCTTCGGGGCCATCTTCACGGGGAGCGCGACGGCGCTCCCCGACTTGTCTTCATCCTCTTCGGGGCCCGGAGATGGGGTCCCGGGCCCCTGGACCGCCTTCACGGGGGGACGCGACGGCGCCCCCGACTACCGTCTTACTGCCGGGGGCCAGGGTGGGCTCCTGGTACCCCCGCCTCCCGGAATCTTCACGGGGAGCGCGATGGCGCTCCCCGGCTTCGGGGCCCATCTTCGCGGGGGCGCGACGGCGCTCCCACGCCTCGGCACACGGGGCCCGGAGTTGGGATCCCGGGCCCCTCCCCTCCACACCTTCGCGGGGAGCGCGCCGGCGCTCCCCAGCTTCTGTTCGGCGGGGGCCAGGGTGGGCTCCTGGCACCCCGCGGCCAGCTCTTCACGGGGAGCACGACGGTGCTCCCCGACTTGGCTTCGTGTTGGGGGCAGCCCCGGGACCTGATCCACCCCGGGGGCACATGCAAGACCGGCGGCGGAGCCCCACGTGCTTCGTCGTCGGTCTTCTTGTAGGTCAAAGGTCGCTCACCTTCTGGGGGGCATATCTCGGCCCCCTGGAGTCCGATTCTCTTCGTTTTCGTCTCCTCTCGCTCCTCTTGACCAGCCCCCACCACTGGGAACACTCTCCTTCGCCCTCGGGGTCTCTGAGAGGGGGGTTCAGCAGGGAGCTGTCTTCACTGGCTCCCTGCGCCAGCCTTTCACCTGTCTCTCCTCCTTGGCCTCTCTTCTCCCTGCGCAGAGGCCTCTGCTTCTGCGCACTGGTCCTGGGCTCCTCTTCTGGTGCTGGCAGGGCCCTGGGGGACAGTCAGGGGGTTCCTCCTTCCAACTGCCCATTGCCAGGCTCCAGCACCTTCCGCCTCCGCAGACCACACCCCAGAGAGAGCTTCTCCTCCTGTGCAAGCACTTTTTAAAAGTTGAGTAGGGGGCTGGCAGGAAGTCTCTGTTTGTCCTATCAAACAGCGACACATCACTTCCCTGCCTCTGCTCCCTCCTCCTTGTCCAGCCTGTAGCTGGTCCAAAATGGCGTCGTCCAGGGTCTCTGGCCTCATGGTCTCTGAAACCAGACCCTTTCCCCAGTACTGCCTTCCCCTTGGTTCAGCTTGGTGCCTGGCACCCAGCGACAGCTGCTGATGGATTAGCCTGTAGCTCCACCTATCTTGTCTCCGTGGAGGGAAGATCTTGGCTCTGCGAAGAAGGGTCATTAATCTACCCTGCCAGGGCCAGACCCCAGCCAGGGACTCAGAGAAATATGACATTCCTGGATGACCCAAAAGCAGTACAAATATGACTTTGGACTCTGCAGAATACTTCTTTTCACATCCGCTACCGTGGACTTTAGTGTGTGTCTGGAATTTGTAGGCCTTATGGAAGTTAATTTAACACATGGGCTCCACATTCCCATAGGGGAATAATGAAGTGAAAAACACAGTAAAGCACACTGACTTTCCCTGGCATGTTCCTTCCTAGTGTATAAGGCCTATTCCGGATCACCACCCAATGCTGCATAAGTCCTGCCACACCATTCACTTTGTAGCTGCTCCTGGACTGCGCACGCTAGGAATCTCCCCTGCGCAGTCCCTACACATGTGCACACGCATGTACACAGGTGTCTGCATGTAACCAGCCCAGTGCCCCTTACTCCAGCTGCTGCGCAGCGGCCTAGTCAAGCTAGGGGGACACCAGTAAAATCCACATGCAGTCTCTTCCTTCATGAGTTCACTGTGGATGAGTCCCAATTTACGAGGCTCTCCCACAGTAACAGCTCAACAATTAGGTCCTCAAAAAGCGAAAAATCCGGGCGGCCTATAGTGTCAGAACCACTTTCTAACACAGTCCATAGAAATTGTCTTCCACGAGCGCCCGTAGACAATAATATTTTTTTCAAATCTTGTATTTTCAGTGATATGACCACCGAAGGCCCTGATTTTATATTAAAAACAGAGCTTTGGACTATACCATTTCCTGCTGAAAGGCAATATTTCTCTCCATGTGTTCCCATACCTGGCGTGTCACGCAGTTTAGTGCTTACTTTCCCTCCATGTTAAAGAATAGTAGATATTTCAGCACCCAGGCTAATGTGCTGCATAGCTAAATACATATAGGGTCCCAAAGGCGAGACTGATTGCATTGCAAATGCTTGTTAATACATATAAGTCACCCACGAGGTAGGCCCTAAACAGCCCACAGGTAGGGTGCAATGTATTTAAAAGTGGGGCTTGTACTTATAAGTTTTACATTTCTTAATAGTGAAAATCTTTTAGATTAATTTTTCACTATTGCAAGGCCTAGCTCTACAAATAGGATAACATTGGGGGTTACCTTAGAACATTTAATAAGGATAACATCCAAATGTAAAGAGGTAAACAATTCATACATGGTGTCTATGGAATGGGGGCGTGGCTAAATCAGCCACAATGTCCGACGTGTTCTCCTGATGCTCCGCACACGGGCCCGACAATTGTCATTCATCCATACATAGGGGCCCCAGAACCGACTGATGGGCTCCCATGAGACCTAATATTTGGACCAGCGATGAGGCGCACCGCTTGGAAGCGCAAGGAAGGTGAACGGGCAGCCGTATCAAGACAGCCACGAGATCGGAACGCCTGACCCCAAAATGGTGACCGCTCGAACAACGCCGTAGGCAGACAAGCGGAGCCAGTCGCATCACCGTCAACCCACGGAAGCTCCGGATGGACGTGGGAGCGTCTTAACAGAGGTAGTGGTGGAAAGCGGAACGTACTCCACTTGCGGACAAAACATTAGTGCACGAGGAGGCACAACCACTACCAAAGAAGGCGTTGCAGTGCCATCACAGAAGGGAGGAGGCTAGACCCCGAGGACCAAGCAAGCAGCCAAATCGTGGACACCACAACAGCGGGAGCAGAAAACGCCGACCTACAAGCGAGCCCCACGGAAAAGGACGACGAAGTGCAAGAAAGCCTATTAACACCCTTGAGAGCAGAGAGGACAATCGCAGGCAGACGAGCAGCGGGGCTAAGACCAGGAGGCGAGGAGACGCGTGACAGGCAGACGGCCGGAGAGGGGACAACAGGAAACCAATGAGTCCCTGCTCTTTCCCCCCGCCTCTCCCCAGTCGCCTGTGGGGATCGGGACGGGGTGCAGGACGAACACCGGGACCCGGGTGGGGGGTCAAAGAGAACTCCGGTGACACAAGAAGAGAAGGGGGGAGGCCCCCCTCCCCAAAAGGGAGTGAGCCCTGAACCAGGGGTGAGACACCAAAGAACTGGGACAAAAAGCGACTGATACCGGGGGGGTAAAAAGAAAGAGCGGTCCAAGGGCCAACAGTTTCCAGTCTCTGCACTCAACCATCAGGCCTGACTGACCCGGAGGCGTTGTACCCTAGTGGGGGGCACCCAACAGTCGCCATCAAACACGAGGAAGGAACCAGTGTGCATTCCAAATCCCCCCCTATAATGCCAAGTTACGACGGGAGGCAACCACTCACACGTGCCAGGGAGGAGATAAGCACCTACGGGACCGACAGCGAGGGAAACCGCATTTACAACGCTGCTATTACATCGCAGTGCTTTTACAACGCGGTCGTTACAATGACCGCGTTGTTAGTACGCGATACCTTTACATCGCAAGTCATTAGAACGACTTGCTGTAGGGGGCGCTAAGGTATTGGAATATGAAATTCAACACCTTCCCTGCTGTTGCGCAAACTGGAGTAGGAATAGTAACTAATACTATTCCTAAGTCCAGCGCGCACCCTACATCAAGTCTTCAAATGACTTGCGATGTAAAGGTATCGCGTTCTAACAATGCGGTCGTTGTAACGACCGCGTTGTAATAGAACGCAATATAATAGCATGCGTAGTAACATGTATATTCCGACAGCGAACCAGGGAGGTCCTCGCAATGAAACCATAGAGTGAAGGGACTCCCCCACCCACAATTACTGGGACGAATGATCACCCCTGGACCGGCAAGTTTAAAAGACTTACAAACAATCACAGGGGAGTCAAGAGCCGCCCAAACCGGACCCCTGCAAAAACCAGCATCATACAGAGGCACAGAGATGTCCAGCTATAGTCACTTGCGGTCATGCCCCCCTCCTGCACACAGGCATGGGAAGAGCTCAGACCGCAGGGGGCCCCAACACCCCAACCCGACACAGAACAAGTCTCCAACCTCTGAAAATCACCACCAGACAACGGAATCCGCTCGCAATATCACTATGTCGGACAAACACGATAGAGTGTTAGAAGCCATAGAACATTCACGAGTCACCATGGAGGAGCGCTATGGCACTCTCGCTACCGATCTAAATCTGCTGCGGGATGACCACAGGAAATTAGCGGATAAAGTAGCAGATGGAGAAAAGGCCCTTTCCACACTGCAACCCCTAGCAAAAGCACAACAAGACTCCATGAAAGACCTTCAGGCCAGGGCTGCGCAGCTCGAGGAGAAGACAGATGACCTAGAGGGGCGCTCCAGGCGATGCAAACTCCAAATACTGAATCTGCCAGAGGGGATGGAGGGGAAAGACCCCATCAAGTACACAGAAACCTGGTTCAGGTCATTCACGTCGCAAGTGGAGCTGACAGCCTTCTTTTCGGTGGAGAGAGCGCACCGCGTGCCGGCAAGGCGACCACCTCCGAGCTATCTCCCGCGGCCTCTCCTGGTCAACTCCTCCACATCCGAGATAGAGACAATATGCTGCGAGCTGCCAGACAAAACGGCCCCATCACAGTGGAAGACAAGCAGGTCATGCTCTTCCCAGATTACTCCAGAGCGGTACAACGACTAAGATCATCCTTCCTGGAAGTAAAAGACTCATCCGTGAGAAAGGTGTCCAATACTCTCTATTGTTCCAGGCTCGACTCAAAATAATACATGACGAGTCTACAGTCTTCTTCACGGACCCGAAAGATGCTATGGACTGGATGGAACTGAATTTACAAATCAGCCCAAACACGAGAAATATCCGAATGCATCAGACAATGAACGTCCAGGCCCCCGCGTCGACGGGGAAAAGACACCCAGCACCAACCGGGACCACAACTGCAAAGCACAACTCTGAAGTCCCCGAACTTAGAACAAATAATAGTGGAAAGGCGTAAGGCCCTCCAGGCGGCGGAACTGGGAGCCTCTGTTGCGGGGATTCTGCTCATACACAGAACTATGCACAAGAAAACAGGACCTCAGTAAATAGGGGTGTACCTCCTATCACCTTAGTACCCAAAATCCCAACTGACTAGCAATAGTGTCTCATTCGGTCTCCTACAAATATCAAGAAGCTACGAATGTTTAGACAACCCAGAACACGAGCACTCCCGACTCACCTCAGAGTCGCGGGAACAAGACACTCTTTCGGTCTCACGTACTTGTCCACAATGAAAATAATCAGAGTCACTAAATAAGTTCAAAATGTTTACTTTGACTATAGTGATTCATAAAACAGTATGCGAACCACAACCAGCAGCAAAATGCATAAGGCAAGAATCAATAGCATTGTTACAATACCATAGAATACAAAAGGAATCGTCATTTTATAAAGACTGTGAAAAAGGCAAAAATAACTGGGCCTAATCACCCTCCCCTTGGTAGTAAGAAGTTATTTTATATAACAGCAGATCTCTAGGCATTATTAGCAGACCCCTACCTCAAAGCTTAATCGCAAAGGTTTACATCATAGGAACAGCAGAGCTCAGCTCCATGGTACGGCTTTCTTCGAGAGTGTTTCAAAAACATGCAACAACGTTATATCAAAGCTCGATTCTTCCATATTGCAGCTGTTGGTAACATGTTTTGTCTAGGTAATAGGGACTGACAAGAACAGAATAACAAGAGACATTGTTGACCGACCTTGCATATTATGTTCAGACAGAATTGAAGGGAAAGCTGAGAACGTGAAAAACAATCTGTTATCATGTACAGGGCAGAGGCAAAGTGTCGCGAAAACAAACTCTTAGCAGAGGCGTGCGCAAAAGCAGCAGCATAGGGCAAGCAAAACTCATGCTAACTTAGCAATGTTGACAATGTATCTAAGAGCTACATAACCCCATATAACACCCTCCCCCTGGTAAGTCAGTAGGACATAGACAGAAGAACAAAAACAGAGTTCAAAAGTCAGGCATTGTTTAAAATATTGGTGAGGGACTTTAAAAAAAACAAAAAAAAACAATCGGATAAAAAAGGGATAGTTCGAAGAAAAAGCTAAAGGCATTTTGAGCTTGAAAAAAGAGTCTGTATTGCAGACAGTTGAGTAGGGACGACCCAAGCAGTCAATCTATGAAGGTCCGGGTGCAAAGGAATGCAATTCCTTCCAATAGTTCATCGTTATCATCGGCAGAAAAAAGCGTTGACATCCAATTTAGCAAGTCGAAGGAACAAGCATGTTCCACACAAGCAGGAGCATCCAAAAGTAGAAAAGGCAAACTTGCGTGATATTCAATGAAACTTCGTTGTAGGAAAGTCTGCGCAGCCGCACAGATATCCCATTGATCCAAGATTCCAAGTAAAGCTGCACGCGTCATTTGACCATCCACAGAACAAGCCTCGTCATGCGTCTCTAAGAGACCCATCAACCGGCTGAAATCAGGGATTGGACACCACGTGTTCGATAAGTAAAGTTCCATCGCCCAGGAGAAATGACATACTCTGCAATGAAGCACTGGATGCACGCAAGTAAAATGGGCAAAGCGGAATGTCAAGTCGTAAGTCACGCCAAGCGTTGCTAATGGCAAGCATCCAAAAGCCTCATATAGGCGATCACAGCACAGTTGTAGCTGGGCCGGCCTGTGCAGAGCCACAAAGTGAGCAGCCATTACGAAGCACAAGGAGGAGAAGCAGGACACCAGCAGCCAGCGCCAATATTAAGGGGAACCCTCCGAAAACGCTGGAAAATATAGAATGAATAAAAGCCAGTATTACCTCGAATATAGTTTGAAAGGAAGAGAGCAGCCCAGATCCCACACATTTAAAAAAATGGGCAAGGCCTGTCGTATCAGATGCATTAAATATTTGGTGAACCAATTCCCCAAAATGAAGTGGGAGGTTAGTGTTAAGAAGTGACTGTATCTCACTCGAGGTCCGAGCCACCTGCAACCGGAATGTTTCACGGGCGGAAGTGAGGGCCACCTTTTGTTGGAATGAAAGGGCTTTGAGCCTGCTCAACTTGTTGAACTCTGTTTTCAAAGTCGGAATGGAAGGCCAAAGCAAAGAATCTAAACTCCCTTGTGGGGGCGGGAAAAGGACATTGCTACAGCAAATTACGCACTGGGAAACAGTTACCAAGTATGGGACACCCGCCCGCAAACCACAGCAGTCTTGATTGTTTAAAATGAGATAGCTGCCGTTAGTAAGCAATGTAAAGACAGGCGTGATGGATGGTACCGGGGTCCCTCTCAAAAAGCAAGCTAGATTGGGCGCTGACACATTACACTCGCCATGTAATTTAACGTGTTTGCACACTAGAGAGTGACCCACTACCGAATCATACTCCTCCCCTGCGATGAAAACTTCTTTATCCTCCCTCAAACACCGATAAGCAAAGGGCAGGACCCATAATTCATGCAGAAAAGCACTGTCAAGCGGTTCAAAGCGGCCTACAGGAAAGTGTAGCATACATGATTTAAATTGAAAAAGCGAAAAGGGCAAAGTGATAACGCCATGAATTAACCAAACAGCAGAGTCCGTTTCCGCTACGGAGAACGGCAAAGGCTCCAATTGTTCAATATGTAACAGCGTGTATACAGCATCTTTCATGGACATAAACTTCTGTTTATCAGTCAGGTTAAAAGGCAAAAATAAAGCAGTGGCATTTAAATAATCCCAAGGCACTTTACCCATTTTCAGTGTCTGCAACGTCCAAGCAAATTGCATGACCGACCGTAACTGATTCTGACCAAGATATAACACAGAAACATCACTTTGCACAATATCTATTACAGAAGAAACTATATTGTCTAAGGTGTAGATGCGTGAAGAAAGCGTGTTAATGCTATTGTCCTCTACAGCAAGGACTTTTTCCAAGTTTGCCTGGTCAATTTGACGCAGACGGAAGGCGGCTTCCATCTGTGAAAGTTTCCAAATTTCATTATAAAAGGCATAAAGAAATCGCTTGGCCCTTGGATTACATGGGCCTAGGAGAAAATCAGCCAAATCTATATCATTCGATAAGATGGAAAGGTGCTGTTTGACAGATGCCAGGGTAGAGTGTTCTAGCCACTGCTGGCACAATTTACCTACCGAGTATGTAGTCACAGAATGATGAGGTGGATAACGAGGATCAGGCTTAGTCTGAATGAAACCAGGTGTAACATTATAGAAACGCAACTGGCATGCATTAGCATTAGTTTGCCACAACAACCATCCTAATGAATCAATCTCAGAAACATTAAAGGGGGCATTTTGAAGGAGAGCCTGCAAAGCCTCAATGGTGTAATTATTATGTAACCGCCAATTATCATATTCAGCTAATGATGGATTGGAGGGAGTATTTATGTTTTTGACAGTTGCAAGGAAATAACAGGATGTTTGGTACATGGTTCTATTCAAAAACAGCAATTGAGTCGGGATCAGGCAGGCACGATGTAATGCCTCAGTGCCCTGAACCTGCCATGGCTTTGTGCCCCAGATTGATTTTAAATCTATAGTCTGTTTCCAATGGTCATAACCGTGTGTGGCCAACTGTGTTCTAAACGAGTTGGCGTAAATTAGTTTAGTGTGGGATAACAGGTACTTCGATGTAGGGGATTTTTGAAGCCGCAAATAATAGGATTCAGGATTAGTCAAATCATAGTCAGAAAAATAGGTGAACTTATCCCTAAGCGTTTTAGAACTCCCCTGTAAGGGAGTTGGACAATGTTCCCATTGGGTAAAATTATAAACAGGTCTCATGGCGTTTGATTTGTGTAAAAATGATGCCCATAATGTTGATAGCAAAAGAGATCACCATAATTGGCAGAATTTAAATACAAATCTTCAGCATCAAAGGCAGCATAATATTTTAAATCAGAAAACAACGCATGAACTGCCTGCACATCCCAATCATCCGAATGTATGTCCTGTATCACCACATCTCCTAAGGAGACGCGAAACACGTATGGAACACGAAGGACCTCAGTCAGACCATGGATTTCATAAGCTACATTGTCCCAAACAATGCCATCAGCAACTGGGAAAGCTGAAATAGTCACAAAAGACTGGTCACGTTTCATGATATGGGACGATGTGTGAGGAGCCAAAGTTCCATCGACCATTTCTACTGCAGAGCGTTCAGGAAGATAATGGCCATTTATAAGCAAAAAGAACACTGTCACAAATACAATTGACATGAAGAGGAAAATTAGGATCAGCAACAACCAAATGTAGGTCCATGGGGGAATGAAGTATGTCTTTTTGAACCAGGAGTAAAAAATACGCAACTTAGACTTAGGTGCATCAGACAAACTGGAGGATGAGGAGAACGAGGCAGAAGAAAAGTGTGCCGGTTCCCCATCACAGGCACTCACTGGACTTGCAAGCAAAGGTGAAAGCATCGAATCGTCCATTCGTACTCATGTGCTAGATGGCATCTCACTCACGGAATCAATAGCCGGAAAAGGGCACACAATATACATTGCAGAAGATGATTGTCGCAAAGGCTGAAGATCAATTACAGTGTCCATCATATGAGCAGACACTCTTCCGGCAGCAGGTGACAACAAAGTTAACGGTGCTAAGGATATTGCGTTGCACGAAACTGCAGGTGTCACACTATTCAGGATCAGCCACACAGTGTAACTTGACATTGTCCACTGAGATGTACCTGTTGTCTTTGCGACCTGGCAACGGTGGTAAAATGACTGTACGAGTACCCTTGAGTCCAAGTACTGAAACTGGAGCACGGTAAGAGGGGCCAAATTCTTTTTTGTTTTCAATCTTCTCTCGCACCAGATCCCCAATTTTAGGAAGCCAACCGGTAACAGGATTCAGTAGTGCATCAGCAGGCGAAGATGGTAAATGATCAGTTGCCAGGGTATCACGTGTCTTTTGTAGATCCTGTAACATAGCAGAATGATTATCTACGTCAAACTGAGAGGCAGCCGCCACAATGTCCAGACCATCAAGGTCAGGAACAAACATGTGGATGCCAAAGAGCATTTCGTAAGAGGTCCGCCCACCCAGAGATCTTCTAGGGAGATTATTTAGTGCACGTTGGACCCCATACAAGTGGGACAGCCAGTCCCTGCCAGTACCTAAGACTCTAGCTGTCAAGGATTGCTTTAAGTCACGATTCAGTCGCTCCACAACTGAATTGCCCTCAGGCCTGTATGGAGACGAAAACTGCACCTGTACCCCCAACGACTTCATCGCATCCTTGTAAGCCTTAGAGGCAAACGCTGGACCTTGGTCAGAATGGAAGGTACCACAGGCAAACATCCCAATAAAGACACGCAAATCCCTGATGACATTTCGAGCGTCAGCACTACGTTGTGGCCAGACCCACATGAATCTAGTGCACGAATCAACCGCAACCAAGATATACTTGTATGCAGTATCAGAAGAAAGAGGACCGCAGTGATCAAGATAGACACAGCCAAAAGGCCTATTAGAAATACATAGCTGTGTTTGCGGCGGATGTGGGACCGTAGAAGGCTTGATTTGTTGACAAACATCACAGCAAAGAACATAGTTACGAGTCTGTTTATATAAACCACGCCACCAGTAACGTTGCTGAAGAATAGAGACTGTTGCCGACACACCAGCATGTGCTGAAGCAATGCCTTCGTGTGCGGCCTTGATCAAAGATTGTCTGCGGTCCGAGTTGGGAATCAGCCGATCCCCAACCGAAGGAATGGTAGCATAAGGAACATGTTCGGGAGTTACATGATAAGAGTATTTAGAAGGGAAACCCGCAGGATAATTACTTCCCTCCCTAGTTGCAGTGACGGCTGCCAGAATCTCATTATCAACCTTAGACATAGATCTTGTAACTGCTGCTATGGAACACGTGGCTACTGCAGACTTGGCTGCTTCATCAGCCAAAGAATTACCAAGAGCGTGTGTTCCGACATGCTGGTGGCCAAGAGTGTGAATAACATGTGTGAGAGGCAGACGTTGTTTAAGATCTGCGATTCAAACCCAAAGCTTTTTATGCTTAATTGCGCTGCCTTTAGAATTGCAGTAATCATTTTGAGACCAAAAGAATAAGTTGTCAGTGAACGACTGGACACAATAGTAAGAATAGCAAACAATAAGAGTATTCACAAGAGGATCAGCAAACTCTAGAGCTAGAACAAGAGCACGCAGCTCGGCCAATTGCGCCGTGCAGTCTCCTAGTGCCTGTGTGTGCACAATGGACGACTTAAACTCTCCATCTTCAATGGAGCCAGCCACAATAGCGCAAGCCGCAGAATAAGCATGTTTGGAACCCGTGGCCGGTTGCGCCGAGCCATCAGTATAAATGATGCATTTGTATTCACTCAAAGGAAGAAGCGACAAAGGAGGAGGATGAACAAATTCATACTGCAAATACTCCTGAGTCTGAAGTGATGGATCAAAGACAAATGTGACATCCGAAGATGTCAAAGAAGTAGCCCACTGAATCCAACGTGGGTGCAACGCCTTCGAGTTAGGCACACTAGCTTTAGTCACCGCTTCCAAAGCAGGGAAGGGAGTGACCATAAGAATGCATTTGCCCTGCGCCAGTGAGCGTTCCTTTAGAATCGCCATCTGCACTGCCGTCAAGATTTTTTCAACAGAGGAAAAACGCATTTCAGCCGCAGTGTACAAGTGTAATTTGTATGCAATAGGTATTGTGTCACCTTCATTGAATGTTAAATACATGAATCCCACTGCCCCTGAAATGATACATATGACCAGGTTGGTGGTGTTATCACGAGTCATTAAGAAGTTAGTTGCAAGCAAATCCGCCTGCAAAGACTGCAGAACGGAAGAATGTTCCGGAAGCCAGCTGGCAGACGAAAACTTAGGTTGTATCAACGCATATAGCAGTTTGATACGCTGGGCACAATCGGGAATGTAAGTCCTCCTGAAATTCAAAAAACCCAGCAGGGATTGTAACTTTTTCAAAGAAGAAGGTGGTTGCAAATGTGCACATTTCTCTAGGAAGTGAGGCGCTAGACCCTTTCCCTCGTTATTGAGCTCATAGCCCAAAAAGAGCACTGCCAGATGGGCAATGTGTGACTTCGCAAAATTGAATTTATAACCGAAATCGGCAAAAGATAAGATTATGTGGTCGACTCGGTCAAGATGCGGGGCGAGGTCGTCGTCAGTCAAATATATATGTCATCAACGTACGACAAGGCCTCATGGTCAATGTCCTGCAACAAAGACACTATGCGTGCCGCAAATGCCCCGGGGCTATTCTTATACCCCATAGGCAAACGTGTACATTTTTCTGATTTCCGACGGCACTGAACGCTGTCAGGTCACCACTCGCACGGTCGAGATTGTGACTGTAGAAACCATTCGAAATATCAAGTGTCGTTTTGTACTTTTTACGAACAATATTATTCACCAGCGCTGAACTGTGCGTGTTTTGCACCTCAAAGGTGCGGCAATGGCTGTTCAAATTTCTATAATCCAATACAATCCGAAAAGAACCATCAGGTTTAGGGACAGTAAAGAGAGGATTATTCATAGGTGATACACATGACTCAATGACCCCCTGATACTCCAATTGTCTTAGAATGTCACAAACTGAAGCCTTCGCTTCTCGTTTGATGGGATATTGAGGTTGAGGTTGTGGCATTGAGCGCAATGGTATTTCATGAGCCGGCGAATCAACGTCCCACCCCACCTGATTGCGATACACCGCTGGGGCTAAGGCCAAAGCCCACTTCTCCGTGAAAGCCTGCGCTTGTTCCTCAGGGACACAACGTGAAAAACTCGGAAGAATCACTTCTTCCCCTCTAGAAGAGGCTAACATAAAGGGTGGAGGCCAATCCTTCTCCGCCAATAAAATGTCATATGTAGCGGTCAGATTTTCCCAGAAAACAACCTTAATGGGACACAGTATATCACCTTCAATTTGGAAAAGGACTTCATATAGACTTCATATAGTCTATCCGGGGGAGGGGGAAACCCGGGTATCTGCAGTCTCAATGGTAACAAATGTGTCAGTTGCTGTCAAATCCAGACGGGGACGCAGAGCCTCCCTGACTATGGTAACTTCCGCTGCGATGTCGAGCAGAGTCACTGCCCATGTCCAATCCAGGAGTTGCGTCCTCACCGTCTGTGGCATATCTCGCCGTTAAAGCAGCAACCTTTTTCTTTTGAAAAGGAGGTTGGGTACGAGCGAAATCACCCTGCTTGACCTTGACTTCAAACTGTCGAAGCTGTTCACGAAGTTGTGAGACAGGTTGACTTCTACCTCGATCCTGGCGACCACCTCCACCGGCTTGTGAGCCTGATGTTTCCTGTAAAGAACGAGGAGAACGCTGATCAGGAACCTGAAATCTATCAGGAGACTTAATTTTAGCACGATCGCGCAAGTCATAAGTACGTTCAGAAGCATCAGGGGTCGGTGAACTGGCACGCGAACCCTGCTTCTGCTGTTGGGAACCCTGTTTCTTATTTCTTTGCCAATTCTTTTTAGGAAAGAAAGGGTGCCCGTCCTTCTCAGGCTGGGCTTTCCGTTGATTTTGAGACTGCGTTTGTGTTTGAGTTGTAGGCTTATTCCCCAGACTATTGCGGCCTATGGTTTTATAAGCCTTTGCAATAATCTTTGGTAACTCTCGTGGTCTGTCAGCCTCCGCGACTGCTTCTAAGCGGTTTGCTACTTGAAAGCTAACGGCATCACCCTTGACATTCGCAAGGATCATATCAGCAACCACGTCGAACACTCCCACCAGTCTCATCCCCAGCTCAACAGCCGCTTCTGCTCCGTGTTCATCTTGAACGAGTTTAATCACAGAGGGGAGTACGGTCATGGAGAGGGTGCCGAAACACATAGAATATACCGCTGCAAACACCCTGCCCCAGGTGTTACAATCAGCCAATTCGGGAATTAAGTCATTGGGTAAACTAATAGTTAAGATCCTGTGTTTCTCCACAGGAGTGGTATTAGGAAAGACAGCTTCTTCTAGGAAACTCATCCTTATTCTGTGGGCGCTTGCCCATGACAGCATTAACCATAAGGGGACTGATGGTCACGTCACCAGGACCCGCAGGTTGTACAGCAGCGCCAGGTGGTCCCACCTGGACGTGCGGGTTACGTACTGTATTACCGCCCTATATACGCGCACTAATGATGTATGTAAGACGCAGAGCTCTGCCAAAGTTTCAGTTGTCAAAGCACCTGGGTGTGGGGTAAACCCAGCCAAAACGGGCCATGTGGCCCCATCTATAGATAAAGGGCCTAAATGGACTGCCGTTAATGGGTGTGGAAGGGCGCCATTAAACCAAATACGGTGTTGCCAAGCTGTAAGCGGAATCTCAAGAGCTCTATAAGGCTGAAAACTGCTGAGGAACGGCAGTGGAAGTATATGTGTGAAACATATCATCAGTCCCATCCACCGCCGGAAAGGTGACCCAAGAGTAAAAAACTTCAAACTGGTGAGCCGGATCGGCTTCCACCACGAAAATAAGCGCGGCACCAGCATCAGGGACTGCATAAAGAGTCAAGTGCGCCCTCAGCGCGGCTCTGCTATGAGCCGGAATATCAACAGCCATTACAGGGAAGACAGTAGAACAACTTAAAGAGTGGCAGCGCAAACTCGGGTTATAAGAAAAGAAATACCTTTTTAAAACTTCAAGCTTGAATAAACCTATAAAAATGTCAATATAGGAGGTTACTCTGTCACAGCTGTCTCCAGAAACAGAAGTGAGGGTATTGTGGACCAGCACGAGCACTACTCAAGCGTCTCGCAGATAAGAACTAGACCAAACGTTGGCGGCGCCATGTTGCGGGGATTCTGCTCATACACAGAACTATGCACAAGAAAACAGGACCTCAGTAAATAGGGGTGTACCTCCTATCATCTTAGTACCCAAAATCTCAACCGACTAGCAATAGTGTCTCATTCGGTCTCCTACAAATATCAAGAAGCTACGAATGTTTATACAACCCAGAACACGAGCACTCCCGACTCACCTCAGAGTCGCGGGAACAAGACACTCTTTCGGTCTAACGTACTTGTCCACAATAAAAATAATCAGAGTCACTAAATAAGTTCAAAATGTTTATTTTGACTATAGTGATTCATAAAACAGTATGCGGACCACTACTAGCAGCAAAATGCATAAGGCAAGAATCATTAGCATTGTTACAATACCATAGAATACAAAAGGAGTCGTCATTTTATAAAGACTGTGAAAAAGGCAAAAATAACTGGGCCTAATCACCCTCCCCTTGGTAGTAAGAAGTTATTTTATATAACAGAAGAGCTCTAGGCATTATTAGCAGACCCCTACCTCAAAGCTTAAACGCAAAGGTTTACATCATAGGAACAGCAGAGCTCAGCTCCATGGAACGGCTTTCTTCGAGAGTGTTTCAAAAACATGCAACAACGTTATATCAAAGCTCGGTTCTTCCATATTGCAGCTGTTGGTAACATGTTTTGTCTAGGTAATAGGGACTGACCAGAAAAGAATAACAAGAGACATTGTTGACCGACCTTGCACATTATGTTCAGACAGAATTGAAGGGAAAGCTGAGAACGTGAAAAACAATCTGTTATCATGTACAGGGCAGAGGCAAAGTGTCGCGAAAACAAACTCTTAGCAGAGGCGTGCGCAAAAGCAGCAGCATAGGGCAAGCAAAACTCATGCTAACTTAGCAATGTCGACAATGTATCTAAGGGCTACATAACCCAATATAACACTTCAGAGAACGAAGACGGTCCACACATTTTCACGTCCGAAGAAGATCCTAACGACTCAAGCAGCTCCGATTGGGAACTCAGAGACTCCACCTATAGTCACCCCACAAACAGCGGATACACTTATATAACAAAAAGAGGCAGGGATCTATATATGGACTCTCACTCCAGCGCTACCACGACACCCTCACTAATGTAACCTAACATTCGCACTCAATGACCCTAGCACCTGCCCATCCACACTCGAAGCCCCTACAGACTATCCGAACAGACCTATAGGGCCCATTCCTCCCTCATACAGGAGCCCCAGAACCACATGCGGGCTAACCCCCCCATGATACACTTGAGGGTACAGCAGATCCCCAGAATTGGGTCTACACCCCGTTACAGTTATAGTTCTACCCCGCACTCTCTCCCAACCCCATACCTATCCTCGAACACAGGTCAACCACAAACAGCGACATACACAGGCCATGCACTTGGTGTAGACATTCCTAATGGGGGGTCCCTTAGTCATGACCTTCCAGCCCCCCCTGCCCCACAGGACCCTTACCCCCCATGATACCCACAACGGACATTAAGTTTCTCACTTTAAGTGCCTGTGGAATACACATTGCACGGAAACGCTATGCTATCCACGCATAAATTAAGCGCCAACAGGCGCAGATCATACTACTGCAGGAAACACATCTCACCAGGGGGGAACTCAACAAACTCCAGAGACGAAGGCGGGCACTTTTTGTGCCACTACATACTTAGCGTTCGCGAGAGGGGCACTGATATGGCTTAGGCCAGGTACCCCCTTCCGAGAGACCTGTAGACGAGTAGACACAGAGGGAAGGTATGCAAAGGTATGCACTACTGGAGGGCCTATTGGATGGCCAACCAGTGCTAATCGGCAGTATCTATGCTCCCATTACGGAACAAACAAAGTTCTGGTAGACCTTATCTAAAGTCCTGGCCCAATTTACAGCCACACCATGGATTCTGGGAGGAGATTACAACTGCATGGTAGACCTCTCCCTGGATAGATCCCACCCCCCCATCCCAACTTCCCCCGTTCACACGCAAACAGCCCGCTTTTGCGCATGGACGAACCAGTGGTCACTAACGGGCGCCTGGAGACACACGCACCCGACAATCAAACTCTATTCCTTCCACTCCATCCCCCAAAATCTACGAGTGCAACTAGACCAATTCTTGTGTACACCAACACTTCTCCCCATGATTCAAAATTCAGACTATCTAGGCAGAATACTCTCAGACCACGACGCACATGTCGTAACTCTTCGATGGCGCCCACACCTACCACCAATCACCACGTGGCGACTGCCTCGTCATTGTTTCGAAGACCCGGTGTTCAGACATGAACAGAGGAAAAGCATCCAAAAACTACTTCAACGAAAACGCAAACACAACATCATCCAGAACATTGGTATGGGACACCTTCAAGGTTGTCATGAGAGGAGCCTGTATCCGGCAAATCGCCGGTGTGCCAAAGACATTATAACAGACCATACAGACGACAGAGTCGCAATTAGCGAAACTGTCGAAAGATGCGGACACCGGCGCGATACCCCTAACACAGCTGACAGAGGCAAAGGCCAAATACGCGGAAGCATGCGCAGACTTACGCAGATACAACTTCAGAGCTTACGCCGCCAGAGTACAAAGAGAGGGGATCGAGCTGGGACATTGTTGGCCTGGCTAATCCGGCAAAACCCGGACTCACAACCAATCACTAGCATAACGAACTCGGCAGGTATCATTACTCACACACAAACAGAGATTCTGCAGGCCTTTCACGAATATTACTCGGAACTATACAAAGAACCGACACCAGACAGATCGGAATACATAGACAAGATCCTAAACCCCATCACCATGTTACGATTAGCCACCTCTGACAAGACTTCTCTGGATGAACAGATCACATCGACAGATATTAAAAACGCAATCCATAACCTAGCCAGAAATAAAGCACCACTCCACGACGGCCTACCGCTAGAATATTACAACACATTCTCCTCCAAGTTAGCCCCGAGACTCGAAAATAGTCATCAACACGGCATTGGAACCCAGGGAACTCGCCGGGTCCATGAACAAATCCATACTAGTGACCATTCTTAAACCGGACCGAGACCCCATACTACGATCTTCATACCGACCGATCACATTACTGTCATCGGATTGCAAAATCTTAGGCAAGATCCTAGCGGAGAGGTACACTGGGATGCTCCCCAACCTAATACACCCTGACCAATGCAGGTTCGCTCCCGGGAGAAATACCTCCCAGAACATCCGCAGACTTTTCCACGTCCAGGACAGGGTGCGGGCCGATACGCAAATGCTGCATCTCTTATTTTGGACTTGGAAAAAGCTTTTGACACCCTGGCATGGCAGTATTTATTTGAAGTGCTGCGATGGGTGGGGGTCGGTCCCAAACTCATGGCAGACACCAGACTGCTGTACACGGGACTCGCCTCCCGGGTCCGCATTGGCCGACACATTACAGCTCCCTTTCAGGTAACCCTCGGGACGCGCCAGGGGTGCCTGCTCTCCACCCTCCGTTTCGCCCTCGCAATAGAACCACTAGCAATCCGACTCCGCGAGGGAGGTGAACACTGGGGCATCCCATTAGCGGTCCGCACCCACAGCATGTCCCTATGTGCCGAAGACGTATTAATATACATACGGGATATCACCATGGACCTAACTCCCCTCTGGGCAACACTAGACGACTTCAGGAAGGCGGCGGGGATGAAAGTTAATAGGAAAAAATCCACTATATATCCTCTCCACCCAGACATTCCCCCACGAGAAATATGCGTCGGGTCGGTTAGACTAGCGTGGAACGGAGACGCCCCAAGGTAACTAGGAATCAGACTATACCACTCCCCGAAGGACCTTTTTGAAGGCAACCACTGTAGAACACTGAGGGGCATTAGGACCCAAATCAACGTTTGGTGCACTCTACCCCTGGCCCCAATAGGAAGGGGGGCCTTATCAAAAGAGGTGGTAGTGCTCCGCCTCCTCTACCACTTCGCAAATGTACCAGTTATTCCCCTACAAGCCTTTTTTCGCGAGCTTAACTCCCTGCTAACATCTCTGATTTGGGGGAAAGGACGCCGAAGGGTAGCCCTGGTGACGCTACAGTTGCCAAGGGACCAGGGTGGATTGGGCACCCCATCTTTCGAAGCCTACTTCCTCGCAGCGCCACTCCAATGGTTGTCGCGCTGGACGGCCGGACGCCACTTGGAGGAAATGGGCTCAGAGTCAGGGCCCCTGATTATTCCAGCGGTACCCGACCGGACCCAACCCGCCCCATCCAGGTGACGGTGGCCAGGTCCTGCATGCAGCGAATCCATCGCCTATCCCGCAATGCACCACTCTACTCCCCACTGTTGCCACTGGCGGGCCTCCCCCGAGGCCGCGGCCACTACACATCCTGAGATGTACGCGTCTGGACAAAACACTCACTTACGGAGGTGGAGTCCCTATTTATGGATGGACACCTTAGTTTGTTCGAAAGCCTGATAGAAGGGAGCGAACTCCCAGCCGGACAATTCCTCCTACATAGACAAATCATCTCAGATTGTAAACAGACCTGGAATCTAGCAGGGGGAACCCAAAACACACCTAATACTTCACACGATATTGAACATGGGGACAGGGCGCCACCTCATTAACTGGATTTATAGATCCATCCTAGAGCTCACAGCCACGCCGCTCACTCAACTTAGACTAAAGTGTGAAGAGGAATTTGGACGCGCACTGCACGACAAAGAATGGCAGAGTGCTCTAGAACACCACAAGAAGGTGTTGCGAAACCAGCGCTTTAAAAACATCCAATTCAATATATTACATCGGGCGTATGTGACACCAGCGAGGCTCCAACGATTCTACCCCATGACACAATTTGGATGGCCACGCTGCAACCAGCCTAGCGCCACATTCATACATATGTTTTGGACCTGTCCTACTTTACAGCCCTACTGGACGAAAATACACAACAAAAATACAAGAAACCACAGGCCACGCGGGCCTCAACACATGGGAGACCTGCGCATTAGGAATCATTAGGCGCAGAAAAGGTAGAAAAACAGAAACACAGTTTGCATTGTTAGCCCAGCTCCTAGCAAAACGAAGCATTACAATGCACTGGCACGCACCTACAGGTCCTCCGATAGAGGCCTGGAGAGGAGCCGTCATAAAATGGGGTGCAGTAGAAGAAGACGCAATCCGGCTCAAAGAGGCACGTGGGACACGTTGCCGCCATATCTCCATCGAATGGGCAACGCTACTCCAAAATTTTAAACAAAAAAAGACACCAACCACATCCCTTAGAACCACCCCTGCGGCATCAGATCCCTTGATACTCGCCTCTCCAAACATAAACATACGCAAGAGTTCCCCCGCGAGCTGTCCTTCCCCCTAACCCCTTTCACATGGCCAGCACTCAGTCCTCCCACCCCCGGGACATAGTAAATCTCTTCAAATACTACAAAAGTAACTCAGAGCCCAAGTGCAGCAAGGCCCTTCTAAGACGACATACGAACACCGGCCCAACGCCCACCCCCAACCACACTACCCGAGTTATACCCCCAGTTTAAAATAGCGTTTACATTCAGTATTTACAGAAGAGACACTCATCGACAGTACCCTAGAACCAGAGACAGTAAATATAGACCAGTATATCTCCATCCTGTTCAAACAAGACACAACACAACCAAACACTCAGAAAACCCAAGTCAGCCATATCCCAGTGATGTAATGCAACTTAATTGTCTGTCACTTGTAATTGATGATACTATTGAATACTCAGTTTGAATCTGGAAAATTCAATAAAAAGATTTAATAAAAAAAAAAAATGGTGTCTATGGAACTATAATGAGAAATACTCTTTTTCGGTAAATATGGATTTTCAATTGCAATTTTGAAAATGCTACTATTAGAAGGTTTCACATAAAAATGGGCAACCCATTAAACCCTTGTGGGCTAAGCATCCGATGACATCATATGCAATAACTCAAATTAAATTAGACCAATCCAATCAGTAAATTAATTACAACTGGGTGAATAAATAAATAATTTAATTTATAATTAAAAAACAAGCATGAAAGTGGGGCTACAGAAACAATAACAAAAAACTCTTACAAACATTGACAGCAGAAGACAAAAAAATCAGACATATAAGAATATCCTAGATATCAATGCATAGCTGCCCATCTACATGAAGTTAAACAATGTGTCTGTCATGTACATAGAACTCCAAGTCAATGAATTGACAATAACTAAAAGGAAGAATGAGTTAAGCTTTGACGTTTAAGGCTCCGTTGCATCAAGTCAATGAGACAATCTTCATGACAAAGGTAGATCTTGTGAGATTTCTTGACCTCTCTAAAATAACAACAACGTTAGACATAACTTACTAATCTATACTAAAATAGTAGTAAAACACCCAGGAAAAGTGACATAAAATAATTTTAATAATTGTGAATAGACTTTGGACAGTATCCAGATAATTAATAAAAGAGTAGCATTTATTAAAAACAAGTAAGTGTGTATATTTATGTATTTTCAAAGAGTATACACCACACAGTCCCAGTGTATTGGCTTTTTTAGATAACTCACTGGTCAAGAGGTCCAGAGTGGACTCGGTTTATCAAAAAGGTCTCTTCAATAGTAGATGTAGGCCTATATCAGAGAGATTTCAATTAGACATAATGTGTGGAAATGCCATATAGAAAGAAAATATATAATTAAATTTACTTTCATGGGTAGTATGATACATACAATAGTTACAAATCAATTGGCCTCACATGGAAAAAATGAACTTCCTGGGGGAAATATATAAAAATTGATTTGGAATCTCTGAGTGATCTTGAAGTAACATATGAACAGAATTTCTTAACAATCAAAGATGTTTATGACCCAAAATTATACGGAACGGACATATTAACTGCTCATTTGTGTGGATAACAGAATAGAGTCCATTGTAACCAAAATTAAAGACAAGATAGGTGCCTCAAATATGGCGGACTTCAGGGGGGGGTTGCATTAGTGATAAACAAATTTAAGAGTTTTCACTACAAGAAAAGTAAAACTTAAAAATATATGTCCAACTGTTGGTGTCTTAGGAATTGTAATTTAAACCCCTCACAATTCTTAAAATGAAACTTTTAGACAGTTGCCATTTTCTTGTCCTAACCATTTGGTGCCTGTGTCCTGTTTCCTGGTTCCCACGACTAGGTGTAGTTGGCAGTTGGTCTTTGTATATTACTCCCAGACTGTGAGACAAAGAAACATAGCTGTTGGCAGGATGGAGCATCTCGGACTTGATGAGGGGAAGGAGCTGTCATCTTGCACTTCACAAAGGCTCTGCCTGAGTATACTCACAAAGGCTTGATACTAGTCTATTGTGCCCCCAGACAAGCTGGGGCCAGAGCAGGGAGGCATGAAATTCCAAACTCCTCTTGGAGTGGAAACCTCCAGAACCTTCTCCTACTTCAAAATTGGCACGAAGTATGAATATTGGCGCCCCAGACCCAACTCTTCAGTATACCGCTGGACCTGTGGAAGACACAGAAGGACTGCTGTGCTGCTCTTCTAGAAAGACGACTACTCTGTTGCCCTGATGCCATGCTGCCCTGCTGCCCTGCTGCCTGCTGCCCTGGTGCCTGAGTGAAAGGACTGAACCTGCGTCTTGAACCCAGGACCACTAGTGTGACACGAACGACTAGTTGATTGGCTTCCTGATCAGAGCCTCAGGGACAGAAAAGGCTTCAACCACCTTGAACACAGCACATGGACTCTGTCTGTTGAGATTCCTACCCCCCAAGTGGTGCCACCCCAATCCTGGACCCTTGGAAGTGGGCCTGATAGTGCTCTGCCGATCCAGCTGTGGTCGGAATTGATGCAGTGCAACACATCTCCTCGCAGCTCCACTACGTAACTGCAGCAGTGCGATACATCTCCCACGCCTGATCTCGCATCGCAGCCCACAGGCTCCTCAGTACCGCCACAACCACACAACGCAGGCTATTGCATCACAAGCCCCTCGTTGATTGGATCCTCGATAATGATGCTGGACTGCACATCAGAGCCCCACATCGCTTAGGAACCACTGCTGCACAACGCATCCTCGACACACGATCTCGCAATGGTCCGCAACCAGGATTTAAGGTACTTTGTTGAGGGGGCCTAACTTGATCCCTGTATCTGGCCAGTGGGCCATCGGGAACAGCCTGAACTTGTGACTTTTTGACCTAGTCCGGTACGATCAGATAACCACAATTGGTACTTTGTGCTTCTAGACACTATTTTTACATAAAACTTTGAAACTGCATATCTCCGGCTCTACTGATTGTATTCTTGTCATTTGGTCTCAAATAATGTATTCACTTTTACTCTATTTTTCCAAATTTGAGTGGCATTTTCCTTGTGTTGTGTTTTTTATCTATTACTGTTTTAAGTGCTGCATAAATACTTTACACATTGCCTCTAAGTTAGGCCTGACTGTGCCAAGCTACCAGACGGTTGAGCACAGGTTAATTTGGGGTTTGCTTGTGTCTCACCATGGCAGCAAATGTGGTTGCTGCTTGAGTAGGGTTTCACCCCCCTCAACCAGTAACCCAATTTCCAGCAACATATTTCACAAAAAACAGGTACAGCCTTGTTCTGTCTACTAACAACAGTATGGGCCTGAATACGAGTCTGGCGGTTCTCAGTCCTGGGTTTTATTATGGTAAAAATAGTACTGTTATGCATAGAAAAGACAATGGGGCCTATTCACAAATACATTTTTAGCTGTAAATCTATGTTTACACACGAAAATGTCTACAGTTACCCCTGCCAGGAGCTCACAAAGAAAATTTTGGCAAGCATAAATAGGTTTACTATTGCAAATATGCACAAAAATGCAGTGGTTATTCCCAGGCAAATGGTGGGAATGAGGCGTGACAAGAGGTGGTAAGCCTTATAAGTTTGGGAATGCCCACAAATGAGTACCTTTGAGGGCATTCCCAAACTCCTATCAGTCAGCCCTTTCCCTCCCTGAAAATGATAGCAGATGGGCTGGAGTACCCCTCTTCCAGGATGGAACATGATTTGATCACTGCCAGATTTGGTGGGGTGCTTTCTGTTTTCTGCTTCCGCTGTGTAGAATAATTACACATTGGGGATACAAACCTGTGGGATGTCAAATGGCATTCCCAATAGTATGTCTGGAACCCTCCACCTAGTACAGCTTTCGGATATATAACTGAGAATACTGGTGAATGCTAAAAAAAGAAGTAAATTATCACCCATATGAAGGTTTACAATTATGATGCAGATTTACTACTTTTGTTGGTGAAATGTCCCCATTGAGTGGGAAAGAACAGTAGGAACTTTGAAGGATAAACGTGATATTACCTGTTTCTTGTTTTTTTCCCTCCTGCAATTAGCCTTAATTGAGGTCACAGTGTACTCACTTTTATCTTATTGCAGTGTATGTTCAAGTCGTTTGCCATATTTTGTTTTCATTTATTATAGCTTCCGATACATGGTGTGATTTACTCTGGTTTTCTGTTTTTGCACTCTTTCTGTTTACACAGGTTTATGAAATGAAACAACAAGATGGCATTGTATTTTATCATGCCCTGTGATTTTGAGAGTGACTCAAGAATATTGTTACAATCTCAAAATGTATAACTAGCTTTTCCAGATAATGCTCTGTCCTGGTAGAGCAGTACTTACTTTGTTTATGGGAGATCCATGTAGAACAGGATTAGACAAATTAGTATGTCACTTGGACGACGTCCAGATGAGCTCTTGATGCTGTCTTTAACTCTGGAGGATTCGCACTTCTGGATGCTAGAGTTTGATGTAAGGCTGTGTTTTCACTCTGCAGGCGCTAAAGTTCTTGTGCCTGCTGTTAAACGGTCTGAGCCAGATCCTGAGCTTGGTCCATCTCCGTCTCTTCAAAACTGAAAAAGTGCGTTGCAATCGTCAATTTGAGGATGTCTGGATGAGCCCTTAATGCTGTCTTAAATTTTGTAGGATC
The DNA here is from genome assembly GCA_963921515.1 of Calotriton arnoldi. Classification (NCBI taxonomy): domain Eukaryota; kingdom Metazoa; phylum Chordata; class Amphibia; order Caudata; family Salamandridae; genus Calotriton; species Calotriton arnoldi. The sequence goes on from CAWUFW010011742.1 coordinate 112,497, forward strand.
GGATCTTCACCAGTGCTAAATTTGTAAAATAAGAAGTGCAGTTGCTCAAATGTTTTTGTAGGAGGCCACCACCCACTTTCCCGGCCCCAACCACATCCTCCGTTGGCTCCACCCACTTCCACCATTGGCTTCAGTGTGGAAAAAGCCCAAACCATGCAGTCTGTACTACGCCTGGCTGAACACCGCAGACGTTACCACGGACGTCTAAACCACGCAAATGCCTTTACCACGCATATGCGTGGATCAGACGTCCGTGGTAGTTAGCGCTCTAGTCTGCAGTCTGCGGGTCGGAAGTGAGCTGGTGAGTACCTTTGTTTTTAGGGTGGGGGCTGGAGGGGTCGTGGGTAGTTTTGTGTGCTGGGGGTGGGTCGTGGGTAGTTTTGTGTGCTGGGGTGGCTCGGGGTAGTTTTCTGGGCTGGGGGGATCGGGGTAGTTTTCTAGGCTTTGTTTTTAGGGTGGGGGACTGGGGGGGGCATGGGTAGTTTTTGGGCTGGGGTTGGGTCGGCGGTAGTTTTGTGGGCTGGGGGTTGGTTGGGGTAGTTTTCTGGGCTTTGTTTTTAGGAGGGGGCTGGGGATTTCCGGGTACGTTTGTGGGCTGGGAGATAGGTTGGTGGTAGTTTTCAGGGCTGGGGGGGTGGTTCAGGGGTAGTTTAGGGCTCGGGACGGCATGCTGGGATGTTTTTTGAATATGGGGTCAATGTATTAGGGTTTAGGGCAGGGGTAGTTTTGTGGGCTGGGAGTGGTTTCAGGGGTAGTTTTCTGGCCTTTGTTTAAGGGTAGAGGGCTGGGGGGGTCAGGGGTTGTTTTCTGTGATGGGATGGGTTGTGGTAGTATTCTGGGCTGGTGGGTGGGTCGGGGTAGTTTAGGACTCAGATGAGGGGGCTGGGAATTTTTTAAAATATGGGGTCAAGGATTTAGGGTTTAGGGCAGGTGGGGGTTTAGGGCTCATGCTAGGGTTTTAGGGCTCAGGGCACTGGGGGGTGGTGTGTTTTTAGCGCTGGAGTTGGATTTGTTTTTAGGGCTGGAGTCTGCTTTTAGGAGTTAGGGCAGGGTGTTGGGCTATTTTTAGGCCTGGGGTTGGGTGGAACTCGGGGCAGGCAACTGGGTTTTAAGACTCAGGGCGGGTGTTAGGGCATAATCTTAACCATGCATATGTTTTTATCAGTTATGCCATTACAACTTAATTCGTTGTAAAGGCATGCGTGGTAAAGGTATGTCTGGTTAAGACGCAGTCGTTATTAAGACCGCTTTGTTAATGCAGGCGTGGTTAGGGAATTTGTGGTTCCAACAAACAACCACTCCAGTGACATGTACCCCAGAATGTGGCCTAGATAATGACTGTTAGAGCAACATACGCTAAAAAGGCTTTCACACTCTGCAATTCACCATTTATAATTAGATGTGCATTTCTTTCTTACATCAAAGGTTAACACTTTGTCCTTAATCCATGGGGCATAAGATTAGTGCAGGGGTGACAAGCAGAATCCACATTTATTTTTGCAGTTTTACATGGTGCAAACCCTGACATGGACACACAGAGGAGCACTTCACAGCAGGCAGACACAGACTATGTTACTCTTTTTTCCAGGTGCATCCAGATTTGCTGGATTTCAAACGGTGCTGCTGAGCCCAGGGATTTGAACCTGCCTCCCTATGTCTCTCTCTTGCCTTCGCCTCCCAAGTACGCTCTTCAGACTTTCAACAGCTGGTAGGTTTTGAATGTGGTGCTCATGGGGTTCCCTGCGTGGAACTTTGGTGAGAGTTGGAGTGGCAGTTGCTGCTGGGGGTTTGAGAACGATGGCTGAATAAACTAGGGGCACCGTACCTGTGTGTCGTGCTTCCTTACAGTGGCAACGAGCTGGTCTGTCGCATCCAGCATCCCTCACCGCTTGTCAAGGTTGTCCTGGTCTGACACCATGTCCCAAGGTGAGCACAGCGCCGCAGTATTTTGGCAGGATAATTGGTGAAGTGCGTGCCTCCTGCGCCACCCGTGAAGTGCATGTTCCGGGACGTGGTATACATTTCAAAGATCCCCACTATCGCGCGCATGCACACTCTGCCACGCGGCGGCCATCTTAAGAAGTCAGGCAAGGACAGGCAAAGCTACCATTTTGGATTGGGTCTTCAGTTTGAGACCAAGTTTCTACAGTAACACACGCATTGCGTGTGCAATGTGTCTGCCATTTTACAGTGGGCCAAGTCTATGGTAATTTATCATCAACTGGCATTGAATTCCAAGGACAGGCACACCTGTTGTCCTTATTTTTTTCTCTCTCTCAATGTCTACACCAAGTAATCCAAGCACAGTGGTATTTTAAACTTTCTGTCTATTGTACTTTGTTCTATGTTGATCATATTGTGAGGCAGCAACTCACCCACGGACGGTCACCTAATTGATCGAGTATTAGCACCATCACCTTTTCTCCAATCAGCAGGCACTCCCCCATTGAATTGGCAACAATGGAAGGACACGTTCGAGGCCTATTTGAAAGCTATTGATGGGGACACATTCACTTCAAAAAAGAAAAAAGCACTTTTAATCTACAATTTAGGTTCTGAAGGCAGGAATATTTGGAAGACACTACCTTTAGAAGTAGCGAGCACCCTTATGAGTGGTGGTGACAATGGATATTCTATTATGAATGATGACTATGCCTTCATCATCAAAACTTTGTACAAAAGGTTCATTCCCAAGAAGAATGTAGTATTGGAACGTCATAAGTTTCTTTAACGTGCTCAGATTCCTGGTGAATCCATCGACGATTTTATTGCCTTCCTCAGAACTCTCATTAAAGTGAAGGGTATACCCAAAATCACTGGGACCTGGGTGTAAGACGATATAGAACGTGGTGGTCCCAGTACTATTACATCCATACAGTGTAAAAATTAAATATATACAATTGTATTCACAACAATGAATCAAAAATGACAATTCAATAGTGTTACCAGTGTTATTTAATCACACTGAACACAAAATAAAGATTTAGAAAAACACATTGTAAACCATCATAGATGTGCCCGATTAGGTAGGAAGGGAAAAGGGCAGTGACTTAAGTGAGGCAGTGAGGTAGGTGAAAGATACTACTAGTGGGTATCACAATCAAATTGTTAGGCATTTTATTCAATGCCACACATTTCTTTAACAAAAAGGAAACAATTACAATAAGTTAAATAGCCATGTAACATAGAAAGTCACAGTGCAACATGCACTGTTGGCGATACTGGCATCAGTAATGTGTCGACGTTTCGACCCCTGGATATGTGTAGGTGTTCTTAGAAACCTTACTGGCGGGGTCTTCCTCAGGACAAGTGATTGAGTGAGAAGGTGGGGAGGGCACCTAGAAACATAAATGAAAAACGAAATGTCAAGTCCAATGTTAATAAAGGATGAGAACATGAACAAGTAAGAGTCACTGTATTTACCGTGACTGAATTAGAAGGAAGTCCTCAAAGGCGCGAAATGTCGTCTAGGACAAATAGGGCTCAATGGCTCCAGGGATCAGAAGGGAGAGAGAGCAGGACACCTACAGGAATAAGGCGTCAGTCAGTAAGGCCTCAATTGAATCAGAGGGACATTAAGTTCGCTATACTAGCAGAAACTTACTCCAAATATGGGTAGTACTCCAAAATGTGAGAGCTGCGGTAAAAATCGTGGTAAACCATCGATCAGAGAGTGGAAGCCATCCACTTTACTTCAGTCGAATGAATCAAGTAAGCTAGAGTAACAACAGAGGAGAAAAATCAATCATTGAAAGGCCCCGATGAGAAAGGCATCTGGGGTCGTGACTATACATTTAAAAAAATGCCAAGCGCATCATGAGATTCTAAAAAAAGGTGACTAGTGTACGCCTATTTGACAGTAATAATAACAAGAACATCCAGGAAAACCTGCCGATTAACAGCGCGGTTAAGGAAACAAGATCGCACTGTGCGTGCATGATGTTCCACAATGAAATTCAGAGGTTTAAAAAGAAAATCATCGTGCCTATTGAAAAACTGAGTGCACGGTATCGACATCATGTTGAAAAGAATAGGAAATATCTACAACGGTCTGTAGCAAAGTGATTACATAATAACTGATGTTAAAGAAGGCGTGGTAGCGCATCTAAGCTACAGCGCACCAAGCAGGGACTCGTCAGAGGCTAAAAGGGAGACCCGCAATGCCGCATGATTAAATAAAGACCAGGATTAAAGGGGGCTAGGAGGTGGAAACACTCACCCTCGTTAGTCGACCTCACTTCCAAAGGAATGGAAAGAATGCGCCGCCGAGGCGGAAGGCAAAGTTAAATAAACACGTAGCCGACGTGCCGAAAGGGCCCACGTGACGCCCGGTGTAGTGCAGCAGCTGAATGCCGGTGTGGACGCGAGAGGCAGGCAGGGAAGAGAGACTCTCTAATCAAAGGGTATTGAGTCTGTATATGTCATCAGAAATAGAAATTCTTCGACAGGGCGCTAGCCTGAAATTAAGCCGGAAGTACATATAAGTAAATCAGCAAGGTGCGTAATATAGCACAATACAGGCACAGTTAGACATGGTACCATGAATACCTAGTCCAGTTATATAACATCTTATATGCAAATGCATGATCAAACAATGGGCATTGAAGGAAAATATGTTCATTCAGACAATTGTGTATATATATTTTTGCCCATGTGTATAAAACATCAAATTGATTAATACAATATGAATAGTTAGTGTACCTGAATATGGATTCCACAGTCGATTAAACAGTTATACACAATTAAATTTCACAATCATATTGTAAAAAACATTTGGACAGTACAGTTTAAAAGGAACCAGAAGTCCCATTTTGTATCTTAGGTGACGACCAACATCTCTAACCAGTCATTATGAGCAGCACAGGGGGTAGATCACACAAAAAGTTAGGAATTGCCTCATGAAGTGTTTAGGCATGCTAGTTGGGCATTACTGGAGTCCTGTTCATTCAGCCCATTGGCAATAGTGTCCAGACGTAACATCCATTTGGACTCTCGGATGTTTAAGATCAAGGAAATGTTGCCTCCTCTTGGTCCCAATTCAGCTTTCTCTATCACCAGCCACTGCAGTTGGTCCGGGTTGTGTCCCATCGATGTGAAGTGTTCCACTAGGGGTGCCCCTGCGACCGAGCACCGAATCCTACTTTGATGTTGCAATATTCTTGCCTTGATCTTTTGTTGTGTCTGTCCTACGTAGAGTAGCCCACATGGGCAGATAATACCATAAATAACATTCATGGTGTTACAATTAGTAAAGGAATGAAGAGCAATCGTGTGTTGTTTGTAGACAAAGTTCTTAGTGGTTATTGTGGTATGGCAAGCTTTGCATCGTCCACACTTGTGGTACCCTTTGACCGGTGGTAGGTTCCAAAGTGATTGGATTATTGGTTCAGTAGCGTTTTCCAGGAAAGAATGGACCACATGATCTTTGACACTCATCGCTTTTTTGAAAGAGTGCAAAGGTAGATTAGGTTGGTCAATGTCATCTGACACTATGTTCCAATGTTTATTGATAACCTTTTTTATGGCATTGCTTCTTGTGGAAAAGGTTGTGACGCAGATCATTCTCTGTGGCGATATGTCATTCTTTTGCCTGGGGGTTAGCAAGGTTTCCCGTGGGTTATACCAGGCCCTTTTCTGAGCTCTCTTCACTAATCTCCTTGGATATCCCCTCGTCATCAAACGCATACTGAGATCTTCCGACTCCGCCATGTAGTCTGTCCTCTTTGTACAATTCCTGCGGATCCTTAGAAATTGGCCCACCGGGAGGTTGTCTCGCAAACCCCGTGGGTGATGGCTATTGTACCTCAACAGGGAGTTGCGTTCCGCCGGTTTGCAATACAAAGTAGTGTACAGCTTATTGTCTTCACAACAGATTTTTATGTCAAGGAAAGCTATCTCTTTGGTGTCTGATTGTATCGTGAATTTTATATCCTGGTCACATTGATTGAGCCAGTTATGAAATTGGCCCAGCTCAGTTGTATCTCCTTTCCAGATAATCAGTATATCGTCAATATACCGTTTCCACAAACTCACCTGCTGGTGAAAGGGGTTATTGTTGAATATTAATGATCTCTCAAAAGTGTCCATATAAATGATAGCTAGATCCGGGGCAAAGGCTGCTCCCATTGCTACACCCTTTGTTTGTACGTAATAGCACCCTTGAAAGATGAAGTAGTTTTTCTTCATTGCTATGGTCAGCAGGGCGATGATAAGTTCTGTGGGAACTGCCATAGGTGCTGGTCGTTTAACCAAGGCATCGCCTGCGAGGTATTCTTAGTGATACTTTCCACGTCTTGAAAATGGTAGAGAGAGAGACTCTGTCATACACGGAGGAGTACATTAATCAGTTGATAGAGGATCGTGCCAACCAATTCCTTTCTTCCGATACGCCTAACATTGACTTTACACTTAATGACAAAATCGCACGATTAGAACGCCTTGAGAAGAAACTCATCTGCACTCGCCTACACGGACATCTGCTTACCAAGTATCTGCAGGCTAATATAATACCTATTGGATTACAGATTAAAAACGAACCAGCAATATTCATCGACATACCAAAATTCAAGGAAGGTTTCAGTTTCGTTGCCAATAACGCTTCTCGACATTGGATGGTATTGGGAGTGGAGACTGCAGCAGAGCAGGTTCAAATACTTATTGGGGAGATTGCAACCCTTAAACAGGAAATCGCAGATGACTCAACACTGACCAATGCCAAAGAAGCCTTAGAAAATTTGGGCAAATCGTTAAAGGATTTCGAAACAACAACTCAGAACAAGAAGCTTGAGAAACTGTCTAAAGACATCCGTTTCTACGATAAAAAAGGCACCTACCTGTACCTCAACGAAGACTACTACAAACAGGATACTCAAGGACGGTTTGTAGGCAGAGGCAGAGGTGGCTATAGGGGGAGAAGGAACTATACCACATTTTCAGATTCATCGGTGAGTTCTGACAGTGACAACGAACAACCAGGCCCCAGCTCCGACCAGAGGTATCGGGAGAACTGGTATCCACCACAAGGTTACTTTCCTTTTTTAGGCAAGGGTCAATGGAGACCCCCAGAGGACGGGGCAATTGGCAAGGGGCCCTCCGAGAGGCCATCAGCCCATCAATGTGAACTGGGAGAGAGGCCGGGCGGTGTTCCCAAGCAGGTCCGTTTCCAACCGGAGAGTCATGGGGAAATTTCAACACGACGCAAGGTGTACAGATGGTAGGAGTAAACAACAACCCAGTGGCAGAAGTACCAACTGGAAGACCATGGAGCAATACCAATGCGTCACAAGGTGTACAGATGTTAGAAACTAACAGTAATCCAGTGGTCAACATTTCATCTTACACTCTGAAGGATGAGGAACAGAAAATACTTTCTAAAGGCTTGTCCTTTGTACCCACTGCCTACCCCAATACCTTCAATATCAGGACTGAATTGCACAGTTTCTTCCGTAAGATTCGCCTTAGGTATTTCTTCAAAGATTCTGCAACATCTCCATCGAAATCACTGACAGGATTAAGGGTTCCATCCACCTTCGTCCCACCTTCTAATGCCATGACCAACAGGATCTTGGCATATGAAAATATGGTATTGAATGATGTGACGAAATTACTTTCCACACATAAATATACCTTTCCAAATACCAGTCAGTTGGAGAGAGCAGCCCTCCTGAATCTGAAGAATAACAAGGATATTGTTATTAAATCCGCTGATAAGGGCGGTGCGATCGTGGTACAAGACACAACAGCATACAAAATGGAAATTATGAGACAACTCCAAGATGGTATTAGCTACTCCCCATTAAGATCGGACCCCACAAGGTGAACTGGTGGAGAAAATCCTGTGTATAACGTCAGAAGTCCAAGAACAAGGATTTTTGAGTAAACTCGAGTTTGATTACCTCAATCAGAAACATCCACGGCTGCCCACAATCTACACCTTACCCAAGATTCATAAGGACATGCAGAACCCACCTGACCGCCCAATCGTTTCGGGGTGTGGTTCACTACTAGAACCCCTATGTAAATACATAGATTTCTTTTTAAAACCAATTGCAGAGAACTCCGAAGCATACTTAAGAGATACTATGCAGACAATCACCTTGGTAGACCAACTACCTTTTAACCCGAATGACCAACTTCTTGTGACTTGTGATATTGTATCCCTGTATACGAGTATCCCACAAGAACCAGCTTTAGAAGCAATGAAGGATGCCTTGGATAAACGACCAGCACCTATGGCAGTTCCCACGGAATTTATCATCGCCCTGCTGACCATAGCAATGAAGAAAAACTACTTCATCTTTCAAGGGTGCTATTACGTACAAACAAAGGGTGTAGCAATGGGAGCAGCCTTTGCCCCGGATCTAGCTATCATTTATATGGACACTTTTGAGAGATCATTAATATTCAACAATAACCCCTTTCACCAGCAGGTGAGTTTGTGGAAACGGTATATTGACGATATACTGATTATCTGGAAAGGAGATACAACTGAGCTGGGCCAATTTCATAACTGGCTCAATCAATGTGACCAGGATATAAAATTCACGATACAATCAGACACCAAAGAGATAGCTTTCCTTGACATAAAAATCTGTTGTGAAGACAATAAGCTGTACACTACTTTGTATAGCTAACCGGCGGAACGCAACTCCCTGTTGAGGTACAATATCCATCACCCACGGGGTTTGCGAGACAACCTCCCGGTGGGCCAATTTCTAAGGATCCGCAGGAATTGTACAAAGAGGACAGACTACATGGCGGAGTCGGAAGATCTCAGTATCCGTTTGATGACGAGGGGATATCCAAGTAGATTAGTGAAGAGAGCTCAGAAAAGGGCCTGGTATAACCCACGGGAAACCTTGCTAACCCCCAGGCAAAAGAATGACATATCGCCACAGAGAATGATCTGCGTCACAACCTTTTCCACAAGAAGCAATGCCATAAAAAGGTTATCAATAAACATTGGAACATAGTGTCAGATGACATTGACCAACCTAATCTACCTTTGCACTCTTTCAAAAAGCGATGAGTGTCAAAGATCATGAGGTCCATTCTTTCCTGGAAAACGCTACTGAACCAACAATCCAATCACTTTGGAACCTACCACCGGTCAAAGGGCACCACAAGTGTGGACGATGCAAAGCTTGCCATACCACAATAACCACTAAGAACTTTGTCTACAAACAACACACGATTGCTCTTCATTCCTTTACTAATTGTAACACCATGAATGTTATTTATGGTATTATCTGCCCATGTGGGCTACTCTACGTAGGACAGACACAACAAAAGATCAAGGCAAGAATATTGCAACATCAAAGTAGGATTCGGTGCTCGGTCGCAGGGGCACCCCTAGTGGAACACTTCCCATCGATGGGACACAACCCGGACTAACTGCAGTGGCTGGTGATAGAGAAAGCTGAATTGGGACCAAGAGGAGGCAACATTTCCTTGATCTTAAACATCCGAGAGTCCAAATGGATGTTACGTCTGGACACTATTGCCAATGGGCTGAATGAACAGGACTCCAGTAATGCCCAACTAGCATGCCTAAACACTTCATGAGGCAATTCCTAACTTTTTGTGTGATCTACCCCCTGTGCTGCTCATAATGACTGGTTAGAGATGTTGGTCGTCACCTAAGATACAAAATGGGACTTCTGGTTCCTTTTCAACTGTACTGTCCAAATGTTTTTTACAATATGATTGTGAAATTTAATTGTGTATAACTGTTTAATCGACTGTGGAATCCATATTCAGGTACACTAACTATTCATATTGTATTAATCAATTTGATGTTTTATACACATGGGCAAAAATATAATTGTCTGAATGAACGTATTTTCCTTCAATGCCCATTGTTTGATCATGCGTTTGCATATAAGATGTTATATAACTGGACTAGGTATTCATGGTACCATGTCTAACTGTGCCTGTATTGTGCTATATTACGCACCTTGCTGATTTACTTATATGTACTTCCGGCTTAATTTCAGGCTAGCGCCCTGTCGAAGAATTTCTATTTCTGATGACATATACAGACTCAATACCCTTTGATTAGAGAGTCTCTCTTCCCTGCCTGCCTCTCGCGTCCACACCGGCATTCAGCTGCTGCACTACACCGGGCGTCACGTGGGCCCTTTCGGCACGTCGGTTACGTGTTTATTTAACTTTGCCTTCCGCCTCGGCGGCGCGTTCTTTCCATTCCTTTGGAAGTGAGGTCGACTAACGAGGGTGAGTGTTTCCACCTCCTAGCCCCCTTTAATCCTGGTCTTTATTTAATCATGCGGCATTGCGGGTCTCCCTTTTAGCCTCTGACGGGTCCCTGCTTGGTGCGCTGTAGCTTAGATGCGCTACCGCGCCTTCTTTAACATCAGTTATTATGTAACCACTTTGCTACAGACCGTTGTAGATATTTCCTATTCTTTTCAACATGATGTCGATACCGTGCACTCAGTATTTCAATAGGCACGATGATTTTCTTTTTAAACCTCTGAATTTCATTGTGGAACATCATGCACGCACAGTGCGATCTTGTTTCCTTAACCGCGCTGTTAATCGGCAGGTTTTCCTGGATGTTCTTGTTATTGTTACTGTCAAATAGGCGTACACTAGTCACCTTTTTTTAGAATCTCATGATGCGCTTGGCATTTTTTTTAAATGTATAGTCACGACCCCAGATGCCTTTCTCATCGGGGCCTTTCAATGATTGATTTTTCTCCTCTGTTGTTACTCTAGCTTACTTGATTCATTCGACTGAAGTAAAGTGGATGGCTTCCACTCTCTGATCGATGGTTTACCACGATTTTTACCGCAGCTCTCACATTTTGGAGTACTACCCATTTTTGGAGTAAGTTTCTTCTAGTATAGCGAACTTAATGTCCCTCTGATTCAATTGAGGCCTTACTGACTGACGCCTTATTCCTGTAGGTCTCCTGCTCTCTCTCCCTTCTGATCCCTGGAGCCATTGAGCCCTATTTGTCCTAGACGACATTTCGGGCCTTAGAGGACTTCCTTCTAATTCAGTCACGGTAAATACAGTGACTCTTACTTGTTCATGTTCTCGTCCTTTATTAGCATTGGACTTGACATTTCGTTTTTCATTTATGTTTCTAGGTGCCCTCCCCCCCTTCTCACTCAATCACTTGTCCTGAGGAAGACCCCGCCAGTAAGGTTTCTAAGAACACCTACACACATCCAGGGGTCGAAACGTCGACACATTACTGATGCCAGTATTGCCAACAGTGCATGATGCACTGTGACTTTCTATGTTACATGGCTATTTAACTTATTGTAATTGTTTCCTTTTTGTTAAAGAAATGTGTGGCATTGAATAAAATGCCTAACAATTTGATTGTAATACCCACTAGTAGTATCTTTCACCTACCTCACTGCCTCACTTAAGTCACTGCCCTTTTCCCTTCCTACCTAATCGGGCACATCTATGATGGTTTACAATGTGTTTTTCTAAATCTTTATTTTGTGTTCAGTGTGATTAAATAACACTGGTTCCTCAGAACTCTAGCTGTTACTTGTAAATACAGGGAATTTAGGGATGAAATCATCCTTGATCAATTAATTGAGAGAAAGAGTAAATCTAGAAACGGCCCTCACTCTTTGCTAGAACTATTGAACATTCTCAGCTTTGCATGAAGGAAATGAATGAGTTTGCAAAGTCTGGGGAAGTTAAAAAACGTATTGCAAAGCACAATGCTAAACCCACAAAGGGGACCAGTACTGGTTTGGTGCGAAATCCAGAAAGAGGATCAATTAGAGCCAAGTGGAAGAACTTTCGTGTTTCCGTTTGGTAGCAAATTACATCTTGGGAATGCTAAGTTCGGTTGTGCTTTAAATCAAATATGTGATAAGTGTGGGAGAAGAGGGCACTTTGCAAGCATGTGTAAGGCTACTTCAACACAGAAGATCACTGCGCAACTATCAAAACCATTGAGGCAGACCTTGATAACTTGGATAATGAGAGCAATGTGTTATTAATGTTGTCTTCTTCGTCCAGAACGGCGGAAGGTGTGGTGGAAATAGCGTCCATGGTAGGGTCACGTAAGAGAAAATCTCCAGCTTGTGTGATCAGTGTGAACAGCAAGAAGAGTAATTTCTTAGCTGATTCGGGTTTCCCGTTCACGCTCATTGATGCTAAGGATTTTGATGGGTTAAGGGACATTCAATTGCACCAATCAAACATAAAAATTATTGCTTATGGGGGCAAGAGGGTGGAAGTCCTAGGGAAATTTGAGGCTGATTTGAAATTTGGAGGAAATTATGCAACAGAATCTGTATACATCGTCAAGGACGGGTTAAATTTGTTGGGGTGGGAGGAGCAAGGAGAGCTCTCGATTATTTTGGACCCCAACCATCCTGATATGGTTCTGTCCAGACTGGAAGTGAAGGAGTTTTACTATGTACCGCTGTCTGCTACTCCACCTAATGTAAGTAAGATCGACATTTGATGGGTGATGAGTGGATAAGGAGCTATCCTGAAGTGTTCAGTGAGAACTTGGGAAAACTAAAAGGTTTCCAACATCAAATCATTCTCATTGAGGGGGCACAAGCGGTAGCTCACAAGGTGCGTAAGGTACCACTAAGCCTGCGCGACAAGTCGGGAATTGGAAAGGTTGTGTTCAATGGGCGTAATTGAGCCCATCAAAGGTTCGGAGTGGTTGGCCCCTATAGTTTTAGCGGGCAAGGCTGACAAGTCCTTGAGGTTGATTTTGGATTTGAGGGATCTCAACTCCAATTTTTGAACCAATATTAATGAGATGCTGGCGACTTTGGATGGTGCCTTTTTTCACTTCATTAGATGTTTCTTCAGCTTATCATCAGGTTGAATTAAGTAAGGATTTCAGGCAGCTCACATCTTTCGTTATGCCCGAGGGTGCTTACAGTTATATACTGATGCCTTTTGGATTGGCATCGGCTTCAGCTGTGTTCCAGAGTTTGATGGGCGATCTATTTAAGAACACTTTGGGGGTCGTGTTTTTCCAAAACAACATTCTGATATTTGGTAAAACTGAATCTGAGCATGATGATAGAGTTAGGCAGGTTTTGGAGATTGTGAAGTCGAGTGGGTTGACTCTGAAGAAAGACAAGTGTAAGTTCTTCCAAGAAGGGGTTGATTATTTGGGTCATCACATTTCTGGCAAGGGGGTAGATCCTAAAGTGAAGATCTTGGAGGCCATCCAAAGTGCACCCAAACCCAAGAACAAGGACAAACTCCACTCTTTTCTTGGGTTAGTGGAGTGTTATGCGAAATTTGTGAACAATTTCTCAGATAAGACAGTGTGTTTGTAAGAGCTCCTCAAGAAAAATGTGAGGTATGTGTGGAATGAAGAGTGTGAGAACAATTTTGAACTCATTAAGAAAAAGATTTTACAAGCCTGTCCTCTTAACTTGTTCAACATCAATGACTTATGTATGTATCATCTCCACTGATGCAAGCAATGTGGGTCTTGGCGCTGGCCTCATGCAAAAAAGATGTGATGGCCGTGAAGAAATCATAGCTTTTATATCCAGAACATTACAAGGTGCGGAAAGCACATATTCAACCATAGAAAAGGAGGCTCTGGCATTGGGGTGGCGTGTGCAGCATTTTAGGAACTACTTGTGGGGAAATTAATTCGTCTCAGAACGGATCTCAAACTGTTGGTGGATCTTTTCACCACGAAGGGGGGTGGGAGAGCTACTCCACGTATAGCAAAATGGCAGTACAGACTGCAAGAATTTCACTACAGGTTGGAGTATATGACTGGGGACAAAGAACTATGTGGCTGACTGTTTGTCAAGGTTGCCTCTGGAGGATATTGTTGAGAGCAAAGAAGTAACTGACGATTTAGAGATGGTATGTGCTGTGGATTCCGTGGATGATACAGTCAAAGGGGCACTATCGGAGCAGGAATGGTTGAAGGCAGTGTTGGTTGACAAGGAGTTCAAGGCAGTGGCGAATTTTGTTCCTGCAGGTTGGCCTAATAGCAGGGATACGCCCGTGGAATTGATTCCATACAGGAGAGTTGGGGAGGAATTGTCCGTGGTTGGTGGAATTCTGCATAGGTGTGGTCTCTTGTTGGCCCCAGGGTGCATACAAAGGAAGATTTTGGATTCAGCTGATGAAGGGCATCTGGGGATTCGACCCATGAAACGTAGGATTAGTGAGGATTTTTGGTGGCCTTGTTTGGACAAGGTCATGGAACATTATGTTCAAGACTGTTGCATGTGTGTCCTGAGCGATAAGATGCAGGTTACATATCCTTCTCCTGTTGACCTGATCGTTGTAAAAAACTTGCCTTGGTATAAACTTGCATTTGATGTGTCAGGACCTTTTGGGGTCACAGGTAGCTCACCTAAGTATGCTTTGGTTTTGGTGGACTATATGACAAAATGGCCAGAAGTGAAGTTTGTGGATACTGTGTGTTCTGCTGTGGTCATTAGGTTTTTCAGGGAAGTGTTCCTCAGAGAGGGATTCCCTAAGGAGCTGGTGACTGATAATGGCACACAATTGATGTCAAGAGAGATGGAGAATTGTTTCAAGGAAAATGGCATCAAACATGTCCTCACCTCTCTTTATCACCCTCATAGTAATGGTTTAGTGGAAAAGATGAACAGGGTTATCAAGGACCAGTTGCAATTGGCCCTTAACAATCGGTTGCATTGGAGGGCGGCGGTTGCAGATATGTTGTGTGCTGTGAGGACTACTCCACACATCAGTACCGGTGTGTCTCCATTAACACTACTCAGGGACAGGATTGCAGGATCCAAGCGAAACAAGGATTGATGTACAGGAAAATTGTCGACCTGGGGAAAATGGGAAGAGTGGTTGATGTGAGAGTTGCAGTACAAAAGAAGTATGGTACTGGTGCCGATGGTCACAGAATTTCCCCTATTCGTATTGGTGATTGGGTGAGATCCAAGAGGCCAGGCTTTGTTCTTAAAAGGTCATCAGGGTTTTCTGCACCTATTCGAGTGGAGGAGGTGAAGGATCGTATGGTGGTGTTGGAAAATGGGAAAACATGGAATAAGTGTGAAATCTCTGTGGTGCCTGAATCCTAAGCGGGTTATGTGAATGACAAGATGGGGGTACATCCTGATTCTATTTTTGTTCCCAATAGGAGAGTTTCATCCTCAGATCTGCTCCTGTAAAGTTTCAAGATTATGCCATTTGTTAGCTGTGGTCGTGTATTGTCTTGGTTACTTATGTTTTTTGATTTCTTGTATATTATATGAATGATATGCCTACATTTTATTCTGCCAGTGGATCTTTGTTCTGTACCTTTCAATTTTGTGTTATATTTATCTTTATCATTTTGTGAAGGAAGGGGGATTGTTAGGTTTGGAATGTGGTGCTCGTGGGGTTCCCTGCGTGGAACTATGGTGGGGGTTGGAGTGGCAGTTGCTGCCAGGGGTTGGAGGATGATGGATAAAGTAAACTAGAGGCTCCGTACCTGTGTGTTGTGCTTCTTTACAGCAGCTCACCCACCTCTATTGCAAGCACACACACAACAATAAGCAGCAAGGGCGCAGCACCGACAATGGTCTCTAGATCTGGTCAGCCTGCATTTTTTAATGTTTTCAATTTAAATAAATGGCAGCAAAGAACCCACTTTAGATTTCAATTGCTATGTATGCACAGGAGGGAATA
This sequence comes from Calotriton arnoldi, assembly GCA_963921515.1. Lineage (NCBI taxonomy): Eukaryota > Metazoa > Chordata > Amphibia > Caudata > Salamandridae > Calotriton > Calotriton arnoldi. The sequence goes on from CAWUFW010011742.1 coordinate 128,143, forward strand.
GATAGCTGATGATATGGACATCCTCTCAGGATTGGAGTTCAAAGGTGAGCGTGGCCATCTGATTGGCTTATTGCATCACCTGCCTTGCAGCCAAGCTTGTTTTGGCTGATTACAGTGCAGGTCAGAAGCAAAGAACACTACAAATCCACGCCACCAAGTGTTGCAACACAAGGAACAGCTGGATTTCTTCCTTTTTATAGAAAAAATGGCAGGAAGCTACATCAGGGATGACAACTGCCATCATAGACAGGGAAGAAACCTTAGGGAAGCATTGTATGGTGGCTATCTTGGAATGAATATGTGTAAGTCCTAGGGCACCTTGCGACAGGGAATGAAAGGAGTCAAAAATTGAGACACTATTAGCACCTCTGCTAACCCCCTCCAAAGCAAGGAGTGACTTCCCCAGAAGCCACACCCATGGGCCAGCCACCGTGAGGTAAATTGAGGCTGCAGCAGTCCACCAGCTCCTCCCATGCTCTCCTAGCATGCATACTGTCCACTCAAGCAGGGTTCAGAAGAAGGGCTCAGGCACGGCGGGAGTCACAGGAGGAGTTTGACAGTATGCCCTCCTCCCTAGGCCCTGGGCTTATCTGGAAATTGTTGAAAGCAGTGTTGCATTAGTACCGGGGCACGAACAGAGGAAGCATCTTCCCAAGACCTCTCACAAGGAGAATATCCCTTCCAATGAATCAAAAACTACAGTCTGCCTCTAAAAACACGAGAATCATAAATATCTTGTACCTCAAATTCAGGCTCATTGTGCACCAGAACAGGCGGAGGCCTAGGAAAGGAATGATGAAAGGGATCAGCTTGATAAGGCTTCAATTGCGAGGAGTGAAACATGAGATGAACCTTGCAATTCAGTGGCAATCAAAGTTTAAAGGCAACAGGATTAATGACTTGGTTAATCCTGAAAGGCTCATTGAAATTAGGTTTAAATTTGCTAAGGGAGAGGCAGGAAGGCAAAAATCTAGCAGATAACCAAACCTTATCTCCCACTTTGTAGACAGGAGTCTGACTGCAATGGGTGTCAGTGAAAAATGTAATTCTTTGCTTAGATAACTGAAGGTTCTGAGAAATCTTATGCCTACTCAATTGGAGCTATCAAAGGAAGGCAGTAGCAGCAGGGATTCTGCCAGAGGCTTGACAACTAGAGGGAAATACCCAGGGATGAAGGCCATATAGGCAAAAAAAAGGTGAGGATGGGGTGGCACTGTGGACAGAGTTGTTATGAGAAAACTCAGAAAGGGCAAAAAAGGAGGACCAGTTACTCTAGGTAGAATTACAAAAGCCACCACAGGTTTTTTTTGAGCACCTGATTCAGGCGTTCGTTCTGACCATTAGTCTGGGGGTTAAAACCAGAGGAGAGTGCCAAATCAATCTTAAGAGATTGACAAAAATATTTCCAGAAATGGTAAATTAACTCTGGACCTCGGTCCAAAACAATGATCTGAGGCAAGGCAAACCATGTAAGCAAAACATTTCTTTCAAGGAAATGTGCCCCAAGTTTTTGCAGAGGGCAATCCTTTAAGAGAAGTGTAATGGGCCATTTTGGAGAAGGAATCAAAGGTAACCATGATTCCCCGATTTCCCTCTGATGGAGGTACGGTTACGATGAAATCAGTAGAAATGGTATGCCAAGGTTTGGGAGGTACTGGTAAAGGTCGTAAAAGTCCAGCGGGTTGGGCATGAGTAAGCTTATTCTGAGCACACACTAGACATGAACTATTATAAAGCTCGATGACACCTTGAATGGACGGCCATCAAAAAGAATGGAGTATGAGTTCAAGAGTGGATTCAACCCTTCTGTGCCCAGCTTCAGGAGAACAGAGACATTTCGTAATGACCTCAGTGCTTAATTTCTTGGAAAGAATAAATAAAGCCTTTATTTTGAACATTAAATTCCCCTTTTTTACAAATTTGTCCTCATAAGGATTCCCATTCTTTCCTGTGTACTTGGAAATTGCTAGACTGAACCTTCTCAAGAAAAGATTGTATGACTCCAACTATTCTTTGTGGAGGGAGAATGTGTTGACCAAAGGTTGGGGGACAGGTGGGTTATCTACAAGAAAGGGCGTCAGCTAGGATGCTTTCGAGCCAAGAATATAGCTCATATTGGTTGAAAAAAATAGGTCCCATTGGCCTGTCGATCATTCCTACATTATATATATTGAAGGCACTGCGGTTTACTATGGTCTGTGAGGATCTCAAAAGGCTCCTAAGCACCCATCAAAAAATGTCTACATTCAGGCCGCGGGATTTTCATGGCCAACAGTTCTCTTTCTAAGACTGAATAATTCCCTGTGGAATCTGACAAAATGTGGGACAGATAGAAAATTGGATGTTTTAGGCCATCGTCTTCTTGCCACTGTAGGATTACGACCCGAATGGCTTGTTCTGAAGCATCAGTTGCAAACATGAATTTCTTAGTTGGGTTTGGATGTGGTAAAATGGGAGCTTAAGTAAAGGCTAGTTTTAGTGCCTTGAAAGATACCTCAGCAGGATGGTCTGACTGGAATCCATGGATCAACTTCAATTTCTTTAAAATACGGGTGATGCTACTAGTTATCTGAGCAAAGTTACTAATAAATTGCCGATAGAAGTTAGTGAACCCTAAAAAACATTGGCTTTATTCAACATCCAAAGGAGTCGGCCAATCTGAGATAGCAGAGATGTTTCGTGGATCTATGGTTATTCCCATACTGTTCAGGCAGAATAAAAGGTATTCTCCTTTGGGACGATCAAACAAACATATCTAGGGTTTGCAGAAAAGATGGTTCTGATGAAGTCTGGTTAATACTTGACTAACATGTTAAATATGTAATAGAGCATCCTTGGAAAATACTACAATGTCATTGAGATAAACTACCATAAATTGGTTGAGGATGTCAGCAAAAATGTGGTCTATGAAACGTTGGAAAATCGCTGCAGCATTACTCAAACCATATGGCATCACTCAGTATTCAAAATGACCTAAAGGGGCCTGGAAAGCCATCTTTTACTTGTCTCTCTCCTTTATGCGGAGGATATGATAAGCTCTGCGAAGATCCAGCTTAGTAAAGATTGTAGTACCTCTAACAGACTCCAAAATTGTCTTTAATTAAAGGACGAGGATATCTGACCTTTACTGTAATTTTGTTGAGCCCTGTAAAATCAAAACATTATCTCAGTTCATTTGATTTTTTTAGAACAAAGAACATGGAGGCATCTTCAGGGGAAGATAATCAAGTCATAAACCCATGTTGTAGGTTCTCTTGCAGGTACTGGTGGTAAAATTCCTTCTTAGATTCAGAAAAAGCAATGGTTGCTGCGGGCTCAGTGGGAATGGCACAATCCAACTCGGAGGCAAGGTTAACTCTTTAGGTTTCACAAAAAGATCAATAAAGCTATGGTACTGAGCTGGAATCTCTTGCAGGGAGGTTTATCACACTGGATTGTGGACCGAAATTCACCACCACGTCCTTGGAAGTCCAGTAATCCTCAAAGGAATATCAATTTTTATGACAAAACTTAGATAATAGAGAGATGGTTCTGGCTTCCCAATTAATATATGGATTATGGCATGCCAATCATGGAGTTCTGAATATGGTAGTATGATTAAGGAAGGCAAAGCAGATGGATTCCTGGTATTTACCCAGAGTTATCATTTCCCTTACTGTCCCCAATGGCAGGGGTATTCTGCCCACTGTTTGACCCTCCTCCAGCGATTCCTTGATAATTCAAGGAATGCATCTTTCCTTCACCCTGTTCTTTTCCAAATACAGACCACCTTGGTCCACAGTCAAGAAGTGCCAAAATCCTTTCTTCCTTTCCATCAGGAAATCCAACTAAAGCAGGAAGTTGAAAAAGTGGAACATGGTTATCTCCAGACATACCAACGAGAGGGACTTGCTTTATTCCCATTGTTTCCCCCTTCACAAAAGACGGGACTTGTTGTTTCCCAAAGGTTTCTGTGGGCGTACTGCACATGCTTTGACTAAATGTTCTACGGATACACAATGCATGCAAAACCCGTGATTCCGATGATGATCCCTCTCAGCTTCAGAAAGTGCTCTTTGCGCAACACCTATTTATATTGGTTCTTCATTAGACAAACTGGATGGGACTTTGAAAGAAGACTTCAAGCTCCAAACTGGGATCCAAAAACTGCTTGCTGCAGAAGATGAGCGACTCCTTCGTTTCTCTGTCCTGCGTTCTTGTATAGGATGCTTAATATGTAAGGCCTGGTAAACCAGTTCAGACCAACATTCTGTCTGGGGTACACGCATCAATTCATCCTTTATCTCTTCTTTAAGACCCCTGCAAAAATGTTTACCCAAGATTGTTTCGACCTAAGACGTTTCAGCAGCCTATTGAGGGAAATGGGTGTTCTTGTTCACTTTGCTGAATATCACAGAGTGCCTCTTTGGTTGAAAATTCTAAATAGGTTCTTTGCAACATTCATTTAAAAATTGTCAAAGAATTGGAATAATCCGATAAACACCAATCCTTGTCAGCTATTAATGGGGTCGCCCATGCTAATGCTGGTCCAGCCAAGGCACTGATGAGACAGAACCTGCGGAAACTGGCTGGGATGAAAAGTGAAGAATAACGTCAAGGAACCCAGAACTCCTTTAATTTGTTTGGATCACCGGAATAGCAAGTATTGACACTACTGGAATTTCCGCACTTCTGGCTCTAGAGTTTGATGTAAGACTGTGTTTTCACTCTGCAGGCACTGAAGTTCTTGTGCCTGCTGTTGAACGGTCTGAGCCAGATCCTGAGCTTTGTCCATCTCAGTCTCTTCAAAACTGAAAAAGGGCATCACGAACTCTCACTCAGATAACATCTGGATGAGCTCTTGATGCTGTCTTCAACTCTGTAGGATTGGAACTTCACAGACTTGGTCTGCTTGGAGTATGGGTGACCCCTTCAAGTAGCCACATTGCTGCCAATATTCAATCAGGTAATGCCTTCAAGGAGTCCCAAGGAGGAAAAAGCAGCAAAGGCAAAAAACCTCTGCAGTTTATGGAGATGGCATTTCAGTATGACTGGGAAACAGCAACAGACAAATTGCCAGAGCCTGCTACGAAATACCGGGAACAGTATAGGAAGATGCTGAAGGAGAGCAGGAGGCAGGAAAAAAGCACCAGGACGTTGGAAGGTACAGGTAAAACTAGAAGACAGAAAAACTAGCACTATACAGGAGGAAACTACACTAGGATAAGGCCAGGAATGAGAAACGCTACAAATCCACTTCACAAAGTGTTGAAATGCAAGGAGCAGCTGGATTCCTTCGTTTTTATAGCAAAAGTAGTAGGAAGTTGCAGCAGGGAAGGCAACCGCCATCATAGATTGGAAAGGAACTGTAGGAAAGGATGATATAGTGGTCATCTTGGCACAGGCACGTATAAGTCCCAGGGTGCCTTCGGATGGGGAATGAAAAAAGACAAAGATGAAGATGATATCAGCATCCCTGCCAACCCCCTCCAAGGCGAGGAGCAACATCCCTAGAGGCCACACTGGTAGACGACCATGATGTAAATTGAGGATGCAGAAGCCCACCAGTCCCTCCCACGTTTTCCAAGTATGCACCCTGCCCGCCCGAGCAGGGATCAGAAGAAGAGCTCAGTTGGGGTGCGAGTCGGGGGAAAAGTGCGACATAGTTTTGTTCTGCTGCCAATTTTCAAAAAGCTGTACTACAAGGTCTGTATTACCAAAGTCTTCCTGTATGCTGTTGGTGATACGGCAATAGTGTTGGGCCTCACACTTGAAGAATGGGACTGACAGTTAAAACCCCTATTCACCTGTCACAGACAAGGCAGTACCCCACTGCTTCCTGTTGACCCTATAGTCTCTACCGCATTGTTGGAGTGGACAGAAAAATGCTCTTCTTTGGGGCAGTACACCCACTGCTTCATGTGGACCTTGTGGTCCCCATTACATTGTTGGAAATGGGCAGAAGAATGCTCTCCTTTAGGGCAGTGCCCCACTACATCCAGCGGAACTTGTGGTTGTACTGCAGTGTTGGACATGGTGAGAAGAATGTTCTGTTTTTGTGCAGTGCCCCACTACATCCAGTGGAACTTGTGGCCATACTGCGGTGTTGGACATGTTGAGAAGAATGTTCAGCTTTAGTGCAGTGCCCCACTACATCCAGTGGAACTTGTGGCCATACTGCAGTGTTGGACATGTTGAGAAGAATGTTCAGCTTTAGTGCAGTGCCCCACTGCTTCAAGTGGAAATTGTGGTCCCTATTGCATTGTTGGAAATGGGTCGAAGAATGTTCTGCTTTGGGGAAATACCCCACTGCTTCCTGTTCACCTTGTGTCTCCAGTGCATTGTTGGGCATGGTCAGAAGAATGCTCTGCTTTAGGGCGGTACCTCACTGCTTCCTGTGGAACTGGTGGTCCCACTGCATTTTTGGACAAAGGCAGGGGAATGCTCTGTTTTAGGGCAGTGCCACACTGCTTCCTGTGGATCTTGTGGTCTCTGTTGCCTTGTTGGACATGGGTAAAAAATGATCTCCTATTTAATGAGGCTGCCCTGGGCGGGCTCTTTCAGGCTATTGTCACCTCATCCATCTAACACACTTTCCCAATGTATGGTCGGTAGGCAATCTCATTTCTGGCCTGGACATTTTTTCCTGTGAGTCCCTCATATTACAAATGTCCCCTGCTGGTGCCGAGATCAGGCTGGGCGTTGTAAAACAGTATAAAGTAGAATGCCAGACCCTTGCAAAATACAGTTAACTGCTATATCCGGTGATAGCAAACATTGTTTCCATACCATACAGCTTACAGTTTTACAAGAATGCGTACAGAGGTATGCACAGATCTCTCCTACTATGACCCTGCCCTTTATCCCTTTCCTGAGCACTGATCATTGAGAATATACGATCAAATAAATATGGAATGCTAAGGGATGTCATTATGATTAATAACGATGCTGAAATAATCAGAAATATTTTTTCTACTTCATTGTAAATGTACACTCAAATAGTTATTCAAATCAAACATAGTATAAATGCTGCATGAATATTTGATTATTTAAATATTTATGAGGCATTTAATATACAACTCATTAATGAGCTGAAGTGTATTTAATAAATGAACCAACATGTAACAGAAGCTCAAAACTATGGGCTAATGTAGTTAATGTAGCCAAGTCCGACTGCAATTCCTGAAGGATAGTTCTTCTTCAAGGAGACATTAAACACTTTGTCAGCCAAATATACAATTCAACGAGTTTCGTTCTGAAACCCCCTGATAGTTAATGACAAACTATTCTCGAGGTGATAAATCGTAATCTCCCCCCTCACCCTAAACCGTTACCTAATGGAATGTCATGCTAGTTATCTGATAAGAGTACATTCCCAGTTATGTATTAAATGTAATTTAAATGTATTAATTAACAAATGAATCTATTGCAGGTTTTCTTAAATGTGTCATATTATAACAAAAAAAGTTGAGCAGCTACCAGAGGAAAAATGGCATACAATATGTGAAAATACGATGACAAATTGTTGTAACCCAGAAAAACTACAAAAACTGAAAAATATAGCTTTCTTTTGAACACTGAATACAAAGATTAATTAGTGATGAAAGCCACTGTGAAATATAAATAATTTACTGAGGTGAAGAAACTAAAGACCTGAGTTTGGGGATAGGATATCCGTCAGAAACAAGTAATCCTTCTGTCAAATTCTAAATCAGGCTCCCAGATCTCTTCAGCAAGGGAAATGACAGAGAATTATTAGAACGTGTTTTTTGTATAATTACAAAATATTTGTTTTCGTATTATGACACGTATAATCCATTTATCATCTCCTTGTTAATTATTTATGTTACGGCTATGTTAATAATAATGACTGTAACTGTGCTGATGCAACATATAATTCAACTGATATCTAATTTAGGGCTGTAGTAGAACCGTACAAACAAAATTGAATATTAGCTTCCAGGAGCTGCCAGTTTCCAAAGCGTTCATAACGTGATTTGCGAATCTGTAGTGCGACTATTTAGAACGCTCATGTATTGCTTGTGAAAAATATGCAGAGCTGTGAATAGAATGAGGGTGTACAGAGAAAGCAAGTACAGAGATAATTAAAGTTGAAAAACACTGCAAAACATTAGTGAAAGAAATACTCGCTTCCAATACTGCAAAATATGTTTCTGTTAAGACCTGTAGTCTCGTACAGCAATGAAAGAGCATAAGCACAACTTTAGAATAATATATTTTTCATTACATTTCTTAATATCAGAGAACACTTGTATTAATCAGAAAAGTGTAGACATGTATCCAAAAATAAACTCCCACTGATTATCCATGCCAAGTGCAAGGGCTATCTGTAGGGAGCTGGCTCTGTTTATACTGTACCAAAATGAGGTGTAATGTGTAGAGAGTCCAGTGGTTCCCCAGAAGCTTTACAGAGGCTCAAGTAAATAATCCTATTGCTCTCTTTTGTGGTAGTGTGGGCGAGCAGTTAGGCTTATCAGAGGGCAGTGATAAGCATTTGTTGTAGACACACAGGCAAGAAATGATAACACACACTCGATGACTAAATCCGAAACCAATGGTTTGTAAAAATATTACTTTTAGTATATTTATTTTATAGAACCAAAGCTACTTTTTGCATGTAAATAAATTTTGCAATATCAATGCTTTTCAATTTAAAAAGTGGACATTTAGTGCATTTTTCAACACTACAATGTTATCCTACGGGAGGAAACACAATCAGCAATATGCAAGTAAAGAAACGATTTACAGTATTGAGTTTCTGGATAAAGAATCAGTACCAGGTAAGGTTCAGGTAAGTGACAAAACTGCACCACCAGCGGCACTGGGGCGGCCGGGTGCAGAGGCCAAACTCGGGATCTGGTGCCAATGTTATCCAAGGAGAAAGGGGGCAATCAAAGTGGACTACTTATAGGTAAGTAGCACGGTTTTGTAACCCAGCCTCCAGGGGTTAAGGTAAGCATAGGAGGGGGCCCCAAGGCAGCACCAAACTTACACCTCCAGCGGCACAGGGGCGACTGGGTGCAGAGTGCCAACACAGCATCGGGTGCCCAATGCAAACCTATGGGGGGTGGGGGGAATCTAGATGTCAGAGAAAGACTGCAGGCTCAGGCCAGGAGGCCGATCGAAGGAGACCTACAGCTGCATAGGTAAGTTGGGATGTGCTTGAGCATTGGGACAACATCGGTTGATCTTCCCAAAGCCCAGGGGCTCCGGGTGCAGGGGTGTCCTTCTGCATCGGAAAACAGCTTACCGGTGCAGGCCACGGTTGGGGGGGGGGGTCTTCGTGCAGAGGCTGCAGGCATCGACGTGGAGTACGGAAGGGGTCAGCCCACGGTGGACTTTGACTCTGAAGTGCTGGGGAACCTTCACAGGACCGGTGGGCCACCGGAACTTGGGCTGTGGTGTCAGGTGCAGAGGTAGTTTGTTTTACAATTCCGCAGCCAGAGCACTTTGTCTTTAAAGTTGTTTTTCTTCTGGACAGGTACGCAGTTCACGAGAGATTATGTGTTTTTTAGAAGGCAGGGAGTCTTCCCAGGGTTCTGGAGGTTTCTGGACTGCGGGACAAGTCAATCTTCTTTAGCAGGGTATTTGAGTGCTGCAGACAGGCCAGTAGGGCTGGGGCCAAGTCAGTTGATGTCTTCAGTCTTTGGTGCTGCATGGCTCTTCTTTGTCCTCTTCTTCATAGGTCATGGGTAATCTGAGGATTAAGGTTCAGGGGTGCCTCTAAATACTAGTTTTAGAGGCATTACTTGGGTCAGAAGATAGTAGCTAATGGGCTACTTACGTTTAGGGTACCTCCACCCTTTGCATGTCCACTCCCTCTGGGGCGGGGACATATCCCTAACCCTATTGGCTAGAGTCCTCCAAAGCAATATGGAGGATTCTCAAAAGAGGCGGTCACTTCAGCTCAGGGCACCTTAGGGGTGGTCCTGGCTGAGAGCGGACACACCTCTCTTGCTGACTAACTTTCCCGCCGACCCTGCCACCAAAAATGGGGCTTGGTCGGGGGTGGGCGGGCATCTCCACTAGCTGGAGAGGTCTTGGTCAGCATAACAAAGGACAGGAAGCCTTTGAGGCTCACCACCTTTCTATGCTGTTCCTGCTTGGGGATAGGTGTGAATCACCTCCAGCTAGAGCAGGCTTTGTTTCTGACCCACAAAAGCAAAAGGCTCCCACCTCAGGGGGTCAGAAACATGTCTAGAGGTAGCAGACTGGTGGGGACCAGTGAGGCACACACTAGTGAGTTGCCCCCTGGGTGCATTTCTTAATACATCAAACACTGGCATCAGTGTGGGTTTATTAAGCTGAGATGTTTGGTACCGAACATCTTGGAATTCAGTGAAGCCATCGTGGAGCTGTGGAACTTGTGGTGACAAGCACCCAGCCTATGTACTCAGGATGGCTTCACTTTGCACCTATAATGTCTAAGAATGGACTTAGACACTATATGGGCATATCTGCTTGTGCAGTTATGCCTGCACATGAAGTATAGTGCACCTTGCCTTAGGGCAGTAAGGCCTGCTGTAAGTGTGACATACCTATGCCTCTTGCAGTGCTGCTAGGCCTGGCACACAGGGTTGTGTGTCAGTTCAACTCTTCACTTTTATCTGCATCAAAACATGCAGGTTGGAGTGGCAGTATGCCTGTATTAGGTGAGGTGTCTCCTTGGGTGGCACAATACATGCTGCAGCCCTTAGAGACCCTCTGTGGTCACAAGCCCTTTGGTACCACTGGTACCTTTTACAAGGGATATATGTGAGCCAGAGGTGTGCCAGTTTGGAAACAATGGCACAGTTTTGGGAAAGAACACAGGCACTGGGAACCTGGTTTGCAGGAACCCAGTGCATGCTTAGTCAAACATGCAACAGAGTCAGGGAAAAAGTGATGGGGTATTGCAACAGAAAACCACTTTCCTTAACTAGCTTTAATCAATTCATGTGTGAATACACTTTTCCTTGTCCAATGGAAATAAATGAGTGTTGAATGTAGCTTTGTAAGCTATTTAAAAAAAAAACCTTAAGTCAATATTTAGAAGGGGAATTTCACTCCTTACACTAATGCGCAGATGGATGGGTTAAAAATAGGGATCACTGTTAGCTACATCAAATTATGCATTACCTTCTGCATGGTTGCAATGGGACGCCTCTACAACAAGTAAACATTTTAGAGCACCTAGGGACAGTCTTGAAATTGCATTTTTTGCAAAGATTTCCCTGCGAGCCAGAAAAACATTGTGGAAACTGCCTGCAACCCACTTCAATGGGTCACAACCCCACAATGGCTCTCAGAATTAAATGTTTGGATATTAGTAGTAATTCCCGGTGCAATATCAATGACACAAAGAGTTGTAATAGAAAAATATTAAGAGTAGTGTAGATTTCTTTCAGGTTCAATCAATAAATCATTTAATCAGGAGTATATATAGCATGGTTACTCACCTGTGATGGTCTCAAGGCGCTGAAGGGTGGGGCTGCTAATCCGTCTGGGCGTGGAGGGTCACTCGAAGAGCCGGGTCTTGAGGTCCTTCCTGAATTGGGTCAACGGCAGGGATTGTCTGAGGTGGAGGGGCAGGTCTTGGTGGCGAGGTAGGAGAAGGATCTTCCTCCGGTTCTTGTCTTGTGGATCCGTGGGACGGAGGCCAGGGCAAGTTGGATGGAGCAAAGTTGTCTGACGGGTATGAGGAATGCGAGGTGGTGGTTCAGATATTCTGGCCCTGCGTCATGAAGAGCTTTGTAGGCATGTGTACTGAGGTTGTGTGCATTGTCCGCAGGGGTGGGAGGGGTTCCTAGTGCGGCGGGCCACCAGGAGTCATCCCTGGCTGAGGGGGCAGGTCCCAGGATGAGTACTTCGGTCTTGTCCGAGACAGCTTGAGGCCACTCTCTTTACTCCAGGTATCAACGTCCTTCATTCTGCTGTGAAAGTTGATTCTGGTGGCTGTGGGTTCGTTGGTGAGGTAGAGGATCAGCTGGGTGTCGTTGGCTTAGGAGATGATGTTGAGTCTGTGGTGTCTGATGATGGCCGCGAGGGGGGCCATGTAGATGTTAAAGAGGTTGGGGCTCGGGGAGGAGCCCTGAAGCACTCCACAGCTGATCTCTGTAGGTTCTGAGAGGAATGGGGGTAGTCTGACTCACTGTGTTCAGCCTGTAAGGAAGGAGTGGATCCAGTCCAGTGCCTTGTTGCGGATGTTGGCGTTGTGGAGTCTCGTGATTAGGGTGCGGTGGGAGACGGTGTTAAAGGCAGCCGAGAGGTCCAGTTGGATGAGGGCTGCGGTTTCGCCCCCGTCGAGGAGGGAGCGGATGTCATCGGTGGCAGCGAGAAGAGCAGTCTCGGTGCTGTGGTTGCTTCGGAAGCCGGATTGAGAGGTGTACAGGATGTGGTTCCCTGCGATGAAGTAGGAGAGTTGGGCATTGATGGCCTTCTCGATGACCTTGGTTGGGAAGGGGAGGAGGAAGATGGTTCTGAAATTCTTGAGGTCTGTCAGGTCGGCGGATGGCTTCTTCAGCAGGGGGTTGATCTTGGCATGTTTCCAGTAGTCGGGGAAGGTGTCGGTTTCGATGGAGCAGTTGATGGTGCGGCAAAGCTCGAGGACGATGGAGGCGTCTGCTCCATGTAAGATGTGGTAGGGGCAAGGATGCGATGGGGCTCCTGAGTGGATGCTCCTCATGGTCTTGAGTGTGTCGTCTGTGGTGAGCGGAGTCCAGTTGAGCTCGATCTGTTGGGGTGCAGCGTGATTGCATGTGGTGGTGGTGGGTGTTGTGGCATGGTCTTGGGTGTATAAGCTGTTGTTGATCTGCCTGATCTTGTGGTGGAAGAAGGTGCTGAGTTTGATGCAGAAGTCTTGGTAGGTGGGATGTCTGTGGTTTCGCTGTTGGTCCTGGTGAAATCATTGAAAATGCAAAGAGTTCTTTGCTGTTGTGTGTGTTGGCATTGATTTTGTCTTGGAAGGACGTTTTCTTTGTGGTTTTGAGGAGTAGGTGGTGTGCATTGATGGCGGATTTGAAGGTTGCATAAGTTTCTGAGGTTTTGTTATTCCTCCATCTCTTCTCCAGTCATCTGCCCGGTGCGTCTGGACTGGCTTTCTTGGAGTGTTGCTTGCCTAGTGTGTTCTTGAGGTGTGCCAGAGTGTCGGCGCAGTTGGATATCCATTGGTGAAGGTTGAGTGTTGCGGTGTTGGTGTCTGTCGGTGTTGGCGGAGTTGTTGTGTTGAGGAAGTCAATGAGAAATTCTTTGGTGGCCTTGTTCCAGCTATGACGGGGGGCTGTGAGGGCGGTGGTGTAGGGAGGGATTGATGAAGTGGAAATGCACACAGTGGTGGTTGGTCATGAGGAGTTTGGTGGTGTGGCTGTAGGTGATGTTCCCACTGGCGGAGAAGATAGGGTTGAGTGTGTGTCTGGCTGTGTGGGTCAGTGCAGTGAATAGCTGCTTGAGTCTGATGTTGGCGAGGTTCTCAGGTAGGGAGGTGGTGTTCTAGTCACTGGGGTTGACCAGGTGGAAGTTGAGGTCTCCGAGTAGGATGTAATCAGTGGATGCAAGAGCCTGGGGTGGGATGGGGTCTACGATGTTGTCAGTGAAGGGTGGGTGGGGGCCGGGTGGCCTGTAGACGAGGGTGCCGCGGAGGGTGTTGCTGGGGTTGGTCTGGATCTGGAAGTGGAGGTTTTCCATGGTTGTCATTGGGTCATTCGAGTGAGTGGTCAGTCAGAGGGTGTTCTTGTGGACGATAGCAATGCCTCCTCCTGGTCAGTCGGCACGGTCCTTGCGGGTGATATTGTTGCGGCCGGGGATGGCGGTGGTTGATGTCTGGTCCAGAACAAGGGTTGGTCCAGGTTTCCTTGAAGAAGGCAATGTCGGGAGAGGCAGTGTTGAGGAGGTCCCAGATTTCTGTGGCGTGTTTGTGGAGAGATTGTATGTTGAGGTGGATGCAATTGAGCCGGTCAGGTGTGCTGGTGGCCTGCTGGGTGGCGAGAGGATCTGGCGTGTTGGCGTGGGTGTAGCTGTGTCTGCGATTCCGGCAGGAGAAGGGTCCTTGGGTCACCTTCGGCGACGCAAGGTGGCAGGTGGCATGGTGTCCTGAGTGGAGGGTGCTGGCGTCGTAGCGGTGTAAAGTCCGAGAACTAGGGGCCCGATTCACAAAAGTAATCTGAGACAAAAATTATAACTTTACGACTTTCCGTATTCACAAAGGGCATTTAGTATTAGTAAAGTTAGGATTTTGTCTTAAGTTTTGGTCTTAAAACAAAATCCTAACTTAAGTTTAACTTAAGTTTAACTTAAGACAAAAACTTAAGACAAAATCCTAACTTTACTACTACTAAATGCCTTTTGTAAATACCGAAAGTCGTAAAGTTAGGATTTTGTCTCAGATTACTTTTGTGAATCGGGCCCTAGGATTCCTGGTGCTGGGCATGGTCCAGACGTGGACGGGCGCAAATGGGCTTGCCTTTGGCGTGCCAGTGGCACACCTGCTGCATGCAGCCGCACAGCGGGTGCCATTAAGTAGTGCTGTGGGGGGGCTGGACAGCTGGGAGGTGGAAATCGCAGGAGGGGGAAGGGTTACTCGAGGGGCGAGGGCGGCAAAAAAAAGAGAAGGAAAGGCAAAAGCAAAAGCAAGGAAAAAAGCAGAAATAAAGGCAGAAAAGAGAGACATCCATTATTTGTGTGTCTTTTGCTTTCTCGCCCTAAGTGTGCTGGGTATGCCCAGACTTGGGTCCCAGGCTCACTGTGTACTGGATTCAAGCTATCCTGGATGATGAGAGGTGATACCCCGAAAATGGTCCAAGGATGCTTTTTTCCGGTCCAGGGAGGACCTAGCTTGGCAGTATGGGCTGGACTGTTCCCATGAGGAGCGGGGTCAAGAATGATTTGCATACAGCTGGGTCTAAACTGGGTGGCATGGTGAGCAAAATAACAATGGATTTAACCCAGATCTCTTGACTGGGGGTGAATGTTTGATTTGTTCCACATTCCGTCCATCATTTGTGTGTCTTTTGCTTTCTCACTTTTAGAAAGATGGCATTATTCTGCTCTTAGCCCTGTTTGCCTGCAGCCTGTCTCCAATACACGTCTTGGGTGGCTGGCAGCTGGACTTTGTGCATTCCCTCTAAACAGCCACACACAAATAGAGCTAAGGTTTGACTGAGTGGCCATCCACACCCTGAAGGGCCATCCTGGGCAAAATAGAAGGGAGGAACTGACACTTCCACCCGAATAGGCTGTGTTCTGTTCACATACAGAGGGCTGCATACCCCCCATAGTGATTCTGGAGCCAGAGTTGGGAGTAAAGACCTCTGTGCAATTCAAAGCCTCTCTTTAAAGTCACCTCCACTTCAAATTCAGAACTGGGTATAAGTACTGGGTCTCAGACCTCACAAAATCAGACACTACTGGACCTTTAAAGAAACTGTGCCAAGATGAAGGACTGCTGTGCTGCTACAAGGACTGTCACTCTGCTGGACTGCTGCTCTGGTAGAACTGCTTTTCTGCTGTGCTTCCCTGCTGCCTGCTATCCTCTACCTTACTGAGGAAGAACTGGAACCTTTGACTAGAACCCAAGGTGTTCTCCAAGTGCATGCTGGCTTGCCTCCTGTTTTAAGACTAATGGATATCAAAGTCTTACCCCCTGCTCCAATGCCTGGTCCATTGTAGGAGGATCCAGGAGCTTACTCCAGTGGAACCGACACATATTCTGCTGCATGAAGCAGAACCAATGCACTGTCCCGGGAACAGAACCGGTGCATCGCACTTTGAACCAGCGCATCGCCATCAGAAACGACGCATCGGAACCACCACATCACCACCACTGCAGTGAGAGACGCATACCCTCGACTGCGTGGAGAAACCCGGGGCATCAGAACCAACACTTCTTGGAACCGATGCTTCGTCTTCGGAACCAGTGCATCTCCATTGTTGCGTGGAGAAAATTGAAGCAACACCAACGCATTGCTCGGCTGCACCCCGCATCTCACTGTTACGACCAGGATCAAGGTATTTTTGTTCAGCGGGCCTTGCGTGGCCCTGTATCCGGCCCCTGCTCCATCGTGCTCGGCCTGAACTCTTGACTTTGCCCCGGTCCAGTGTGACCAGATAACCCCATATGTGCTTATTGCTTCTAAACGCTATTTTTCACTTTTAATCTTTAACAAATTCATATCTTGACTTCTACTTATTAGATTTTTGTCATTTTGGTCTTGTTTTATTTATGAAATCATAATCCATTTTTCTAAACTGATGTGGAGTCTTTTTGTGGTGTTTTCGCTGTGTTACTATTTGAAGTGCTACACAAATACTTTACACACAGCCTCTTAAGTTAAGCCTACCTGCTCTGTGCCAAGCTACCAGAGGGTGTGCACAGGTTAATTTATAGTGTATCCTGTTTGGACAGGGTGCATACTTCTGCCAACCAGAAACCCAATTTCTAACACCAGTCCTGTGAAGGTCTATGTCCATTTCTTAACTTTGTCAGAAGTTGAACAAGTTGTTGCTGGATGTTCCAAATACTTCCAAATTTTCAAGAGCTGTTCTGTGGATCCAACAAACAGATCTAATGAAGATACAAGTTTGATTCTCATTGTCCTCTGTGGACTAAAGGCAGCCAGCTCCCCTGACCCTATTAGAATCACGTCTAGAACTTGAGCACAAAGGAGAGCAATATCTAAGTTCTCTCCCCAGCAGACCACAGACAGCAAGAAGATATGCTCTCATTCTTCTTCTTGTCTCCTACAAGTCCAGAGTGTTCTGTTTCCTGGATGGTGGGAAACCCAAGAAGTAAAACAGAAGTGATTAGTGAAGGGCCTTGAACCCATCCTTAATACGTTCTAGCTAGGCCTTTCACAACTTACTATGTGCTTGTCTATTAAAAAGATGTAACTTCCTTTCCCACTTGAGAAAACCTATTTTATATAAAAAGATGTTACCCCTTAGGTTTACCTTGTAAGCCCACAAGGTAGCTCACTAAATATATTTTAAAAAGTGGCACACTCTGGGCCTGATTCACAAAGGTAAACTTAAATGTTTGGTCTAAATTTAGACCAAACGTCTAAGTTTATGACTTTGGGAATTCCCAAAGGGAATTTACGAGTACTATCTTTATGTCCGCACCTGGGCCAAATCTCCGCCCGAGTGTGGACATAAAGATAGTACTTGTAAATGCCCTATGTAAATTTCCAAAGTCGTAATTTCCAAAGTTGTAAACTTAGACGTTTGGTCTAAGTTTAAATCAAAAGTCTAAGTTTACCTTTGTGAATCGCGGACCTCAATATTCAGGTCTTTGATAACTTAAGTAGAAATGTAACTTAGTAAAAATATACTTTAGGCTGTCTGATCAAGAACTGGCATAAAACTAGTTCTGCAACTCATCACAGAGGAAGTGCTGTTAAAAGAGGGGGGACTATGAAACAATAGGATTTGGTAGCAGAATTTCTCCAGTCACTAGCTAGTGCACAGGAGAAAGCGACCACTTCCTCTGAACATTCTCAAGACTCCAACTGAAGAAGGCCCTGCTGGAAGGTGACTGCAGATTCCTGATTCATGGCTGTAAGATGAGGACTCACTTACAGGACTCAACAGCTCCTGACTCATGTTGGCACCAAGGGACTGGAACTACTCTCCATGGGTCAAACATGTGACCTCCTGTTTGCCTGCTTTAGAGACACAAAAAGCAGGTCTCCTGACGCCAAAATGACCTAGTTGATTACTGGGGATTGCACCCCACACGAGGCCTAGTTGAAGAGAGACCGGGTGCCTAGTAGCCTTCCCTGAGGAGCTAGAGGCTGCATGAATGACCTTATGGAGCTTTCTCAGCAGTATGAAAAAGTAGTACTTAGTCTTTTGGGACCGGTTTTGCATTCTGGCAATCTGGCACTGTCTGATGGGCCAACTTTAAATGGCCAGTGTATGAGTGTTGTTTATTTTGGCTCCCTTGGGTGTAACAGGACCAAAAGAACTAGCGAACAAACTGCTTGTTTCAAGCTGGCACATCTGCCAGTGCTATGGTGCCTGATAGGCTAGTCCAACACTGACTGGGACAAGATGCTAAGGCGTGCCTCAGACGGTTGCACCCATGGTTCAGTGGGAGATTGCAGTAAAGGTATCCAAACTCATGCAGCTTTGATCAGCTACAGGATTTTGACTTCCAAAAAAGTAACTAATCCTGAAGCTAAAACCTTGGACAGATGTGAAGTAGCAAAACTATCCCAATCTTGGTAGCCATGAAATTCAGCTTTGTCCCTCACAAACCTAATGGCATCAAAACCAACACCTTCAGCAGGTGTTCGACGATGACATATCCAACTTGGAGGGACCCTCTTTGGCTTCAGCTTCCATTTCAGAGACTATGTCCAAAGGAAAATATTAACCAGGATGACCGACTTGATGTATCCGACCCCGCTCCATGTAGTTGGCCTGAAATCACAACTAGGTACCAGTCAACTATGAACTATTTCTTTTTGATGACTCTTTACTTTCTGTGGGCAATTTTGGCTTTAAAACTTTGAAAATATAATATCTCCATTTCCCCTTAACCTCTTTTAATGATCTTGGTATTGTTTTGCTCAAGAAATATTTCTATATTTTTCAGGATTGGTTTGGGAATTTTGTTAGATTGGTTCAGGACTTTAATTGTGTTGTGTTCTTTACTTTAAAGTTGTTGGCACTTCTTGAACTTCTGAACTTAACACATACTTCTTTGAAATTGGACTGCTGCTTGTGCTGTAGCTACTAGGGGTTGAACAGAGATTTTTTTGGAATTGTGTTTTCACCTAGAAATTGCGTTGAGTCGGTAAACGTCAATCACTCTCAAATTAACAGCCTTATTTGTGACAATTGATTTTTTAATACTGAAACAAATGCTACAGTTAAAATAGTGTAGCTTCTCACTAGACCAAGATAGCCATTTGAGAATTTATTTTTATGTTCTATTTTTTTAATGGGTTTCATAAAGTACTTTAATAGCTGAAGGTCTCTTGGTACTAGGAGGAAGAGAAGTCATATTCAGAATGGAATTAAACTGAGACAAATGAGTTTTAGGCACTATTCTGAACAGTAAATGGGAAGAAATAGACTTTAGGTAGTCGTGGAGGGCATTCCATAGTTTAGGAGCAAGATCTGAAAAGGATTTACATCAAATGAGGCTTTATTGAACTTAGGAATCATCAGAGAATCAAAGGAAGTGACAAGGTGTGACAAGTATTTATTAAGTTTGTTCTTAAGAAGGGGCACTAGAGGGCGCGCAGCAAAATGGCCGCACGGCCGGCCGGACTCAACATTAGCTATTTATCAGCAGATATGGCGAGAATTGCTGAGCCCAGACTACATCGCTAAATGTCGGAACCTCAGCGCTACAAGAAAAAGTAGCCAGAAGTGAGAACCGTTCGAGGTAACAGCTATAACCTTGATCTGTGAGCGGAGTGATCAGGCACTAGAAGCCGGGACAAAATGGCGGCGCAGTACGGAGCTTGAATTGTGGCAGTGACATAGACCATTACTGGATATGCCCCAACAGTCACTGAAGGTAGGCTACCGTTGTAAGGACAGCGGTTCATTTTAATAAATCCAGCTTGACTAAAAGTGACTATTGGAGATCCGGCGCGCATGCCGGACAGTCAGCGGCGCACTTTTGGCTGGATGGAAACAGGGAAAATAGCGGAACGGCGCGACATCTGGGCAACGGTAATGTAGTGTGTTGCTCTGCTAAAATATCGCCACTGCGCTTCAGTCACTCGACCCTAGCCGCATTGACCCTCGGCACCGCTATGCAGACAGGCTGGAGTGCAGAGACAGCATCCGCATCACAGCAAGTACTGGGAAAGGAAGCGGCGTGAACGGGGGCTGCGTGAAGCGTGCAGCGTGGAGGATCGGACTCCCAAGTAACACCTACAGATGCGCCAGAAACGGAGCATCGTACCAACTAGTCTGCCCAACGTCCCCCCACTGACACTGACACGGTGCGCTCATTGCTCATCGGAGCTGGAGCCCCGCTGTGAAGCCCAGGGGCCGCGCTGAGAACCAATGAATGAATATTAAACTGGCCTGTAGTAGCGAACGTAGACAGAGGCTGGGGCAGCTCTCAACTGTGAAAACTGCGCATGCGGTGATAGACTAAGTGATCCTATAGCTACTACATAACGGGCATTTCAATAGATGCGTCACGAGTAACTGGAATGCACGCATGGATGGTACAAAAACATACGGGAGAACATAAACTGAATGCGCTGACACTAAGACTCTGAAGTTGCACAGCCTTACACAGCACAACATATTCCACGAAGAGGCACCGCCAAGATACCAAGGAGACCTAACTTGATGTGTGATGCCACAACACGATAATGGGCAAATCTGATAAGCAGCAATCAAAATTAACATTTGAGGCCCGCCGAACACTGAGAACAACAGTCGCGCATTCGGACACTGAATTGGAACAGGAGCGGACAAGTGGATCAAAAATGGAAGCCGCACTACAAGTTATCCAACAAAGCCTGCAAGCAATCGACGGAAAGATAGACACCCTTACCCTTCGAGTCAACAATTTGGCCGCCAAATTAGACAAGCAGGGGGAACGTCTAGATGCTGCGGAACTGCGCATCTCAGTAGTCGAAGACGAATCTGGAGCTATGGCCAAACAATGCAACGAGATGGAAAAATTACTCGAAGTAATTAAACATAAAAACGAAGATTTAGAAGCGCGATCCCGCCGTAATAATGTGCGTATTATGGGCATACCAGAAAGTACCAACATGAGCCGCTTGGAAACCTGCGTTGAAGAAATTATGCGAGAGGTATTTGGCACAGATAAACTCTCCCCCGTGTTCATTATTGAAAGGGCGCACAGATCCCTCGCTCCAAGGCCACCACCAGGTGCCCCACCACGACCGATTATCTCTCGAGTTCTGAACTATCGAGATCAAGACACAATTCTGCGGTTGGCTCGAGAACGACAACAAATCGACTACCAGGGTAATAGCATTTCCTTTTACCCTGACTTTACGACAGCGGTGCAAGCAGCGCGAAAATAATTTGGCCCTGTGAAGAAGAAACTGCGAGATATGGGCATCATGTACGCAATGTTGTACCCTGCCAGATTGCGGATCACCCACGAGGACAAGACAAAAATACTCACCACACCGAAGGCGGCACAGGACTACCTGAAGCAAATAGCTGCCAAAAGAAGAACATCAGAACGAACACAGACTCCCGCACATTCAGACTAAGCCAGAGGGTATGTTACTTACTAACTTGCAATACACTGTAGGAAACCAAGATTAAAAAGTGTGTGACTGACAGTAGGAAGGAGATGCGCTAAGGAGTGGTAAATGTGCTGAGTCCTGTAAACATGTCATAGTATACAGAAGGTAGACCATATGACACTCGAGCATTAGCCCAATAAACACTCCATCAAGAGCCGGCGATACCCGAACATGGTCCAAGATTGAAGTACCACTGTGCTCCAGCAGCTCAAAAAGTACCATAACTCTTGACACTGCCTTTACGAACTAGCACAAACACCCTCGGCTGTGCGCAATAATACGGAACACGATGCTGTAACTGCGTAGACGGGGGTATGTCTGGGTGTCAAAGACGTCATGATAGCAATACACTCTAGAGGTATTACGATGATAACAACCGTAGCATAAAGTATAAGCCATTTCATAACGATCATTCCGGCCACATCCGCTTGGCGGATGAGAATGCTGGCACCTAGCGGCCCAAGGAGGGTGTCCCCCGACAACGTTAAAATGTTATTCATGTTGTTATTGTGGGTATGTCTTTGGCATGATTGGGATGCTAAAGTGGGAGGGGGGTATATGGGGTTGACTGTTTTATCAGGCGCATACCAAAGGTGTACGGTACTACAAGTAACTGTAATGCACAAATTATGTGCGGATACTAAGTATAGATACCAACTGCAAAATGCACACACGAAAATATACATGTGGCATTCTATGCAACTACAAAACGAGTGCTCATATGGATAGCAGGAAAAGTGCATCATATACCCGAATGTTGAACTGGAATGTCCGGGGCCTCAAAACCCCAGGAAAATAAGTCAGGTCTTCGCCTATTTAGACAGACATCGTATAGAAATAGCTATGTTGCAAGAGACACACCTAGCAAAATCCAGTCCATGTAATTTAGGTGGTAAATGGGCAGACACTATAATAACATCGTCCTACTCAACATATTCGAGAGGCATTTTAATCCTTGTTAAAAAAAGGGGTACAATTCACAATAGACCGCACGATCACAGACGAGCAGGGAAGATATATCATTGTTACTGGGCACTTGAAAGGGACACGAATAGGGATTGTTAATGTTTATGGCCCGAATATAGATGATCCGGATTTCTTCCTGGGCATATGGAGAGAATTAAGAAAACTACCAGATATGGAAATTCTTTCGGGCGGGGATCTCAATATCTCCCTGAGAGCTGAACA
Organism: Calotriton arnoldi; assembly: GCA_963921515.1. Taxonomy (NCBI): domain Eukaryota; kingdom Metazoa; phylum Chordata; class Amphibia; order Caudata; family Salamandridae; genus Calotriton; species Calotriton arnoldi. The sequence goes on from CAWUFW010011742.1 coordinate 150,567, forward strand.
GGATAGATCAGGCACTACAACAGAACCCCATAAGCGAGCAGTCCAGGTAGTAACAGACGGCATGACCGAGTTCAAGATGATTGATGTTTGGTGGCTGCGCAACCCGCAGATGTTAGAGAGCACACACACGTCTACAACGCACAACAGCTGGTCACGTATTGACTACTGGCTAGCAACGGAAGAGGCTAGTACATGGGTGCGGGACATACAGCACCTCCCAAAGACATTATCGGATCACAAACCGGTATTACTTTCCGTTGAGCTTCCAAATTACACACCCCCACCATACCTATGGCGATTTAACGCCAAGGCACTGCTGGATCCGATCTACAATACCACAATTAGAGGCGCAATAGAAGAATACTTCCAACTAAATAAAGATTCGGTAGAGGATGCCAGCTTGCTGTGGGAAGCTTTTAAAGCCACTATACGTGGTACTTGTATAAGCACTACTGCAGGGATACTACGGGATATACGTGCCCAATTGACCAGATGTGAGACTACTCTCAAAAAACTAGAAGCAGAGTACGAACAAGCACATAACACTGATACCCTAAGCAGCATTAGAGAAGCACTGACCGAATATCAAGAGTTTGCTGAACACGAGCTTAAATATATAACAAAAAGACAGGTAGCTCGGACTTATGGTGAAGGTGGCAGATCAGGCCGGATACTGGTACAGAAAATTTGTTGTGAGCGCAAAACACAAACGGTAATAAAGATAACATATGCGCGCGGTGAGCCGCACTATGACACAGCAGGCATATTAGGCGCGTTTATGGAAATGTATAGCGATCTCTATGCTGCGCGACCCAGCGCATCGGCACAAGAAGTCGTAGATTACTTAGAGGATATAGCACTAGCATGGTTGTCTGACAACCAAAGGGAATACTTGGACCAGCCGATCACAATAGAAGAGGTTCACAATGCCATCAAAACACTACCCAATAACAAAGCCCCGGGACTCGATGGGTTAACGGGGGAATTTATAAAGAATACGCTGAACTACTATGCCCCTACCTTGTGGAAATGTATGGAGACGCCAACAGTAGACAAGCACTCCCACCAACCTTGAGGGAAGCCTTAATAATAGCCCTCCTGAAGCCAGATAAAGATCCGTAAATATGTGAGTCATATAGACCATTGTCTCTCATCAATACGGATGCAAAAATATTGGCCAAAATCATAGCCACAAGACTGCAACCACTTATGCAAAATATAATGTTGCCAGATCAGTCCAGTTTCATACCAGCTAGATCTACGGCACATAACATACGCACCATTTTTGCACGGTCACATCAGCTAAACCCAGAGTTAGAGGCGGCGGCAGTTTTATTGGACGCAGCCAAAGCCTTTGACTCTGTGAAATGGGTATACCTAGTCACAGTCCTGCAAAGGATGGGCATGCCCAATACCCTGTTGCAATGGGTCAAGATATTATATACAAAACCGGTGGCGCGCATAAAAGTAAATAAGCATATATCAGGCCCAATATCAATACAACGAGGCACGAGGCAGGGATGCCCATTATCGCCCTTCCTTTTTGCCATTGCCCTATAACCATTAGCGTGTAAAATTAGACAACGACACGCAGCTACTGCATTGAAGTTTATACAGCGCCCCATAAGTATTTCCCTGTATGCAGACGATATGGTTCTCAATGTGCGAGAGCCTCAAATTAACCTATCTCCCTTGCTGCGAGAATATATTAAATTTGGTAGGCATTCGGGTCTACAAATAAATTGGAGTAAGTCCACAATTCTCCCACTAACGGATACCACTCAGCCGCATCAGGTGGACTTCCCTTTAGCATGGCAAGTAGAGCCAGTCAAATATCTAGGTATATGGGTCCACAGGGACCCGGCGATAGTCATAAAGGCAAATTATGGAACAGCAATAGTTAAATTAGAAGAACAAATTGAACGGTGGATTTGGTTACCACTGTCACTGGCGGATAGAATAGCCATCGTAAAAATGGTTATACTCCCCAAATTCCTCTATTTATTTAACAACATTCCCATACCGCCACCAACCCCAGTATTTAAGAGGCTCAGTACAAATGTAACACGATTAATATGGGCAGGGAAGCAAGCGCGCCTTGACCTAAAAACGCTAACACTTCCATATATAAAAGGGGGCTTTGCAGTACCAGACTTCTTACTTTACTATTTATGCGCACAAGCGCAATATGCGCACTACTGGTTTCACCCAATAAGGTATATGCCGCCCCTGGCTGTAGAGGATGGTGATGCACACCCCATTCCTCTTAGATGCATATTACCGCATAAACGTACACATGTGGCCAAAATTGAAATCAACACAATCCAAACCACGACACTAGCATGGCGCTGCATGGGGAAACTAATGCGCAAACTGCCGCTATATGCACCGGCAATGCAGCTACAACACCACCCATCAATATCGGTGACGCAGGATAGAAGTAGTATGGAGTTGCTACAGCAAGTGGGAATCGACACAATGGGGGATTTATATAAAGAAGGTAGTTTCATAGACCATAACGATTTACGCTACATACGTAACCATCATTAATGTTCAAATTTGCATACCACAGGCTACGAGGCACTATAAAGACATTATATCCTACTTTTCCTGCTGAGCCGCCAACGTTAGCACCATTACAAATGATTATTACAGAATCCAACAATACTCATATGGTAACAAAGCTGTACCGATCATTGCAGGATGTCATAGCTAGTGTTGTTGGTAAAGCACAAGAGAGGTGGAATGCTCACCTAGACTCCCCACTTACTGAGGAGGACTGGCAAAGCTGTTGTGCACTCACGGAAATGTTAACCCCTAACGGAAATCTGCGCATAATACATTATAAATACTTGCACCAAATATACCACACTCCACTTAAGTTACAGAAATATGGGCTCTGGGCAGATGCCAGGTGCAAAAGATGTGGGGAAGACAGTGCCCATTTTATGCATCTAGCGTGGCAATGCGCCAAGATCAGGGCTTACTGGGAGGAAACCACTGCAATACTGAGTTGCATAATAGAAACTAAAATTGACTGCTCTGTACGAGTATGTTTGCTAGGCCTTGTGACGCATCTATGCTCCGTAAAACGCAAACTTTGTGCAATAGCGCTACTATTGGCGAAACGAGAGGTATCCATGCACTGGGACAGTAAACAATCCCCCAGTAGCAAGCGTTGGATACTGGACATGGTGTATTGTAGGGATACGCTGAAAACATATGAAGAAGAACTCCCCACCAAGTCACGACCAAAAGACTATTGGGCACCACTAATGGACTATTTAAGGGATAACCCAGATATGTTGTCTATACCTGCTGTATAAATAAATGTACGTTGCATAGAGACTGTTGGAAACTAATATTGTAAATGTACCAGATACCACTGAGTTATATGTACGCTACACTGTTGTGGCGAGCAGAGATACTGCCTGAGCTGTTTGATGTAAATGTTTGTATGAATATAATATAAAACCAATAAAACAAAAAAAAAATTGTTCTTAAGAAATGTCAAAGCTGATTTGAACAGACATGTGAACTAAACAGTACCTTGAAATAGATTCTTTAGAAACAGGTAGTCAGTGCAGTTTGTACAGTATGGCCCTGATCCCGAGTGTAGGAGCTATTTAGTGCACTTGATAAATAACTACACTATAGGCTACGCAGTCTATTGGTGCAAAAAAATAGCACCTATTACGAGTCTATGGAGCATAACATGTGGACTTTGGTGTTTAACGTACCAAATCTGCATGGTACGGTAAATACCGTATGCTTTTGCCTTGTTACATTTTGGCAGGTTTGACCAGCCGAAATTTAACAAGCCTTGAGGTATTTAACGCATCCGATAATTATCGGATATGTGAAATACCTTTCAACTTGTCATTCTGAACCATGCATAAAAGGGGATTAAGCACAGATCGGAATACAATGACCACATTATAATCGGGCCCTAAGTGTTTAGCACAGGCAAAGCATGGAGTTAGGGCAACAGCACTTGCAGCCCGATTCTGTATATATTGAAGTCTGTTAAGCAGTTTTTTTAGTAATAACTAAGGTTAGAATTTGGCTTGTTGGTTAACTGGGGTGTGAGCCCTGGTCAAGCAGCAACCACAATCAGGGTAAGGCACAAGCCAACCCCAAATTAACCTGTGCTCAACCCTCAGGTAGCTTGGCACACAGAAGTCAGGCTTAACTTAGAGGCAATTTGTAAAGTATTTGGGCAAGACGTCAAACAGTAAGACATTGAAAACACCACACAAAAAAATCCCACACCAGGTCAGAAAAATAGGGCGTAATTAAAAAAAAAAAACAAGAACAAAATGCTAAACATCCTATCAGTAGAACCAGAGTTATGATTTTTTAAAGAATAAACAGTAAAATAGCGCCTAAAAGCAGAAAGTGCCAACCGCAGTCATTTGGTTGCGCTGGACAGGGTCAAAGTCATGCAGGCAGACAGCAGTGGAGCGTGAGTTGGATACAGTCCCAGATTAGTCCCGCTGAAGTTCTACCTAATCAAGTTTTATGTCAAGAGTCCTGTTCGCAGTGGAGAGGGTCGCGAGGAGCAATGAGTCCATCGCAGGAGGTGGTTGGCGGGCGGCAGTTGGCATGGTGCACCGAGCAGACTGGGCATCATGGACAGGTGGGCTGGAGCTACATGTTTGGTGGTCCCCCGTGGGGTGTCGATGCTGCTGTGCAAAGAGACAGGCTGGTGGCAGCTCATGCTGATTTTCCTTGCAAGTAGCGTGATTCCCGTGCGAACTGGCCCATTTGCGGTCATGAAGAGCCCAAAATCTTGATTTAAAGAACCTGTGCGCCACACCAAGGGTCTAGGACCTGAGAGGCACCACTTGGGGGTCAGGAAATCACTGAAGACTGGTCCAGGAGCTATAGGGGAGCCTTTTATGTACTTAAGGCTCAGATCCGGAGGCCAGCAGACTAGCCCTTTGAGTAACTCTGGGGTCTTGGATTCAAGGTGACGTTGCAGGCCCAGTTCTTTCTCCCCAGGCAATAGGACAGCAGGCAGCAGGTCAGCACAGCAGGGCAGCAGTTCCTTTAGAGCAGTAGTCCAGTAGAGTGACAGTCTTTATTGCAGCAAAGCAGTCCTTCTTTCCGTAGAGTATCCACAAGTCCAGAAGTGTACTGAAGAGTTGGTGACTGAGGTACTTCTTTTATACACAGTAGTGCCTTTGTAGTGGGGGGAGCTTCTAGAGGCATGCCTTTGAAGTGCACAGATGCCCTGCCTTCCTAGCTCTGGCTCCTGACTAACTATAGAGGGTAAACAGGCCTTTGTGTGGACACAGGAAGCAGCCTATTCAGGTGTAAGTGAGGCTGGGACCAGATCCTCCCTCCCATCCTGCCAGTGATGGCCCATCCAGTTGCATCTAAGCCCTCATTGGGTGTGGCTTTCTAGGAGGAATGCACAAAGTTCAATTACCAATTACACCCACTCATGTGACTAGAGACAGGCTGCAGATACCAAATAGCGAAGGCAAGAAAATGCCAACTTTCTAAAAGTGGTGCACAAAAAGAAACCAGGCTACTTCTTAATTTGGCTGCTATATGATTCAAGCAGAGATCAATGGAAACATTTCAATTGATCTGGTTATTTATTTAACCTTTTCATATATACATTTTATACATCTTTTTCTTATTCAAAATGCGTATGAAATGAGACAAACACTTGTTCATTCAGAATGAATATACAACACAGATACAAAAAAACAACATGTATAAACTCATGACATGACTACATATAGAAAAACAAATTTTGATACACCAATCCAAGTTAACAAACAGGCAGGCCCTTCAAACTACAATTCATTTCATCATAGAAGGAGAATGCCAGACATTGGGAACAATAATGGAAACAGTCGGGGTTAAATCAGCAGTACAAATCCCTCAAACTGTAAACAGCCAACATATGTCAATTCCTCAATGTAACACCAAGATGCCGATGCGTTTCGAGACCCTTGTGAACTCCGGGGGCTCTCATCAGGGCTTCTGAATTATGAATACTGGTGTTATCTGATGGGTGCCACTTATTACCATCAGTGGGGTCCCTTGTCATTCATAGGGTGAGGTTTTTGTGAAAGAATCCCTGTTGTGACAGGAACTGCTGAACGGCAGTTGCTACGGAGCTTGAGCTTGGCCCCTGTCTGTATTTTCTAAGAAGGTTTCCTTTGAAACAAAGTGTCTCTCAGGTGTATATCCCGTCTGGAGAACAGTTGTTTTTAAACTTCAGCTTTGCTCCAGTCTTTATTTGCTGCGGAGGTCACTATTTGCAACAATGTATCAGTCGGAAATGGCTTCCGCGTCTTTAATCAGCTGGAAAATCCATGCTTGTGCAGCGTCTACATCGCGCGACTCGGGCAGCAATAAGCATTTCCTGTTCTAAAAGTAGCATTTTCAGAATTGCAATATTAAATTTGACTTCACAGTAAATTAGGATATTAAATTGGGATTCCAGAGACACCAAAAGGGAACTGGTTATCTCTTCCGATTAGCGAACTACACTTATAAAATATAATGAGGCAACTCCAATGTTGCCCTATGTAGAAATGCACCAGTATAAAACGAATTTAAGAGTTTTTTACTACCAGGAAATGTAAAACTTAGAATTATATGTCCAACTTTTTAAATACACTGTACCCCGCCCTCTGTGCTGTCCATGGCCTACCCTAGGGATGACTAATATGTATTAAAAGGGAAGGTTTGGGCCTAGCAAAAGATTTATTTTGCCAGGTCAACATGACAGTTTAAACTGCACACACAGGCTCTGAAATGATAGGCCTGAGACATGTTTAAAGGGCTGCTAAATTGGGTGGCACAATCAGTGCTGCAGGCCCACTAGTAACCTTTCACTGGCTGGCCCAGGGCACATGTAGTGCATTTTACTAGGGACATATAAGTAAATTACATATGCCAATCCAATTGAGTATAAGTCAATATTACCATGTTTTAAGCAGAGAGCACAAGCACTTTAGCACTGGTTAGTAGTGGTAAAGTGTGCAGAGTCCTAAGACCAGCAAAAACGAAGTCAGCAAAAACAGGATATCTGAAGGCAAAAAGGTTAGAGGTAAACCACGCCAAGGATGTCAGGTCTAACACTTGAGTATAAGGAATTGCAGTAATCAATCTTACAGCCTATTAAGGCTGTCTCAGCTGTCTTCCTGCCATCTTCATATAGCAAAGGAATGATGTAGAAATGTTTACGCAGATGATAAAAACGCAAGGACTAGACTGCCAATACATGGTAGTCCACTTTCAGTTTGTTATCAAAACGAAAGCCAGGGCTTACTTTTTATATACTGTTTGTCATCAGACTACAGTCCTACTCATATGAGCCAGTGGGAAGACAACGGAGTATTGATTATTTTCAAACTATCATGATCTTTGTTTTTCCATGTTTATTTTTAGCCACCTGGCATTCATCCACAGTTTGCCACTGTTTAGAGAGTCAATAGCCTTAGGCTATTTGAGTGGTAGAATTAAAAAGACTAATAAATTAATTGAATATCATGCGCATCCAGAGTTGCATCCAAAATTAAATTTCAGATGAACGTAGTTACTGGCAGTTTACAGATGTTGAACAAACAAACAGAAAAAATAGATCCCTGAGGAGCCCCTATATTTAGGGGGTTGGTTCTGAGACAAAGTGTTACTCATGACTTTCTGAGACTAAAGAAAATGGTCTGACCAGATAAGAGAAGTCTTCAGCAATTTTGCAGTTTTAATAAAGGCTGGAAAATTAATTGCAGATTTTTGCACCAGTTTCCTTAAAAAGAAATCATTTACTACTCCTCTGTCTTCCAATAATCTTGCCAAAATATGCAACAATGCTGCATTTATAATATGTCTGCATATGGGAGAGTGCTAAGACACCCTGGGTCTTGTCTAATTGCAGGATAGAATATTTCACCATGGGGGCTTTCGTATTCCAAACAAAGTTTCTGATGAGAGAATCAAGTTCCTGAAAAAGATAACTGCTCATTTTTATGGTTAAATTTGTAAAAAGGAATAAAAATAACAGTAAAATAGACATCTTAAAAAGTGCGACCCTCCCAATCAACGTCAAAGGAAGAAGAGACCATCTTTCCAATAGCCCTTGAACTTTCTTCAGCATTGCCGTGTAGTTTAATTGAAATAACTGAGAATAATTATTAGACACATACATCCCCAGATATCGTATTGGACTCTGCGATAAGCCCTGTTGCTGTAGAGCTATGGGAAGATCACTAACCGATGCATTAAAAAGCAGCAGCACTGTCTACTTTGATTGGTTTTATAACCACCTATATTGGTGGATTCTTTAATCAATTCAAATGTTCCCAGATACAAAATGATATCGTCCGCAAATAACTTTATATTAGGCATACCCTCAACTGGTGTGCAGATTCCTCAAACTATCTTTACTGCTAGTTGCTCAATGAAAAAAGTGACTAAAATTGGGGACAAGTTGCACCCCTGCCGGGTGCCTCTTTTGTTTGTTACCATGCCCCTGACTTTAGAGTTGACAATTATCTTGGCCTGTGCCTGTTAGAAATGGGGTCTTTAGTTGACAGTGGTTTGCACCCTGTCAAACTAGTGACCCTCACTCTAGTCAGGGTAAGACAGCCACACAGGTAAGATAACCCCTGCTCACCCCCTTGGTAGCTTGGCACGACTTATCTCAAAGGCAATGTGTAAAGCATTTGCACATACACACTAACACAGTGAAAACACTACAAATGGAGTTCACACCAGTTTAGAAAATTAGGCAATATTTATCTGAATAAAACAAGACCAAAACAACAATAATCCAGCATACACAAGTCAAGATATCACTTTTCAAAGATTAAGCAAGTTTAGTTCATAGAAATCAATGGATGCATTACTTTTAGCACAAAGTTCCTTGGATATGTCAAAAATCAAAGACGAAGCAGACGCAGTGGAGGTGAGGTGCCAGAAAAGCAAAGAGATGTGTTGGTTCCTTACTCCACAGGGGAGGTGATGCGTCGGTTCCTTACTGCTAGGCAGGGAAGGTGATGCGTCGGTTCTTTACTGGAAGGGGTGGCGATGCGTCAATCTCCGGGCACGTGGCCTTGGCTCCTCACTGTGGTGCGACTTCAATGAAGAGTTGGCGTTGAGGGACAATGCGTCGAAAATCCAACACGCTTTGTTGATGCAAACGGGTGCAATGCAGGTGCTGCGTCGATTTCACAGCCGTGAAGCAGGCGCTGCATCGATTCTTCAGTGGCAAAACAGGTGCTGCATCGTAGTCGGAGCATACGCAATGAATGTCTGTGACATGGTGCTCGGGACTCTTGCTGCGGCAATTTTTCAGCCGCAAAGCAGCTGCTGTGTCGTGAATACAGGCGATGAGAGTTGATGCGTGGATTTTTTCACCAGGCTACACTTCCAAGGGCCCAGGAACTAGATTTGGCACCACTTGGCAAGTCAGGGTTTTCATCAGAAAAGCCCAGGCACTGGTAGGTGATGTCTTTCATGACCCTAAGACTTCTTAACAGGAGGTAAGCACACACAAGCCCTTGAAGAACCTTGGAAGCAGGATGTAGAAAGCAAAGTCCAGTCCTTTCACTCCCAGGATAGAAGCAGCAAGCCAGCACAAGAAAGCAACAGGCAGAGTTGGCAGTCCCTCCTACAGCATCCAGCTCTTCTTCCTAGCAGAATATCCTCATCCCAGAGATGTTCTGATTTTGGGGTGTCAGAGGTCCAATACTTATACCCTTTTCTGCCTTTGAAGTAGTCAAACTTCAAATGAAAGTCTTTGCAGCCCACAAGACCCTGCCATTCCCTGACCTGGCTCTAGACATACTACAAGAGGATGGAGACAGCTTTGTGTGAGGACAGGCATGGCCCTATTCAGGTGTCAGTGACAACTCCTCCCACCGCTCTAGCTCAGGAAGGCCTGTCAGCCTGGTGATGGGCCATTAGCATATGTAAGGCACACCTCAGCTCCCTTTGTGTGACTGTAGAGTGAATGCACAAGAGCCCAACTGTCAGCCAACCCAGACGTGTATTCTACAGAGAGGCTGGGGCACAGAGTGTTTAAGCAAGAAAATACCCTCTTTATAATAGTGGCATTTTCAAACACACAATTTAAAAACTAACTTTACCAAAAGAAGTTTTTTTAATTGTGAGTTCAGAGACCTCAAACTCCAAATCTCTAACTTCTCCCAATGGGAAATTATAACTAAAAGATATTTCAAGGCAAGCCCCATATTACCCTATGGGAGAGATAGTCTTTGCAGTACTGAAAAACATAATTAGCAATATTTCACTATTAGGACATGCAAAACGCACCAGTACATGTCCAACCTTTTAAATACACTGCGCCCTGCCCATGTGGCTACCTTGGGCCTACCTTAGGGGTCACTTACATGTAGTAAAAGGGAAGGTTTGGGCCTGGCAAGTAGGTTCACTTGCCATGTCGAAATGGCAGTTTAAAACTGCACACACAGACACTGCAATGGCAAGGCTGAGACATTTTTGCAGGGCACAATCAGTTCTGCAAGCCCACTAATAACATTTGATTTACAGGCCCTAGGAACATGTAGTGCACTGTACTAGGAACTAGGAACTTACTAGTAAATCAGATATGCCAATCATGGAGAAACCAATTACCAATACAATTTAGACTGAGCATATGCACTTTAGCACTGGTTAGCAGTGGTAAAGTGCCCAGAGTCCTAAAATGAACAAAAACAGGTCAGAAAAAAGAGGAGGAAGAAGGCAAAAGGTTTGGGGATATACCTATGAAAAGGGCCAGGTCCAACAGTGCTCCTTGTTATAGACTCATGAGCATAGTTAGAAATTGAGTAGAGAACCCAAATTTATACAAACTATAAAACAAGGCCTCCCAGTTAACCCAATCGAACACCTTCTCCGCATTCATCATTACTATTGCTGCCCTGGTTCCATTTTGCGTGAAATAATCTATTGCATACATTTAAAAGTTAGTATTTGCTCAGCTGCCATGATCCTGTTAGATGTGAATCCGCTCTGGTCTCTATGAATTATGATTTGACCAGCTGGAATAATATGAGCAGCCAAACTTTTGTTAATAGTTTGTAATCTGCATTGAGCAGGCAAATTGGTCTATAGAAGTTTGCATTTGTCAAACATTTGTCCTTCTTTTAAAAATTCACTATAATGGATTCCTTAAAGGTGGAAGGAATCTCTCGGCTTTCCTTTATAAAATTAAATAAGTCGGCTAGAATCAGTACCAGTTCTTTTGCAAATGTTTTATAAAATTCCGACAGAAAACAGTCATTCCCACATGCTTTTGTATTGCCCATTTTTTGGAGCGCTTCCATGATCTTGGCAACTGATATCTTTTCAAGAACTGCATCCACCAGTGTGCTTGGTAATTGGGGTAATTGTATAGAACTATAATGCTGTTCAATACTGGAAGGTTGAACGGAATTCTTATTTTCGGGTAAATTACTGTAAAATTGTATTAAGCACTTTCTTTCCTCCACTTTGTCGTTCGGTTATGCGGCTTTAAAAACCATTTGCACTTTGGCACGAACACATATTCCTCATCTCAAATATGGATGAAATGGGTCGTCTGGGGGCATCCTGGAAGGCATGGTAAGGGCATGTAAATTACCCCCCGGAGGTGTCCGGATGTGTAGATGTATTCGAAGAACAAAAACAAAAAAAGATTGCTTCCCGGTTAGTGGGACTAAGGTGCAATGACAGGGCACCATAGTAATCAGGTTGGGTTGATGGGGATGCTGGTGGGCACACTGCCCTTTCAGATTGGGACAGAGAGTCACTGGGTTAATAGAGGGAGGGTATCAGGGGTGGGTGGGTGTACATTTTGCAAAAATGAGCAGTCAAAGCAGGCTCTGAGGAAATTTACTTGAGTGGAGTAATGAGAGCATGCGTAAGCATAGTCATGCTATTGAATGATGTATAAGTTTAAGCTGGTATCCTGCAATGCTAATGGATACTAAAAAGCATAAATATGGGGGCTTGAAAAGTTGGCTGTTGTCTATTAGTCCAAATGTAATCTTTCTACAAGAGACTCACCTTAAGAGCAATAATCCGAAGATTTTTATCCTGAACAAGTATTCCTATGCGTTGTTTGCCTCAGCGGGGCTTTGCAGTGCAGGTAGTTGTGATTTATCTGTTTAATGGCATTGATTGGGAGGTAAGAGAAGTTATCAGGGATCCTGGAGGTAGATGACTCGGGTTAAAGGTTTTAATACAGGGCCCCCCTTAACTTGGTCAATTACTATGGCCCAGTTAGCAATGAGATAGATTAATTAACACAAATACACAATATAGCTATGGGGGCAGAAGGGCCAATAATCGTAGCGGGGATTTTAATTATATTCAGGATTAAGGGTGGGCAGAGTTTGCGTAGCATTGCTACGCGGAACTCCGCAATGTCACAAAAGAACTCTGCCGCATTACGCGGAGTTCCGCGAGTAGGCGGAGTTCCTTGTCCCACCCGTTCGCATGGCATTTCCGCCCTACGGCAACGCGGATTGCGTGTTCAGGCTGAAATATTGTGTGAACTGCACCACGCGGTCGCGCACGGGCACGGTAATCTTGTTTCTCACTCTGTTTATGGTGCTGGGGCCTACTTTTTGATCCTTATTCAACCTTTGCAATCCTTGGGGCATATTTACAAGTCCCTATCGCCACCACAACGTCACTTTTTCAGACGTTGTGGTGGCGACAGGGGACTTCTCCTTAATTACAAGGCAGCGTTGAGCCACTTAAAGTGGCTTAACGCTGCCTTGTAAATAAGGCACCCTTCATGCTGTACTTAGCGCGAAAGGGGAGGGAAATGTTTCAATGGGCATTCCACCGCAACACCTATTGTTTTTGACGCCGCCCCCTATTTACAAGGGAGGTGTAAATAGGAGGCAGCACCAAAATTAAGGCCAGGGAAAACCTGGTCTTAAACAGGCGAAACAAGGAGAAATGCTTTATTTCTCCTTGTTTTTGCTGTTTCCATGTGTGCTGCGTTGTGCAGCACACATAGAAACAGCAAATTGCCATTGATTGTTTATGTGCAGGAAGGTGACCCTTCCTGCACATGAACAAAAAAAATTACGTTTTGCAACTTCTATGTGTGCTGCATTACGCAGCACATATAAAAGTTACAAAATGTCATTTAAAGGTTGTTTATGTGCAGGAACAATCTTCCCCTCAATGCAGACAACCTTGCACTATGGTGCAAGGCTGCCTGCGTTGGCGCTAGGCTGCTAAGTTTAGCGCCAACAAGGGGGGGGGGAGAACACAGTGCTGCACCATATTCTTGTAAATATGGTGCAGCCCTGTGTTTCTGTAGTGGCGGAGTGCGACGTTAAGCCAGGAAGGCTAACGCCGAACTCCGTCACTTTGTTGTAAATATGCCCCCTTGTGTTCTAAAACTTTTTTATTTATTATCTTACCCTTTGTCTTTCTAAGTGAGTATTTTGCGCTTTTTCTACTTTTTGTGTGTTTGTGGTGAGTTTTGTACTATTTTTTTCTTTACTTCCTTTCTAATTTTTTTTTACTTCCTTAACTCTTAATCCTGTTTCTATTCTCTCTACATTTTCTCTCTTCTGCTCCACCCCCTTCAGTATCATGGCAGATAAGCGTGCCCCTAAAAGGGCCGCAACAATGAAGGGGTGCAGCCCGCGGCCTTGTTTTCTGAGGCAGAGGTGGCAGTGTTGATTTTTTATGGCCAGCGCCACCTCCTCTCCACCCTGGCAGCATGCGGCAGACCTAAGTCCAGGTACGGACTCCGGGAGCGCCAGCAGTGCTGTACGAGGGTACGCCGGGCAGTGTATTGCTGCTCTTGGTCCCATAAACAGCTGACGCACCAGTGGCCCGACATCTTGGACCGAGAGCAGTACCTGCTGGACCTGCTAGAGGTTGAGGCCGCTCGGTGGGTAGCTGATTATTAATATTATTATTACTTGTGTGTTCTTTGTTATTGCTAATATTTTTTTCCCAAATAGCAAGCATGCTGCTCACATGCAGGTCAGGAAGTTTACAAATATTATATTATGTAATCGTTATTCTAGACAGGTGCTCGGCGCTACCTAATCGTACTTGTTGGAGCTCGCTTTGGCCGATTATGTAAGAACTTAAGTAATGCAGAGACTCCTTTGTCCTGTCACTAATATAGTGGTAGTTAATTAGTATTAGTAATCTAGCGGCGTGCATCCTCTCACTTTAGTTCTTCAAACTTTTTTTGTAGCTTGTACAGTGAAGCAACCAACCAATTTGGTGTATATGCATGCGTCCATATTCTATGCAAAAGAAGAAATAAAATGCAGACTTCAAAGGGGATTGAAATTGCGAATGAGATGAGAAGAAGCAAACATCATTCGTTGCAATTTATTAGTCATTCCAAAATTTTTGGAATAGGGGGAGGTAAGTTTAGGAAATTTGCAATAGGATAGGACGGTCCGCGATACTAGTCTACAACTAGTCGATCTGATTTAGAAAAATTCAATGATGTTGTGATTGCCTTTTCCTGTCAACAAAATCCTTTTGGAGAGATTATTTATTGACCACCAAACTTTTTTTGTCTTATGTCTTACAGCAGCATCCAGGGGCACGAAGAAGTCTGAGACGGGTGTGTGAGCTGGAGGTGCCTCCAAGTTCCAATGTTTCTCCTCGGCCGATGGCTCTGCTGGCCCCAGTAAGTCCTCCTGTTGTTAATATTAATATTTATTTCCCTAACTTTTACTGCTCCTTATTTTGAAATATTTATTTCTACCCGTGCCCTAACTTTGCAAAATCCACTTCGAACTAGCTGTTTTTGATTTTTTTTATCCCTGCATTATCCTATTTAATTATTTTCTATATTCCTAGTGTCTGTACTTTACTTCAAACTGTCTCTGTACTAGTCTGCTGTAGCTTCCTTTCTTCTGCTTTGTCAGTCAGCTTTCCCTCTCCTGTTGTATATTTTGTGGACTGCTTAGTGGTGGTACTGGTGTGAGATTCAGAGAACCCATTGGTCACGTACTACTACTAGTACTACTACTTTGCAGTGCAGATTGGATGCCCAAGTAAGGTGTTCTACACATGTTTGTTTAGATGGGAAGGCTTTCTTTTACTTTCTCAAGCTCAATCAGTAAAACAAGAGAGGCCATGATCATGATGGACGCCCCAAAGTTGTGTCTTCTTACCTAGGCTTAGTATTATTAGCTGCAGTGGGTGAACTGATGACCATGCACCATGGCTGGAAGGCAGTTTGAGGAGGATGGCCCCATTGCATTTGCGAACCAAGACCATGTGTCCAGTTGTCCACTCTTCTATTTCTTTTCAAAAACTCAGATTCATCAATAGCTCTAGACACTTCTTGGCATCTACAAAATATGCAATGTTTTTTCTAGCTGCACCCATCACCAGTGCCGGGGCCAGTAGTGATGGCGGTGCCAGCCAGTCAGCAGATGCGGGCGCGGTGGGTGGTGAGCCAGTGGCAGTGGCGAGCAGTGTTAAGTCATATTGCTTGCTTATTGACAATTAATTATATACTCACTGCAAGGGTGTACTGTTGAGACTTGTGAACAGTTGAACACACCCCTCTTTACTTAGCATATACAGCAGGAGTTGAGTAACTAAATGGCCTCTTCTATCTTCAACTCAGCAGTGAAAGTTTCATGAAGACCTTTAACTATGATGGATTGATGGAAAAGGGAAAGAAGGATGGAAGGAAAAAGGGCGGGTGAAATGTAATATGACTGGAAGAGAAGGATACGTGGGTGAAAGAATGCATATACTATAGGTGGCTGATAGGATGCATGGGTGAGTGAAGGAAGGATGAAAGGTGAAAGGATGCCTGCCTGGGTGGGTGAAAGGAATCCTCCCCCCCAAAGGGTGTGTTTGATTGGTCAAAGGATATATGGGTCGGTAAATAACAAATATATGTTGGTGAAAGGTTCGTTGTGACTGAGAGCCGTGTTTGGATAGATGGATATATGGGTGGATGGATGATCTTCAATGGTAAAGACTGGATTGAGAGAATGTAAAACTTAAACAGTGAGTAGAAAAGCCAAGGGTGATGAATAAAAATACTAGAAGAACAATGCAATGATGAATGGAAAACATCCCTGGGAAGAAGAATAAACAAGGCACTAGGGTGCTCCTCTGTAGTGGCATTCTTCTCACCTTTACTTGCTTGGAATGGTTTTTTATCAAGGTTTTTGATACAAAGGGTTGAGGGTTTTTTTTCAGACTACTCCCTTGACTCACAGTAGTTTTCAGGCGCAACATATATTATGTATGCTTCCTAGTACCCACCCATCATCATCATCAGTCACCTCCCTCCCAACCCATGGCAATTCGCCAGTGACACCCATGGGTGTCCTATCGGCTGCATGGTTACATCGGCGGCACTGCATTGTTGGCGGTGAAATGTGCGTCTGCCTCAGTTAATGTGTAATCCCCTTTACAAATTTCATGGCAATGCGAAAAATAAATAGTTGTGTTTCCCTTCACCCCTAGTGCCCACTCTGTCACTTCCTAGTACATAAGTAGCTCCTTCCTAAGTTCCTTCTGTCCCAGCCTCCCATAAATTTTGAAAAAAACATTCTTGTCATGCGCCACTTTCCTCTGGCCAAGTGATATACTATATTATTGCTTCCATAACGGATTACGTCAGTTCATATTTTTCCCTTTCAACAATTGCCGAACAAAATGACTCACTCCTAGCTAAAGCCCAGGCACTTGATGATGATGATGATCAGTGAAACGTCTATCTATCTGGCATAATCCCTCTAACTTACCTGCAGTAGACTAAGTTAATAATTCTTTTCCTTACTGCCAAGCAAATGTATTTTGTTGGAAAAAAATAATGTCAAATGTGGTGAAGGAGGGTGAGGCCAGGGAGTAAAGTGGGACTAAGAGTAAGTGCCTTTGCATTTTGTGGATGGGATAGTCTGTGACGAACGTGCCAAATACAATATCCTGTTAATTAATCCTTTCCCTGAACTGTAGTGCATTGCTTTTCCCATGGGCAGACAGGAGGATGTCTGTCTGCATAATTGTCTTCTTTATAAAGTAGTACCTCACGTGAGGTATATCATTCATAGTAAGTAACTATTCTTCTGCCTTGTAGTCAGAGTGAAATTGAGGCATCTAACAGAGCATGGCAATGATAGGAATAAGAGATAATTATCTAGTACAGCTGCCCCACCTGCAGACAATAGCAAAGTAATGTGACACAAGTATGTCTGTCTAGGGCGCCAGCTGAGCTAGCATGCCTACATTAATTTAGCTCAACAAGAGAGAGAAGAATACTTGTATACTCATGTTAGAAGGTGGTTCTTCCCATCTGAGCTGCACCGGATTTTTCGCTTTTTGAACACCTAATTTTTGAGCTTTTACTGTGGCAGAGCCTCATAAGCTGGGACTCACCCACAGTGAACTCATGATGAAAGAGACTGCATGTGGATTTTACCGGTGTCTCCCTTGTGAGAGAAGGACGCTGCACTGCAGCCGGGGTAACGGGCACCGGACTGGTTACTTGTAGACACGTGTGCACATACGTGTGCACCCTTGTAAGGGCTGCACGGGAGATTCCTGTCGTGCGCAGCCCAGGAGCAGGTACAGATAGAATGGTGTGGCAGGAATTATGCAGAGTTGGGTGGTGACATGGAATAGGCTTTATAATGTGGGAAGACACATGAAAGGGAAAGTGTGCTTTACTGTTTTCACTGAAGGAACACTCCAGTACTCTCCTATGAAGATGGGGACCACATGGGGTAGTTTCACTTCCCTAGGGCCTACTAATTCCAGACACGCACCAAAGTACACTGTAAGTTGTGTAAAAATAAGTATTCTGCTGAGTCCAAAGCCATATCTGTACTGCTTATGAGTCATCCAGAAATGTCATATTCCTATGACTCAGCTCAAAACCAGAGCCTTGCTGGGTGTGACCCTGCCAGGCTGGATTAATTACCTTCCTCCCCAAGCTGTAGCATCAGAGGCCTAGCCCTTCACTGCAAGCATTCCAAGGGCGAAGGTCTCCTCTCCAAGAGGGAGAGATAAGGGTGGAGCTGCCGGTTATCCATCAGCAGCTGTCACCCGGTGCCAGGTACTGGGTCTGCTCGGGACCATATAGGCAGCAAGGGGGGAAGGGGGCTTTCCAGAGACCATGTGGCATGAGACCCCTGCACGACGCCATTTTGAACTATCCCAGAGGCCTGTGCAGGAAGGAGGGAGCAGGGGCAGAGAGGTGATGTGTCGCTGCAGGATAGGGCAGAAGAGCCTTCCTGACAGCCCCCTCCAAATTCTTTTTAAAGGGTCTTGCACAGGAAGAGGAGCTCTCTCTGGGGTGTGGTCTGCTGAGGAAGACTGGTGCTGGAGCCTGGCGCCATGGGCAGTTGGAAGGAGGTACCCCCTGACTGTCCCAGGACCCTGGATTGTGCCTGTGGGGGGAGTCCAGGACCAGTGAGGAGAAGCCTGGGCCTCTGCGCAAGGAGAAGAGAGGCCCAGGAGGAGAGCCAGGTGAAAGGCTGGCTCAGGGAGCCAGTGAAGACAGCTCCCTGCTGAGTTCACCCTCTTAGAGGGTGAAGGCAAGTGCTCCAGATGGCTAGAGCTGGCTATCAGGCTATCTGGCTATCAGGAGCAAGAAGAGGCCAAAATGGTGAAAATCAGCCACCTGGGGGCCAAGATACACCCCCCAGAAGGTAAGAGACCATTGACCTCAGGGTGGGTCAGGTCCCGGGGGCTGCCCCCACAAGAAGTAAAGTCGGGAGCGCGATAACTGCCCAAAAGGGGTGCCAGGAGCCCAACCTGGCCCCCGATGACACTGGAGGGAGGGGGGTGAGGTGGCACCCCCACTCCGCCCACGAGGAGACCTCTGGGGCCTGGAACCCCAACTCTGGGCCCCGTTGCCAGGAAGACAAGCCAGGGAGCGCCGTCCCCGCAAAGATGTCCCAGGGGCCCGGGACCCCAACTGGGGGCCCGAAGCTAGGGCGGAAGTCGGGGTGCGCCGTCGCGCTCCCCGTGAAGATTACCTATGGGGCCCGGGATCCCCAACTCCGGGCCCCGCGATGAGTAGGAAGGAGGGGGGAGTGCCGCCGCACTCCCGCAGTAGCGGGAAGGCAGGGGAGTGCCGTCGCACTCCCTTGAGGACCCGCTGTTCCGGGAGAAGCCTCCGTGCCTGCCCACAGGAGCGGGCAGAGCAGAATGGGAGTGCTGGCTCCCACGGCAGCACGCGAGGGTGCTGGCCAGACGGGGAGCCGGCGGGAGCTGCCGGGGGTGGGCTCCCCGAGTGGCTCCCCAACGGTCCTGGAATGCGGGGTGCCTGGGTGGGACCGGGCCCCTGAGAAGCAGCAGGAGCGGCCGGGGGTGGGATCCCCGAGCCGCACATCACTCACCTGCACGGAAGGGGTCCGGGAGGGACCAGGCACCCAACGGGGCGAAGAAGCGGCGTGAAGCCACCAACACTGGCAGTGCGGCTCTCCCCAAGCAGCAGGGGAGCAGCTGCTATGTTATGTAGGCGGATGGAGGAAGCGCCCCATAATGCCAAGCGGGGCAGGTGAAAACCGGTTTGTTGGTGGCGTGTAGTGGCCTCAGGAGGATGGGGTCACCGCCAAAGGCCTGCAAAGGTGCAGGGGGAGCTGCAGGAGCACGCAGACTCCCCCAGCACGAAGTGAGGAAAGTCCCTCCCTAAGTCTCTGGGGGATTGCAAGAAACAACCCCTCAAGGGCTCAGCCATGCTCCAACAGCAACCTGTGGCTGGAACTTTTGTTCTTTAGCTGGGGGTGCGTTTGGGACTGCACCTAAGTGTGAAGGGCTGAACTGGGGATGTCTGGAGAAGGGCATTTCCTGGAGGCGGAGAGGTGCAATTTCACGAGAG
Source organism: Calotriton arnoldi (assembly GCA_963921515.1). Lineage (NCBI taxonomy): Eukaryota > Metazoa > Chordata > Amphibia > Caudata > Salamandridae > Calotriton > Calotriton arnoldi. Next base: position 170,389 of record CAWUFW010011742.1, read on the forward strand.
GTGCATTTACCTGATGTTGTTTCTTTTGAGGGACTGGAAATCACATGTGTAATGTGAAATCATAAGCAAAGTGGGGTTACGTTGCTGGACAGCCCTGCTAGGGTGTCTGGCTGTACATGCTTAATCCTGTGATTATAATGGTGATGCCTTTTAGAGGCTTTAATTGCAATGCATTATAACTGTTATCAGCTATGATAAGTACTGTCATTCTAAGTGTTGCCTAAACATGTATTCTTGCTGCTGCGTTAGGTGAAGAACAACCCAGACTGTTAGCCACTAAGATGTAGAGGTGTATACTGTATGGTCAGTATGAGATGCTCAGTCAGGCTTATGTGCCACCATGGCAGGTGTGCCCATTTTAAATGCTTGTTGAGATAATGGGGTGGGTCGCCACTGGGATGGGGTGGGTCGCCACTGGGATGGTGCCAGTGGGCAAGGCCCTCACTCCAGGTTATGTTCAACCTACTAAATTAGGGGGCAAGATGATGTGCATACATGGGAGTGGTGGTACTAGACCCCACCCCACCTGCGGGAGGGGTGGAAATGTTATGCAATGTCACGAAGTAATTCCAACAGCTTATGTACATTTGTAAATTGGTGCGTCGTATTGAGTAGTGTGGGTGTGTAATAAATGTACTCTTCCTTTTATAAAGCAAAGTACAGACTGGACAATCAATTATTGAGTGTTATTTCTGCGTACTGGTAAATGGCGATTACTAGCCGACACCACCTCCCCTGAGTAAGACTTAGACTGCTCTGCAACGCTACCCTCTGAGAGTCAAGCGCTACAATGGGGTGTTTGGTTCCCACTGAAGGACAAATGTAGTCATGTTATTTGTGCAGGCCTCACAGATACTGCCTCGTTTTCCAACAACTCCATAGTGTATCAAACTTGAAACTCTATTCCAATCAGAATCAGCCGGGTCTGGTGGCTCAGTGGACTAATGCATCCTCTGCAGGGGCCTGTGTTCGACCTCATGGTCACAGGTTCGAATCCCGGCGGGTCCACTCAGCCTTTCATCCATTTGAGGTCGATAAAATGAGTACCATTGAGTTGGGTAACAATAAACATCTGTTATTCAGCGCCAAGATGCCCCGTTGCTGGGGTGAACGTGCGCTTTACAAATACACATGTTATGTTATGTTATGTTATGTTATGTTATGTTAATCGAATGGCCCGAGGATAGCAGCAAATGTACTGCTACTGTGCCACTATATTATTACATGTGTTTTGCTAAGAGCATTGTTTACAATTTGTCTTTTTTCTTTCTTGATATAGCTACTCCTGCCAATCTGACACTACCTAACAGGCAGGAGAGAGCAGTCCGGACCCAGCAGAGGAAGCTGGAGGCCATCATGGCTGAGAAGGAGGAGGTGGCAGCAGCTGCAAATGCCCCGGGCCCCAGCCAGGCCCCAGTGCCTCTGGTAGTCCGTTGCCGCGGTCCAAAGGCAGCCGCGCTCCACCATTCCACCACTCCCCCCTATTTTCGAGCATTTCAGCGCCGCATTCTGCAGAGGCTGGTGTGCCTGGAAGCCAGGCAGGAGGAGCGTCTGGACACATTGGAGAGGCACGTTAGGAAGCTCCTAGACCGCCGTTTGGCCTACTCTTCTGCCCATTTTAAAAAAAATAATTTGGGGTGGGTGGGACTTGTTGGGGAGAGGGTGGGAATGTGGGAGTTGGGGCGTTTTTGGGAATTTCTTATTTCTTTATGGACAATTTTACTGTTTTACTTGGCACTGCTGCCAACAACAAAATAGTTATGCGGTACCCTTTCTTGTCCTAGTACTCTCTCCTCCTAGTCTCTGCAATCTGCTACTATATTAACCCCTAAGGACTCAGAGGGGTGGGTTTGTGAATTTCCATTGTATATAGAATAATTGCAGTTCGTCAGTGAATCACCCACAGTTCCTATCTGATTAGATGAAGCAAGGGCTGCATGGTTTCCCAAAGTGCCATGTTGGTGGTAGTAGTAGCAGCATGCTAGCATACTAGTCTAACAGTGAAGGCATCAGAAGCGAGGTCCCACTCCCTCGTAGCCAAACGCAAACTGTAGGATAAGGACTATTCATCGCAGGGAACTAAACAAATTAAAATTGAAACGGAGTTAATGCCATTATTATATGCAAGCTTTAAAAAAAATGAGACCATCACCAGAGACCAGTCTACTAGTACACAAGAAGAAGAGAGACAATAGAGAAAATATGATAAGCAATGCTAAATTGAATTAATCAGAATGGTGAGCTAGTAAAAGTTACAAAATGAAGTCGACTCGAGCTACGTAACCTACGTCGACAATAGTAACCTTTGACGTAATACAGTGCCTGAAGGATGATGCTGGCAATTATGTTCCTCTGAAAAAAATATTGAATACTGTGCATGGGTGGCTAATATAAATATAATATTTCCAGTGTGGGCTATACTTAGAGTTGAAGATCCTCGCCCTGCACTGAGTTGGTGTTGCTTTCACCACATCTGCCCCACCAAGTGTGTGATCAATTAATGGTGCAAATGTAGTCACGCCTCAATAAATCACACAGCCCGGGGGAAGGGGGTTAGGGGTTCAATGAATGGATGGGAAGGGGGATTTGAGGGAAAGGTTTGACAAAGACAAGCACTACACAAGAACAACATTCATCTTAGTAATGAGCAGCCGACCATCATAAATCTGTAATGGGAAGAAAAGGAAACGGAGTAATAATGAGTAGTACATATAAACCAAATCAAATTGTCCGTCTGTCCCCAGAGAGACCCAAGTTACATTATATATCTAAATGTTCTGTGTTACCGAGCTTTGAAAGATAGCAAATATATAAAATTAAAATATCTGTAGGAGTAAAGTAAACATAAACAACACACACAGTTCTAATGATTATTAAAAGAAAAAATGATACTGTATTTCCAAATTGGGAGTTGCATCTGCATTCCTCTTGGACTGTTCGTCAATCTTGTGAGCCTGGCGGATGCGGTTCGGTAAAGTAAGTTTGTGTATGTTAATTAATTATATTGTTTTGACAGTATGGCGCAGAGTAAGAGGGCCTGTAGATTGAAAAACAAAAATGATATTGAAGGATCAAGGAGAAAGAAGTTAAACTGCATAAGGAATGCACCTAGAAGACTCAGAGGCAGCAAAAGACAAGAGAGAAGAGAAGAAAAATAGTACTTTTTGCATTCATTCATGACATTTTATGCCTGGTATGTGAATAAACAATAAGGTGAGGGCAATTTTACAACAACCAAAAAATCATGCAAAACTTGGCTGCATGTAATTCTCGGTATCGGTATCGTGCTGATCAAACTCACAACTGTCAAGATCATCAGTTCATCAGTACTAATCATAACAATAATATGTAGCCTAACATTAACAGCAACATCAGCACGACACATAATGTGATTATCATTGTTGACTAAATGTCTGCTTACATCCAGTTACCCTTACCTTCAACAACAGGCCCAACCACTACTTAGCTTCGAATTTGAGCCAGACAGCACTGAGCACACACACACCCAGCAACATAGCATTTTCCCAATCAAGTAGAATCAACGCACTACTGTCACCACTCACCACCACTACACAGAGTTGTGTAGGTCTGTTGTTTAACTTTAGGCCTCTTCAAAGTCATCACTAAATCGGTTGGTTTCAGTGAAGTTGGAAACTTCCTTCTTCTGATGGCAGTTTTCAAAGTAGTAACGCCCACGCCCTGAGTCATTCCATCATCTATGATCCTCCTGAGTCTGACTCTGAGTAAGGTGTCCAACTCCATACCAAATGTGTCCCGAGTTCTGACTTATATGCAATAGATCGACCGGTAGTACAATTTTGATGTTGCACAACAAGAGAAATATTGAGTTATTTTTTGTGTAGACTAGATTTGTGTTTGCGTTAGCTAAGGGACTGGTCAGGTCTGACTCTTTAAGGAGTATCAATAAAGCAGAAAACAATAAAGCAGTGTGGAGTGGACCCGGTGAAGGAATCTCGCTACCTCTCTAAGGGAAAGGAAACCAAATCACCTTCAGGGGAAAATTGATCAGCCTTCGGTAGGCCACCAACATTGTAAACCATAACACAAACACATTTTAAGCGTAATAGTTAGAGATAAACAAACACCCAGTGTCACACTGCCTGCCACCACATGAATCATATCTCAACACACATCACAGGTTTGCAAAAAACAACAATCACTCCGTGTGCAATGCATGACAATTACCTGTTCTTCCGGCGTGCTCACCGTGATTGATTCGTGGCATACTGTAGAATTCAGAGCCATTTGTTCCCAGAGCAGAGATTTGCAAGTGTAAATCAACTAATGTAACATGTGGGGCTGTCCGGCTAGGGTAATAAACTAGGAAAGGATAGATATAGTCACGGCACAGGGTTGGAGGCAGGCCCACATTTGTTTGTATTCTCCATCCAATGCCCTTGAGGGAAATGGGTGTGGGGGGTCGGGACTTCTTCACTGCACACAGTTGATACTCCAATCCAGCAATTAAATGTGTCTTAGAGTAAGATGGTGAGGATGAATTAGTCAACCAGACACAACCAAATAAAAGTAAATAATAACTTCCCCTAGCTATATCTTTTTTTTGGGGGCATCAAAGATAGAAAGCAGATCAGCGATAGACTACAGACTGAGAGAGAAAGTTCTATGGTGATCAGCCCAGGCCTAGTAGTCAGGGAGTTAGAGCTCATCTCAAACTCAGGTGGTTCACCTGGAAGCAGGTCAGCTAACACACTACTTTCATGACCTGGCTCTCCCTCATCTTCCTCCTGTCGTACTTCCGGTATAAAGTAATTCAGTGGTATAAAGTGCTGATTCATTTTGATCATGGTTAATCACTCCACGTTTTGGGGCGAGAGACTAGTCCTTCTCACTCTGACAACGGCACCAGCAGCACTGAAAACACGCTCAGTGCAGACATTGGAGCCGGGCAAGCCAGATATTTTATTGCCAGCCTGCTGAGCACTGGCCATTGGCGCCTCTTCCCATACCAATACACCAATGGGTTTTGATCAAGGTAGACCTCTGTTGCTTCATCCAGATAGTCCTGGACCATCCACTCAATGGTCATTGCTGGTGCTCCACCTTGCTCGACCTCTTTTGCCTTCGCCTCTGCACTGGACTTAAGCCCTGCCAGTAGAAACCACTCAGTTGCTGATTTTGGGGATGACGCTCCTGTTCTTATTATTGACGGTGTTCTTGTTGTTGGTTTTGGCTGCTGTGAGCCAACAGCACTGCCTTCAGGCTCTGAACTTGAAGGCTGCCCCGTTGGACTTGTGCTCTGCAGTGGTGGGCCTCTAATTCCCTGCTGTTCTTTTTCTAGCTCACTGCCTTGCTCAGCTATCCATGTTTTGTATTTTCCAACATCCCAGTCTGAAAAAGGAATGAAAGTGGCAGTAATGGTTTGTACCATGGATCAGGAATTGTGGCACAGGTGTAATGTTTGGATGACACAATGTCTCTTTGCACCCTTGTATCAGCAGACAAGCAAAGGATTAAGCTCTCCACCAAGTCATATGCTTCTTTTTTTTCCTCCACACCTGTTTACATTGCAGACACCTCCTTTAGCTGTTCCTGTAGAATGTGCAACAGCGGGGTAGCTTGGCCCATGCTACTGTCCTCCTGGCTGACTTCCTGTATGAACACCTCAAAAGGATGCAGCATCTCTGTCAGGCATTTGACTAGCCTCCATTGGTCCATCTCAATGATCATGCCTTTCACAGTTGCATCCCCTCTTTGCATGGCATATTCATTGATATGTCTGTACTGCTCAAACAGGCGTTCAAGCATGCAATAAGTTGAGTTCCAATGTGTTGACACCTCCTGTATGAGTGCTTTAACTGACGTTCTATTATCACGCTGAATGACCCTCAGCTGTTACTAGGCTTAAAATGAACGACTGAAATGAGTGCAGATTCTGAATACTACACCCAATATGGTGCTAAAGGAGGAAACAGGTCTGAAAATAGTCTTTGCAAATGGCAAGGTTGTTTTAACATGTGCAGTGAGTAGCACTTTAGAATTATGTTACTGTAGAAAAATTGTAAGTGATCTACTTAGCATACCTCATTTATACACATTATACAGCTAGGCCTTGTGGGATCCGAGGCATATGTTACAGATGAGATATTGAATGTGGGAAGTAAGTTTAGAAAGATGTCAATAATGTTTATATTGTCATGTACCTGCTGCAACTTTGGCCTGCAGCAATGTGTTTAAAGTCACTCTTGTAGGGGAGGGGTTTGGAAAGTCACATTGTGGTACACATGTGACATTTATATGTAATATCACTTCCGTAGTTTTTTGTGCATTTTTACTGTAACCTTACCTAAAATTCAGATATGTTAATTGGGGTTTGCCAGGTACTCCCTATATTATAAGAGTCCAAGCATACACACTGGGCTTTCTTTAAAAGCCTCCAGGACCTAGAGTCAAAATACGCCAGCCTATCAGTCCTTATGAAATGTAAAAACCGTTGAAATACCACACAAAAAGGAGGATTCCTACAATCCCACATGAGTTCTGATCAATGTCTTTATGTTTTTAGATTTACCATGGGCCCAATTAGCTGTTTCTTTTTTTTTTTTTGTCCTCATCCTGCCATCACTTTCTTGCTGGTACAGCTCTCATCTCCAAAGGAGGAGAGGGTGAACCTGTCCACGCAAAGATATTGCTGTTCCACAGTAGTCTCCCCCGAACAGAAAGAGAAGAGAAGGAGAAAGCAGGGAACTCCAGCATACATGGCTTAATCATTGTACCCGCTTGTTTGTTGCCAATTTACATAATATGCCCAGACTCTCTTGTTATGGGAGGGCTTACCCGCAAACCTGCATCTAGATTAAGCCCAAAATATATAAATTGAGGGCTTACCTGTATTTGGTATCCTGTGACCTCGTTGATAAAGTTGCCTACTGATATCCAAAAGGGGGCAATCATCGGGCATTGCATAAACGTATGTATGTCATCCACCGCTGGGAACTTACACTTCGGACAACCGATTTCTTTCCCGATGGCTTTTGAGAGCTTTCCTGCAGACCAGTATTCCCTGTGTGTGGTAAACAGATGATTTCTCTTAAGTGAGGCAGGGTTCACCACCGCATATAATGTGGAAAAAGATACTTGCCATATCTTTGACTTAGATTTCCTTCCACAATTCCCCCTTCCCACGTTGTAGTTATATCTGGCAAGTTCTTATCATCGACCTCCAAAAAGGGCCAATACCAGATCGAAACTTCCTTCTATAGGGGGCCATCCTTCATCACCTGTTCAAGCCATAGCTCATCGTCCTCTTAAGCCCTCTCTTGGGTAGCCCACCATGATCGTAGCTGATAGTATTTGAATCTTGTTAGTTGACCATTTGTGCATGCTATTAACACAGCCCATTCCACCAAACCTGAACCTGCTCTGAGATCTGCCCAATAACTTAAACCAGCTGATTTTAGGGGTTGACTAAGCTGGTCTACCAAGCAGTCTGGGATGCCCAGGGAATCCCAAAGACGTGTAATAAGGTATACTAAACCTCTTTCGGAAATATACCCATGTTCTTAATGCCATTTTCAAAACCTTCAACCTGACTTTTTTAAAGTATTTCGGGTCACCATATTTAAACAGAAAGTGGCTCTGTCCCAGTTCACTAAGCATTGCCCCATATAATCTGCCCATTGGAGATCTACCTAGTTTATTGGCAAACATATGAAAAGGTCTTAAAATGGAAAGCATTGTAATACATCAGCAGATCAGGGAGAGCTAGACCCCCCCCCCCGCAGCCCAAATAAAACTCCCAATTTTGCCCTGCAATTTAGCTGTGTCTTCTTTCAGGAAAGTAAGGGGTATAGAGTTAAAGAGAAAAGTGATTTTAGGGACACTCTCGCTATGGGGAACCTATACAGATTTTGTATTGCACTTATTACAAGGGCTTCCCAAAGGTATTCCCAATGTACCCTGTCAAAGGCTTTAGCCGCATCTACCGCCACTACCGTTAAAGGAGATTTCTGAGCTTCTGCCATATCAATGACCCCCATCATCAAAAGCGTAAGCTCGTTTAACTGCCGCCCCGGGATAAAACCCCTCTGATCCACATGGATAATGCCCTTGATAATCCGTGCTACCCTTGAGACTAATATCCCAGAAAAGATCTTATAATCCGTGTTCAATAGGGATATTAGGCTATAGGATTCTGTTTTTACAGGGTCTTTATCAGGTTTCAGAACTAGGACCACAGCTGCCTCTGACCAAGATGCCGGCGCTTCTGCTCCCTTTATATATATCGCGTTAAATACTCCCTTTAGAAAGGGGGATTGCTTCTCTATGATTGCTTTATACAGCTCTACTGGAAGACCATCTGGGCCAGCGGCTTTCCCGCCGCTCATTTTCCTACATTGTGCCAATATCGCCTCTTCTGTGATCTCTGACCCTAATAGGCCCACTTGCGCCCTTGTTATTTTTGGAAGATCTAGCTCCTTTAACCAGGCCACTATACACTCCTTTCCTGGCTGTATATCATCTTTATTGGCCTGCTCATATACCTCGAAGCTTTCGCTCTAATGTCTGCATTCATCTTTAAGAGCACCCCAGTCTCCAAATCTGTCAGAACCTGTATCGAATTCCTGCCTCTATCTACCTTAACCTTCTAAGCCAAAAGCAAGCTGCACCTCTCGCCATAGGATAAATGCTGCAGCTTACTGACTTTCCATCTGTCCTGGATTCTCTTTGAGAGCTGAGCCTCATACTCTGCCTGCAAATCCTCTTGTTTTCCTCAGAGAGTTGATACCCCAGATGATCCCTCTAATGAGGCCTTCTGGAGTACAGTTTCTTTCATCTTGATTTTTGCTATAAGCCCTTCATCTCTCACCTGTGTAGCTCACCTCTTACCTATCATTATAGCACTTATTATTGCCCTTAAATATACCTTGTACGAATCCCACACTACTTGTGCCTTGGCAGAATCTTTACTAAAATGAAATAAATCAGCGGTCTTATCCGCCAGGCCTACAATCACCTCCTCATCCCGCAGTATAGTTCTATCAAGGGTCCACCTTCTCTGCCCCAGCTGTTTATGATCCTCTAAATATAAAGCCACAGGAGAGTGGCCTGAAAGTACTGCAGGGACATGGACAACTGACTCCACCTCATCACTTAGTGCTTGGTCAACCAAAAAGTAGTCTAAGCGCAAATGATGGCCATACTTTTTGCTATAAAAGGTCAAAACTCCAGCTGCCCCCATCCACCTGCGCCAGATATCTAATAAGTTTAATTCGACCATCATATTTTTTAACCCACGAGAAGTCTTAGGGGAGCTTATGTATTTTGCCCTTGATGTTCTATCCAGGTCATTGTTTAGAATAATGTTGAAATCTCCTCCAAGGATGATGGGAATCATAACCTCCAAGAGACAGGATTGCAACTTCTCCAGCGCATCTGGAGTAACACTATTTGGACCGTAATAAGTTGCACACGCAACCAGCCTGTCCTGAATCCCCAGATTGGCCACCAACTATCTACCAGAGCTATCCGAGTCATACTTCAGTACCTTTATTCCTGAATTTTTTCTTATGACCTCTGGTGCTACCTCTCTGATCAGAGCACACTACATCCTGCACCCACCGTAGTTTCCTAAAACAGGACCTACACTCCTCCCACTCCAAATGAGTCTCCTGAAGCATTATAATGTGTGCCCCACTGTTCCTGAGATACTCTGCCACATTGCCTGCTTTCTCCTAGATCTCAACCCGGTCACATTCCAGGTTGTAATTTGGACTTTTCCATCCTTATTCATTGTCTTGTGGCCACACAAACCCTCCCTGCTGACTTGCTTAGCCTTATATAGCGGGAGCTTCCCTGGAACGGTTTTGCAGTGACTACAACCTTGCGAGATGAGGATATATTTTTTGATTTTTTACCCCCTATGCTCCCAACACCCTGTGCACCCCCTCACCCATTGGGGAGCCCCCCCCTCCTATTAGGCGATATAGTCCGCCATTCGCGAACCCCAACGGACGGATATACTGAAACTCCGTCACTCTAGCTGAAATCAAGTTGGCCCCATATATAACACTTCCAATCTGTATTACTTCTCTATTGATTTCAAAGATGGACTCCTAAGTACTAGATGCGGCAGCCGTGGTTCCCTCCATCTGAGCAAAGAAAATATCAACCTCCTCATGGTCCCGCATGTTATACATCTTGTTCCTCCACATAATCTTTAGCATCGCAGGGAATTTCATCTGGACCGGAGTTCCTTTTCTCTGTTAGTCGTTTATTCTAGTGCCTAGTTCCCATTGTCTCTGCGCCGTCCTCTTACCTATGTCGGACCTCACATGATAAGTAAAGTCCTCATACTTCATAGTTTTCTCCTTCAGAGCACGACCTAGGATCAGTTCTTTAACCGCATAGGTAAGAAAATTAATGAGAATTTTTCTAGGAGAATTTCTGTTGGGAGTTAATTTGAAAGGATCTCTATGCACTCTTTGAATCTCTTTTTTGAGGTTGACATCCGGCCTGTCTAGCAAGACCCCCTCTCTTAACAGTTTACAAACGAAGCCCTGCATGTCTCCTTTTTCTGTCCCTTCCGGGATATTTAGTAATCTCAGGTTATTTCGCCTAGAATGGGTTTCCAGTATTTCCAGGTCCTCTTGCAGTGTCTTATTTTGTACTTTCAGGGCCTTAATGTCTCGGGAATTATGGCCCACCACTACTGACAGTTCTTTCACATCTAGGGTTGCAGTACGCTCTGCGAGACTATCGAGTTTTTCCTCCAACACAACACATTTCTCCTGTATGTTTTTCTGGTTTACCTCTGAAATCTCGAATTTCTTAAGGATGTCCGACCTTAGATTCAGAATTATTTTTTCCAGAGAGGCTTCAGCTCACTCCCCGGAGTGGGGACTAGTCTCCTGGGGACACGGACTTGCTTCGGCAGATGCATCTGTAGAACCTGGACCCTCCCTTTGACCTACCGGTTCCCATCCTCCTTCATCTAGGATTATCAATGGAGTAAAACTGTTAAAGATGGAAATAGAGGGTGGCTCGAGAGAGTAACTGGGGGAATATGGTGGCGGGCTGACGCCGGTCGCGGGAGCTCCCGAGCCGCGTAAGGCGTATAAGCTGGTTCTCAATCAGGCGACCATGCAAAACATCACAAAAAATGTACATGGGCTTACCTAATTAGGTTTTTTTCATTTTTTGACGCTGGGATTCAGCTGATGGGCTCTGGCGCAAGGCAGTCTCAGGACTCTCTGTGGGGCTTGGTGTCGGCCCTCCTGCGGAGCTCACGTACTGCAGCGGCCCAAGCTGGTTTCCGGGTGGGCTCCGGCAGAGTCAGCACAGTTGGGGGCACAGCAGGTGATAGGCAGCTCCTCGAAGAGGGGAGGCAGAGAGGAAGCTCTGTGTTTTCGGAGGAGCGCAGGAGCTGCTTGACGAAACTCAGTTCAAGGAGGCAGAGGAAGGCATGGGAGAAGGGCATTGGTACTGGCAGCGCACAGGAGCAGCAAACATTGATGGAAAGGAATTTTCCTCCTCAGGTATTGTTAGTATCTCGGGGGCACTCTAGGGGGGCTGAAGGGGAAGGAGGAAGTTTGGGAGGAGGTTCTTTTCAGCACAGTTCTGAGGGTATAGCAGAAAGGGTCTCCCCAACGGATGCACGACTCCCATCACAAATAAAAAACAGATACCCATTAAGATCTGTACCTGAGAAGAAGGTAAAGAGCCTAAGGCAAGGCCTAAAGAGAGGCCTGCAAATAAGGCGTTTGCAGTGGTTCCTATAAAACAAAACAGTGAAAAGTTCAGGAAGACCCAAACACTGTGGACCAAAAGAAGGCTCTGCTTTTCTTAAACCCACTCCTTAGCTTACCTCTTATTTTAAAATCAAAGAGCAGGCTAAAACTGCTGTACGGGTTCAGGGAGGAGATGGGACAGGAGGCCAAGACCGGGATACATTGCTGGGCACCAATTGGCTGTTTCTGCCCATAGGAGATGTAAATACATTGAAGTAATGGGATTTCTGCTAACACAACAGATGCTAATTGCGGTCATCGAGGAGCTTAAAGACATACTGGACAACGGTGGTTCTACTGCAATTTTGCTCCTTGACCTAAGCGCGGTGTTCAACACTGTAGACCATACCACCTTGAGAGATAGGCTCAGGGAAGTGGGAATTCAGGACAAAGCCCTGGACTGACTTACATCCTTTTTAGAGGACAGATCCTACCAGGTTATGGAAAATGCTTGTTTTCTGATAGTCTGCCATCCATATGTGGAGTGCCGCAGGGATCGTCCCTCAGCCCCACCCTATTTAATGTTTACATTCAACAGCTGGAAACAATTGCGCAGGAGTTCGGTTTCTCGGCTGTCTCTTATGCAGACGATACTCAGTTGGTGGTTTCCTTGGTCAATGGGCTGAACCTTGAACATCAACAAATGGTACCCTGCCTGGAAAGAGTGACCAATTGGATGACAAACTGCTGCTTGAAACTGAACGATGATAAAATGGAACTGATGATTCTAGGGAACATGGTCATACCCAAACCATTGGACAGCTGGCTGAACTGCATGAGCAACCCACCAGATCCCTAATCCCCCATAAACAATCTGGGAATGTGGTTGGATAGAGCCCTCACAATGGACCACCAAACCAAAAAACTGGCTGGCATCTGCTCCAGTCTACTTAGAATGATCAGAAATATATTAGCACTCATCCCAGAGTATCTATGAAAAGAATGACTGACAATCAATCAATCAATCAATCACGGCATTTATAGAGCGTGCTACTCACCCGGGAGGGTCTCAAGGCGCTGGGGGAGGGGGTAAGTTACTGCTCGAACAGCCAGGTCTTGAGCTGCTTCCTGAAGGAGAGATGGTCCTGGGTTCGCCGAAGGTGAGTGGGGAGGGAGTTCCAGGTCTTGGCTGCCAGGTAGGAGAAGGATCTTCCTCCGGCGGTGGCTCTGCGGATGCGTGGTACGGTGGCGAGGGCGTGGCTGGTTGATCGTAGCTGGCGGGTGGGCGTGTAGAAGGTCATGCGGTCGTTGAGGTACTTGGGGCCCAGGTCGTGGAGGGCCTTGTGTGCGTGGGTGAGGAGTCTGAGCGTGATTCTCTTGCTGACGGGGAGCCAGTGCAGGTCTTTCAGGTGTCCGGTGATGTGGCTGTGCCGGGGGATGTCCAGGATGAGTCGTGCGGAGGCGTTCTGGATGCGCTGGAGTCTTTTTTGAAGTTTGGCTGTGGTTCCGGCGTAGAGGGTGTTCCCATAGTCCAGTCGGCTGGTGACGAGTGCCTGGGTGACGGTCTTCCTGGTTTCAGTGGGGATCCATCTGAAGATCTTGCGGAGCATGCGCAGGGTGTTGAAGCACGAAGATGAGACGGCGTTGACTTGTCTGGTCATCGACAGGGAGGAGTCCAGGATGAAGCCCAGGTTGCGTGCGTGGTCCGTTGGCTTGGGCGCGGTGCCCAGGGCCGGGGGCCACCAAGAGTCGTCCCAGGCGGAGGGTGATGAGCCCAGGATGAGGACTTCCGTCTTGTCTGAGTTCAGTTTAAGGCGGCTGTTCCTCGTCCAGTCGGCGACGTCTCTCATCCCGTCGTGTAGGTTGGCTCTGGCGGTGGTGGGGTCGTTGGTGAGGGAGAGGATCAGCTGGGTGTCGTCGGCGTAGGAGATGATGTTGAGGTTGTGTTGGCGTGCGATGGCTGCGAGGGGGCTCATGTAGACGTTGAAGAGGGTTGGACTGAGTGAAGATCCTTGTGGAACGCCGCAGATGACTTCGGTGGCCTCGGATCTGAACGGGGGAGGCGGACTCTCTGGGTTCTTCCGGCGACGAACGAGATGATCCATTCCAGTGCTTTCTCTCGGATTCCGATGTTGCTGAGGCGCTTCACTAGGGTGCGGTGGCAGACGGTGTCGAACGCCGCGGAGAGGTCCAAGAGGATGAGGGCTGCTGTTTCCCCGTTGTCGGTTAGGGTTCTGATGTCGTCGGTGGCTGTGATAAGGGCGGTCTCGGTGCTGTGGTTGGCCCGAAACCCGGACTGCGAGGGGTCGAGGGATCCATTCGTCTCGAGGAAGGCGGCAAGCTGTCTGTTGACGGTCTTCTCGATGACTTTGGCCGGAAACGGAAGGAGCGAGATGGGACGGTAGTTCTTGAGGTCTGTGGGGTCCGCCGTTGGTTTCTTCAGGAGGGCAGTAAGCTCGGCGTGCTTCCAGCTCTCCGGGAAGGTGGCAGTGTGGAAGGAGGAGTTGATGATGTCCCGGAGATGGGGTGCGATGGTGGCGTCGGCTTTGTTGAAGACGTGGTGTGGGCAGGGGTCGGTTGGTGATCCGGAGTGGATGGAGTTCATCGTGCGGGTGGTGTCTTCGGTGCTGATCGGGGTCCAGTTGCAGAGGGTGGTGGTGGCGGGCGTTGGTTCGGCGGTAGGGTGTGTGGTCTGTGCGTCGAAGCTGTTATGTATGTCGGTGATCTTGCGGTGGAAGAACGCGGCGAGTGAGTTGCAGAGGTCTTGCGAGGGGGTGATGTCGTTGTTTCCGGCGCTGGGGTTGGAGAACTCTTTGACGATGCTGAAAAGTTCCTTGCTGTCGTGGGCGTTGTTGTCCAGTCGTTCTTTGAGTGCCGACTTCTTGGTGGCACGGATCATCTGGTGGTGTTTGCGGGTGGCGTGCTTGAGGGCGGTCCTGTTGTCTGTGGTCTGGTCGAGTCGCCAGGCTTTCTCGAGAGTGCGGCAGTTCTTCTTGGATTCCTTGAGTTCGTTGGTGAACCAAGGGGTTTTCTTGCTTCCGGGTCTGCTGGGAGGGTTTTTAGTGGTGCGAGGTCGTCGGCGCAGGCGGTCAGCCACTTGGCGAGGTTGCTGGCTGCTTCGTTTGGGTCCGTTGTGTTGGTGGGTGTGTTCTGGCTGAGGGAGGCGGTGAGCTGCTCGGCGGTGATCTTGCTCCAGCTCCGGCGGGGAGCCTGTTGCGGGTGGTGGTGGGTCGCAGTCTTTCTGAAGCTGAAGTGGACGCAGCTGTGGTCGGTCCAGTGGAGTCCGGTGGCGTGGCTGAAGGAGATGTGCTTGCAAAATATCGAGTACTAAAATATTGAGTTACAAAAATATCGTGACAAAAATATCGAAGTCAAGAATATCGACATCCTATCTACATAATGGTAAGTACAAAAATATCGAGAAAAAATATCGATGTCAAAAATATCGTACAAAATATCGTTTTTTTAAATCTTAAAAAAATAGTGTAAAATAAAGTAAATAATACATATAATTAAAATAAACATAGTTAAAAATATTTAAAAATGTTTAAAAATTAATAACTAATACATATGTTAAAATAAATTAAACATATACATATGAAATATAATATATATACTTAATAATATTCATAAATAATTAATTTAATAACTTGTAAATTATTAAAACATTTTATAAATTATAAATACATATATACACAAACAAAAATAACATAAAATAATTATAAAAAATATATATAACAAATTAAAAAACTACACTACTACTAATATTTTTTAAATTAATTATACACAACATTAACTAAAACAATACAACATTAACTAAAACAATACACAAAAATATTGGATAGCAGAGGGAAAAAAATTACTATTCTCACTCCGAAGACTGCAACAGTAGGGAAAGTGTTGGATAGCGTAGGGGTAAAAATTACTATTCCCACTCCAGAGAGTGCAACAGTAGGGAAAACGTTGGATAGCGTAGGGGTTATAATTGCTATTCCAACTCCAGAAAGTGCAACAGTAAGGAAAGTGTTGGATAGCGTAGGGGTAAAAATTACTATTCCAACTCCAGAGAGTGCAACAGTAGGGAAAGCGTTGGATAGCGTAGGGATAAAAATTACTATTCCCACTCCAGAGAGTGCAACAGTAGGGAAAGTGTTGGATAGAGTAGGGGTAAAAATTACTATTCCAACTCCAGAAAGTGCAACAGTAGGGAAAGTGTTGGATAGAGTAGGGGTAAAAATTACTATTCCCACTCCAGAGAGTGCAACAGTAGGGAAAACGTTGGATAGCGTAGGGATTATAATCGCTATTCAAACTCCAGAAAGTGCAACAGTAGGGAAAGTGTTGGCTAGAGTAGGGGTAAAAATTACTATTCCAACTCCAGAGAGTGCAACAGAGGGGAAAGCGTTGGATAGCGTAGAGGTAAAAATTACTATTCCAACTCCAGAGAGTGCAACAGTAGGGAAAGTGTTGGATAGCGTAGGGGTAAAAATAACTATTCCCACTCCAGAGAGTGCAACAGTAGGGAAAGTGTTGGATAGCGGAGAGGTAAAAATTACTATTCCAACTCCAGACAGTGCAACAGTAGGGAAAGCGTTGGATAGCGTAGGGGTAAAAATTAATATTCCCACTCCAGAGAGTGCAACAGTAGGGAAAGTGTTGGATAGAGTATGGGTAAAAATTACTATTGCAACTCCAGACATTCCAACAGTAGGGAAAGTGTTGGATAGCGTAGGGGTAGAAATTACTATTCCCACTCCAAAGAGTGCAACAGTAGGGTAAGTGTTGGATAGCGAAAGGGTTAAAAGTACTATTCCCACTCCAGTGAGTGCAACAGTAGGGAAAGTGTTGGCTAGAGTAGGGGTAAAATGTACTATTCCAACTCCAGAGAGTGCAACAGTAGGGAAGGTGTTGGATAGCGTAGGGGTAAAAATTCCTATTCCCACTCCAAAGAGTGCAACAGTAGGGAAAGTATTGGATAGCGTAGCGGTTAAAAATAACATGCTTATCAATTAAATACATTTTTGAAATTAAATAATAATTTATTAATAAATTAACAATAAATTAATTATAAATACCAATAAATTAAAATTAAAAATTACTTAAATAACATTAAATTACTTCCCACCCTATTCCCCAATAAACACACAACCCACTCTGCATAAAATGTAATACAATTAATATAATTATCAATTAATCAATTAATATAAATGAATTACCAAATAATATTTAATAAACAATAAATTAATTACCAATATCAAAAAATTAATAATTAATACAAATTAATTGCCAATTAATAATTAATTGACAATAAATTAATTATCAGTACCAATAAATATTAATAAATAATTACTTAATTATAAAAAATGTCTTCCCACCCTATTCCCCTATAAACACACAACCCGCTCCTAAACTAAATTAACACAATTAATATATTTATAAATAATTAAAGTAATAAAAATTAATTACCAATTAATAAACAATAAATTAATTATCAATATCAAAAATTAAAAATTATTAATTTATTTATTATAATTAATTTACTTACAACCCTATTCCCCAATAAACCCACAACCCGCTCCAATACAAATTAACACAATTAATATAATTAGCAATTAATCAATTAATAAAAATTAATTACCAATTAATAATTCATTAACAATAAATTAATTATCAATACCAATAAATAAAAATTAATAATTACTTAATTACAAATAAATTACTTCCCACCCTATTCCCCTATAAACCCACAACCCGCTACAGAACTAAAATGCAAAAATTAATTAAAAATAATTAATAATTTCTAAAAATTATGATTTAATTTACTATAATTAAATTACTTCCCACCCTATTCCCCTATAAACCCACAACCCGCTACGGTACTAAAACACAAAATGTACTTTAAAAAAAATTACTAACTTCTAAACAATTAATACATATATTTTTTTTAAAATACAAAACATGTAGAACACATACATATAAAATACATACTAAAATACATAACACTAACATAAATATCGATATTATTAACATCGATATTTTTGCTATCGATATTACTAACTTCGATATTTCCAAAAACGATATTTCTTACCTTCAGGTCGATATTCTGGTCACCGATATTCTTGATGTTGATATTCTGTCCCTACGATATTTGCAACTCGATATAAATGTAGGTCGGAATAAAAACTCGATATTTTGACTGCTTACCCTATGAAAAACGGTGATTCAAGCCTGGATAGTCTCCCGTTTGGATTAAAGTAACTCTCTCTATGTGGGCTCACCAAAATATGTAATAAAAAGACTCCAGGTAGTACAAAATGCTACAACAAGGCTTCTCCGCAAACTCCCAAATAATGACCCAGTAAGCAAGGTTTTGAAACAGCTCCACTGGCTGCCTGTTGAAGAAAGGATTAAGCTCAAATCTCTTTGCATTGCACGTAAGGCAATAAAGAATAAAGGTCCACCTAAACTTAGAGGTCTGGTCTCTCCCTATGCCCCAACCAGACTCCTATGATCGTCTCAACAACACCTTCCTAGCACTACTAGAATTAAAAGAGCGAGTTCGAGTGGAAGATCATTTGCACACCTGGCACCAAAGTTATGGAATGGTCTGCCACTCGGAATAAGACTACTAGAAGAAGAACTCACTTTTAGAAAAAAACTCAAGACCTGGTTGTTCCCCCAGTAACCTGTTTACCAAGTATAGTCACCCAGTATAGCACTCATCAGCATGGGGAAGCCCTCGGGTAGCCGTGTGCTTTACAAATCGTAAACATAAACATAAACACATAAACATAGAATTAGGAATTCCATGCAGCAAATGCACCTACTTATGTGGTAAGGTCCAGATGGATAAGTGCCAATTCCCGCATTAGATAAGCAGTGGAAAAGCTGCCACATAGTCATTTGTAAGGGTAATGCTCATGGAAGATGCTTGTGACACCCACAAAGTCAGAACATAGTGGTTGTCAACAAGCAATGTCCAGAAAAACAATGGCGGACCTCTAGTTCCGCGCCTCACGCCAGTACCAAGTTTGTGGTAATCCTGCGCAATCAACCCCAACGCCAGCCGTTGCTTGACGTTCCTGTGCTCCAGATCCAAAGTTGTAATTTAAGAAATGGGGGTGCGCCAGGTCATGAAGTCCAATAGCCAAGTAATGGTTTAAAAATATACTTCTTTATTTCAAATTTGTAATTCAGCAAAACGAAACACTCAGCCAACGCATTTCATTCCCACACAGGGAACTTCATCAGGGCAACGAAATGAACGCTGGTTTGTACTGGCTCGGATGGCCAATGGGTAAGTTCTGATGTGACATATACTGTAGGTACTCCCCGTTATGACTCCAGACTCAGTACACACGAAGATTCAGACCGGACGACTCGTCGCAGAGATTTCCATATGCAGGACTTATCATACCTGCTGGGTTTTTTTTATCTGTTCCAGCATATCACACTGGATTTTAATATATTTTGTCTCTCCGGATGTTTGGATTATGACATTTTTTACATAACAGGTCTCTACAATCACGCCTGTGAATCTAGGAATAGCATTGGGGAATACCCACGGTACCTTTCACATTTGAAATCTACGCATCGGCACTTTGATCTAGTACAACCTTAAAAATATAATTTTTGGGTCTATTTAATTGCACGCGTACTGAGTCTGGAGTCATAACGGGGAGTACCTACAGTATATGTCACATCAGAACTTACCCATTGGCCATCCGAGCCAGTACAAACTAGGGTTCATTTTGTTGCCCTGATGAAGTTCCCTGAGTGGGAATGAAACGCGTTGGCTGAGTGTTTCGTTTTGCTGAATTACAAATTTGAAATAAAGAAGTATATTTTTATACCATTACTTGGCTATTGGTTGTCAACAAGCATTTTACATTCAATTCACATCCTTTAAACAGTAATAAAGACAAAATGCCAGTAAGTGAGTTTTCAGATTGGAATATGGCAAGTAACACTCCAATTTAACAGTGGTGTAAAGTAAGGGCTTTTTCTTCAAGGAGTATATTTTAATTATTAGACATTTGTCAACCTTTGATGGGATTTCCAACTGCTTTGTGACTTTGAGCTGAGATGTGCAAATTACTTGAACTATGAGTGTTGATTAATATTAGATATTTTCAATACATGGATTTGCCCTCGTAAAATGATTTCTGTGAGAGTAAACCTTCTCCAAGGGTTGTTGAAAAGACATTTGTGAGCAGGAAGATACTCAGTAATTTTTGCACAACTACAAATTATTGTAATTGTATGTATTCACAAACGTTTCCAAGACCTATTTCTGCCTTGGACACAGTTTCATAATTACGCCTGTAAAGGGCAGCATAAAGCTCTGCTTCCCAAGTGGGAGAGATGAAGAAACATCCCAAAATTGGTGGTGGCATTGAAGAAGAAGGTGCTTTTCCACAGGGATTTTTTCCACATTGATTTTAAATAAAAACATTATAAAGTCTATTCAACCTTCTGCTCATAGTTGATCAATAAGGGGGTTTGCGAGATGATGGGAGAGTGTGGTGGGGTGGGTTTTCTACACCCTCCCTGGTTAATTAAAAAACATAGTCTAAAGGAAAAGAGCCATATTGTCAAATAGCTTCATACTCTTCACTTAGTATGCCAGGTTGTTTTGCTGACTGATCACCATGGTTTTGCGCCTTTATTGTGGGTGAGTCTCACTACCCAAGTCTCACTCACTGCAATTTCATGGTAATTGAACTGTGCATGTTTACAGCCAGTGACTGCCTTTTAAGATAAGGCTACTGTGACTCAGTTAGGGTAAGGGGCACTGGGGTGGTTACACATGACTACATGTGCACACGTGTGTGTAAGTTTGCAGGCTGCACGTGAAAGACTACAGTCTTGCGGAGCGTGGTAGCTGCACACAGGTAACATGCCTGTGGCAGTTTTAATCTGCAAATTTGACCATATTTGACTAAACCTTCCTTTTATATATTAGTAAGTCGCTCATAAAAAGGCCTTATTGCCCATAAAGGCAGGGTGCATGATGTTAAAAAGTAGAACATATAGAAATTAATGATGAAAATGTCCTTACAGTGAAACATGATTTTCACTGTAGTAAGACTGGCTGCTGTCAAAGGAAATCATTGGGCCACATTGTTACATTTTTTAAATACTAAATTTGGATTGGTAGGAGCTAGAAAAATGTTTCTTCCACTTATTTTTATTGTGATTTAAAACCCTCTTTAATGGTAAAGTTAGGTTTTAGAAATGCCACTTTGATATTTGATATTTCCCTGCCTAACCTTTCTGGGGATTTTTGTGAGTGGCCAGCTGCCCTGGCCAGCTCATGGTTTCCCCACTGGGAAATGTGTATTGGAGCCAGGCTGTGGACAAAAAAGTCTTGGGTGCAGAGGGGAGTGGTCTTACTGACAGGAAGGCTGGGGAAGAGATGAGCCCTGCCCTGATTGCACATCAAGGGATTCTGCACCAGCACACAAAAAGTAACCTGACACCCAGCCAGGCCCTGCTTTTTGTTTCACTATCCAGAAGAGGGAAGAACTGACCAGAACCAGTTTGGGAGGGAGACAAAGAGTTTATCCCCCCACCCAATGGCTGGCACTGGGTATAAAATTGGCACCCTCAGAACTTAAAATCAGAACACTCCTAGACCTGAGAAGATTTAGAAGGAGGACTGCCCTGTTGTCTGAAGAAGGAAGATTGGACCTGCTTACCTTGAACTCGGGACTCCTTAAGTGGCTCCTAGGGTCAGTTGTTTGAACTACAGGGACATAACAAGCTTTGGACACAAAAACGTTCCATGCTTTCCAATGGGTTGGGACCCAGTTGGACCTGACCTGGTCCCCTCTGCTGGCCTCTGTGAGAGTGAGTACTGACCCCCAAGTGCTGTCCTCAAGGTCTTTGACTTAGCTGGAGTCAGAGTGTATGTCTCCCTGCTTACCTGAAAGTCTTACTGGACCCAACGCAGAGTTTTGCAGACAGGTGCAGAGTAACCCTGGGCGGGTAACTTTGCTCCGCCAGCGGAGTTTGCGGAGATTTGCCTACTCCGCGCTCTGTGGTGAACGCGGAGATAGGGAAAACTCAAATCCGTGGGGGAGCGGAGTTAGCCGCTCCCTCCCCCCTTCCAAATACTTTAAAAATAATAAAAAGAAGGCACTTACCTGTGTTTCTGCTGCCTCCCCTGCCTGGCCGCTCTCCTTCCTGCTCCTCTCGCGTCCTTTTTCATTAAAAAAAACTACGTTGTACATCTTGCGAGTGCGCATCCGCACGCGCAAGGCGTACAACATAGTGTTTTTCCAATGAAGAAGGATGCGAGCGGCGAGGAGCAGGAAGGAGAGCGACCAGGCAGGCGGCTGCGACACTGGTAAGTGCCTTCTTTTTATTATTTTTAAAGCATTTGAGACGGGGGAGAGCGAGGAGGGAGCGGAGCGGAGCTATGCACCGCTCCACTGAGTTTTTTTCAAACTCCGTGGAGCTACGCGTAGAGGCACTACTCCAGCTCCGCCCACCCTTAGTGCAGAATCTCGTATTACAGCACCATGCAGATCCTGATCAGTGGCTTCACTGGACCCAATGCAGAATAACACAGAGTTTCGTATTGTAGCACTGTGCAGCTCCTGATCACCAGCTTCAGCAGACTCGACGCAAAGTGACGCAGAGAAGCGCATCACAGCACTGCACAGTCCTCACATAAACGTCAGAAGGTAAAGCTCCAGTGGGACGAAAGTGGACCTTTACCCAGCCTATGTTCCATCGTGGTCAACCTGAACTTGCAACTTGGTCCCGAACTGGTGCAACAAGATACTCACAGTTGAAACTACGCTTCTTTTAGCGCTATTTTTACTTAAAACCTAAAACACTCAAATTTCTGGTAGTACTGATTGGACTTTTGTTGTTTTGGTGTCATTTCATTTATTAAAATGTTCTCTATTTTTCTAGATTGGTTTGGGGATTTTTCTTGTATTTTCACTTTATTACTGCTTGATTGTTGCAAAAATACTTTACACAGTGCTCTAAGTTAAGCCTGACTGCTTTGTGACAGGCTACAGGATGATTAAGCACAGGTTTGTTTATTGGCATTTGTGGTTCATGCTGACAAGGATTGTATTTCTCATTTGAAGTGAGTTCTCGCTCACTTCAACCAATAATTCTATTTCTTTCATTTTGAATGAAATATTTAAGAATTTAAGACGAACAATTCACTTTCAAGGAATGGTAGTGCTTTTTATTATAAATGATTAGTAAAATGTACTGTTGTTTGTATCTTTGTTCAAACTATAAAAACAATTGTTCTCAAGTGAAACAAAGTTCGGACTTAAATTAAAATGACAGTTTATAAAAGAAAGCAACTGTTCTATTTTATATTGAGCTCCTTCTACCACAGCATGAGAAAGTGATCGTTGTAGTTGTCAGCACTTATATTCATTTTGCTATGCTAGAGTGACCAGTAACAACAATACTTTAGTTAATGTGTTCACAGATGTTAACATAATGAAAAAAGTATTAAATTATTGTCCGAAAATGAATAGAATTTATAGAGTGTCATGTTTAATACTCAAAACCATACATTATTCTGCTATAGAGTATAAACTGAGACTTTTGCTATTTTTCCCAGGAAATAGCTTTGCAACTACAGTTTAGAGGTAATCTACTTTGACACTGCTTATTTGCTAGACTAATTCTTCCTATTGGACTTCAGAAATTGATTTTGTACGCGGTGAATAGTATCTTGATAGAAAGGGAATGCATGAATGTGTGCTTAGAAGTTTAAGAACCTTTCCTTATTCTGTGGGTTCATAACATTAACAACAATGTTGAACATTTTGTTATTAAGGGTAATCATCATATGGTGTTATAAAAATGGCATCATTAGTAGTAGCAGGAGCAAGAGTGTTATGCTTATTAATGTTAATATGGTCCATACGGTAAATAACAATATTATTTATTTTATTGATTTATATTCACAAGAGCATTGTTTTCATGATAATAATGCGAATATTTTGTTGTGGTGAAGTTAATCTAATTAACAATACTATTACTACTGCTACAACAACTACTAATAATGATAATAAAATAATTATAAAAATAATAATTAAGATTATAATCAACACATGTTAATATTATTATTATAGAGAAGTTATCGCATTGCATTTTGTGGTACATAAAGTAGGACCACAGTGGTATTACTTACTTATTTCAAAATGTTATTCACAAACCTATTGTGTGGAAATCTCCACGTCCATCTCTTCTATATTTTCTGTGGGGCGATCTCTGAACCTATAAGATTGCTATTTAGTGGTAAATGTGGGAAGCACTCGGGGGAGCGGTGGGAAAATGGGAAATATCTACCAGTAATGGTAGGGGGTTATGGAGGGATAAGGAGAGGGTTAGGGAGGGGTAAGATGGAGTTTATGGATGGACATACTAATACAAACACCCATCCACAAAAGAGTAGGGCCATTGTTATTCACAAACTGCACTTCTAAATTCATTACTGTCCTAAAGGGAACAAAACTGTAGTAAATATACGCCAGCCAAGCCTTGGAGTAAGCTTAGCACCACACAGGGAGACTCACAGGCACTGCAACGCACTCTCATAAAAAAATGGAGGCTAAGACTTAATATAACACCCCATATTAACTAATGTTAAAATAATTAAATTATTCTGAATTTTAAATTAGGAGGGCTATTCACAAAGGTAAACTTATATTTGAGTACATCTACACATGTTAGTTTACTCTTACACTTTTTAGTAAATTTACTACTTTGGGCTATTATGATTTACAAATGCAGATTTACTACAAAGTGTAGGCTTACATGTCTCCACCCCCTGAAACCAGGGGTGGAGCCAAATTTACATTTATAAAACTGCTATTTGTAACTTTTCACAAATAGATGGAGATCTCCTCCACTATGGTCAATCAATCAGGGAAATTATAAGCTCACTACTCACCCGTGAGGGTCTCAAGGCCCTGTGGGGTAGGGGGAGCAGCTCTGGTCCTTCTAAGAGCCAGGTCTTGAGGGTCTTCCTGAAGATGTGCAGGGTGGGGGCACATCTAATGTTGATCGGCAGCTCGTGGCTGGTCTTGGCTGCGATGTAGGAGAAGGTTCTTCCACCCGTTCTTGGTCTGAGGATGCGCGGGGGTTCAGCGAGGGCGAGGTCGGCGGATCGGAGGTTCCTCTTGGGTACGTAAAAGGAGATTCTGTCGTTGAGATATTGGGGTCCGGTGTTGTGGAGGCATTTGTAGGCGTGGGTGAGTATCTTGAAAGTTACTCTGTTATCGACGGGGAGCCAGTAGAGGTTACGCAGGTGCGTGGTGATGTGTTTGTGTCGAGGAATGCCGAGGACGAGTCTGGCTGCGGTGTTCTGTATGGTCTGGAGTTTGAGGAGCAGCGACTTGTTGATCACGGCGAGGAGGGCGTTTCCGTAGTCCAGTCTGCTGGTAATGATTCCGTGGGTGACGGTCTTCCTTGCTTCGGGGGGATCAATTTGAAGGTCTTTCAGAGGATGTGGAGGGTGTTGAAGCAGGTGGAGGCGACGGCGTTGACCTGCTGGGTCATGGAGAGGGATGAGTCGAGTATGATGCTGAGGTTTCAGGCATGGTCCGTGGGGGTGAGGGGGCTGCCGAGGGCGGTGGGCCACCAGGAGTTATCCCATGCAGAGGGGGAGGGTCCGAGGACGAGGACCTCTGTCTTCTCCGAGTTGAGCTTCAGGCAGCTGCTGCTCATCCAGGATGCAACGTCTTTCATTCCTACCTGGAATTTGAGTCTGGTGGTGATGTGGTCCTTGGTGAGGGAGAGGATGAGCTGGGTGTTGTCGGCGTAGGATACTGTGCTGAGTCTGTGCTGTCTGACGATGGCGAAGAGGGGGGCCATGTAGATATTGAAGAGCATGGGGCTGAGTGATGATCCTTGGGCTACTCCGCAGTTGATTTCTGTGGGTTCAGAGAGGAAGGGAGGAAGTCTGATTCTTTGGGTTCTGCCAGCGAGGAAGGAGCAGAGCCAGTCGAGGGCAGCTCCCTGTATGCCGGCTTTGTGGAGTCTGGCGGCGAGTGTGCGGTGGGAGACGGTGTCGAAGGCTGCAGAGAGGTCCAGTAGGATCAGGGCTGCGGTGTGTCCTTGGTCGAGGAGGTTGTGGATGTCATCTGTGGTGGCGAGTAGAGCGGTCTCAGTGCTGTGATTGCTGAGGAATCCGGATTGGGATGGGTCGAGGATAGAGTTTTCTTCGATGAATTTCGTTAGTTGGATGTTGATGGTCTTCTCTGTGACTTTTGCCTCGAAGGGGAGGAGGTATATGGGTCGGTAGTTTTTGAGGTCCGTGTGATCTGCTGAGGGCTTCTTGAGTAGGGGTCTGACTTCTGAGCGTTTCCAGTCAGCGGGAAAGATGCTGGGTTTGAAGGAGGCGTTGATGGTGCGTTGTAGTTCTGGAGCGATGGCGGCGGCTCTGTGAAAAATGTGTGGGGGGCAGGGGTCCATGGGGGCTCCTGAGTGGATGCCTTTCATGGTCGATGCGGTGTCTTCGGTAGTGACTGGGGTCCAGGAGGAGATGGTGGGCTGGCTGGCGTTGCTGGAGGATGGAGTGGTTTCGGTGTCAGGTGTCTGATCGTTGAAGTTGTCGTAGAGGCCCTTGATCTTCAGATGGCAATAGGAGCCGAGCTTGTTGCAGAGGTCCTGGGAAGGGGTGATGTCCGTGGTTTTGCTGGGGGGTTTGGTGAATTCCTGGATGATACTGAAGAGTTCCTTGGAGTTGTTGGAGTTGGCGAGGATCTTGTTCTGGATGAAGGTTCTTTTGGTGGATCTGATGCATTGGTGGTATTCTGTCATGGCGTTCTTGTAGGTGGTGCGGTCTTCAGAGGATTTGCTGTTTCTCCAGTTCTTCTCGAGACATCTGCAGGTGCGACTTGGAGGTCGGCGGTGAACCAGGTGGCCTTCCTGGGGCGCTGTCTGTCGGGGTTATGTAGGGGTGCGTGCTTGTCTGCGCAGTTGGAGATCCATCTGTGGAGTTCTTTGGCTGCGAGGTTGGCGTCGGTCAAGGTGGCAGGGGCATCGCCGTTGAGGGTGGAGTTGAGCTGCTCCTCGGTGATCTTGCTCCAGTTTCTTTGTGAAGGGCGGGGTGCAAGTTTGGGTGCTGTGGGTTTGTCGATGTGGAAGTGTATGCAGTGGTGGTCCGTCCAAGGGGGTTGTGTGGTGTGGATGTTGTTACCTCCTGCGAAGATGGGGTCGAGGGTGTGTCCTGCCTTGTGGGTGGGGGTGGTGATGAGTTGTTTCAGTCCGAGGTTGGCAAGGTTATCCAGGAGGGTGGCGGAGTAGGGGTCGCTGAGGTTGTCGAGGTGGAATTTGAGGTCTCCGATGAGTATGGAGTCCATGGAGGCGATGGCGTGGGGCGTGATGAGGTTGGCAATGGTGGTGGTGAACGCAGTTCGAGGTCCTGGAGGTCTGTAGGCGTGCTGTCTGACGATGTCGGTGAGGGGGGCCATGTAGATATTGAAGAGCATGGGGCTGAGTGATGATCCTTGGGGTACTCCGCAGTTGATTTCCGTGGGTTCAGAGAGAAAGGGAAGAAGTCTGTTTCTTTGGGTTCTGCCGGGGAGGAAGGAGCGGAGGCAGTCGAGGGCGTTTCTGGCAGTGAGTGTGCGGTAGGAGACGGTGTCGAAGGCTGCAGAGAGGTCAAGTAGGATCAGGGCTGCGGTGTGTCCTTGGTCGAGGAGGGTGCGGATGTCATCTGTGGCGGCGAGTAGAGCGGTCTCAGTGCTGTGGTTGCTGCGGAATCCGGATTGGGAGGGGTCGAGGATGGAGTTTTCTTCGATTAATTTTGTTAGTTGGATGTTGACGGTCTTCTCTGTGACTTTTGCCGCAAAGGGGAAGAGGGAGATGGGTCGGTAGTTTGTGAGGTCCGTGGGATCTTCTGAGGGCTTTTTGAGTAGGGGTCTGACTTCTGCGCGTTTCCAGTCGTCTGGAAAGATGCCGGTTTCGAAGGTGGCGTTGATGGTGCGTCGTAGTTCTGGAGCAATGGCGGTGGCTCTGTGAAAAATGTGCGGGTGCAGGGGTCCGTGGGGCTCCTGAGTGGATGCCTCTCATGGTCGATGCGGTGTCTTCGGTGGTGACTGGGGTCCAGGAGGAGATGGTGGGTGGACATTGGAGTTGCTGGAGTTGGCGAGGAACTTGTTCTGGATGAAGGTTCTTTTGGTGGATCTGATGCATTGGTGGTATTCTGTCATGGCGTTTTTCTAGGTGGTGCGGGCTTCCGAGGATTTGCTGTTTCTCCAGTTCTTCTCGAGACGTCTGAAGGTGCATCTAGATTCTTAGCGGTCGGCAGTGAAGCAGGTGGCCTTCCTGAGGAGCTGTCTGTGAGGGTTATGTAGGGGTGCGAGCTCGTCTGAGCAGCTGGAGATCCATCTGTGGAGTTCTTTGGCTGCGAGGCTGGCATCGGTCGAGGTGGCGGGGGCATCGCGGTGGAGTTGAGCTGCTCTTCAGTGATCTTGCTCCAGTTTCTTAATGGAGGGCGGGGTGCAAGTTTGGGCGCTGTGGGTTTGTCGATGTGGAAGTGTACGCAGTGGTGGTCCGTCCAAGGGGGTTGCGTGGTGTGGCTGAAGTGGATGTTGTTACCTCCTGCAAAGATGGGGTCAAAGGTGTGTCCTGCCTTGTGGGTGGGGGTGGTGACAAGTTGTTTCAGTCCGAGGTTGGCAAGGTTATCCAGGAGGGTGGCGGAGTTGGGGTCGCTGAGATTGTCTAGGTGGTAGTTGAGGTCTCCGATGAGTATGTAGTCCATGGAGGCGATGGCATGGGGCGCGATGAGGTCGGCGATGGTGGTGGTGAACGCAGTTCAAGATCCTGGTGGTCTGTAGGCGAGGATGCCCCTTAGGGTCGTTCTGGGGCTGGTCTGGATCTGGAAGTGGAGGTGTTCGGTGGTGGGCAGGCTGTTGCTCGAGCTGGAGGTCGTGAGTCGGAGGGAGCTCTTGTGTGCGATGGCAAGTCCTCCTCCTGGGTGGTTGGAGCGGTCCTTCCACTGGTTCTTGTATCCGTCGGTGATCGCAGTGGCGATGTCGGAGGCGGAGGTGTTGTTGGTCCAAGTTTCTGTGAAGAAGGTGACGTCTGGCGAGAGGGTGTCGAGGAGGTCCCAGATCTCTAAGGCGTGTCTGTGCATGGAGCGCACGTTGAGGAGGATGCACCTCAGGGCTTCGGAGGTGTTGGTGTTCGGGTGGGGGTGGGGGTGGTGGCCATGGGGGTACAGACGGTGATGAAGGTCTGGTGGCAGTGACGGCAGGAGAACTGGCCATGGGTGGTGCTCAGCATGGACAACTGGCAGTTGTTGTTCCTTCCTGGGTTGAGCGCGAGGAGGGCAGCTGAGTCATAGCGGAGTGTGGTTGGAGATACAGGGTCCCTGGCGCTGGTCGCGGTCGGGTCACAGACGGGCGCAGACTGGCTTGCCTTTGGTGCACTGGCGGCATGCCCGCTGCACGCAGCTGCCATTAAATAGGAAAGGGGAGGGAAGCGCAGCTCGGAGGTGGGAACCGGCAGGGGGAAGGGGCTGTGGGGCAGCAGCGGCAGGATAGGAAACGGGGACACAACAGGCCAAAAACAGAACAAGGCACACATACAAAAAACCAGAATAGAACCAGAAAAAGCACAGAACAAGGCGCAATAGCCAGATACAGACAGCAGAGAAAAAGGGCACAATACAGAACCTGGACAACAGCGGCCTCGAACACCTACCAGGGGGAGGTGAGCAGGGTCAGCTGCAGCGGCACAGACAGCGGAGCTGCTGGGGAGAGAGCAGGTCTCAGACCAGGAAGTCAGAGGTCTTGCTCGCGCTACCTCACAGCGGCCGCCATTAAATAGGGAGGGGGGAGGGAAGCGCAGTTGGGAGGCAGGAGCGGGAACCTGCAGGGGGGAGGGGCTGCGGGGGCTGCAGCGGCAGGAAAGGAAATGGGCACGGGGACACAACAGGCCAAAAACAGAACAGGGCACAAAAACAAAAAACCAGAACAGAACCAGAAACAGCACAGAACAAGGCGCAATAGCCAGATACAGACAGCACAAAAAAAGGGCACAATACAGAACCTGGACAACAGTGGCCTCGAACACCTACCAGGTGGAGGTGAGCGGGGTCAGCGGCAGTGGCACAGACAGCGGAGCTGCTGGGGAGAGAGTGTTGTGTAGTTCCTATATTACCTATACAGGATCTGCGTGTTTGGATAACCTAAACTGTGGGACTGGTGGCAGACTGATTCCGTGCACCCCCACCGGATACGTTAGCCTATCTGTATTAGCTAGCTCACAGTGCCACTATAATCTCCTCTTACCAAGGAGAGAATAGATTCTGGCAACCTCAGAACATGACAACCCTGATCCCTCAGAATCGTGGAAACAATATACTACCTTTCGCTCAGTCACTCGTGCTCACTTAGTTTGTCTCAGAGAGATACACAGAATAAACAGGCTGGGTGTTTTCAATAAGTATTTATTGAACAGTTGTTATTCTAGTGTAGAATAGATGAGCTGCAATAACCATTAGACAGTAGCAGAGATATATGATTAGCAATATTACGAAAGTAAAGGGATGGTATAGTTCTACCATCTTGCAGAAATCATGAATATATACATCTACATAAAACACATGATAAAAATGCGTACTCCTACGATGCCTCCCTAACTAGATGTACCTAAATGTACCTAGCATCTGTGTAGGTGTTGTGCCAAGAATCACTCTAGGATCTAGCCAACCCCATTACATGAGAATGGGAGAATATGGGACCCCGTCCTGGTCTCGAGTTGGACACCCCGCTGGAGCGTCTGCATGCAGGAACCTCAGCGTCTCTGGTCAGTCGGGAAGTCTCGGTCTCCTCTGTCCTTCCAAGCAAGATGTGATGTATATATACCCATAGGTCTCCCCAGGGGTCCTACCTTGCTGTGTTACTGTGTCGGCCTAAAGGATGACGTTGGGCCTGAACTTTATACAGAGATATTATACAGGAGATGTTCGTCCTGCTGTGCTTCCATGAAGCCTCATGCATAATGTATGAGATTCGAACTAGGGGGAAATCCGCTTTCTGAATGCAGTGTCATATCTAGGTAAAAGGTCAGTCCCTAAGAACCGTTATGTGTGTAATGTAGGGAAGAATATAGGTGAAAGGTTGCAATGTTACCTGCGCCTATATAGGGTACCTATATCGAATATAACAAAAGCAGGTGTCAGACCAGGAGTTCAGAGGTCTTGCTCGCGGCCGCCATTAAATAGAGAAGGGTGGAGGGAAGCGCAGCTGGGCAGCGGGAGCGGGAACCAGCAGGGGAGAGGGGCCACGGGGGCAGCAGTGGCAGGAAAGGAAATAGGCACGGGTACACAACAGGCCAAAAACAGAACACTACAGGCCAAAAACAGAACAAGGCACACAAACAAAAAACCAGAACAGAACCAGAAACAGCACAGAACAAGGCGCAATAGCCAGATACAGACAGCAGAGAAAAAGGGCACAATACAGAACCTGGACAACAGCGGCCTCGAACACCTGCAAAGTGGAGGTGTGCGGGACAGCAGCAGCAGCACAGACAGCGGAGCTGCTGGGGAGAGAGCAGGTCTCAGACCAAGAGGGCAGAGGTCTTGCTCACGCTCCCTCACAGCGGCCGCCATTAAATAAGGAAGGGGGAGGGAAGCGCAGCTGGGAGGCGGGAGCGGGAACTGGCAGGGGGGAAGGGCCACGGGGCAGCAGTGGCAGGAAAGGAAATGGGCACGGGGACACAACAGGCCAAAAACAGAATGCAACAGGCCAAAAACAGAACAAGGCACAAACACAAAAAACCAGAAACAGCACAGAACAAGGCGCAATAGCCAGATACAGACAGCAGAAAAAACTGGTACAATACAGAACCTGGACAACAGTGGCCTCGAACACCTACCAGTGGAGGTGAGCGGGGTCCGCGGCAGCAGCACAGACAGTGGAGCTGCAGGGGAGAGAGCAGGTCTCAAACCAGGAGGCCAGAGGTCTTGCTCTGGTGGAGATCTCTGCTACTGTGGTGGAGTGCACAGCAAAAGACACACAAATGATGTACAGAATGTTGAACAAATCAAACATTCACCAACCGTCAAGAGATCTGGGTTAAATCCACCAAGCCAGGTCATCCCTGGACCGAAAACAAGCATCCTGGGCCCGGTTTCGGTATATCACCCCTCATCACCCAGGCTACCTTAAATCCAGTGACACAGTGAGCGCAGGACCCATGTCTAGAGCATACCTGGCGCACTTAGGGCGAGAAAGTAAAAGACACACAAATGATGGACGGAATGCAAAACAAATCAAACATTCACCCCAGTCAAGAGATCTTGGTTAAACCTATTGTTCTTTTGCTCACCATGCCACCCCAGTTTAGACCCAGTCATATACAAATCAGTGTTGGTCCTGCTCCTTAACGGAACAGTCGAGCCCGAACTACCAAACCAGGTCCTCCCTAGACCGGAAACAGGCATGCTGGGACCTGTTACGTGGTATCACCCCTCATCAGCCAGGCTAGCTTTAATCCAGGGGCACAGTGAGCCCAGCGTACATAGGGTGAGAAAGCAAAAGGCACACAAATGATGGATGGAATGTGTAACAAATCAATCATTCACCCCCAGTCAAGAAATCTGGGTTAAATCCATCGTTCTTTTGCTCACCATGTCACCCTAGTTTAGACCCGGCAATATGCAAATCAATCTTGACCCAGCTCCTCATGGAACAGTCCAGCCCAAACTGCCAAGCCAGGTCCTCCCTGGACTGGAAACAAGCATCCTGAGACCAGTTTTGGGGTATCACCCCTCATCTAGCTAGCTTGAATCCAGTGGCACAGTGAGCCCGGGACCGACGTCTGGGCATACCCGGCGCACTTAGGTGAGAAAGCAAAAGACAGTGGGGTGCGCCACCACTATGGCGGAGATCTTTCTATAGGAAAGAATAGGAAACATGTTTAAAGTTTATTGAAGTTTACTAATTAAAAAAAATATATATATACATTTTATTTATTTTATTGCAAAATATAATATAAATACAAATAAATTAAAACATTTTTGCCTCTTCCTGTAGTTTTGTGAAGCGCATTTTGTAGTGTGTTAGTATTACTGTTGTTTAATAACAATAATACTTTTTATTTATTATTGTTATCATGATTATTGTTATTATTATTGTTGTTGTTGTTATTATTATTGTTGTTGTTGTTATCGTTATTATTATGATAAAAAAAATACACAGGCATTTCTACACTTATAAAACATGAGGTACTTATTATGGTGTATTTCAGTAATTTGCAAGATTCACAGCTGCACTACTATCCACCATATATCAAGGTTCCTATGTTTGACATTAGCACTGACGCACGTTAATAAAGTGATATTTAGTGTAACATTGTTACATCATCTTATTAAATTATTTACAGTCATTCGCAGCTTTATGTCACTCAACGTAAATTATTCATGGTGTCATTTCAACTCAAAATTTTCATAATTTCTGCTTTAGTCTGATTTAATCTAGACTGGGATTAACTCATCCCTGATTATGTAGTTTCTGTCTCTGGACTCTCTGTTCCACTCACACATCTTTTTGCTTTGCTTATGTCTCTTGGGTCTAGGCAATCTTGGTGAAGTGTTTTTCTCATTTGCCTCTTGAGTCTATCTTATAATGCTTTCAACTCCCGTTTTTTTATGTATTCTGATAAATATGTTTATGGACTGGATGGACCTCCTGTTTTTTCATTTCATTCTAATTGAAGTTCAGACTGTGATCTTATTCTCGCGCCGTTAGAAATAATTATTTGTATTTAGTCTCCCATTTGTGCTCATACAATTTTTACTTTTATATGTCAGTTTCTTTTTACAGCACCTCTATTATCAGTAAGGTGTATTGGACAATGACACATCCAACACTCTATGCTCAAATAAGAATATTATCAGGAACCCTCCCAAAACACCCGTGAGCATCTTCACTAAATTTCCCTCCTACGCATAAATAGGATATGCGCTAACCTTTCTAAGCACTACATTTTGAAGTACTGTTTCTACCACTTTGAGGTCTGTGCAAGAAATTAAGTGTAATGAAAACAAAAGTAGCTGGATCGCTATCTTACCTCTTTCTGCTCTTAATAGCATTCTTATGTAAAGCTTGGAATTCTCTCCTCTCCCTTTTATTAATTTCTCCATTCTTCTCCAGACTAGTTTCTTTATTTATTTTGTACATTTTAGTAAATTCATAATTCGATCAATAATACCATCTATACTGTAAATCAGAAAGTTATAAAATCCCATTTGAATACTTGCTTGTCAGAAGAGTGTATTTGTAATTGAAGTCATAAACGATTAAGCTACTAACAAAGAATACTTAATTCATCCACATTTAAAATTTTTAATATGAAGATAAATTTTACCAGTCAGTGCTGTATCTTTAATTTGTACCTATTTGTGATGAAACGGATTATAAATGCAATAAAGTGTTCTTAAAGAAATAGGCAAAAACAACTGCGGGGATATCAGAACACAATATTATGTTTGTTTCCACTCAATGAACTGCTAAAAAAAATTATTCATGATTCATGCTTAGTCATACTTTTCCATATGAAAGTTAAATGGTGAGCAAAACTTTCCCAAACCTCAAATATAGAACGGAAAGATCCTCGGGTATAGTAAGTACAGTTTTGAATATAGCACAGACGACATGATGCAAAAAAAACTCTTTTCATATTGCTAATGAATCTTAGGAGAAAGATGCAATTCATTTGCATTTGATTTCACAGAGAGAATGTGTGTGTACACAAAATGAGAGAATAGGCAAACTGACTTGCACGCACTCATTTTTCACTTGCAGAGATTTTGTGTTTACAGTTCTGCTAGATGGTGGACACAAATTCCTAGGCAACCTTCATTCATGGAAGTGTGCTATATTCTGTGCCTGGTTCTCTTCTCGTTCCCTTGAGAAGGCGGGAGGAAATACAAGAGCAATAGTGTGTAGATTTGCACTCTCGCCTCTAAGCTAGGGGAGGGATTGTAAAAGTATGTATTGATTGACATCTATTGCTTTCTAAGGTCCATACTTGTCAAGAAAGCTCCTTTACGAGATTTGGATACGGCGGCGGAAGCCTGCTGGCATCAGCACGCCACAGTGACGATTAGCATGTGGCTCGTGGAAGTTAGTGCATTAGAGAGCAGCAGGCATACTCTTACTGCTTTCTTATGCATCAAGGGCCAGGCTGAAAGTGTAAACATATCTGCACTCACTGCCTGCCCATCCACATCCCCTATGGCCCAATTAGAAACATGGGCCTTTGGGCACAGATGTGTAAACCCAGTTTTTTGGGTTTTTTCTGTAGGAGTTCAAGCGAACGAGTCAGGATAAAACAATTCAGTCAAGAGGAAATAAACTACGTCATAACAGCCGGAAAATTACAGCTTCACAATGAATACCATGACACCCAACCTCAATACAATTAGGTATAGCTGCCATTTGTATGGCTCTATTTGCAGATATAAGATCTTGATTTTTTTTTATTTTCATTTTTTTAATCATCTTATGACATTTTTACAAATTAGGTTACCATGCTATTTTCAAGCCATGCGTTAAATCACAGGAAAAGCTCAATTCAGCAAAAGCCTTCTTAATATTCTTTTTCATCATTATGGTGAGTAAATCACACTTTTTGTGCGGTCAACCCCAATTTAATTTTGCTGACTTTCATTGCTGGTTTTTTAGGCTCTGCACATTGGAACACTGTTACCTAGTGTCTCTGACCCCTAAAACATTTAGAAATTAACTAATTCCTGTTGCACGTATTTAACTGTCCTATAAGGGGATACTATATGCTGTGGAAACTGCACCGATAACACAGGAAGTTAAATGTCACCTATGGACTGCAGCACGTATTGTTTCATCCACTAGTGCGACAAGGAAAACGTGGCCACAGGCCTAACACTGTAGGTTTACTGCTGCAGTTTAACCATGCAGTGCATCCTGTTAAAATAACCCTTTTTGGCAGGTAAAAACTCCCTTTTAGAAGGTCACCCGTATGAAAGCCTCCTAGACCACAAGGTAAGGTTCATGGTATTTAAACGTGGAACATGTAGAAAACGAATGTTACCATATTCCTTCTGTGATTAGGACCTAAAACCTATTTTCACTGTGGCAGGCATAGCTGTCCTATGTAGAAAATCAGAGTGCAGATAAAAATACTAATACTGTATCTCAGGAATGTGAATAGCTAGAAAAATAATTAAACCACTATTTTTAATAGTTCTTAAAAATCCAATTCAATGGTGCAGTTGGATTTTTAATAAAAAGCAAGGAAACATAACATTTCAAAGTTACCCTTTACCTGCCTGAACTACCAAAAGGCTAATTAACATAAGCCTCTGCTAGCTGCCAGCCTGTGTGCAAGCCAGGGTAACAGGTGTGAAATTCCTCGCAGAAGCACACACAATAGGCTGACCTGAATGGGCACAGATGGCTCCTCCAAGCTCAATAGAATTTGCAGGGTGGGTGCTGTGCACCTCCGGTTGACACTACAGTGCCTATCACTAAAGTATACTCCTCACTCACACCTCCAGCCCCAGAATCCAAGTTTAGTGTGGCTAAAGAACTTCGCCATCTTAGATTTGCACTGACACATTGCATTTTCGGACGGTTTGCTGTAAGACAAAAAGGAACTATGCAAAAGAAGGTGAGGCATGGCCTGGTAAACTTTACGAGTACACAGAGGTGTGCAGGTCCTATTGAAAGGGGAAAGGGGTACGGAAGAGAATGTATAGGTCGGAAGTATCTGGTCGATTAAGTATTCAAATATGGATTCAGGGTTTCATGGCTAGTTATGCATTTTAATGGTATATGTGTTAGGATTGTTACTGTAGATTGTGTTTGTGGGTACCAAAATAGTATTGAGATACTACAGCCTTACTTTTACTTTTGTAAAACAACATTACATTGGCTTACCCTTATTCACATTCAATTTGATTCTTACAAGGAGAAGGTTGTCCTGTTTGGAAGATTGCATATCTTTTCTTCAAAACCCACCTTGCAAATTTTGAAGACCTGCAATGGCTGAAGAAGAAGACCATGTGGTGTTGGAACAGGCGGAGCAAGAGGTGGAGCGGCGGAAGAACCTAAATGAATTAATTGTGTGGGATTTTTTTCGCATTGCCACCTGAAAGGAAAAAGGTGAACTCAAAACTGGCAACCTGCAACCTATGCCGCAAAGTAATTTCCCATGGGAATGTGAAATAGTACTCATTCGGTACCATGGGAATAAGAACACACCTGCAGGCAATTCATTCCACCAGGTTGGTGTGTGCAGAAATGAGGCATCAAAAGGAGATAGAAGAGTCCAAAGCAGGAAGATCGGCAGTTGCCGCTTCTTCGCTACTGCAACACCTTCCACTTCTTCTGCGTCATCAGCACCTCTACTACCATCTGCTGAATCTGCCCCTCCAGTTGCACCCCCTAATTTGTCTGCTCCATTAGGACCTCCACAACCACCCATTGCATCTGTACCTGTCCTGTTGAGGCAGAATAGAGGAATTATATAGCAGTGCGGCGGTACTGAGATTTACTGTCTCCTCTGCAATACTGTCATTGTTGCGGGCGAGTGAGATATGACCATATATCATGAGCTTGTCATAGCTCACCGGTGTCCTCCCCAACAGTATTTCCTTTTGTTGTACTCCTGTTTCCTGTTAAGACTTTTTTTGTTGGTTGGTCATGTTGACCTTTCAAAAAAAATCTTTAAAAATCTTAAAAAACAAAAAAAGTTATTTTCATAACTAACCAATTATCTCAAAATATAAATAGCTTCTACCATTATTATTCCTATTTTTTTCAAGTGTCAGAAATGCCAATTTGACATTAATATAGAGATGAATGGTAACAGTAGGGTAAGTTAAACATGTTCCTTATTGTCTTTTAAAGGTAGATAGCAAGCTATTAATATACTACAACATAGATATCTGATTGTATTTGGAGTGGAGTAGGGTATCGTAGAGTGGAGAAGCATAGTGTGGAGTGGAGTGTCATCGAGTGGAGTGTCGCCGAGTGGGGTGTCACCAAGTGGAGTGTCGTCGAGTGGAGTGTCATCGAGTGAAGTGTTGTCGAGTACAGTGTTGTAGAGTGGAGAGGACATAGAGTGGAGTACAGTGGAGTACAGTGTCATAGAGTGGTGTGTCGACAAGTGGAGTGTTGTAGAGCAGAGTGGAGGTGAGTGATGTACAGTGGAGTGTCGTAGAGTGGAGTGGAGTGTCATACAGTGGAATAGAGTGTCATTGAGTGTCGTAGAGTGAAGTGGCATACTGCGTCGAAGAGCTGAGTGGCATAAAGTGACATAGAGTGGAGTGTAGTTGAGTGGAGGAGTGTGTCATAGAGTAGAGTGGAGTAAGGTGGCATGGAGTGGCATAGAGGGAGTTGCGTAGAGTGTTGTAGAGTTGAGTAGAGTGCAGTAGAGTGGCACAGAGTGAAGTAGAGTGGAGTAGAGTGTTGTAGAGTGGATTGGCATAGAGTAGAGTAAAGAATCATGGAGTGGAGTGGTGTAGAGTGGAATAAAGTGGCATAGAGTGGAGTGGAGTAGAGTGGAGTGGCATAGCGTAAAGTGGAGTAAAGTGCCATAGAGTGGAGTGGCATGTTGTAGAATAGAGTAGAGTGGCATAGAGGGGAGGGTCATAGAGGGGAGTAGAGTATAGTAGAGTGGCTTGGCATGTTGTAGAGTAGAGTGGAGTGCGTGTCATAGAGTGTCTTAGAGTGGAGGGGAGTAGAGTTTAGAGGCATACAGTGAAGTGGAGTGTCTTAGAGTGGATTGACGAATATAGCGGAGTGGCATGTCATTGAGTGGAGTGAAGCGGGGTGTCGTAGAGTAGAGTAGAGTGTTGTAGAGTAGAGTAGCATACAGTAGAGTGTAGTTGTGTATCGTAGAGTACAGTGGAGTGGCGTGTCATAGAGTGGCATGGTGTAGGGTGTCAGAGTGGCGAGGCTTAGAGTGGAGTGGTGTAGAGTAGAGAAGCATGTCATAGAGTGGAGTGGTGTGTCATAGACTGGAGTGGCAAGTCGTCGAGTGGATTGGTATGAAGTGGCATTCAGTGGAATGGAGTGTCGCAGGGTTGAATACAGTGTCGTAGAATCACATAAAGTGGGGTTGAGTGTCGTAGAGTGGCGTAGAGTAATGTGTTGTAGAGTGGACTGGCATAGAGTGGAATAGAGTGTTGTAGAGTATAGGGGTGTAGAGTGCCCTTGGGTGGAGTATAGTTTCGTAGAGTGGAGTGGCATAGAGTGTTGTGGCATAGAGTGGAGTGTCCTAGAGTGGTGTAGAGTAAAGTGTTTTAGAGAGGAGTAGAGTGGGGTGGCATAGCATAGAGTGGAGTAGTGCAGTAGAGTAGAGGAGTGTGTCATAGAGTAGAGTGGAGTAAAGTGACATGGAGTGGCATAGAGGGAGTTGCATAGAGTGTTGTAGAGTTGAATACAGTTTCGTAGAGTGGCATAAAAGGGAGATGAGTGGCATAGAGCAGAGTAGAGTGCTGTAGAGTGGAGTGGCATAGAGTGGAGTAAAGTGTCATAGACTGTAGGGGCGTAGAGTGTCATAGGGTGGAGAATAGTGTTATAGAGTGGAGTGCAATAGAGTGGAGTGATGTAGAGTGGAGTGTCATAGAGTAGCACAGTGTGGAGTAAAGTGCCATAGAGTGGAGTGGAATAGATTGGGAGAATAGTGTAGAGTGGAGCGGAGTAGTGAAGTAGAGTGCAGGAGTGTTTCATAGAGTAGAGTAGAGTAAAGTGGCATGGTGTGCCATGGAGGGAGTTGCGTAGAGTTTTGTGGAGTTGACTACAGTGGAGTTGAGTGTCTTAGAGTGGCTGAGTAGAGTGTTGTAGATTGGAGTGGCATAGAGCGGAGTAGAGTGTCATAGAGTGTAGGGGCATAGAGTGTCATAAAGTGGAGTATAGTGTCGTAGAGTGGAGTAGAAGAGCGTGGCATAGAGTGGTTTGGGGTAGAGTGGCTTGAGTGGAGTAAAGTATCGTAGACTGGAGTAGAGTGGAGTGGTGCAGTGTAGAGTGGAGTAAAGTGTCATGAGTGGAGTGGCATGTTGTAGATTGGAGTAGAATGGCATAGAGTGGAGGGGCATGAAGTGAAGTAGAGTGTTGTAGAGAGGAGTGCTTTGGAGCGGAGATGTGTTTTTTAGAGTAGCGTGGAGTGGTGTGTTATAGAGTGTCTTCAAGTAGAGCAGCATAGAGTGGAGTGGCATAAAGAAGAGTAGCATATCACAGAGTGAAGTGGCATGTCATAGAGTAAAGTGGCATGTGGTAGAGTGGTGGGGCGTGTTGTAGAGCGGAGTGGAGTGGTGTATCGCAGAGTGGAGTGGTGTGTTATAGAGTGGCATGTTGTAGAGTGCGTTAGAGTGAAGGGGCATTGAGTGGAGTGGTATGTCATAGAGTGGAGTAGTGTGTCATTGAATGTAGTGTTGTCAAGTGGAATATCATTGAGTAGAGTGTCAAAGTGTCACAGAGTGGAGTATGGTTGAGTCGAGTGTCGAAGAGTGGAATGTCGTAAAGTGTGCAGAGTAGAGAGGAGTGACTTAAAGTCATACGGAGTGTTGTAGAGGGGACTGGCATACAGTGGAGTAGATGGCCATTGAGCATCGTAGATTGGAGTGGCAAAGAGAGAAGAAGAGTGGAATGGCATAGAGTGGAGTAGAGTAGCATAGAGTGGAGCAGTAGAGTAGAGTGTACTAGTGTCTCATAGAGTAGAGTGGAGTAAAGAGGAATGGAGTGGCATAGAGGGAGTTGCGAAACAAGGCGTAGAGTTGAGCAGAGTGTCGTAGAGTGTTATGGAGTGGAGTGGCATAGAGTAGAGTAGAGTGTCATATAGTGGAGTGGAATACAGTGGCACAGAGTGGAGTAGCGTATAGTGGAGTAAAGTGTCATAGAGTGGAGTGGAGTAGAGTGGAGTGGTGTAGCGTAGAGTGGAGTAAAGTGCCATAGAGTGGAGTGGTGTGTAATAGAGTGGAGTAGAGTGGCGTAGAGAGGAGGGTGTAAGCAGGACCAGAAACATGGGGGAGAAATACTTGATGTTCGTACACCCAGCTGGACTCCTTACCGTCCGTACGACGCGGACGAGGAAGCCGCTGCGGACTGTCCGATAATGCAAAGCCTTTTCCCCGTCCCACAGTTTGCCGAACTCGACCCGGAAGTCGTTCCTCCCGGAAGCGGCGGGACTCAGTGGCCGGACCAATGGGAAAGCAGCCAAAGAGGTCGAGAGGAGCAGAAAAGCCGGAAGCCACGACCATCAGGGCGCCCGCTGAAAGGAAGCCGACGGAGACCGGAGCAGACGCCGACGAAGCCAAGGACGCCGCGCCATCCCGAGAGGTCGTCAAGGAAGCCCCAGACGAGGATTCGGAGGATCCCGATCTCTGGACAGAGGAGTGGTGGAGCCCGGAGGACACGCATGAGCCGCCACAACTCAGGAGAGTTGTGGCAGACAACGGTACGTAACGGGTGCCGCGGAACAGCACGGGAGTGGGGTGGAACAAACCAGGGAGGGAGTGTATCCTTGTCTACTCCTACACTAGCCCTAGAGACATCTTATACCCCCTCTCGCCTGGATAAGAATACTGAAAGGGATTAAATATTCATTAATCCCTCTTTTGACTGAAACGATATAACCCCCCCCTCGTAATAGTCTGTGTACATAGTCATCACCCTCCCTCACGTTTTCACTACCTCACATGTTAGTCCAACCTCGCACATGGTGTGGTGACGGAGTAACTGAAAGTCAGTACATGGTACAAGGATAGTGACCGCTGTTTATTTTCTTTATTTGAGTGATCTTGGTACTCCGGGGGATACCATACCAAGGAGAAAGACAAAGAGCCACGAGGACCACCTGACAGCCCTACTGAAAGAAGAGCCCAAGAAGATAACCCCGCAGAGCGTTCTGGACCCTACCAAGGAACTGATTTTCATTTTCCCAGACTTTAGTCCTTCCACATTATACTTATCTCCTGACTGTTTAAAAAAACCGTCAATAAAATTTCTGCACCATACAACCTCTACGGCCTCCTCGCTTCTGTTTCCGACCTTCCCTCCGATATTTGGTGTCAGAAGTGGGATCGGAGGAAATGGAGGCCGTAGTAAAGAAGATGGCTGAAGGCCAGGACCGCCTCGAGAAAATAATGGCCAAGTT
This sequence comes from Calotriton arnoldi, assembly GCA_963921515.1. Lineage (NCBI taxonomy): Eukaryota > Metazoa > Chordata > Amphibia > Caudata > Salamandridae > Calotriton > Calotriton arnoldi. The sequence goes on from CAWUFW010011742.1 coordinate 212,244, forward strand.
CCTAGAGACCGCGGAAAGCGAGAGGGAGACCTTACACAAAACCCTTACAGGACAGAGTCAAACCCAGGAATCCACCATAGGCAAACTGGCAGAGGCCCTGGGACAACCCAGAGGCTATACCGCCCCTCCCTCGGTTGTCGTACAAAAATACGTTACTGGCGAGGACCCTGATTTTTTTTTGTCAAATTTTGAGAGGCTAGCCCGTGCTGCACTTTGGCCTGAAGACAGGTGGGGACAATACCTAGGACCCCTTCTTTCTGGGGAGCTCCAAGCCGCCTACCAGGCCGCTAATCCCCTCGGAATCACTCCATATCCAGATATCAAAAGATGCATATTAGAACGTATGGGTATCGACGACGAGACCTATCGAATGCGGCTCCGCCAAATACGAGAAGGGCCACAAGAAAACCCCCGAGCCCTATGTTATCGCATAAAAGATATTGCTGATCGATGGTTAAAACCCTTAACTTCAACTAAGGAGGCCATTCTCGAAAAAATCTACCTTGAACAGTTCCTCAGTTCCTTACACTCGCCCATACAGAGATGGGTACGTCAGCATACAGACTTAACTCTAGAAAGAGCGGTAGAAGTAGCGGCCGCCTATTTCAGGGCCCAAGAACTACAAAAGGGAAAAGACGAAGGCACCTGGAAACATCCTATTAGTCATCCGATAAGAAATCCCAGACCACCCTATATCCCCCGAAAACAAGAGACAGTGACAGTAGTCCCTAATCCTGTGCTACCGGTACCTCACAATCCCCCCCCCTTGGGACCTCAGTGTTTCCATTGTGGTGCCTTTGGACACATAGCACGGGTATGCCCCCAAAAGGAAGAACCTATGGAGATTGGGTATGTGAGAACACTGTATTGTCAGAAGGAGGGAGGCCCTTGTCCGTTTCAAAAACAGATAGTCATTAATGGAGAACCCAGACAGGCTTTAATCGATACGGGAAGTCGACAAACCCTAATGAGACCCCAAGTTATACCTGGAGGGCCCCCACCCACCACAGGGGTTGTTAACATACAGTGTGTCCACGGAGACTGTAAAGCCTATCCCATGACTAATGTGGATATACAACATACCCCCACCAGAAGTCCGGTGAATATGAAGGTAGGACTTCTTCCCCATCTCCCAGAACCCGTACTCCTGGGCACGGACTATCCCCACCTTCACAAATTACTACCTAACCCAAGCCCCGAACCGAGGGACTGGGAGGAGGAGGCTCCGTTCTTCCATGAGTTAGACCCCGGGTGGGAACGAGGGAAGGACAGGAAGAGTAAGCAACAAAGAAGAAAGGATAAAAGGAAGGGGAAGCCTGTCTTGGTAACGCAGTCGGCTGACCCTCTATGGGAGCATGACCAAAAATTTCATACCACCCAGAGAGAGGACAACACCCTACAGGAAGCCTGGAGACAAGCAACCGAACAAGAAGATCCACTGCAAGTAGGTCCCCAGTTCTTTACAAAGAAGGGGTTGTTATATAGAAAGGGAGGAAGGGGCATGCCTATCCAATTGTTAGTACCTCGCCCCTACAGGGAGAAGGTTCTATACTTGGCTCATAGTCATCTACTGGGTGGACACTTTGGGGGAGACAAAACGGAGAAGACTATTTTAGATAGGTTCTACTGGCCGGGTGTATATCAACAGACCAGGAAATATTGCCGTGAGTGTGCAGTCTGCCAAAAAATAGTCGTTATATTCCACCCCGAGTTCCCCTGAGACCGTTACCCGTTATCGATGTACCTTTTACCAGGGTAGGAATGGATATCATCGGACCCCTTTTACCCTCTCGTAGTGGTTATCGCTACGTCCTAGTACTGGTTGACTATGCTACCAGATTCCCGGAAGCCATTGCCCTTAGACAACCCAATACGCCACAGATAGCAAAAGCCATGATTAGCGTGTTTTCACGTGTTGGATTTCCTAAGGAGATAATTACAGATCAGGGCACTCCTTTCACCTCCAAATTAATGAAACAAGTGTGTCAACAGTTGAATATTAAGCAAATCCGTACTGCAGCTTATCACCCCCAAACAGACGGACTGGTAGAACGCTATAATGCGACGCTGAAAATCACTCTCAAGAAACTGCTAAATTTGGAAGCCCGTAAGTGGGAAGAGATGCTTCCATTGGCCTTGTTTGCCATACGCTGTGGACAGCAGAAGAGTTTAGGGTATTCACCGTTCGAGCTCTTGTATGGAAGGCCACCGCGTACGCTTATGGACATGGCCCGGGAAGAATGGGAAGAAGAGGCGAACACTTCTAAGCCTTTATTGGAATACGTGACACACCTTAGAACCCATTTGAACCAAGTACGTGAAATAGTAAGAACCAACCTCGAACAAGCCCAAGAAGCCCAAAAGAAACAGTACGACAAATCCACCAAGGTCAGGTCCCTCCTAATCGGAGACCAAGTCCTGCTACTACGCCCCACGTCCGAGCACAAACTGTTAAGCCAATGGCAAGGACCCTTTACAGTGGTAGATAAGGTGACGCCTGTCACATACAAACTGGAAATGGATCCTTCAGGTAGTCCCACTCAGATCTATCATATCAACCTATTAAAGAAATGGGAAGGTCTTAAACCAGCATTAAGTGCTAAACCGTCCTCCTCCTTAGTTGAGCAGAGCATAGATACACACCTGAGTGATGATCTCAGACAAGAGCTAGAAGAAGTGTTACGACCAGTACAAGGGGTGTTTTCCTTAGTCCCAGGCAGAACCACCTTAGGAGAACATGAAATACACACTGTACCCGGAAAAACAGTCCGTTTACGTCCATACAGAATCCCCGAGGCTAGAAGAGAAGCCATAGAACAGGGAGTGTTACAGATGTTAAAATTAGACATCATTGAACCCTCCAAAAGTGAGTGGAGTTCCCCCATTGTACTTGTACCTAAGCCCGACGGGTCTATTCGCTTTTGTATCGACTTTAGGGAGGTAAACAAGGTGTCACAGTTCGACGCATACCCCCTCCCTAGAGTCGACGAAATGATAGAGAGACTCGGAAACGCCAAATACATCAGCACTCTCGATCTCTGTAAGGGTTACTGGCAGGTGCCCCTGAGACCCCAAGATAGGGAGAAAACAGCCTTTTGTACCCCTACGGGCCTATACCACTTTAAGGTCTTACCCTTCGGACTGCATGGGGCTCCGGCCACTTTTCAGAGACTTATGAATGCAATGCTACAAAACCATAGTAAATATGCAGCAGCTTATTTGGATGACATAATCATCCACAGTAATTCCTGGGAAGAGCACCTTCAACACCTGACAACCGTAATTCAGACTTTAGGAAAGGGAGGATTGACCATCAACCCAGCCAAAAGTAGGTTAGCCGCCAAGTCAGTGAAGTATTTGGGCTTTCTACTAGGGGAAGGATGTATAAGACCACAGGAAGAGAAAGTAACAGCCATATCACGGGTTCCCTTCCCAAAATCCAAGAAGGAGTTAAGAGCCTTCCTGGGTCTTCTCGGATACTACCGAAGATTTATTCCTCGCTCTCACAGATTGCCAGCCCTTTAACAGACCTGCTAAAGAAAACCATACCAACAGAGAAACACCTAAAACACCCCTCTCACGCAGAACAGAACTCGTTCCAACAACTAAAACACCTTATCACCTCCCAACCCTTTCTTTTGAATCCTAATTATGAGAAACCCTTTATCCTACAAACGGATGCTTCTAACAGTGGGGTTGGAGCAGTCTTGTCCCAAACTGACGACCACCAACAAGAGCGACCTATTCTCTTTATTAGTCGTAAGCTATACCCTAGAGAAACCCGTTATGCTGTGATTGAGAAAGAGGCATTGGCCATTAAGTGGGCAGTAGAAGCACTCCGTTATTATCTTGATGGTAGAAGCTTCCTCCTTTACACAGATCATGCCCCTCTTGAGTGGCTGTCCCAGAACAAAGGACATAATCCCCGAATCTTAAGATGGTTCCTAGCTCTCCAACCTTTCCAATTCACCGTTCACCACCGAAAAGGAAAAGAGCAAGTCAATGCAGACTTCCTCTCCAGGTACCCTCAGGAACCTTTTCTTGTACACAAAAAAGATAGGGTAGGGGGATGTAAGCAGGACCAGAAACATGGGGGAGAAATACTTGATGTTCGTACACCCAACTGGACTCCTTACCGTCCGTACGACGCGGACGAGGAAGCCGCTGCGGACTGTCCGATAATGCAAAGCCTTTTCCCCGTCCCACAGTTTGCCGAACTCGACCCGGAAGTCGTTCCTCCCGGAAGCGGCGGGACTCAGTGGCCGGACCAATGGGAAAGCAGCCAAAGAGGTCGAGAGGAGCAGAAAAAGCCGGAAGCCACGACCATCAGGGCGCCCGCTGAAAGGAAGCCGACGGAGACCGGAGCAGACGCCGACGAAGCCAAGGACGCCGCGCCATCCCGAGAGGTCGTCAAGGAAGCCCCAGACGAGGATTCGGAGGATCCCGATCTCTGGACAGAGGAGTGGTGGAGCCCGGAGGACACGCATGAGCCGCCACAACTCAGGAGAGTTGTGGCAGACAACGGTACGTAACGGGTGCCGCGGAACAGCACGGGAGTGGGGTGGAACAAACCAGGGAGGGGAGTGTATCCTTGTCTACTCCTACACTAGCCCTAGAGACATCTTATACCCCCTCTCGCTTGGATAAGAATACTGAAAGGGATTAAATATTCATTAATCCCTCTTTTGACTGAAACGATATAACCCCCCCCCTCGTAATAGTCTGTGTACATAGTCATCACCCTCCCTCACGTTTTCACTACCTCACATGTTAGTCCAACCTCGCACATGGTGTGGTGACGGAGTAACTGAAAGTCAGTACATGGTACAAGGATAGTGACCGCTGTTTATTTTCTTTATTTGAGTGATCTTGGTACTCCGGGGGAAGCCATACCAAGGAGAAAGACAAAGAGCGACGAGGACCACCTGACAGCCCTACTGAAAGAAGAGCCCAAGAAGATAACCCCGCAGAGCGTTCTGGACCCTACCAAGGAACTGATTTTCATTTTCCCAGACTTTAGTCCTTCCACATTATACTTATCTCCTGACTGTTTAAAAAAACCGTCAATAAAATTTCTGCACCATACAACCTCTACGGCCTCCTCGCTTCTGTTTCCGACCTTCCCTCCGACAGAGGGTCATAGAGTGGAGCAGAGTGTTGTAAAGTGGAGTGACGTAGAGTGGAGTGGAATGTTGTAGAGTGGACTGGCATGTCGTAGAGTGTCTTAGAGAAGAGGGCTGTAGAATTTAGTAGTACAATGGAGTGGAGTGTCTTAGAGTGGATTGGAATATTGTAGAGTAGAGTGGCATGTCATAGAGTGGTGTGTCGTAGAGTGGGGTAGAATGGAGGGCTCTAGAATGGAGTAGAGTGTTGCAGAGTAGAGTGACATAGAGTGGAGTGGAATAGAGTGCTGTGCCGTGGAGTAGAGTGGAGTGGCGTGTCATAGAGTGGCGTGTTGGAGGTTGTCTTAGAGTGGAGAGGTGTACAGTGGAGTGTCACAGAATGGAGTGGCATGTCATAGAGTGGAGTGGTGTGTCATAGAGTGGAATGGAGTGGTGTGTTGTAGAGTGGAGTGGCATGTCATAGAGAGGAGTGGCGTGAAGTGGCGTAGAATGGAGTGTCGTAGAGTGGAGTAGCGTGTTATAGAGTGGAGTGGAGTGGAGTGGCGCATAGGGTCTTTTGTCATATATAATTTATTTATTTTTAGATTTCAGTAGGTACCGCTGTACTTTCTAGACAATGTCATGAAAATACCTCAGTACATCGTAAACGTTTCAAAAAATATATAGCACAATAAAAATACTTTTCCCTAACTCTACGGGGCACATGCATCAAGCTAGGCAATTGCGATTCCTTAATAGCGATTATTTAGGAATCGATATTAAGGAATCGCAATTGCCTATGCATGTAGGTTTTGCAAAAATATTTGCGATTCCTACACATTTCTTAATTGCGAATCGCAAATTGCGATTCGCGATTAAGGAATGCCTTCCCATTCATTCCTATGGGCCCAGAGGCCCATAGGAATGAATGGGAAGCCATTCGCAATTTGCGAGTACCAAATAGGTACTCGCAAATTGCGAATGCAATTTGAAGGGTGCTAGGGGCCTTAAAGCCCACCCTGCTGCACCCCCAAATTTGGCATGTGTGCTCATGTGGCGCACACATATGCCCTAAGGGCATATGTGTGCGCCACATGGCACTTTGAAAAATGCACTTTTGTGCATTTTTCAAAGTTTTTGCAAATTACCATCAACTTGCAGTTGATGGTAATTAGCGTTTCCTAAATGCGAAGTCACATTTAGGAAAGGCTTTGATGCATCCCAAATAGGGAATCGCAATTTGGGATTCCCTAAAAGCATTCGCAATTTAGGTAATCGCAAAATATGCGATTACCTATATTGCGAATGGGTTTTGGGTTGATGCATGCCAATTGCCTAAATACCGGTCGCAAAGGGGCCGATTCTGCGAATCGGCCCGTTTGCAATCGGTATTTAGGTTGATGCATGTGCCCCTACATGTGTGTTTGTATACATATACTAATGTGTACATATCTATGTATACCTATAAGTATATATGTATGAATTTATATATATATATATATATATATTCACTGAAAAAACCATAGGTTTTAGGGACAGTTATAGTTAGTTGGACATTTCACTCATACAAAACCATAGAAATTCCCCTGTTATAGTTAGTTCAGCTAACTATAACTCGTGCCCCGCAATGCACTGCTGATGACGTCACATATTACATCACTCATGACATGGTCAGTGACATCACTGATGACATCACTGATGACATCTCAAATAACATCACTGATGACATCACTGATGACATCATCCAGTGACTGTGTGTTTCTGTAAAGTTTAAATATGTTTAATATATATAGGGAAAGGTGTATTGAAGAATGAGTGGGTGTATAAGTGTCTGAATGGATGATTTAGTACGTGAGTGACTGACTCTACAAGTGAGTGATTAAATGTATCTTACTGAATGCATGGGTTAGTGACTAAACTGTGTGAATGTCTGTATCCGTCTGTCTGTTGGTTTGTAAGCGGCTGCATGGCTTTCTGAATAGCTACATGAGTGTCTACATGGGTTATTGATTGATTGTCTGAGTATCTGTATGGGTGCCTGAGTGTTTGTGTGGGTGGGGTGTGTGTGACTTTGTGCATAGATGTGTGAGTTGGTGATTCACTGGGTGCATGGTTTCAAGAGTGCATCTGTGATGGACTGTATGGGTGGGTGAGTGTGTGTATGGGTGTGTTAGTGATTGAATGTATATCTCAGTGGTACATGTGTGAGTAACTACATATGTGAAAGGCAGTATATATGTGTGTTGGAGTATATAAATGGCTATAAGTGAGAGTGTGTGATTGTGAGAGTGGCTGTATGGATGAGTGTGTACTTGTATCAGTGATTGTATAAGAGCGTAAGAATGTGCTAGTATTTGTATGAGTAAGTGAGCTGGTGTGTGTATAACTGTATAGGTGAGTAAATGGGTGTGTGATTAAGTTTTTTGCATGACTGACTAGGTGTGTGAGTACCTCTATGGATGAGTGGCGGTGTGTGAGTGTTTATATAGGTGTATGAGTGCATATGATAGTCCTGTACTGAGTGACTAAGTATGAGTGACTGTACGGGTGAGTGAGTGGATGTGTGTGTAGACCTAAGAATCAGTGAGTGGGTATGTAGTTTTTGGTGTTGGAGTGTCTATGGTTTTGAGAATGGCAGTCTGTAATTTAGAGTGGGTGTATCAAAAGTTATATTAGGGTGTGAGAAGATGCATGAAATTATCACATGGATGATGTCATCAGTGATGTCATTTGAGATGTCATCAGTGATGTCATCAGTGATGTCACTGACCATGTCATGAGTGATGTAATATGTGACGTCATCAGCAGTGCATTGCGGGGCGCGAGTTATAGTTAGCTGAACTAACTATAACAGGGGAATTTCTATGGTTTTGTACGAGTGAAATGTCCAACTAACTATAACTGTCCCTAAAACCTATGGTTTTTTCAGTGAATTTCAAAGGTTTTTTAAATGCTAATTTCTAACTATAACGTGTCTGAAACCTATGGTTTTTTCAGTGAATTTCAAAGGTTTTTTAAATGCTAATTTCTAACTATAACGTGCCTGAAACCTATGATTTTTTAAGTGAATTTCAAAGGTTTTTTAAATGCTAGTTTCTAACTATGCCTACAGAGGTAGGACATGTGAAGAAAGAAGAAAAAACGCACAGAAAGAAGCAAAAGATGTGCAGAAAGAACCAACAGAGGAGCAGAAAGAGGCCTTGTTGCAAAAACATCCTGTGCCCACAACTTTTTCAGACGGGTACTGGTGGTAACTGACTCTGACTAACCAGAGCCAGTGCTATGCTAAAAGACACTTAGAATACAGTGAAAACACCTACATACACTAGGGAACACTATGCGTTGGGGTACCCCTGTGATTAGCATGACCTCCTCTGCAAGTCCCTAGTACATAATAGGGCAGGGGGATTAAAACTACCTCTTAAAACGCGCTACAGGGCGCGTTTGCACAGTGGTGAAGGGAGGGGGGCCTGAGGTGACATGTGTGCAAACGCACCCCGTGGCGCGTTTTAAGTTGCGGGATTAAGTCCCCTTGAATTCTGAGGGTCCCTGGGGCCCAACTAGCCCCCAGGTACCTACAGTTAGGACCACAGAGCTGAGTTGCAGAGAGGCGTTCCGAGGCCACGCACCTTTTTTCACCTCTCTGCAACGCAACTCTGTTGTGCTTACTGAAGGTACCTGGTGGGCTAGTTGGCCCCCAGGGTCCCTCAGGATTCAAAGGGAATTAATTCCCCAACTTAAAACGCACCACAGGGCGTGTTTGCGCACATGTCACCTGAGGCCCCGCCCCTCCCTTCACCACTGTGCAAACGCGCCCCGTGGTGCATTTTAAGTTGGGGGATTAGGTCACCTTGAATCCTGAGGGTCCCTGGGGCCCAACTAGCCCACTAGGTACTTCCAGTAAGCACCACAGGCCTGCGTTGCAACACCTGTAACAAATTGTGCAGTTGTGTTTAGGTAGTGAAGAGGGTCGTGCTGGGGGTAGTGTTTTAGGGTTTAGGGTAGTGCAGTGGTGTTTGTGTAGTGTAGGGGGTCATGCTGGGGGTAGATTTAGGGTTTAGGGTAGTGCAGTGGTGTTTGGGTAGTGTAGGGAGTCGTGCTGGGGGAGTGTTTTAGGGTTTAGGGTAGTGCAGTGGTGTTTGGGTAGTGTAGGGGGTCGTGCTGGGGGTAGTGTTTTAGGGTTTAGGGTAGTGCAGTGGTTTTTGGGTAGTGTAGGGGGTCGTGCTGGGGATAGTGATTTAGGGTAGTGCAGTGGTGTTTGGGTAGTGTAGGGGGTACTGCTGGGGGTAGTGTTTTAGGGTTTAGGTTAGTGCAGTGGTGTTTGGGTAGTGTAGGGGTACTGCTGGGGGTAGTGTTTTAGGGTTTAGGGTAGTGCAGTGGTGTTTGTGTAGTGTAGGGGGTAGTGTTTTAGGGTTTAGGGTAGTGCAGTGGTGTTTGTGTAGTGTAGGAGGTCATGTTTTAGGGTTTAGGGTAGTGCAGTGGTCTTTGGGTAGTGTAGGGAGTCGTGCGGGGGTAGTGTTTTAGGGTTTACGGTAGTGTAGGGGGTCATGCGGGGGGTAGTGTTTTAGGGATTAGGGTAGTGCATTGGTGTTTGGGTAGTGTAGGGGGTCATGCGGGGGTAGTGTTTTAGGGTTTAGGGCAGTGCAGTGGTGTTTGGGTAGTGTAGGGGGTCGTGCTGGGGGGAGTGTTTTAGGGTTTAGGGCAGTGCAGTGGTGTTCGGGTAGTGTAGGGGGTCGTGCTGGGGGAGTGTTTTAGGGTTTAGGGCAGTGCAGTGGTGTTCGGGTAGTGTAGGGGGTCGTGCTGGGGGTAGTGTTTGAGGGTTTAGGGCAGTGCAGTCGTGTTCGGGTAGTGTAGGGGGTTGTGCTGGGGGTAGTATTTTAGGGTTTAGGGCAGTGCAGTGGTGTTTGGGCAGTGTAGGGGGTAATGCTGGGGGTGGTGTTTTAGGGTTTAGGGCAGTGCAGTGGTGTTCGGGCAGTGTAGGGGGTCGTGCTGGGGGTGCTGTTTCAGGGTTTAGGGCAGTGCAGTGGTGTTCGGGCAGTGTAGGGGGTGGTGTTTCAGGGTTTAGGGCAGTGCAGTGGTGTTCGGGCAGTGTAGGGGGTCGTGCAGGGGGTGGTGTTTCAGGGTTTAGGGCAGTGGTGTTCGGGCAGTGTAGGGGGTCGTGCTGGGGGTGGTGTTTCAGGGTTTGGGGCAGTGCAGTGGTGTTCGAGCAGTAAAGGGGGTCGTGCTGGGGGTGGTGTTTCAGGGTTTAGGGCAGTGCAGTGGTGTTCGGGCAGTGTAGGGGGCGGTGCAGGGGGTGGTGTTTCAGGGTTTTGGGCAGTGCAGTGGTGTTCGGGCAGTGTAGGGGGTGCTGCAGGGGGTGGTGTTTCAGGGTTTAGGGCAGTGCAGTGGTGTTCGGGCAGTGTAGGGGGTGGTGTTTCAGGGTTTAGGGCAGTGCAGTGGTGTTCGGGCAGTGTAGGGGGTCGTGCAGGGGGTGGTGTTTCAGGGTTTAGGGCAGTGGTGTTCAGGCAGTGTAGGGGGTCGTGCTGGGGGTGGTGTTTCAGGGTTTGGGGCAGTGCAGTGGTGTTCGAGCAGTAAAGGGGGTCGTGCTGGGGGTGGTGTTTCAGGGTTTAGGGTAGTGCAGTGGTGTTCGGGCAGTGTAGGGGGCGGTGCAGGGGGTGGTGTTTCAGGGTTTAGGGCAGTGCAGTGGTGTTCGGGCAGTGTAGGGGGTGCTGCAGGGGGTGGTGTTTCAGGGTTTAGGGCAGTGCAGTGGTGTTCGGGCAGTGTAGGGGGTCATGCAGGGGGTGGTGTTTCAGGGTTTAGGGCAGTGCAGTGGTGTTCGGGCAGTGTAGGGGGTCGTGCTGGGGCTGGTGTTTCAGGGTTTAGGGCAGTGCAGTGGTGTTCGGGCAGTGTAGGGGGTCGTGCAGGGGGTGGTGTTTCAGGGTTTAGGGCAGTGGTGTTCGGGCAGTGTAGGGGGTCATGCTGGGGGTGGTGTTTCAGGGTTTGGGGCAGTGCAGTGGTGTTCGAGCAGTAAAGGGGGTCGTGCTGGGGGTGGTGTTTCAGGGTTTAGGGCAGTGCAGTGGTGTTTGGGCAGTGTAGGGGGCGGTGCAGGGGGTGGTGTTTCAGGGTTTAGGGCAGTGCAGTGGTGTTCGGGCAGTGTAGGGGGTGCTGCAGGGGGTGGTGTTTCAGGGTTTAGGGCAGTGCAGTGGTGTTCGGGCAGTGTAGGGGGTCATGCAGGGGGTGGTGTTTCAGGGTTTAGGGCAGTGCAGTGGTGTTCGGGCAGTGTAGGGGGTCATGCTGGGGCTGGTGTTTCAGGGTTTAGGGCAGTATAGTGGTTTTCGGGCAGTGTAGGGGGTCGTGCTGGGGCTGGTGTTTCAGGGTTTAGGGCAGTGCAGTGGTGTTCGGGCAGTGTAGGGGGTCATGGTGGGGCTGGTGTTTCAGGGTTTAGGGCAGTGCAGTGGTGTTCGGGCAGTGTAGGTGGTCGTGCTGGGGCTGGTGTTTCAGGGTTTAGGGCAGTGCAGTGGTGTTCAGGCAGTGTAGGGGGTCTTGCTGGGGCTGGTGTTTCAGGGTTTAGGGCAGTGCAGTGGTGTTCGGGCAGTGTAGGGGGTCGAGCTGGGGGTGGTGTTTCAGGGTTTAGGGCAGTGCAGTGGTGTTTGGGCAGTGTAGGGGGTCATGCTGGGGCTAGTGTTTCAGGATTTAGGGCAGAGCAATGGTGTTCAGGCAGTGTAGGGGGTTTTGCTGGAGGTGGTGTTTCAGGGTTTAGGGCAGTGCAGTGGTGTTCGTGCAGTGTAGGGGGTGGTGTTTCAGGGTTTAGGGCAGTGGTGTTCAGGCAGTGTAGGGGGTCTTGCTGGGGGTGGTGTTTCAGGGTTTAGGGCAGTGCAGTGGTGTTCCGGCAGTGTAGGAGGTCGTGCAGGGGGTGGTGTTTCAGGGTTTAGGGCAGTGCAGTGGTGTTCGGGCAGTGTAGGGGGTCATGCTGGGGGTGGTGTTTCAGGGTTTAGGGCAGTGCAGTGGTGTTCGGGCAGTGTAGGGTGTCGTGCTGAGGGGTGGTGTTTCAGGGTTTAGGGCAGTGCAGTGGTGTTCGGGCAGTGTAGGGCGTCGTGCAGGGGGTGGTGTTTCAGGGTTTAGGGCAGTGCAGTGGTGTTTGGGCAGTGTAGGGGGTCGTGCAGGGGGTGGTGTTTCAGGGTTTAGGGCAGTGCAATGGTGTTCGGCCAGTGTAGGTGGTCTTGCTGGGGGTGGTGTTTCAGGCTTTAGTGCAGTGGTGTTCGGGCAGTGTAGGGCGTCTTGCTGGGAGTGGTGTTTCAGGGTTTAGGGCAGTGCAGTGGTGTTCGGGCAGTGTAGGGGGTCTTGCTGGGGCTGGTGTTTCAGGGTTTAGGGCAGTGCAGTGGTGTTCGGGCAGTGAAGGGGGTCGTGCTGGGGCTGGTGTTTGAGGGTTTAGGGTAGTGCAGTGGTGTTCGGGCAGTGTAGGGGGTCGTGCTGGGGCTGGTGTTTCAGGGTTTAGGGCAGTGCAGTGGTTTTCGGGCAGTGTAGGCAGTCGTGCTGGGGCTGGTGTTTCAGGGTTTAGGGCAGTGCAGTGGTGTTCGGGCAGTGTACGGGGTTGTGCTGGGGCTGGTGTTTCAGGGTTTAGGGCAGTGCAGTGGTGTTCGGGCAGTGTAGGGGGTCGTGCTGGGGGTGGTGTTTCAGGGTTTAGGGCAGTGCAGTGGTTTTCGGGCAGTGTAGGGGGTCGTGCTGGGGCTGGTGTTTCATGGTTTAGGGCAGTGCAGTGGTGTTCGGGCAGTGTAGGGGGTCGTGCTGGGGGTGGTGTTTCAGGGTTTAGGGCAGTGCAGTGGTGTTCGGGCAGTGTAGGGGGTCATGCTGGGGGTGGTGTTTCAGGGTTTAGGGCAGTGCAGTGGTGTACGGGCAGTGTAGGGGGTCTTGCTGGGGGTGGTGTTTCAGGGTTTAGGGCAGTGGTGTTCGGGCAGTGTAGGGGGTCTTGCTGGGGGTAGTGTTTCGGGGTTTAGGGCAGTGCAGTGGTGTTCGTGCAGTGTAGGGGGTCGTGCTGGGGGTGGTGTTTCAGGGTTTAGGGCAGTGCAGTAGTGATCGGGCAGTGTAGGGGATCGTGCAGGGGGTGGTGTTTCAGGGTTTAGGGCAGTGCAGTGGTGTTCGGGCAGTGTAGGGGGTCGTGCTGGGGGTGGTGTTTCAGGGCTTAGGGCAGTGCAGTGGTGTTCGGGCAGTGTAGGGGGTCGTGCAGGGGGTGGTGTTTCAGGGTTTAGGGCAGTGCAGTGGTGTTCGGGCAGTGTAGGGGTCGTGCTGGGGCTGGTGTTTCAGGGTTTAGGGCAGTGCAGTGGTGTTCGGGCAGTGTAGGGGGTCTTGCTGGGGGTGGTGTTTCAGGGTTTAGGGCAGTGGTGTTCGGGCAGTGTAGGGGTCTTGCTGGGGGGGTGTTTCAGGGTTTAGGGCAGTGCAGTGGTGTTCGGGCAGTGTAGGGGGTCTTGCTGGGGGTAGTGTTTCAGGGTTTAGGGCAGTGCAGTGGTGTTCGTGCAGTGTAGGGGGTCGTGCTGGGGATGGTGTTTCAGGGTTTAGGGCAGTGCAGTAGTGTTCGAGCAGTGTAGGGGGTCGTGCAGGGGGTGGTGTTTCAGGGTTTAGGGCAGTGCAGTGGTGTTCGGGCAGTGTAGGGGGTCGTGCTGGGGGTGGTGTTTCAGGGTTTAGGGCAGTGCAGTGGTGTTCGGGCAGTGTAGGGGGTCGTGCTGGGGGTGGTGTTTCAGGGTTTAGGGCAGTGGTGTTCGGGCAGTGTAGGGGGTCTTGCTGGGGGTGATGTTTCAGGGTTTAGGGCAGTGCAGTGGTGTTTGGGCAGTGTAGGAGGTCTTGCTGGGGGTAGTGTTTCAGGGTTTAGGGCAGTGCAGTGGTGTTCGGGCAGTGTAGGGGTCATGCTGGGGGTGGTGTTTCAGGGTTTAGGGCAGTGCAGTGGTGTTCGGGCAGTGTAGGGGGTCGTGAAGGGGTGGTGTTTCAGGGTTTAGGGCAGTGCAGTGGTGTTCGGGCAGTGTAGGGGGTCGTGCTAGGGTATGTGTTTCATGGTTTAGGGCAGTGCAGTGGTGTTCAGGCAGTGTAGGGGGTCGTGCAGGGGCTGGTGTTTCAGGGTTTAGGACAGTGCAGTGGTGTTCGGGCAGTGTAGGGGGTCGTGCTGGGGGTAGTGTTTTAGGGTTTAGGGTAGTGCAGTGGTGCTTGTGTGGTGTAGGGGGTCGTGCTGGGGGTAGTGTTTTAGAGTTTAGGGTAGTGCAGTGGTGTTTGTGTAGTGTAGGGGGTCATGTTTTAGGGTAGTGCATTGGTGTTTGGGTAGTGTAGGGGGTCGTGCTGGGGTAGTGTTTTAGGATTTAGGTTAGTGCAGTGGTGTTTGGGTAGTGTAGGGGGTCGTGCTGGGGGTAGTGTTTTAGGGTTTAAGGTAGTGCAGTGGTGTTTGTGTAGTGTAGGGGGTCGTGCTGGGGGTAGTGTTTTAGGGTTTAGGGTAGTGCAGTGGTGCTTGTGTAGTGTAGGGGGTCATGCTGGGGGTAGTGTTTTAGGGTTTAGGGTAGTGCAGTGGTGTTTGTGTAGTGTAGGGGGTCATGTTTTAGGGTAGTGCAGTGGTGTTTGGGTAGTGTAGGGGGTCGGGCTGGGGGTAGTGTTTTAGGATTTAGGTCAGTGCAGTGGTGTTGGGGTAGTGTTTTAGGGTTTAGGGTAGTGCAGTGGTGTTTGTGTAGTGTAGGGGGTCATGCTGGGGGTAGTGTTTTAGGGTTTAGGATAGTGCAGTGGTGCTTGTGTAGTGTAGGGGGTCGTGCTGGGGTAGTGTTTTAGGGTTTAGGGTAGTGCAGTGGTGTTTTTGTAGTGTAGGGAGGTCATGTTTTAAGATGCAACGCTCCAATACCTGACCAGTCTGCACTACATAAAACTGCAAAAAAACTAAAAATAAAAAGTGTTTTGCACACTTTTGTCATTGGGCTATATGTGGGCTACATCTCGGTAATATTTGTGCTACATTTGGGCTCTTTTTCCACTGGTGGCCATCTTGGAAGACTTCTTTGTTATGAAGTTTCCTAATTTCCTCATTTACTGCAGTCTCCTCAGTAGGAAATGCTTTCAGTTTTTTACTTTGATTCCATCAAGAAGGCATTCAGATGTGTCACACATTTGCCATAAATTCAGAATGTTATTACTCTAGTTGTTCATTAGATCACTGTAGTAAAGCTACTGCTCACCAAGGAGTTAACTGGAAGTCTACTGCTGGTATTGAAAGTGATTGTTTCAGTCTGCATGTCAGAATTTTCTAATGAAATAGAAGAGGATTTGAGATCTCACTTAAAACATGCACTAAATTTTCTTTTTGCAGCACTAACCATAATTTCTATGGCAAAATGAACCCCCTCATTTTGTTCCTTTTTAAATTAAATGTTTTAAGTGTTACCAGTTTATTCCAATCAAGATGGCTTCAGGTGTGCCATACTTTTGTCATAAGTAAGGCTGTTAGCACTCTAGTTGTTCTTTAGAACACTCTGGGAAGCTGCAGTAGAACACAAAGGCATCAACTGACAGGCTGCTCCTGTTGAAATATAACAGGAAGATATTTGAGATCTCACTTAAAACATGTCCTAATTTTTCTTTCTACAGCACTAACCATAATTTCTATGGCAAAATGAACCCCCTCATTTTGTTCCTTTTTAAATTAAATGTTTTAAGTGTTACCAGTTTATTCCAATCAAGATGGCTTCAGGTGTGCCATACTTTTGTCATAAGTAAGACTGTTAGCGCTCTAGTTGTTCTTCAGAACACTCTGGGAAGCTGCAGTAGAACACAAAGGCATCAACTGACAGGCTGCTCCTGTTGAAATATAACAGGAAGATATTTGAGATCACACTTGAAACATGTCCTAATTTTTCTTTCCAGAGCACTAACCATAATTTCTATGACAAGATGAACCCCATCATTTTGTTCCTTTTTAAATTAAATGTTTTAAGTGTTACCAGTTTATTCCAATCAAGATGGCTTCAGGTGTGCCATACTTTTGTCATAAGTAAGGCTGTTAGCACTCTAGTTGTTCTTTAGAACACTCTGGGAAGCTGCAGTAGAACACAAAGGAATCAACTGACAGTCTCTGCCCTTGTTGGATGTACATGTTTTACTGAGAATGTCAGACTTCATTCTCACATGACTGAGAAAGATAATGTGAATTTACAGAAAATATGCTTTCATTTTAGCTTCTGGGGCACCTTCCAAAACTGTATGGGACAAGCATGTGAAAATAGTTTTCTCTCAAACATGATTCATGATATCCCAGCAGAAGGTTTTTCACAGGGTAAAATCACCTTAGAACACACCACAATTCCTGAAATTAGTATGGTACCATCAACAAATGAATTCTAATGTAACTAAAGTCTGTTATCACCCTTTATAGTTCTCCTTTTGGTAACCCTCAAAATCTTCGATTCACTACAATGCATTTCAAAGGGGTACTATCATTTATATTGGTCCCAAGATGGCTGCCAGCAATTCCAGGATGAAGTGCTGACAGCCAATCAGATCTCACGATGACATGTGTGGTTAGGCTCCGCCCAGATATATATGTGTTTTTACTTTTGATTTTCTCAGCAACTACTGAACGGATTTACACCATTTAACAAAAAGGGTTCTTTTTGAACCAAGAACTACCTCTTTGCCAAATTTGGTGTAATTCCGTTCAGCAGTTCGGGCTGTAGCCTTGCATAAAGTTTCCTATGGGAAATTGATTTTTTGACTCTTATTTTTTTAATTTCTCCGCAACTACTGAACGGATTTACACCATTTAACAAAAATGGTTCTTTCTGAACCAAGAACTACCTCTTTGCCAAATTTGGTGTAATTCCGTTCAGCAGTTCGGGCTGTAGCCGTGTCTAAAGTTTCCTATGGGAAAATGAATGGGGAAAACACGTTTTGGGACCCCCCTTTTTCTCGGCCCCGCTTGACGAATCACCCTGAGACTTTCAGGGTAGGAGCGGACCGGAGCGGGCCATAAAGTTAGAAAATTTCGCGAAGATTCGTCAACCGACGCAAGAGTTATTTCAAATAGAATGTCGCGGATTTCCTATGGAAAATAGGTCCTAACTATAACTATCTACTGGCGACCGCCAGTAGATAATATATATATATATATATATATATATATATATATATATATATATATATATATATATATATATATATAGTCCCAAGATTTAAACAGAGAGCAGCTTTTTTATATTTATTAATATATATTTTTTTTTAAATTCCCACTTGTATAAGAATTGAAAATATTTAAATAGGAAATTACTATTTGAGGTGTACCAATCAGAATACTTTATCTAATCTTATGTGGACCGTATGGGATTTGTAGGAATAGATGAACTAATGTAGGAGGTCATTTAGCCAGTCTCATCAAAGTATAAAACATGGAGTCGAGTGATGCAAGTAGATATACACAAGTTGAAATCTTTTTAGATCTTTTTAGAGGTTTTATTATTCTGTTAGTGGTGATTGAATTGTAGTATTGGATGTGTATATTTATGTATTTATTGATATTTATATTTATATATATGTATATTTATGTATTCTATTGATATTTATATTTATGTGTATATTTATATATTTTACAATCATGGGAATCAATCACTGGTTAATCAGATTGAGATAAGATATTTTGCGACATTTGCACTTGCACACTTGCACTTTTTTCAAGGATTATCAACTACAAGAAATGACATTAAGTCAAAATAAGATAAGCCTTGTTAGGTTAATTATGAATTTTTAGTATTTTTGCACATGTAAATATATCATTTTAACACTATTGGTAGCACTTTTAGTATTGTTATTGGTTTGTATATGGTCTAGATGACAAGAAATACATTTATTGTATCCTAAAGCATTCATGCAATCATTGTTGAAAATATCATGGTTATTTTAAGAATTTATTGTATTTTTATAAAAAAATTATGAGGGTAAAACAACACATATTAGGTTGATTTGCTCAAATGCATTTACGCATATATTGTTAACAAGGATACAAACAATGTAACGTAAATGTCTTTTCTATGTCTATTGTCGTGACAAGTGCACACTGTCACTTTAAATTGGTATCCCACAAGCAGTAGCGCTGTCATGTGATCAAGGCAGGGATCTGCCGAAACGCGTCATGGCGGACTAGTTCTTCGGTGTAATAAACTAAAATTACACAAAATCTGGGTCTACTCTCGTTTATATTCCTACGGATTTGCTATACAAACGAGCAACTTACATATATATATATATAGTCCCAAGATTTAAACAGAGAGCAGCTTTTTTATATTTATTAATATATATTTTTTTTTCTTTCTATAAAAATGCTAGAAAGCCTTCCCACTTTCTAGCTCTGTGTGGATGGCACTGTGCTATTTCTATGCTTAAAAACTCTACTAGAAAAACAGATATTTAAGGTCAGCAGTTTTGGGTTTTCAATGTTTAGGTGGGTGCTTTTACTACAAAGATGGGTACAGATTGTTCTTAGGAGTTGCTTTCATTGTAATGTCATTTTCATAGTTCTTTTTAGCATTTTCAATGGATAGCGCTTAACTGGGTAAAGGTGTTGCATCCTCTGTGAACACGTACCATCAATTGAATTTGTGGCATTAACTTTACTAATACATAAACATTTTTATTACGGAGCTCAACGGTAGAGTTGAAGAATAAACCCAATAAGTGAATTTTCAAAAAGCCATTGTTTACAACAGGCCCGGTTCTAGAGGGAGGGCCAAGTGGGCCAGGCCCTTCCAAAGTAGCCCAATGCCCCATTTGAGCCCATTTACAATTGAAATAATAGTTTTTGTTCCTTTCCCCAATGAGACACCTGGGCCTGCAATTTCGCTTTCTCAGCTTGTTAATCTTTCATCAGTAACACTAATGCCCTGGACTACTTGAAGTGCCTGGGACAGGCATGAAGTCACAGGGGCGGCTACTCCGCTATGGCGGAGGAGCATCGCCCCCCCGCTAGCAACAGTCAAATGATGAAAAATAAAACGATGATAAACCGGGTTTAAAACCCGTTTCATTATCATTTTATTTTCCTTTCCCGAGTCTTGGGGGCGGGGCCACAGGGTCGACAGGCACTGAGGGGAGTGGTATGGGCACTCCCTTCACTGCACATGATGGTTTGGCCGGCCGTTTCAGGCCGGCCAAACCATCATGCACAGTGAGAGTTCTCTCCATCCCAGCAACGCTGCTGGGTTGGAGAGAACAGGCACTGACTCACAGTCTGTCCTGGAGTGCAAATTGAGGGCGCTCAGACCAATCCTGAAGCTGCTCTCATGCGAGAACAGCTTCAGAATTGGCCGCAGGGCAGGCTGGGAGCCTCTGCCTTCAGACGGAAGAAGAGAGTATTCGAGCACGGCGCAATGGAGGGCAGCAGGTAAGTTTATATTTTATTTTTTACATTGATCCTCCTCGTCCCCCTTTCCACCCCCTCTCCGCCCGCCTCACCACTTTTCTGTAACACGAGCCGCTCCTGTGGAGTCAGTAGGGATAGTGGTTGTTATCATGCAGGTGTGAACAGCAGGGGTACCTGACACTCCCACTACATCAAAAGAGACTGGCATAAGAGACCCCATATAGCAGAAACAATCTGATTGGATTTTTCCATGTCAAGAAAAGTAATTGAAAATGTACATTTGATTGTACAGTCAGGATATATAGTGGTTTGTTTTATTTCTTCCTGCTGTGATGTTATGCTGAACCTGTGACACTATATCTGAAAAAAAACACCACCAATGTCACACGTTTTGGTTTTTCTAAAACTGTAGCCAAGCTTCATGGAGCAGAACTGGCAATTCTCTTGTGGCAGGACTGGCAACATGTCCTGCCTCTGCCCTGCCTACTCCCTATATCTCCAGTCTACTAATATAATTTGAAGGAATGTACGGCACAGATACCACACTTTGGGGCGCCAGTGACTGTTTATTCTCTCCCAAAATATCATCTCCCAATAATTCTCTTTTTTGGTTATAAAACCAGCTAAAAATGGATTATAGCACTGCGGTAACAGGTCCTAAGCAGATAAGATAATACAGTGGGCTAACACACTTACTACTGAGAGGTTCCTACAATCTCTGGCTTCACAAGTTCAAATCTTGTTACTCAGCATTTCATTTCCAACCTGAAAGGGTCAGCACGAGCTGTAAATAACGTTTGTGTCCTGTCATCAATATAACAATATTGAGCTGCCAGGTGTCCCTAAACTGGATAAATACACTTATTTGAGCTTCATATAATTGTGATGTTTTGGGGCAGTTTGAAAGGCAGAGTGCATAACTCACTTACATCACTAAATGTTATTAGCTATTGAGTAACTGGCAGCTGTGGAAACGGTGTATCCCTTCACTAGAAGAACTGAAAAATACAAGGCCACAGTTTTCACAATTGTGGTATTAAGGGGTAGCAAACTTGATCAACATTCTAGAATCTGGCCAAAAAGACATTTGGAGAGAGACAGAGATGAGAGATGGAAAGTGCTCAGCGAAGAAAGAGGGGATAGAAAAGATGAGGGTAAGCAAAAAGATAAGGACATATAACACAAAAAATGGCAAGGAAAGAGGTGGATGAAATAAGAGTAAAGGAGTGAGTAGAAGAAAAAAGAAGAAATATCATGAGACAGGGTTGATCAGAGAGGAGTAGGAAGGTCCTGAGTGTCATAAAGTAGAGAAGGCAGTATGGATGCTGTGAGAAGTGGATAGAGGAGGAAGTCAGAGGCGGCTGAGGAAATAGGATTATTGAGCAAGATGGAGCAGGAGTGTTTGGCAAAGGGTAGACATGTACTGAGAGGGGACCATCGGAGGTGAGTAGAGGAAGAGGAGTAGGAGCAGGAAGGGTGAAGGCGAAGGATGAAGCTGTTGAAGTAGGAGTACCATGAGAAAGAAAGGGCGTCTGAGAGAAGTTGATGATCAAATGGTCAGTGGTGGGGGAGAGACCAGAGAAGGTGTGTGAAGAGGCTGGAGGGGATTGGTAGAACAAAAGAGACAAGCAGAGAGAGTGATGAAGAAAGAAAGAGAGGGTGATGGGCCTAGGAGAGAACAGTGGAAGGAGGAAGAGAACGTGAAAGAGGCAGCAGTGTGCCGGTCACAATTTAGGAGACAGTTCATGTAGGAAGGTGGAATCTGACTATATGGTTGCCCCCACTTTTTTTATGGTGTTTTGCTGGTTTATGACTTAGTTGGACTGGGATCCTGCTATTCAGGGCCCCAGTCCATCTGCTTTCTCTCTAAAATGGTTTCCATGTGCCTTAGGCACATCACTGATTGGGATCTGGAGTGCCCTTATAAGTCCCTAGTATATGGTATACTATGTACCAAGGGCATAGGTACCTCAGAGGCCTGCCAGGGGCTGCAGCATGTATTATGCCACCCCTGGAAGGCCATCCAAACTGACACCACAGGTCTGCTACTGCAGCCTGGGTAAGGTGGTGCATGCACCCCTTACTGTGATATAGGTTACCTATATCACGAAATACATACACACATATAAACCTATAAGTCACTCCTAAGGCAGGCCTTATCAATCCTAAAGGCAGAGTGCGTGGTTCCTATGTGAGAGGGTGCCCCTGCATGAGCAGGGCCCCTCTGCAGCGTTCGGAGACCATCTCTGATGCTGTTTGTAGTGCAGCCTGACCATATACTCTTAAGCGCATTATATCCTCGCGGTAAAATGCTAACTTTGGAATGGCTGCACCTAAACATGTCGTGTTTGGTGTCAAACATCTTGGAATACTACCCCCCGCCAATCCTGGCAGCGGGGGTAGCATTCCACCCTTCTAGAGGGAAAGACATGTTAACTCTGACTAGTCCGGTAACTTCTTTCCAGAGCCCTGGCATCACAAAATGGATGCTGCTGCCACAGACACGAGTCTGGCCTCCTGCTGCTGGACGAAACTCCGGCAGGGGAGGCCTGGACAATAGGTTTCCTGTCCCAGGGAGGTGTGACCACCTCCCCAGACAGGATAATGTGTATTGGGGCTGGGCGGGAGCACTTTTGGGTGCTTTGAAGTCCTGCACTGGGGGCACATTTGGTGTCCCTGTGCATACCCCAGTTCAAACCGGATCAGGGGCTTGCAGCCCCTGCTTTGGCGTGAACTGGACAAAGGGAAAGGGGTGTAGCCACCCCTCTGCCCTGACCCACCCATAGGTGGGGCCACAGAGTAGTCCAACCCCTAGCTTTAGAATAAAGGTAGGAACCCAGTCCTTAGGACTTTAGATTATACCTGGACGAAACTCTGAAACTGAATCCTGGACCTTCGACGCTCTACGACAAGATTAGAGGACTGAAGAATCTCCCTTGGGGTCAAGGAGTGACTCCCCTGCTTGGCAGGCACCAAAGAAGCATCTATCCGGTTCGCATTTCTGAAGCTCCCGTCGGACGCCAAAGTCATCGCATCACCAGAGGTGGATTCTCAGACTTCCCCGAAGCTACCCTGAGTCCCCAGCAAAGCTGAGGCCCGTGGCTATCGTGGGTGACTTGAGACCGTGACCCCTGGACACCGAGTACATTTGCAAGTGCATCCTCTTCTGGGTCTCCCAAGAAGTCGTGCTTTGGGCTCCGAGTAGCCCTAGCCTCCAGCACCACCTGCACCGAAGATCACTGGCCCCCACTCCACGAGTGTCCTGTAAGCCAGCTCCACGTGCGGCGTCACGAGGCTCCTTTGCGGTCGCTAGCCCGTTGGCTAGTAGCCCTTAACGAAGGCCAATCCTTTTCTTACTTGGCATTCTGGTTGCTCCAGGCCTGCCCTCACTTACCCTCGCTGGGTGAGTTCCACAGACCTTGCTGGTCTGCACCATCGACGATCTACATCTTAATCAAGACTTGCCGTTGCCAAGGCTTGTTGGGTCCAATCCGGTCGCCGACACCTCAGCACTCGACAGACATCGTGTACCAGCCCGAATCCTGCTCCTGGTCACCGACAACGCCTCCCGGACCTCGTGGCTGAAGAGTCAAGACGACCGTCAACGCACCTGAAGCACTCGACATCGGTGGGCATCTGTCCATCGCCTTCCTGGTCACTGGCTAGTGACCCAGACTCTGTCCCCTCTGCTTTCAGGTTCACCAGAACTCCGATCCACTCTTGGATCCGCCTGGACACTTTTCTCTTGGCCGCCAGCAGCACTTTGCAGCAGATCGCCATTCGAATCGACGACGAAACCCGACCCCGAAAGGCACCTATGCACCCGGCTTCCCTGGGTGAGGTAACACGAGTACTCCGGTGCTCCCGTGGGTAGAGACTCTTCAAAGTCCTAGATCTCAAAGGGTTTTGTCCTAGTCCTCTTTTAAGTGTCCCTTTCCTCTATTTTCCCGATCCCGACTTTCTCCATAGAAGTTAACGGCGTATCGCGGTTGTGTATTTACACTGCACGCGTCTCCCGTGGGTCCCCTGTGTCACTACCTTGGGTGGTTCCTTGTGGTCCAAGCACTTCTAGAGGCTCTAGGCCTAGTGTCTAGTTCAGTCGTGGTTTGCATACCACTTTATTGGTATATGGTTTGGTACGCCCCTAGGGCCCAAACGTGTATTTCTGCTATTACTGTGATTTAATATCTTATAACTTATGTACTTCGAACTCTAGCCTCATAAAGAGACTAGAGGGGTGTGTTTAGTAATAAATACATATATTTTGAATATATACCTGGTGTGGTGCTCTTTCATTTGGTCACTCAATAGATTATAGACTGGTAAAACAAGCTGCTTTACATTCCTTCAAGACTTAGCCTGAAGGCTGCTCTCCATAGCTACCACTAGGATAGCTTTCAATAAGGTTGTCTTTAACCTATCTCCAATAAGGGGTTGTTTGGACTGGTGCAAGGTGCCCACTATAATTAGTGGACAGCATATGCCAGGCCAACTTCTCACATTGGTGTGCAGCGTGTGGGATTCCAGCTTGCTATTGTTTTACCAGATAATCTCAATTGAATTGATCAACTGAAAACCACTAAAGGTACCTAAGGTACATATAATTTAAGCTTAGAATACAGTAAGTTCTACTGAACTTAGAGTTGTGTGTTAAGGGATAGCACAACCCTTTCTACAACTCAAGAGAGTTTAGTAGGCCACACTAGAGTAGGTAGTGCATACACCACACCACACTAGTAATGTCTTTAAGGGCAGGATCCAAAGAATCCTTGCAGGAAGCCATTGAGCTTCCACCCTCCAAGTATGATACACTCCCATTCTTGGAATTGAGAGCTTTATGTAACTTGAGAAAAATAAGGACAGGCCAAAGCCCCACCACCCAACACCTCAAGGGGTTGTTGGTGGCTTATGACCTTAGTAAGCCTGTAGGGACTGAAGGGGTAGGAGCTGAGGGTGGGGCAGAAGAAGAGGACGAGGCCAGGGGTACCAATACCCCCAGCCCCCTCTGAAACTGGCCAGGAGGGTGACAATGACCCTGACCTGGAAAACCCAATCCCTCCTGTGGATGATGATGAGGATGATCAAGATGACACCCTCTTTGTCCCCCAGGAAGGATTAAGAGTGTGCCCAGGAAGTCTAGATCTCCTTCTCAGGAGTCTAACCACTCTGGCACCTCTATAGGGAGCTCTGTCTCCTCTCACAGGAGGGAATCCTCTCATGAGAGGAGAGCCAGACTGGTCCAGTATGAGGAAACTCAGCTGGAAATCAGAAAAAAGCAATTGGCTTTAGATAGGGAATCCCTAGATCTCCTTAGAGAGAGAAGAAAGTTGGGACTAGAGTCCCATGGTGGCAGCAATATCCCTAGAGATAGGGAAAGGTCTTATGACCATAGAAACCTAAACAAGATTGTCCCTCCCTACCAGAGTGGGGATGACATCCACAAATGGATAACTGCACTGGAGAGGGCCTGTAAAGTTCAGAAGGTCCCCTAGAGGCAGTGGGCAGCAATCTTGTGGCTCTCCTTTGCAGACAAAGGTAGAGACAAGCTCCTCACTGTAAGAGAAGAGGATGCTGACAATTACACAGTCTTGAAGAGTGCTCTGATAGATGGGTTTGGCCTAACCACTGAACAGTATAGGTTGAAGTTCAGAGACACCCAAAAAGCTCAGACTCAAGACTGGGTTAATTTTGTAGATTGTGCTACAAAGGCTCTGGAAGGTTGGATACATGGCAACAAAGTGCATGACTTTTTAGGATTGTACAATTTGATTATGAGGGAGCAGATCCTTAATAATTGTCAAAACCAGCTTTTGCACCAGTATCTGGTGGACTCTGATCTGACCTCTCCCCAAGAATTGGGAAAGAAGGCAGACAAATGGGTCAGAACCAGAGTAAAAACTAGAAATCAGGGTGGTGACCAGAAGAAAGATTCTACTAAGTCCCAAGAGAAAGGTGGGGATAAATCTAAGGATAAGTCCCCTACAGGGCCCCAAAATTCCTCTTCTGGGGGTGGGTCCCAAACTCCTTCCTCTCCTGAAAAGAAACCATATTGCCATGTCTGTAAAAGCCTGGGCACTGGAAAACTGATCCCAGTTGCCCCAGGATTGGCAATAAAGAAAATGTTCCTCCCACAACTACTACCACCCCTCCTGGTACTACCAGTAGTAATCCTCCAGTTGGGAGTAGTGCACCCAAGAAGTTGGGTGCTTTTGCAAGAGGAACAGAGGTGGGCCCTAGTTTAGACAGGGACCCCTCAACAGACTCCTCTGACTCTGATGGTGGTATAGGATTTGCCACCTTTACCATGGGTCCCATAGCATTGGGCAGGTACAGATTGGAGCCAATAATTAATGGTCAAAAAGCTGTGGCATTTAGGGACACAGGGGCTAGTGTCACCATGGTGGCAGGGAAACTAGTCCCCCCTCACCAGTTGTTACCTGAGTTTAAGTACCAGGTGACCAACATTGATGGTGTCAGAACAGATCACCCCATGGCCATAGTCAATCTCAGCTGGGAGGGGGTCACAGGCCCAAAGAGAGTGGCAGTGTCCCCCACCTTACCTGTAGATTGCCTGATGGGCAATTATTTGGAAATTTCAGCCTGGGCTGAAGTTGAACACCAAACCCATCTTAGGATGTTGGGCGCCCCTGCAAAGGTTAGTGGGGCTGTGATGGCCACAGCCCCAGCCCAAGAATTTGGAGAGATGGAGCCTGAAAGAATGGCCCACTCTCCCCCAAAAGAGAGCACAAGGGTTGAAGAAAAGTCTTCTTCCCTCCAGACAGTAGGTAAGGGTCAGCCTCCTCAGGGAACTGACCCTACCCCTAGTGAAGTAACTACCACAGAGGTAGTCAGGCCGGGCCTGGCCACCCCCCTGATGGCAGAGGACCCTTCCAAGGTGGTACCCAGTCTGGAGCAGGTAACCTGCCCCTCTCTACCCTGCCTCAGTCAGCCCAGGGCTGCAGAGGTCAGGGAGGTCAGTGGACCCCCGGGGCCCCCTGTCCAGAGGAAGCCCCCATCAGCAGATTAGGGGCACCCAGTCTAGTAGCCCTAGCCAGGTGAAAATTCCTCTACACACTGAGGGATCCCCATACCTTTATGTAGGGACCTCCCCCAGAAGGACTCTGGTAGGCAAGGGCAAACCTGGGACCAGAAGGTTCCAAACCTGCCATGTCCCTCCAGTAGTCCATCCAAAGGGACCCAACCCCCAGCTGTAGGCAGCCAAAGGTTGACCCTTAGAGCAAAGTGCAACTCAGTCATGGAAAGACAGGCATACATGGTGACCAGTGATCTGAGGAAGCTGAGGCCAACATTCCTAGGGCCTCACTTCTCTACTCAGACACCTCACCAGCCTTGTACTTTACCCAAGCACACCACAGGTAGTGATTCCCCATGGTGGAGACCCTCTCATACCCTTAGGGTGAGGGATTGCTTAGTGGACCATAAGACAGGGGGCAACCATGCTAGTGCAGGTGCTTCCTTATATGACCACTTAGTCAATGAAGGCTCAACTGGCCAAGGTTAGCCTTATCTCCTTTCGTTTGGGGGGGGGTTATGTAGGAAGGTGGAATCTGACTATATGGTTGCCCCCACTTTTTTTATGGTGTTTTGCTGGTTTATGACTTAGTTGGACTGGGATCCTGCTATTCAGGGCCCCAGTCCATCTGCTTTCTCTCTAAAATGGTTTCCATGTGCCTTAGGCACATCACTGATTGGGATCTGGAGTGCCCTTATAAGTCCCTAGTATATGGTATACTATGTACCAAGGGCATAGGTACCTCAGAGGCCTGCCAGGGGCTGCAGCATGTATTATGCCACCCCTGGAAGGCCATCCAAACTGACACCACAGGTCTGCTACTGCAGCCTGGGTAAGGTGGTGCATGCACCCCTTACTGTGATATAGGTTACCTATATCACGAAATACATACACACATATAAACCTATAAGTCACTCCTAAGGCAGGCCTTATCAATCCTAAAGGCAGAGTGCGTGGTTCCTATGTGAGAGGGTGCCCCTGCATGAGCAGGGCCCCTCTGCAGCGTTCGGAGACCATCTCTGATGCTGTTTGTAGTGCAGCCTGACCATATACTCTTAAGCGCATTATATCCTCGCGGTAGAATGCTAACTTTGGAATGGCTGCACCTAAACATGTCGTGTTTGGTGTCAAACATCTTGGAATACTACCTCCCCCGCCAATCCTGGCGGCGGGGGTAGCATTCCACCCTTCTAGAGGGAAAGACATGTTAACTCTGACTAGTCCGGTAACTTCTTTCCAGAGCCCTGGCATCACAAAATGGATGCTGCTGCCACAGACACGAGTCTGGCCTCCTGCTGCTGGACGAAACTCCGGCAGGGGAGGCCTGGACAATAGGTTTCCTGTCCCAGGGAGGTGTGACCACCTCCCCAGACAGGATAATGTGTATTGGGGCTGGGCGGGAGCACTTTCGGGTGCTTTGAAGTCCTGCACTGGGGGCACATTTGGTGTCCCTGTGCATACCCCAGTTCAAACCGGATCAGGGCTTGCAGCCCCTGCTTTGGCGCGAACTGGACAAAGGGAAAGGGGTGTAGCCACCCCTCTGCCCTGACCCACCCATAGGTGGGGCCACAGAGTAGTCCAACCCCTATCTTTAGAATAAAGGTAGGAACCCAGTCCTTAGGACTTTAGATTATACCTGGACGAAACTCTGAAACTGAATCCTGGACCTTCGACGCTCTACGACAAGATTAGAGGACTGAAGAATCTCCCTTGGGGTCAAGGAGTGACTCCCCTGCTTGGCAGGCACCAAAGAAGCATCTGTCCGGTTCGCATTTCTGAAGCTCCCGTCGGACGCCGAAGTCATCGCATCACCAGAGGTGGATTCTCAAACTTCCCCGAGGCTACCCTGAGTCCCCAGCAAAGCTGAGGCCCGTGGCTATCGTAGGTGACTTGAGACCGTGACCCCTGGACACCGAGCACATTTGCAAGTGCATCCTCTTCTGGGTCTCCCAAGAAGTCGTGCTTTGGGCTCCGAGTAGCCCTAGCCTCCAGCACCACCTGCACCGAAGATCACTGGCCCCCACTCCACGAGTGTCCTGTAAGCCAGCTCCACGTGCGGCGTCACGAGGCTCCTTTGCGGTCGCTAGCCCGTTGGCTAGTAGCCCTTAACGAAGGCCAATCCTTTTCTTACTTGGCATCCTGGTTGCTCCAGGCCTGCCCTCACTTACCCTCGCTGGGTGAGTTCCACAGACCTTGCTGGTCTGCACCATCGACGATCTACATCTTAATCGAGACTTGCCGTTGCCAAGGCTTGTTGGGTCCAATCCGGTCGCCGACACCTCAGCACTCGACAGACATCGTGTACCAGCCCGAATCCTGCTCCTGGTCACCGACAACGCCTCCCGGACCTCGTGGCTGAAGAGTCAAGACAACCGTCAACGCACCTGAAGCACTCGACATCGGTGGGCATCTGTCCATCGCCTTCCTGGTCACTGGCTAGTGACCCAGACTCTGTCCCCTCTGCTTTCAGGTTCACCAGAACTCCGATCCACTCTTGGATCCACCCGGACACTTTTCTCTTGGCCGCCAGCAGCACTTTGCAGCAGATCGCCATTCGAATCGACGACGAAACCCGACCCCGAAAGGCACCTATGCACCCGGCTTCCTGGGTGAGGTAACACGAGTACTCCGGTGCTCCCGTGGGTAGAGACTCTTCAAAGTCCTAGATCTCGAAGGGTTTTGTCCTAGTCCTCTTTTAAGTGTCCCTTTCCTCTATTTTCCCGATCCCGACTTTCTCCATAGAAGTTAACGGCGTATCGCGGTTGTGTATTTACACTGCACGCGTCTCCCGTGGGTCCCCTGTGTCACTACCTTGGGTGGTTCCTTGTGGTCCAAGCACTTCTAGAGGCTCTAGGCCTAGTGTCTAGTTCAGTCGTGGTTCGCATACCACTTTATTGGTATATGGTTTGGTACGCCCCTAGGGCCCAAACGTGTATTTGTGCTATTACTGTGATTTAATATCTTATAACTTATGTACTTTGAACTCTAGCCTCATAAAGAGACTAGAGGGGTGTGTTTAGTAATAAATACATATATTTTGAATATATACCTGGTGTGGTGCTCTTTCATTTGGTCACTCAAGAGATTATAGACTGGTAAAACAAGCTGCTTTACATTCCTTCAAGACTTACCCTGAAGGCTGCTCTCCATAGCTACCACTAGGATAGCTTTCAATAAGGTTGTCTTTAACCTATCTCCAATAAGAGGTTGTTTGGACTGGTGCAAGGTGCCCACTATAATTAGTGGACAGCATATGCCAGGCCAACTTCTCACAGTTCAGATTTGAGGCACTCGCATTAGCTGTACATTTCCTCTTTGTTCCTCTTAAAATACATTCTGCTCATGAAACTGGCAACCAAATATTCCTTAAGAAAAATAGTCACCCAATGAGAAGTCCAAATGCCAACCTCAAGAGCTGTACTCTCCGCACAGTGGGAAGGTACGGGTAGAAACAGACCCACATTTGATGTTTGGTAGGTTCTCCTCAGGTTGCCAACATTGATCACTCTTCCAATTGTTATTGCACTTTGTGGAGTAAATGTACAACAGTATGAATTATCCACACCTTTAAAATGTTGTACATCACCTTGCTATCTCTTTAAAATATACATGGCCTCAGGTCCTTGTAGATCTTGTGCATCTATATAATCCAGGCCTTGGAACTGCCACTATTCAAATATTGAGTGCACACCTAGACACTTGCAAAAGTTCCACTCAAACACACTTTTAGGGTAGCAGATGAAGCTTCCTTTTCATACACAATATCGTTACCCCCTATGTAGCAGCAGTGAAGGTGATGCTGACAGAAGACGATGAAATGGAGAGAGAAGAGAGTGAGGTGGAGAGAGGGGAAGTTGAAACAGAGAAAAGAGAAGGCAATGGGTAGGAGAATTAGTGGACGAGAGGAAGGTTAGGACAGCGAGGAAAAGAGGGAAGACAGCGAAGTGAATTAAAAAGGGTTTGTCGGAAAGACGGATGTGGATGGGGCAAAGATTGAGAGGAGGGGGAGCAAGAAGTATGAGGTGGAGAGAGAAGGGTGCGTTGCAGACATAAAGATGAGGTTGAGAGAGAGGAGGTTGGTGCACAGTGAGAGGATGAAAAAGTGGAGTGAGAGAGGAAGATGAGGTGGAAAAAGAAGCGCGAGGTGGAGAGAGCGTGAGAGGGTGAGGAACAGACAGAAAGAGAGGTGGCCACAGCAAGGAGAAAGAAGGATGAGGTGGAGAGAAAGAGGGTGAAGCAGAAAAATAGAAGGGCGAGGTGAAAGAGATGAGAAAGCAGAGGATGAGGTGGACAGCAGGGTGAAGCAGAGAGAGAGAAAGGAGGGTGAGAATCCCCTGAAAAAACACAGAGTAAAACTATTTGGCCCAATCAGGACAGCAGGTAGGGTAAGCTCCTCATCTCTGTACAAGACTATCTCGCGCGTACAGAGTCAGCTCTCAGACACCTGAAGGTGTTAGACATTGATCTCATGGCCCACCCATGCTTCTTCAGGGCCCGCTCAGATCCCACATCCTGGAGCCGGGCCTGGTTCACAAACGTGTACAGCACAAAACACAATACCCTTCTCTAAGAAGTCGCCCTCTTTCTATGCCCCCAGCAGGAGCATCACTTGGTGGCTTACTAACAAAAAGAAAGATTATATTTTCCGCGGTGGGGCCCACAAATCCGAATGTTCACGCGGCCTCTTTGTCGTCACTGCCCTGACTCTGGGTACCACACCAGGTAGAACGTGCAGAACTTTACTTATAAAGTGACACACGCATCTCGACGGCATGTACGTGTCTCCCTGTTCAGCGTGGGTGCACGCAAGAACAACAGCTGCGTCCTCCACTCTGCTGAGCTGCTGCAGTGCACCGAGGCGAGAGGGGAGGGGGGGATCGAAGCAGGGCTGCTCGTTAGCGACCAATATTTACACCAGTCCTGGTTAGCAACCTGCTCTACGCGCATTGGTTATAAGCACAGGTGCTGCTGGTACCTCAGTAACGAAATGTAAGATAGAATTCAGAGTGGCTACGATTTTAATCATTCTAGGGAAAGGTTCGTAATAATTGTGCGCTTCGTATTATTGTTATGTAATTGTGTGACGTCATCTAATGTGATATTTTAAAGAAAAGAAAGAAAGAAAGATATCTGGTCTGTTGACGGTATGTCACATTATATTATATCATGTTATGACACCTTATTGCATATTATTGTATGCTAACTGCACTTTTTGATGTGTTATTTCATATCATGCCATGTCATGTTTCGTTGTGTTTAAATATTGCTAGACCGATGTTATACCGTGAAATGTTATGGTATATTTGAGCATGGTATGGTGTGGTGTGGCGTAGCGTGGCGTTGTGTGGCGCGGCATTGCGTGGCATGGCGTGGTGTGGTGGGGTGAGTTGTGGTGTGGTGTGGTGTGGTGTGGCGTGGTGTGGTGTGGCGTGGCGTGGTGTGTTGTGGTGAGTTGTGGTGTGTGGTATGGTAGGAGATCCTAGGATATGTACCATTTCTAACGTGTCAAAATTGCGTCAACAAGTAAAAGACGTGTATTATTACTAGTATCTCATGTTATGAATAGTAGAGGTTATTGTTCTAGACAGCATTACAGGGTCTACTTGAAAATCAGTATTATATAAATCAGGTTTCTTTGTCCCTTCTCCTTAGGACCCTGCAATTCAGGACCTATCAAAGACTGGCTTATGATTTCATAAATCATTCGCTTGGTGTCATGCTGGGTTCAGCTAATTTAAATCATAGGACAAAGGTGTGTTGGCAGAAAAAGGACTCATGAATCATACAGCAGCCAGTCTGTGTGAGAACTGATGGCTTTGATTTAAAAAGGAAGGCCGAGATGCAGACCTGCTGGCAGAGCTTCCAAACTCTACTAAATGAGGATAGAAATGTAGGCTTTGTGAGTCTGCGGCCGCTCCCCACATTCCACAGAAGGGGTCATCATGGCGACCTTGGAGCTGATGCAAGAGGGCGCTCTGAACGTGCACCCTGCGAGCTATCCTTCCATCTAAAGACCAAATGTGGAGACATTATTTTCCCAATTTTCTTTGTACAACTCACCGATTTCTGGACTTTGAAATATACCATGTCTCGGTTGAGGTAGCCTGTGAGAAGTTGGCCTGGCATATGCTGTCCACTAATTATAGTGGGCACCTTGCACCAGTCCAAACAACCCCTTATTGGAGATAGGTTAAAGACAACCTTATTGAAAGCTATCCTAGTGGTAGCTATGGAGAGCAGCCTTCAGGCTAAGTCTTGAAGGAATGTAAAGCAGCTTGCTTTACCAGTCTATAATCTCTTGAGTGGCCAAATGAAAGAGCACCACACCAGGTATATATTCAAAATATATGTATTTATTGCTAAACACACCCCTCTAGTCTCTTTATGAGGCTAGAGTTCGAAGTACACAAGTTATAAGTTATTTAAACACAGTAATAGCACAAATACACGTTTGGGCCCTAGGGGCGTACCAAACCATATACCAATAAAGTGGTATAAGAACCACGACTGAACTAGACACTAGGCCTAGAGCCTCTAGAAGTGCTTGGACCACAAGGAACCACCCAAGGTAGTGACACAGGGGACCCACGGGGACGCGTGCAGTGTAAATACACAACCGCCATACGCCGTTAACTTCTATGGAGAAAGTCGCGATCAGGAAATTAAAGAAAAGGGACACTTAAAGGAGGACTTGGAGCAAACCCTTTGAGAACTAGGTCGTTCTAGAGTCTCTACCCACGGGAGCACCGGAGTACTCGTGTTACCTCACCCAGGGAAGCCGGGTGCATAGGTGCCTTTCGGGGTCGGGTTTCGACGTCGATTTGAATGGCGATCTGCTGCAAAGTGCTGCTGGCGACCAAGTGGAAAGTGTCCGGGTGGATCCAAGAGTGGATCGGAGATCTGAAGAACCTGAAAGCAGAGGGGACAGAGTCTGGGTCACTAGCCAGTGACCAGGAAGGCGATGGACAGATGCCCACCGATGTCGAGTGCTTCAGGTGCGTTGATGTTCGTCTTGACTCTTCAGCCACGAGGTCCAGGAGGCGTTGTCAGCAACCAGGAGCAGGATTCGGGCTGGTACACGATGTCTGTCGAGTGCTGAGGCGTCGGCGACCGGATTGGACCCAACAAGCCTTGGCAACGGCAAGTCTCGATGAAAGTGAAGATCGTCGATGATGCAGACCAGCAAGGTCTGAGGAACTCACCCAGCGAGGGTAAGTGAGGGCAGGCCTGGAGCAACCAGGGTGCCCAAGAAGAAAAGGATTGGCCTTCGTGAAGGGCTACTAGCCAACGGGCTAGCGACCGCGAAGGAGCCTCGAGACGTCGCACGTGGATCTGGCTCACAGGACACTTGTGGAGTGGAGGCCAGTGATCTTCGGTGCAGTTGGTGCTGGAGGCTAGGGCTACTCGGAGCCCAAAGTACGACTTCGTGGGAGACCGAGAAGAGGATGCACTAGCAAATGCGTGCGGTGTCCAGGGGTCACGGTTCCACGTTACCCACGACAGCTACGGGCCTCAGCTTTGCTGGGGACTCAGGGCAGCCTCGGGGAAGTCTGGAAATCCACCTCTGGTGATGCAAAGACTTCGGCGTCCGACGGGAGCTTAGGCGATGCAGACCGGACAATTGCTTCTTTGGTGCCTGCCAAGCAGGGGAGTCACTCCTTGACCCCAAGGGAGATTCTTCTGTCCTCTAGTCTTTAGTAGAGCGTCGAAGGTCCAGGATTCTGTTTCAGAGTTTCGTCCAGGGATAATCTAAAGTCCTAAGGACTGGGTTCCTATACTTATACTAAGTTTAGGGATTGGACTACTCTGTGGCCCCACCTATGGGTGGGTCAGGGCAAAGGGGTGGCTACACCCCTTTCCTTTGTCCAGTTCGCGCTAAAGCAGGGGCTGCAAGCCCTGATCCGGTTTGAACTGGGGTATGCACAGGGACACCAAGTGTGCCCCCAGTGCAGGACTTCAAAGCACCCAAAAGTGCTCCCGCCCAGCCCCAATACACACTATCCTGTCTGGGGAGGTGGTCACACCTCCCTGGGACAGGAAACCTATTGTCCAGGCCTCCCCTGCCGGAGTTTCGGTCAGCAGCAGGAGGCCAGACTTGTGTCTGTGGCAGCAGCATCCATTTTGTGATGCCAGGGCTTTAGAAAGAAGTTACCGGCCAAGCCAGGGTTAACATGTCTCTCCCTCTAGAAGGGTGGAATGCTACCCCCGCCGCCAGAATTGGCGGTGCAGCCATTCCAAAGTTAGCATTTAACGCGAGGTTAGAATGCGCTTAAGAGTATATGGTCAGGCTGCACTACAAACAGCATCAGAGAAGGGTCTCCGAACGCTGCAGAGGGGCCCTGCTCATGCAGGGGCACCCTCTCACATAGGGACCACGCACTCTGCCTTCAGGATTGATAAGGCCTGCCATATGAGTGACTTATAGGTTTATATGTGTGTATGTATTTAGTGATATAGGTAACCTATATCACAGTAAGGGGTGCATGCACCACCTTACCCAGGCTGCATTAGCAGACCTGTGGTGTCAGTTTGGATGGCCTTCCAGGGGTGGCATAATACATGCTGCAGCCCCTGGTAGGCCTCTGAGGTACCTATGCCCTTGGTACATAGTATACCATATACTAGGGACTTATAAGGGCACTCCAGATTCCAATCAGAGATGTGCCTAAGGCACATGGAAACCTTTTACAGAGAAAGCAGATAGACTGGGGCCCTGAATAGCAGGATCCCAGTCCAACTAAGTCATAAACCAGCAAAACACCATAAAAAAAAGTGGGGGCAACCATATAGTCAGATTCCACCTTCCTACATAACCCCCCAAACGAAAGGAGATAAGGCTAACCTTGGCCAGTTGAGCATTCATTGACTAAGTGGCCATATAAGGAAGCACCTGCACTAGCATGGTTGCCCCCTGTCTTATGGTCCACTAAGCAATCCCTCACCCTAAGGGTATGAGAGGGTCTCCACCATGGGGAATCACTACCTGTGGTGTGCTTAGGTAAAGTACAAGGCTGGTGAGGTGTCTGAGTAGGGAAGTGAGGCCCTAGGAAGGTTGGTCTCAGCTTCCTCAGATCACTGGTCACCATGTATGCCTGTCTTTCCATGACTGAGTTGCACTTTGCTCTAAGGGTCAACCTTTGGATAACTACAGCTGGGGGTTGGGTCCCTTTGGATGGACTACTGGAGGGACATGGCAGGTTTGGAACCTTCTGGTCCCAGGTTTGCCCTTGCCTACCAGAGTCCTTCTGGGGGAGGTCCCTACATAAAGGTATGGGGGATCCCTCAGTGTGTAGAGGAGTTTTCACCTGGCTAGGGCTACTAGCCTGGGTGCCCCTAATCTGCTGATGGGGGGGTTCCTCTGGACAGGGGGCCCTGGGGGGTCCACTGACCTCCCTGACCTCGGCAGCCCTGGGCTGGCTGAGGCAGGGTAGAGAGGGGCAGGTTACCTGCTCCAGACTGGGTACCACCTTGGAAGGGTCCTCTGCCATCAGGGGTGTGGCCAGGCCAGGCCTGACTACCTCTGGGGCAGTTCCTTCACTAGGGGTAGGGTCAGTTCCCTGAGGAGGCTGACCCTTACCTACTGTCTGGAGGGAAGAAGACTTTTCTTCAACCCTTGTGCTCTCTTTTGGGGAGAGTGGGCCATTCTTCCAGGCTCCATCTCTCCAAAATCTTGGGCTGGGGCTGTGGCCATCACAGCCCCACTAACCTTTACAGGGACGCCCAGCATCCTGAGATGGGTTTGGTGTTCTACTTCAGCCCAGGCTGAAATTTCCAGATCATTGCCCATCAGGCAATCTACAGGTAGGGTTGGGGACACTGCCACTCTTTTTGGGTCTGTGACCCCCTCCCAGCTGAGATTGACTATGGCCATGGGGTGATCTGTTCTGACACCATCAATGTTGGTCACCTGGTATTTAAACTCAGGTAAAAGCTGGTGAGGGGGGACTAGTTTCCCTGCCACCATGGTGACACTAGCCCCTGTGTCCCTAAATGCCACAGCTTTCTGACCATTAATTATTGGCTCCAATCTGTACCTGCCCAATGCTGTGGGACCCATGGTAAAGGTGGCAAATCCTATACCACCATCAGAGTCAGAGGAGTCTGTTGAGGGGTCCCTGTCTAAACTAGGGCCCACCTCGGTTCCTCTTGCAAAAGCACCCAACTTTTTGGGTGCACTACTCCCAACTGGAGGATTACTACTGGTAGTACCAGGAGGGGTGGTAGTAGTTGTGGGAGGAACATTTTCTTTATTGCCAATCCTGGGGCAACTGGGATCAGATTTCCAGTGCCCAGGCTTTTTACAGACATGGCAATATGGTTTCTTTTCAGGAGAGGAAGGCGTTTGGGACCCACCCCCAGAAGAGGAATTTTGGGGCCCTGTAGGGGACTTATCCTTAGATTTATCCCCACCTTTCTCTTGGGACTTAGTAGAATCTTTCTTCTGGTCACCACCCTGATTTTTAGTTTTTACTCTGGTTCTGACCCATTTGTCTGCCTTCTTTCCCAATTCTTGGGGAGAGGTCAGATCAGAGTCCACCAGATACTGGTGCAAAAGCTGGTTTTGACAATTATTAAGGATCTGCGCCCTCATAATCAAATTGTACAATCCTAAAAAGTCCTGCACTTTGTTGCCATGTATCCAACCTTCCAGAGCCTTAGTAGCACAATCTACAAAATCAACCCAGTCTTGAGTCTGAACTTTTTGGGTGTCTCTGAACTTCAACCTATACTGTTCAGTGGTTAGGCCAAACCCATCTATCAGAGCACTCTTCAAGACTGTGTAATTGTCAGCATCCTCTTCTCTTACAGTGAGGAGCTTGTCTCTACCTTTGTCTGCAAAGGAGAGCCACAAGCTTGCTGCCCACTGCTTCTGGGGGACCCTCTGAACTTTACAGGCCCTTTCCAGTGCAGTTATCCATTTGTGGATGTCATCCCCACTCTGGTAGGGAGGGACAATCTTGTTTAGGTTTCTATGGTCATAAGACCTTTCCCTATCTTTAGGGATATTGCTGCCACCATGGGACTCTAGTCCCAACTTATTTCTCTCTTTGTAGAGATCTAGAGACTCCCTGTCTATAGCCAGTTGCTGTTTTCTGAGTTCAAGCTGAGCTTCCTCATATTGAACCAGCCTCTTTCTCCTCTCATGAGAGGATTCCCTCCTATGAGATGAGACAGAGGTCCCTATGGAGGTGCCAGAGTGGTTAGACTCCTGAGAAGGAGATCTAGACTTTCTGGGCACACTCATAATCCTTCCTGGGGGACAAAGTGGGGATCATCCTGATCTTCCTCTTCATCGTCCACAGGAGGGATTGGGTTATCCAGGTCAGGGTCATTGTCACCCTCCTGGCCAGTTTCAGAGGGGGGGCTGGGGGTATTTCTACCCCTGGCCCCATCCTCATCTTCTGCCCCTTCAGTTGATCAATTCAATTGAGATTATCTGGTAAAACAATAGCAAGCTGGAATCCCACACGCTGCACACCAATGTGAGAAGTTGGCCTGGCATATGCTGTCCACTAATTATAGTGGGCACCTTGCACCAGTCCAAACAACCCCTTATTGGAGATAGGT
Source organism: Calotriton arnoldi (assembly GCA_963921515.1). Classification (NCBI taxonomy): domain Eukaryota; kingdom Metazoa; phylum Chordata; class Amphibia; order Caudata; family Salamandridae; genus Calotriton; species Calotriton arnoldi. The sequence continues at coordinate 250,294 of CAWUFW010011742.1, forward strand.
TAAAGACAACCTTATTGAAAGCTATCCTAGTGGTAGCTATGGAGAGCAGCCTTCAGGCTAAGTCTTGAAGGAATGTAAAGCAGCTTGTTTTACCAGTCTATAATCTCTTGAGTGATCAAATGAAAGAGCACCACACCAGGTATATATTCAAAATATATGTATTTATTGCTAAACACACCCCTCTAGTCTCTTTATGAGGCTAGAGTTCGAAGTACACAAGTTATAAGTTATTTAAACACAGTAATAGCACAAATACACGTTTGGGCCCTAGGGGCGTACCAAACCATATACCAATAAAGTGGTATAAGAACCACGACTGAACTAGACACTAGGCCTAGAGCCTCTAGAAGTGCTTGGACCACAAGGAACCACCCAAGGTAGTGACACAGGGGACCCACGGGGGACGCGTGCAGTGTAAATACACAACCGCGATACGCCGTTAACTTCTATGGAGAAAGTCGCGATCAGGAAATTAAAGAAAAGGGACACTTAAAGGAGGACTTGGAGCAAACCCTTTGAGAACTAGGTCGTTCTAGAGTCTCTACCCACGGGAGCACCGGAGTACTCGTGTTACCTCACCCAGGGAAGCCGGGTGCATAGGTGCCTTTAGCGGTCGGGTTTCGTCGTCGATTTGAATGGCGATCTGCTGCAAAGTGCTGCTGGCGACCAAGTGGAAAGTGTCCGGGTGGATCCAAGAGTGGATCGGAGATCTGAAGAACCTGAAAGCAGAGGGGACAGAGTCTGGGTCACTAGCCAGTGACCAGGAAGGCGATGGACAGATGCCCACCGATGTCGAGTGCTTCAGGTGCATTGACGGTCGTCTTGACTCTTCAGCCACGAGGTCCAGGAGGCGTTGTCGGCGACCAGGAGCAGGATTCGGGCTGGTACACGATGTCTGTCGAGTGCTGAGGTGTCGGCAACCGGATTGGACCCAACAAGCCTTGGCAACGGCAAGTCTCGATGAAAGTGAAGATTGTCGATGATGCAGACCAGCAAGGTCTGAGGAACTCACCCAGCAAGGGTAAGTGAGGGCAGGCCTGGAGCAACCAGGGTGCCCAAGAAGAAAAGTATTGGCCTTCGTGAAGGGCTACTAGCCAACGGGCTAGCGACCGCGAAGGAGCCTCAAGACGTCGCACGTGGATCTGGCTCACAGGACACTCGTGGAGTGGAGGCCAGTGATCTTCGGTGCAGTTGGTGCTGGAGGCTAGGGCTACTCGGAGCCCAAAGCACGACTTCGTGGGATACCCAGAAGAGGATGCACTAGCAAATGCGTGCGGTGTCCAGGGGTCACGGTTCCACGTTACCCACGACAGCTACGGGCCTCAGCTTTGCTGGGGACTCAGGGCAGCCTCGGGAAGTCTGGAAATCCACCTCTGGTGATGCAAAGACTTCGGCGTCCGACGGGAGCTTAGGCGATGCAGACCGGACAATTGCTTCTTTGGTGCCTGCCAAGCAGGGAGTCACTCCTTGACCCCAAGGGAGATTCTTCTGTCCTCTAGTCTTTAGTAGAGCGTCGAAGGTCCAGGATTCTGTTTCAGAGTTTCGTCCAGGGATAATCTAAAGTCCTAAGGACTGGGTTCCTATACTTATACTAAGTTTAGGGGTTGGACTACTCTGTGGCCCCACCTATGGGTGGGTCAGGGCAGAGGTGTGGCTACACCCCTTTCCCTTTGTCCAGTTCGCGCAAAGCAGGGGCTGCAAGCCCCTGATCCGGTTTGAACTGTGGTATGCACAGGGACACCAAGTGTGCCCCCAGTGCAGGACTTCAAAGCACCCAAAAGTGCTCCCGCCCAGCCCCAATACACACTATCCTGTCTGGGGAGGTGGTCACACCTCCCTGGGACAGGAAACCTATTGTCCAGGCCTCCCTGCCGGAGTTTCGGTCAGCAGCAGGAGGCCAGACTTGTGTCTGTGGCAGCAGCATCCATTTTGTGATGCCAGGGCTTTAGAAAGAAGTTACCGGCCAAGCCAGGGTTAACATGTCTCTCCCTCTAGAAGGGTGGAATGCTACCCCCGCCGCCAGAATTGGCGGGGGGTAGTATTCCAAGATGTTTGACACCAAACACGACATGTTTCGGTGCAGCCATTCCAAAGTTAGCATTTAACGCGAGGTTAGAATGCGCTTAAGAGTATATGGTCAGGCTGCACTACAAACAGCATCAGAGAAGGGTCTCCGAATGTTGCAGAGGGGCCCTGCTCATGCAGGGGCACCCTCTCACATAGGGACCACGCACTCTGCCTTCAGGATTGATAAGGCCTGCCATAGGAGTGACTTATAGGTTTATATGTGTGTATGTATTTAGTGATATAGGTAACCTATATCACAGTAAGGGGTGCATGCACCACCTTACCCAGGCTGCATTAGCAGACCTGTGGTGTCAGTTTGGATGGCCTTCCAGGGGTGGCATAATACATGCTGCAGCCCCTGGTAGGCCTCTGAGGTACCTATGCCCTTGGTACATAGTATACCATATACTAGGGACTTATAAGGGCACTCCAGATTCCAATCAGAGATGTGCCTAAGGCACATGGAAACCTTTTACAGAGAAAGCAGATAGACTGGGGCCCTGAATAGCAGGATCCCAGTCCAACTAAGTCATAAACCAGCAAAACACCATAAAAAGTGGGGGCAACCATATAGTCAGATTCCACCTTCCTACATAGCCTCTGTCACGTTTTCTTCAGCCCTGATGAAGCAACTCAGTAATTTGTAAATTTGTTACAACACACCTGTTGCTGTGGTCCTCTAAATAAGTATTACCGCTTTTTTAAAACCAATTTGTTGATACATTAATCAATAGGAATTAAGTTCTCTATCATAAAAATGTATTTAAAGCCTGACTCCATAAGAATGTATGGTTTTCTTCCAGTAGATCGTGTTTTAGATATTGTCTTACAAAAATATCCTGGCCAGAATGTATGATATTGTTGTAGTGGCTACGGTATTTTTGTAGGACTCACGACATTTTTGGACTTGATATTCTGAAATACATCCACATATGTATCTCTGTATGTATCTCTATGTAGGTGTGAGACACTAAGTGGGTTCATGTATGTTTGTGGGGAGGGTCATGTGTGAAAATATGAAACTCGTATCAGGGTGTCCCAATTTGTAAAAATAGCACATATTTGCAATTAAACGGTGTGAGTCTGCAACAGCACTCTCAAAAGCCAGGTACACTCTCAGAGAGTGGTGGAAACTCCCACAATCTGCACTAATATTGTGTATCGGAGCCCTTTTGCCTCTGTGAAGGGGGCATGAAACCTTAATAAAGGTGGGAGCTGCCTCTGTCTTCACCTACTCTCATGAATGAATACGTTTATTTGCATAAGTTAACTAAAACTATTGCATTACAAAAAAATAAAAAACATTATCTTGTGCGATATATAAGGATAAAAAAAGTTAATAAAATGCCATTATTAGGTACCATCAGTTGTCTTGGGTCTTGTTTTCAAGATTGCATTTGACCGATGCACTATGAGAGTACATAGGCCAGCCAGCCAGCAGGGCCAGTACAAATGCAGACAGTGGTGTTATACTATTGGACTTGGGCACCAGGTTCTTCTCGTAAGGGACAGAATCCTGGAGTACCCTTTAAGGGGTCCATTATTGCTCACTCCCAAAAGCCTCCCTTTCTTGGCGTAAAAAATGTGCACCTTCTGTCCCTTCAGTGATTTGAACTTTTCCAGCACATGTCCTGAAATGTCCTGAAATATCTGAACTCCAGGACTTCTGTATTTGCCACTTTTTAATGCACCATTGTGGATTTGCTAATGATGTGTTAAGTATTAGATAAAGGAGCATATGGTTGCTTCTGATTCATCAAGACGTATTGCTGCCACAGAAAATTGCACATTCTGACCAAAGTCCCACTATTTCACTTCTGTGAGTGACCAAGCACTTTACCTAATAGGGTCTGAAAGAAATGTGGTTATTGGTCCAGAGTGGTGGAAGCCCAACTCAAGCAATAACCTCAATCCTTCTCAAGGTGAACCACAAACAGTCACTAAATTGACTACTACTGAAACCCCTGGTAGTGTGGCACAAAGCAGTCAGACCTAACTTAGTGGCAATGGGTAAAGTATTTATGCAGGACACAAGCAGGAATAGAATGAAAACACAACACAAGAAAAATCCCAAACCAATTTAGAAAAATAGAGTAGATTTTACTGACAGGGTGTTACTCACAGTCATGTAACTCTGGACATTGGAATAATGGCATATTTGGTTTAGGCAGGAAAATGCCAGCTTTCTAAATGTAAATAAGAATAAAAAATGTTTGTGATCATGTAGATTAAGTGTCGTGATCAGTCAATTAAAAAATCCTACAGAGTTGTGTCAGTATTGGCAGCTTCCAGTGTTGGTTCAGCTTTCTAAAAGTGGCACTTTCTGAATAGTAGCTTAAAATCTGACTTTACTATCAAAGGGGGTTTTAAATTATAATTTTAATGTAAACAGCATATCTCTATGCGCTTCCAATCTAAAATTAGCATTTATTAAATGTAATGAGGTAACCAGTGTTAGTCAATGGAAGAGCTAGCCTTTCAACAGTGAAAAACGACTTTAGGAGTTTCTCACTTCGAATTCATGTAAAACTTAACCACACATGTCCTACATTTTAAATGCTATGCACTCTGCCATGAGGTGAGTTAGGGCCTAGCTAAGGGGTGACTTTTTAGTTTTAAAAATTATAGTTTAGGCCTGGCAAAAGGTTTATTTTGTCAGGTCAAAATGTCAGTTTACAACTGAACTACAGGACGCAGTTACCGGCCTGGGGCATGTTTTACAGTGTTGCTTTAGTGGCTGGCACAATGAGTGTTTCTGACCACTATTAGCATTTAATTTAGAGGCCCTAGGTACAGGTTGTACCATTTATGCAGTCGTTTAACAAAAGCCCCCGTGGTGTGGGGGCGACCAGCGCTCCAGGTGGGCCCCACTGGCAGGTCCATGGCCCGAGAGCTCCAGACTGGGTCCGGTGTGTGGGGGCCCCCTGCATGTATTTTGCAGGGGGGGGCTCTAGTTTCCTTATGCCACTGCATTTACGAGGAACTTACAAGTAAATTAAATGTGCCAATTAGGTGTAGATCAATGTTTTTAGCAGAGAGCACCAGCACTTTAACACTTGTTAGCAATGGTAAAGTGCAGAGTCCTTTTGCAAACAAAAACAAGTTCAGCAAACATCAAGGAGTATACTTTACCGTAGGGAGACTCTACAGTCGTGGTGGAGTTTTCTCGTGGTAAAGTTTAGTGAAAAGAAAAAAAAGTTTATTAAACTTTATAATAAATTAGTAAAAATATTTTAGGTTAAATATTAATGTAAATTAATTTTATATTTTTATTCTAAATGCATAACAAATAAAAAATGCTGCTACACTCAACTTAATTTTGAAATACATATTTAATTGATTTAAATATATTAACTAAAAGGAAAAATGTTTTTGGAAGTTAAAATTAAAAATGTAACTCTTACTTAACGTTAAAACATATTTTATTATATATTAATAATGAATACAAGTAATAGAATTAATTTAAAGTAGTTTCGTTATTTTTTTTAATTATGTGCATTGATTTTTCAATTTAAATGTTTTTCGTATATTTTATAATCAAAAGATACATATGTATTATTTTTAGATATTTTTCTTAACATTGGATTATATTTATTTAGATTTCTAACTATTTTAAATAATTTAATTTATTGTAAAATTATTTCCTGCGAGGTTTTATTTAAAGTCCCTATTTCCACTATTCTTTATAGGAGGGTGTTGCAGAACCAGTGGTTTGCGATATGTAGCGCTGGACATACTATTGTTTCTTTTTTGGCAGTAGTAACTTACAGTCCTAAATTTGCCCCCACTCCCTTTTTCAGTGGGTGGAGACATGTAAGTCTACACTGTTGAGTAATTTTACACTCTAGTTTTGTGAAAAGCCCAAAGTAGTTTAATCAAAAATTTAAATGTAAATTACACATGTAAATTACTCACAAGTGTAAGTTACGTTTGTGAATAGCCCAATGTGTCTATTGCATCCTATTTGTGTGTGTAAGAGAGCTATTACATGTTCAGTTATGTGTCGGTGGCTATAAACTAGGGGTGGGCAAGGCTGGCGGAGTTTTACTCTGCAGAATTCTACTGAGTCACATAAAAACTCTGAAAGATTCCGTGGTGTTCCACGAGTGGGGGGAATTCGGCACGTCATGCAGAAAATGTACCTCTAAGTGAAAAGTGATGGAAAACAATATCAATGCATGCATTAAATGAAGTTCAATGAAATCCTATTCACCTTTTCTTTGGAAACCCTTGTAATTTACATACTTTCCATAGGTTGTCTTATTGTTACTGTACAACGCATGCAAGATGTAGCTGCATGTGTAGTAGCTATTTAATGCTAACCTATCTGCAAAAAAGAAACATATTTGTATTTGCGTTTTTCTTCTACGATGAGACCATCCCAAAGGAAACATCATGAGCCCTGAAGAAGACAGATGGTGCTTCCTGGAAGAGGGTACAGCAAGACATATATGTGCTCACTTTATTGGAATGCTGTAGTGCCACACAGGACCATTGCCAAATTAAGGGGTTGGGAAGCATAGCTTCCTTTGACAAACTCTGGCATTGCCCGATCATAATGCTTACAAGGCTAAACCAACCACACAGCTCCCCACACCCTGTGCCTCAGTATGACCAGGAATATCAGCAGCCGTGGCCCATGCAGGTAAGAATGGTGGGGCCGGGTGGTGGGGAATTTCGACAGACGACAATGACGGAAAATTAATTAGTTTTTTAATTTTCCCTTGTGGTCGTCTGTCGAATCCCCAACCCGGCCTCACCGCTCTTACCTGCACGGGCCGTGGCTCATTATCAGACTCACTGCGTGGCCAGCATCTCTCCTAGATGTGGTTCATTATGAAACCTTCCAACAAGACAAGCCTTGGGTTCCCATTCCAAATTCTCCACGTAAATATATTGTGTGGTCCTGGGCTAAATATTTTGAGCCTGTTTCCAAAATATTTCTACCACTTTAATGCTACATCTGCTACTAGTATTACCAATGCTACTACTACTAATAATAATGGTGAAAGAATAATTCTGTGTTTCTAGCACTTCATACCACTCTTCTTGCATTTCTAGGAGTTGTAAATATTATTACACATTGTGATTCCACACTGTATTACAATTACTCACTATAATGAAACTCGGTTTACCAGTCTTGGAAGGATGGAGGGTGAATTGGCTTTCGTCAGATTTAGACTCATAATCATCACAAATTTTAGCAGCACGTGTTGAGTTCACTGAAACATCCTGCTGGCTAATTGTCTAGTAGGTGGACAATTCGTGGATAAAAATCACAGATCTTACTGCATACACCCAGGATTTGTGAATTTCTGTAAACTTAAATGCCACTTACGACAGGGCGCAATCTGTTCATGTGGTGAATTTTACTCAGTTCTACCTGCAGCTCATGTGTAAGAATGACAAATAGCAATACTTATAATAGTAATAAATATAAAATAGTTTACAGGAGTGACTCTTGGAAAGGTGGTGGGCGCTAAAAAAATATGAAGTTTTATGGTAATTTACAACCATTCTGAATGGTTTATCCACTACATCTTCACAGGTTCACAGATTTGCGCAAATAAGATAGAAAGCGTTCTCCAATACTGGAAAATTTCTCCTGTTTTTCTGGGAATCGGAGAAAGAAAAATGTTTCCCTTGTGGAGAAATCCTATGTGGAGAGGAGAAAAAAGAAAAATGCGAAAAAGGCACATTGCTGCGTCACTTACAGTCTTCAGGATTAAGTGCAGTATATATAAAAAGCACGTGATGTACGTAAATTGCTGTGCATTTTAAGTGAATATGGCCATCTGCGTCACTGTGCTCCTGGTCTAGTGTGTAACACTTAAAAACTGACTAACCGCTGATACAGAAAACAACATAAAATAACAAGACATCGAATATAAGTTCCATTCCACTGAATTGCAACTCCCAGCCTTACAGCTGTGTGCTCCCTATGATCTAGCTGCAAATAAGACAAGCTTATTAGTCTGGGATTATATGTATGTAACGCAACCTAGCTTGGGAGCAACAGAGCGCTGTACAGTAATGGGGGGTTTTGCAAGCTATTACAACATATTGCACATCAAATGGGGACTTACACATATGAATTGCATTATTATATTACATTTCACATGCTTACAGTTGAATTTCATTTCGAAAGTTGTAGTTACAGGGAGATTACATGATGTGCCCAGATTCACCCCATTTTCAGACAAGTTCCAGGGCCAGGAATGGAACCAGTATCCTCAGGTCTGAACGTTGCGCCACATCTGTGCCCTGTGCTCAGTTATTTTGAATTCCTGACTTAGAAGGGCAGTGTCACTCCTTCTAAGCAGGCAGGCTTTAGAGCTGGCTACACTTCCACTGACCGTAGTTTTGCAGTTTTGCATTTGGCGTGTAGACTAATTGGGCAAACAGGAAGTCTATGCTTTTGTTTTGTTTACTCCAATGCAACCTTTGACACAATGGCCAGATTTACCCTCTGAAACAAGATGAGGTATTGGGGGTCTGCTGCCTGGTCTGCTCTCCATGGAGCCAGCCCTTCATTCGAGGAACTGTGCTCCTGTTCAGGTTATTAAAAACAGTACTCTTCCTAGTTTGCCTCATATGTATGAGGCCTTTTCCTCCTACGTTTAGTGGCTGCATGTAGGTGCTTGTCTTTTATGCTGGTGGCCTTGTCATACTCAACTGCACTTGGTTTGCAGCATCAATCAGATATTCCTGATCATTATTGAACTAAGAAAAGAGTCACCGTCAATAGAGATAAAACTAAATGCTTAGCCTTGGGGAAAACAGGGATTATTTCAGCCTGCTGGGTAGTGGGGATCAAACTGAAGTAGTGGACAACTACAATAATTGGGGGTCCTGTTGGACTGAAAATACGTCTAGCTGACTCCTAGCATTTTGCGACTTAAGTTAGCATCTGTGGCGCCATTTTGTCTCTAGGCACCATTTTGTACTGTGATCGAAAGTAAGACTCTGTCACATTACTTGCCTGCCTCAGCGAAAAAGGCAGCGTCAAGTTATTTCTCTGTATCATATTCAAGGCTGTACCCTAATGTACTAATGAATGGTTTATTCTGCCCTCACATGCCTTTCCTCTCTGGTATCCCTGCTCCCACGTTGGAGAGCGCGGAGCTCAAGCAAGGAAACCTTGAGAATGTGATAAGATGTACCCGTTCTGCAGGTGGCAGCTCATCTCTCTGTGCCTCCTTTGTTCATCAGTGCCCGAACTGGAATTTTCCAGCCTGGGCGTGTTCTTAGGGATCTGGAAATGTATAATATCTGATGTTATGTTGGGGGGAAGTCAGTCCCTCGACCGTCATCTCAGGAGACTGGTCAGACTGGGCTCCACTGCAGCGCATTACTAATAAAATTGCTTGGGTGGTATTCTCTACTATCTTCCCGACTCTTCATTTCTTGGAAGGCAGAGAGGTGTTCACGAGTGACCCGGGTGGCCCGATTCGGGTCACTTCCTTCAGTCCTATATACTCAGAGTATCACTTAGCAAAGGAGAATAGGACGACCCTATTCCAAGTCTCACTTTGGTTATTATAGTGCAAGAAGAACAATGGTGGCACTGTGTCATTTTAATAAAGATGCTTAGATGCAGCAGAAATAATGTTGCTAAAGAAAGCACATACCTAGATATATGATAATTGTTATCAAAAAGGGGGTTCCTATGGGGGAAGTGTAGCCTTGGACTTCCATGTCATTAGCGACGTAAAGAAGATTTTCTGCAGGTTATTTCAGTTATGCGATAAGTGCATTTATTTTGTTAATTATATTCATATAATGTAAAGACGCTCCATAATAATATGACACAGCATTCACATTTCTCAAAAGACAAGGTACTTCTACACAGTAACGGTGCCGTAAGAGTTACTAAAGTTATTGGAAAACTGCCCTTGTGTTATATACAAATATATACATGTGACTGATTGGGACAATATGTTGTTATAAATGGCACTCATAACATGAGTGTCAAAAACCACAATCAAAATTTAAAACCAGTCCACATATGATATATGATAAACCATAATTTAATCTTATACTATTACAGGCATGATTGCATCGGAAGAAGAAGAGTGTGGGGAGTACTGTGGTCAGTGCAAATGTGTGGCACAAATATGCGACCTGTGAGATGAGTAGACATGAAATAAAAAAATAGTGATCCCCACTAGGAACAAGTGCTGAAATATTTATTAACCTTGAAATGCCTTTCTGTTTGTTTCTAACTGTGCTCTCTTTTGCAGCCTTTTTTGTGCTAGTAAAATAGGTCTTTGTTGCCTCTGTTTTGCCTCTTTAAGGTTAAGTATATTTGGCTAAATACCCATTGGGACCATTGTGTTCCTTATACTTCTAGCGTGGGTGCAGATATCGTTAATAGCTAGTCATGGTCTGTTGAGATTTAATGTCCAGATCTTTATATATTCTGTTATACCTTTGATTAAATATACAACAGCAAAATCTAAAGACTGTTTGATAAAGTATATAAATTCTCTGTATGTATTGTTCACTCAAATTTCAAGTTAACCTTATGGTTATTCCCCTGGTCTGATAGTACTTATTAAGATTCCATCATAGTAAATAGATAACTCAAAATACAAAAATAAAATCAGTCTGGTGTGTGTGTGTGTTATACATATGAAGTAAAACAGCCAAAACACGTTTCATAGCTCCACAGGTATCTTTATCAAGGCTGAAAAGCAAAATAGAAAAATACATAAACATGCATACTACACAAAAATGTATAATCACCACATCAATTGACAGAAATTATAATATCACTCTTAACGGAACACCTCTCATAATGCAGACATATAATATTAATAAATGAATGGAAATCTATATTAAATTAAATTTGTAAAATCATAAAAGCGGAAATATTAGAAAAAATGAAATAAATAACAAAACAAAAATAAGAAATAAGTTCTGATTTTTTTTGTACAGCAACAGTCTTTTTTAACACTTTTTCTATTTCTCTCTTATTTTTTCAGTATCTTTTTGTTTCCATAGTTAATGTGTTATTGAATTGGTTTTGATATGTATTTCTTCATTGTTAATCAATGCATTTATTTTCTTGCTAATAATTATCTTTTTTTATTATTTTGACATTCATATATTGCAACTGGATCTGAACAGTATTAAGGCTCTTTACAATAAAACTTCCAAAAGTAACAGAGTTACATCGAGAGGGGTGGCTGGGAGAACTTCAAAGTATTTAACAGGTGTAAAGAACTCTTGAAGACCAGCCTGAGAGAGAAATCATCAGTTCGCTGTAAAATATTATTGTAAGTTTTGTTTGAAAAATTGCCCTACAAAGATTTTTGGAGGGTAATGTATGATGTCATATTTCTGAGGACTGTAGTAAAAGGATTCCAGGTTGGAGGGGCCATCCCAGAAAGAGACTGCCTAGAAGCAGTAGCGGTTCTAGATTTGAGTAAATCGAGTAGGAGTTACATCTGACTTCTTAGAACTCTTTGACCACACGAAATCTTAAGCAGGTCCACAAGGTAGGGTGGAGTGATATCATGGAGAGCCTTGAGGACAAAGTAGCAGATTTAGAATGTAATAATTCTCACTGAAATAGGCAAACAATGTAGCTTGCGGATGCTAGGGATTTGTGATTGGATTTAACAGCAGAATGGACTAGCCCAGCCACTGAGTAGAGTACCATTTTAAGTGAAGCCAGTGATGATTGAAGAACTCCAACCAGAAGAGAGTTTCCGAAATCTAGCCATGAAATGACCAGGGCATGGACAGCTTTTTGTAGAAGATTGGGAGGGATATGGGGCGTGTTTTTTTTTAACAGCATGTAGATGTAAGTTTGCAGTTTTTGCTATCCTGCAGATATGAGGGTTAAAGTTGAGGACTGAATTAAGTGCAAAGTCATGTGATTGTCGGGGGTGTGGGTACAAAGCCTTCTAGATTTAGAGGCCAGAAGCTTGGGATCAAACGTGCTTGTGGTACACGTTGCAAGGAGAAATTGAAATTCCTGTATTGAAGGTGAAATTCCTGTATCAAATTCTGCTCACCTCAGTCATGAGTGGGCCTTTCGTGTACCCAGATTTACCGGGTTCATGAATATTAGACCTAGTATTGCCAGACGGGTAGCCTAGCCTGTAAAATCACTTTTGGGACAGGAAGCAGAGCAGCCAGGACCTGTTTTTATGTCCACTCTTGACTCTCAGCCATGGTACAGGCCAGACAACAGTGTCCAGGTCTACTCCCACCCTCCTACCCTTTCTCCTCCATGCCCCAGCAGCAGCTGCCCCACTCACATTTATCACCAGCTCAAAGCAGGTAGTGAATGTCAACGAAAATCCCCACAGAAAAGTGAATACTGCGCTGAGTTCCATCTGGCAAAACCGCGTCCACATAGTTATTTCCACCCATGAGGATAAACTTGTAATTGCCTGGTACCGCCAGCGCGGTGCTGCACCGTACTGGGTTCCACAGCTATGGATTTACCACCGCATCAGTACGGACAGCTCATCCTCGTGGCCTGAGAAGTGTTTTAGAGCTGCTGTTCTGGTACCACTCTCTTTTTACTAGGCACACTGCATTCAAGCCTTTTTACTCAGAATACAGCAGAAGATGGAGCGGGGGTGCCTGGTCATTTTAAGCAAAAGTAATGTAAGGTCTATTACATGATTTTAAAAGTAAGTACTGTGGTTTTGAGGATTGTTGGAACGCACGTGTTGTTTCTTATATTGCAAATCCATATACTGGCCTTATGCAGCTGAATTGAACCTGAGACGTGCCTAGAAGCAGATGAAATCCTGGCAGTAAGTGGTCCATAAAAGAGCCGGACAGGGCTCTCATTACAGTCGACATTTTCTGAAGGCAAGTAGCACACAGCCTCACTGTCAGCTTGACCTACGACCCCATGTGTGAGCTTGTGGATAATGTGTTCACTATGGCAGCAGGATACCTTGTTTGAATCCCGCTCCGCTACTTGGCTAGATGGTCTGATCTCGGGCAAGTGCGTGTTAAGTGCCGGTTCCTCTGTTCCAAGTAATCTCAGATTGTGAGTAAAACATAAAGGGTTAAATCCTGCAAGTAAGCACTAAACATGGATCGGACCTAAACATCATTGGATTATGCTACTGGGCAGAAAGTGGGTAGCACACAGGCACGCAGCATGTGATCTTCTGCACGCAGGAGACCTGAGTTCCGACACCATTTCACCCACTGGCCATGTTGTGTGATCGTGGGCAAATCACTATGTCCCAATTTCCTAGCATGATCACACTGTGTGATTTGGGCAATTAGCTTTCTCCTAAGGTCCACAGATGCCAAGATACCTAAACCAATTTCTGTTTCTCGAAAGTACGCCAGTCAGTCGTTGTACATGCACGTTTTAAGAACTTTGGAAATATTAACTGCAAGAAAAAATGTTGTAGAAATGTTTTGTGTATGATTAAGAAATGTTTACATTATACAGGCAGAAGTGGAAGATGGAACCTAGTGGTTCATTTGTCAGCTGCCGAACTATCTGAGCGAAACCCGGGATCTTCGGCTTGAAAAAAAATGATTTTAGACAGATCGACTCCTTTCCAGGTCCTACCTCGCTTTTCTTAGCTGCAAAACTGCGTAGCCCTTAGAAACAGGCGCACGCTTGTATTAGGCGCTGTAGCACATTTACGAAGAGGCAGTGACTAGATGTTAAATTGCTATCATAAGGCTCCTGTTTGGCACTGTCAGGAATGAACAACAGATAAAATGGTGAGCCGAGAGTGTAACCCCACCTCACGCTCCAGGGTTCGACGGGGTCACTAGATAAAAGGCCAGGCTTAAAAACACATAAAATCAGCCGCAACTGATAAAAGAAAGAACTGTGCTGCTGGGGGTCCTGGGTGAAAGGGATCCAGGGCTTGCTCTGCTTTTTCTCCTCCCACTGTAGATACAATCAGGATCGATTCCAGTTGGTCACCGTAAGATGGGAAAATTGTCCTAGACACCCAGCCCCCAGCGAAGGGGGGTCCCAGCTTTGGTGCTGCGCCTGTTCAAATTTCAGAGCCCCGCAGGCGCCTTCAGCCGTCACTTGCTAATATATGCAACAAGTCTTTGCATCTCTTCATTTCTCGAGGCCGATCAGTGAATGAGCGTCCCAACAGTGCTCCCCTTACCTGCTAGCATGCAAGAAAACTCCCCCCTCCACCTGCAGGCGTGATGGAGCCCCAAGCTGAGAGCCCTCCTCCCTCTATTTTAGGCAGTGTCCTGGAAGGGCTTCCCAGGGAACTTTCTCTCCCGGCAGCAATTTATACAGCCTGCTCGCTCCCGCAGGCTGGCATCGCGTTGGGCGAGCAGGGGTAACCCCCCTCTCGTGCACCGGGTGGAGGGGGGCACGTGGGATCAAGTGCAGGAGCGCGCATCTGAGCTCAGGCGTTGCGTAAACGTATAGGTTCTTAAAACGGTCCGCCAGTCGCCTCCTAGTCACCAGGGTGGATGAGGGTTTAAGCTCGCGGATATTGCAAAGGGTTATTAGATTCATAAGTCACACCGAGTGGTGGGCGATGCACTGAGCACGGCGCAACTTCTCACATGATGACTTCAAACACGGCACAATACCTTCCAGCATCTGTTGGAGAGACGGGATTTTAAGGCGTTCTGTCTCCAGGACAGCAGGCAAGACAATGGTGAGTAGCAATGAAGCCATTCTTTATCGCCGCAGCACAGCGCGTGCTGCGTAAAAACTGGGGGGTTGTGCCTCCCGGTGCGCTCTCCTGGCGCCAACGGGACCAGGCATCGCGCAGGGGCCACTTGGAACAAATGCTTTTTTTGATAACTTTAAGAGACATCCCCCTTGACCCAGGACTGCCTTTATTGCAAACTGTGTCTTGGGCTGCAGCATGCAGGCTGCTGGTGTGTTTGCGGGTGTTATGTGTCCTCTGAAACGTTGTGGCGCGGTGCGGATCTGCATTGGGGACGTGTTTGGGATCTGTGCGCGTTACCGGGCGGTTGGCAGTTACTGCTCTGGGGCTGTGTTTTGGGCACATCCAGAGGGCAGAAACACGCACAGCACCTGCATGAGGCGGCACGGGCTGCTGGATCGCTGTCTCATGGCGCAGGGTCCCTGCCACGTGTAGATGCGAAAGGAAGGGTCTGGGTGCCACGCGAGCGGCGTGGACCCGGTTAGTTTGGCTTAAGGCTGCGTACACGGGATGAGCCCGGGAAGCTGCAGCGTTAACTTTGAGATTCTTGGAGCTGCGGCTCTGCGCTGTGAAGTGCTGTCTGCGACACGCGGAGCGGTTCAGCACTTTGGACAGAGGCAGCGAGGCGGGGAGAGGCCGGGAGGGAGCTCCGTCCTGGGAGACAGACGGCCTTGGAACACAAGCAAGGGCACCATGAGGGGGCGGCTAATCCGTGGTAGGGACAGCAGGGGCAGTTCTCCGGTCTGATTTTTGACGCACCTTGGAGGGCCCTGGAAGGAGAAGGCCCTTCAATGCTTTAAGGTACATACCCCACGATGCTCTGCTAAGTTTGAAAGTGGAAGGTGGTCTGGGCTGCTTGTTGCGGCTCAGGGACTACTCCCGGCACAGTTACTTGGAGTTAGAAGACGCACTCCCCCTCCCCCTCCCCCCCCCACACACACAGCATCTTACTCACTCCCAGGCAGAGCCCACCCTATCCTGGCATATCCTTGAACCTTAACCCCAGATCACATACGTGCCTGGGCCACTGTTGTGCGACAGATACCATCGAACAGGGGCCACTCTTGCACACGATGAACGCTGATTCATATGGGAGTGTTCACTTTCACCAGGATGTGTGTGCGTACTGCCTACGTGCATAATATTAAGGGGGTGAATGGTGAAAGTGAGATCAGAACTCCAATTGGTAGCAACGTACTTGTGAAAGTAAACAGTGAAATGTCTTCGTAGCTCCACCTTCGCGCGAATGAACGCTATTGTATCGCGCCTCGTCTGTTTCTGCCAACATTCTGGCTCTGACAATGAAAAGAAGACAGCCCGTGAGACAATTAAGGACAGCCTTCGTTTTTTTTCTCATTTCTTCCTAGCACTGTAGCTAATAATATTTTAGTCTCGTAGCTAAAAATACAAGTCCCCCAGTCAGCAGTTTGAGCGCCTCACAGGTACGCCCGCGGTCCCGGGCTCTGAGAAGCAGCTCTTCCTTCTTTCACTGGAGCGAGGCAGGCTGGATGAGCAGCGGTACCCCTGAAGGAGCGCACTGGGGCGGGGGAGCGTGTGTGTGGGGGTGGGGGGGGGCACGGGCGTAGAGACTGTGCGTACCCCTGGAGAAGCTCACTTGGGCTGGGGAGCGTGTGTGGGGGGGTGGGCGGGGGCGCACGTGCTTAGAGACTGTGCGTACCCCTGGAGAAGGGCACCTGGGAGGGGGGACGCGGGAGGGGTGGGGGGGAGCGCACGGGCTTAGAGACCGTGCATTGGGCGAAAGGAGAGAGTGCACGAGCTGGAAGAGAGTGAGCATGGGTTTGCGGGAGGGTGTGCATAGGAAGAGGAGAGAAAGTGTAGGGGCTGTGAAGAGAACGCACCACCGTGGCAGAGGAGAGAAGGGGCGCATGGGCTGTGGAGAGAGAGTGCATAGGCCGAAGAGGGAGTGCATGTGTGAGAGAGAGGGCTAGAAGAGAGAGAGAGTATGCGCAGAGGAGAGAGAGCATGGACTGGGCTCAGAGAGGGGCGTGAAGAGGGGAGTGAGAGTGCGTGGGCAGAGGAGAGAGTGTACGAATGGAGGAGAGTGAGAGAGGGCTGGGGACACGGCGTGTAGAAGAGAGACAGATTGCCTCGAACATGACAAGACAGGGAGCGGGCGACAGAAGAGTGACAAACTTACGATTAAGAGAGAATGCAAGGACAGGGGAGTAAGACAGAGTGCGTTGACAGGAAGAGTGCGGGGAAAGGGGAGACTGACATAGACCAATGGATGGGGAAAGAGGGTGCATGGGCTGAGGAGAGAGAGAGCGAGGCCGAGGAGTGAGACAGCATGGGCTGGGACAGAGTGCATGGCAGTGGAGAGAGAGATTGTACATGGGCTGACGAGAGAGACCATAGGCAGTAGAGCAAGGGTGCATGAGAGGAGAGAAGGCACACATGGGATGAGGAGCGAGTACCCCTTGGTAGAGGAGAGACAGCTAATGACTAGGCTGAGGAGTAACAGTGGATCTGCTGAAGACGTAGAGTGAATAGGGCGGACTAGAGTTAGCATGAACAGAGACGTGAGAGAGAGAGAGAGGCCTTAGGGTGGAGGGACAGCCCGGGCAGAGAAGACAGAGAGTGTGCACGGGTTGAGGAAGAGGGTGCCCCTACGCAGAGGAGGGGAGGCGCCCCTAGGTAGAGGAGGGGGGGTGCCCCTAGGTAGAGGAGGGGGGGTGCCCCTAGGTAGAGGAGGGGAGGCGCACCTTGGCAGAGGAGGGCAGAAGCCCCGGGGAGGTGCCCCTAGGCAGAGGAGGGAGGGGGGTTCATGGCATGATGAGAGAGTGCAGAGTTGAGGAAGAGAGCGCCCCTGGGTAGAGGAGGGTAGGTGTCCCTAGGCAGAGGAGGGAGGGGGTTCATGGCATGACGAGAGAGTGCAGAGTTGAGGAAGAGAGCGCCCCTAGGTAGAGGAGAGGATGTGCTCCTGGGCACAGGAGGGAGATAGTTCGTGACATGAGGACAGCACCTGCGTGGGTTGAAGAGATGGCAGTGGACAGGTTGGGGAGTGAGGCTAAATCTGCTCAGTACAGAGAGTCCAGGGACAGTGTAAGAGAGAAAACACGGGCAGAGGAGAGGAACCATAGAATGAGAAGAGAGAGGGCAGGAACAGAAAGGGAGAGCGTGGACAGAGAAGAGAGGGGGCATGTGCACGAGGTGAGGGTGGTCAATGGAAGAAGAGAGAAGGTGCATGGGCAGAGGAGAGGAGGTGCATGGGCAGAGGAGAGGAGGTGCATGGGCAGAGGGCAGAGGGGGTGCATGGGCAGAGGAGAGGAAGTGCATGGGCAGAGGGCAGAGCAGAGGAGGTGCATGGGCAGAGGAGAGGAGGTGCATGGGCAGAGCAGAGGTGCATGGGCAAAGGAGAGGAGGTGCATAGGCAGAGGAGAGGAGGTGCATGGGTAGAGGGCAGAGCAGAGGAGGTGCATGGGCAGAGGGCAGAGGAGGTGCATGGGCAGAGGAGAGGAGGTGCATGGGCAGAGGAGAGGAGGTGCATGGGCAGAGGGCAGAGGAGAGGAGGTGCATGAGCAGAGGACAGAGGAGAGGATGTGCATAGATAGAGGAGAGGAAGTGCATGGGCAGAGGAGAGGAGGTGCATGGGCAGAGGAGAGGAGGTGCATGGGCAGAGGGCATAGGAGAGGAGGTGCATGGGCAGAGGAGAGGAGGTGCATGGGCAGAGGGCAGAGGAGGTGCTTGGGCAGAGGGCAGAAGAGAGGAGGTGCCCTTTGTGAATACCAAAAGTTGAACTTTATGACTTTCGGTATTCACAAAGGCCATTTAGAGTAGTAAATGCCCTTTGTGAATATCAAAACTCGTAAAGTTAGACTTTTGTCTTATTTTACCTTTGTGAATCTCGCCCAGGGAGTCCAGTCCATGGGAATAGGGATGAGGATGTATGGCCAGAGGAGGGACAGTGCAAGGACAGAGGAGATGGAGAAGTACGTGCACTCAATATCGAGTGAGAGCTCATGGACAAAGCTGACCGATAGAGCGGGTGCGTAGGCAGAGGAGAGAGGGGACAGGGGCAGAAGAGAGGGAGAGAGTATGCGGAGAGTGGAGAGCTAGGGAGACTGCAGACAGAGAAGAGAGCATGCAGAAAAGAGAGCACAGATAGAAAGTCTGTGGACAGAGGACAGCGAGTGCATGGGCAGTGGAGGAAGAGTGCAGAGAGAGGGACTGCGGCCAGAGGGAGGGAGAGTGCATGGGCACTGGAGAGAGTGCAGAGAGAGGGACTGCGGGCAGAGGAAGGGAGAGTGCATGGGCACGGGAGAGAGTGCAGAGAGAGGGACTGCAGCCAGAGGGAGGGAGAGTGCATGAGCACTGGAGAGAGAGTGCAGGGAGAGGGACTGCGGGCAGAGGGAGGGAGAGTGCATGGGCACTGGAGAGAGTGCAGAGGGAGGGACTGCTGTCAGAGAGAGGGAGAGTGCATGGGCACTGGAGAGAGAAGGCAGGGAGAGGGATTGTGGAAAGAGAAGGGAGAGTGCATGGGCACCGGACAAAGTGCAGAGAGTGGGACTGCGGGAGGAACAGAGATTACATGGGTCCCGGACAGAGTGCGGAGCCAGGGACTGCGGTCAGAGGGAGGAAGAGTGCATGGGCACTAGTGGAGAGAGTGCAGAGAGAGAAACTGTGGCCAGAGGGAGGGAGAGTGCATGGGCACCGGAGAGAGAGTGCAGAGAGATGGATTGCAGCTAGTGGAAGGGAGAGTGCTTGGGCACTGGGAGAGAATGCAGAGAGAGGGACTGCGGCCAGAGGAAGGGAGAGTACGTGGGTGCTTGGAGATAGAGTGCAGAGAGTGGGGTTGTGGGGAGGGGTAGTGGATAGGTACTGGAGAGAGAGTGCAGAGAGAGGGACTGCAGCCAGAGGAAGGCATTGCTTGGGCAATAGAGAGAGAGTGCAGGGAGAGGGACTGTGGGCAGAAGAAACAAGAGTGCATGGGCACTGGAGAGAGAGTGCAGAGAGAGGGACTGTGGGGAGAGGGAGGGATAGTGCATGGGCGTTGGAGTGCAGAGAGAGGGACTGCGGCCAGAGGAAAGGAGAGTGCATGGGAACTGGAAGAGAGTGCAGAGAGAGATACTGCAGCCAGAGGGAGGGAGAGTGCATGGGCACTGGAGAGAGAGTGCAGAGAGAGGGAAAGTGGGCAGAGGGAGAGAGAGTGCATGGGCATTGGAGAGAGTGCAGAGAGAGGGACTGTGGCCAGGGGAAGGGAGAGTGCATTGGCACTGGTGGGAGAGTGCAGAGAGAGGGACTGCTGTCAGAGGGAAGGAGAGTGCATGGGCACTGGAGAGAGTGCAGAGAGAGTGACTGCGGCAAGAGGGAGGGAGAGTTCATGGTCACTGGAGAGAGAGGGCAGGGAGAGGGACTATGGGCAGAGGAAGGGAGAGTGCATGGGCACTGGGAGAACGTGCAGAGAGAGGGACTGCGGCCAGAGGGAGGGAGAGTGCTTGGGCACTGGAGAGAGAGTGCAGAGAGAGGGACTGCGGTCAGAGGGAGGAAGAGTGCATGGGCACTGGAAGAGAGAGTGCAAACAGAGGGACTGTGGTCAGAAGGAGAGAGAGTGCATGGGCGCTGGGAGAAAGTGCAGGTAGAGAGACTGAAGCCAGAGGGAGGGAGAGTGCATGGGCACTGGAAGAGAGTGCAAAGAGAGGGACTACGGCCAGAGGAAGGGAGAGTGCATGGGCACTGGGAGAGAGTGCAGTGAGAGGAACTGCGGCCAGAGGAAGGAAGAGTACAGAGTACATGTGCGCTGGAGAGAGAGTGCAGAGAGAGGGACTGCAGTCAGAGGGAGTGAGAGTGCATGAGCACAGGAAGAGAGTGCAAAGACAGGGACTGCGGCCAGAGGAAGGAAGAGTGCACAGGCACTGGGAGAGAATGCAGAGAGAGGGACTGCGGCCAGAGGAAGGAAGAGTACATGGGCACTGGAGAGAGTGCAGAGAGAGGGACTGAGGGCAGAGGAAGGGATAGTATGTGGGCACTGGAGAGAGAGTGCAGAAAGTGGGGTTGTGTGCAGGGGGGAGGGAGAGTGGATAGGTACTGATGAGAGAGTGCAGAGAGAGGGACTGCGGCCAGAGGGAGGGAGAGTGCATGGGCACTGAAGAGAGAGTGGGACTGTGGGCAGAGGAAGGGAAAGTGCATGGGCACTGGAAGAGAGTGCAGAGAGAGGGACTGCGGCCAGAGGAAGGGAGAGTGCATGGGTACTGGAGAGTGAGGGCAGGGAGAGGGACTGTGGACAGAGGCAGGGAGAGTGCCTGGGCACTGGAAGAGAGGGCAGAAAGAGAAACTGCAGCCAGAGGGAGGGAGAATGCATGGGCACTGGAGAGAGTGCAGAGAGAGGGACTGTGGACAGAGGAAGGGAGAGTGCATGGGCACTAGAGAGAGGGACTGTGGGCAGAGGGGGTGAGTGCATGGTCAGAGGAAGGGAGAGTGCATGGGCACTGGAGAGAGTGCAGAGAGAGGGACTGCCGCCAGAGGGAGGGAGAGTGCATGGGCACTGGAGAAAGTGGAGAGGAAGGGAGAGTTCATTGGCACTAGAGAGAGTGCAGAGAGAGGGATTGTCGCCAGAGGGAGGGAGAGTGCATGGGCACTGGAGAGAGTGCAGAGAGAGGGGCTGTGGGCAGAGGAAGGGAGATTGCATGGGCACTGGAGAGAGCGCAGAGAGAGGGACTGTGGGCAGAGGGAGTGAGAGTGCATGGGCACTGGAGAGAGAGTGCAGAGAGAGGGACTGTGGGCAGAAGGGAGAGTGCATGGGCACTGGAGAGAGTGCAGAGAGAGGGACAGCCGCCAGAGGGAGGGGGAGTGCATGGGCACTGGAGAGAGTGCAGAGAGAGGGACTGTGGGCAGAGGGAGGGAGAGTGCATGGGCACTGGAGAGAGAGTGCAGAGAGAGGGACTGTGGGCAGAAGAAGGGAGAGTGCATGGGCACCGGAGAGAGTGCAGAGAGAGGGACTGCCGCCAGAGGGAGGGAGAGTGCATGGGCACCGGAGAGAGTGCAGAGAGAGGGACTGGGCAGATTCTGTTCTCCGGGCCTGTGGGGAAATAACCTTTACTACGCATGCATTACATCGCATGCCATTAGATCGCGGTCTTTACAACGCAAGTCGTTACGACTTGCGCTGGAGGGCGCTATAGGACAAGGAATAGTTTAATTTACTATCCAACACCTTCCCTACTGTACGTAGGCTGGAGTTGGAATAGTAAATTTAACTACTCCTAAGTCCAGCGCCCTCCAACGAAAGTCGTTGTAACGACTTGCGTGGTAAAAACCGCGATCTGTAGTATAATCATACATTCGGCCTGTGCTGCTCTGCAGAAAGCTTTCATAGTAGGGGAGACCCGAGGCAGCATCACCAGAGGGGGAGGGGGAAGGGGAGCGTGGGTGCTGCACAGCATGCAGGCGGAGGCTGTCATCAACCGAAGAGGGTGAAGGCTTAAGGAAATCCTCCCACCCCGTGCAACGCCCCACCCCAGGCTTCGGAGCAGACGTCTATCCTCTGTGCGTGGTGCGGTCTGTGCGGGGACTGAGGCAGGCGGTGGGCCCTAATAGAAACATCCCTGCAGTTCCGGCGACCGAAGGGTTAACTCCACTGACAGCCCACTCCTTAACTGTTTACAGTGGGAAGAACATTGTAAGCCGCTTCACTGGGTAGAAGAGCACCTCCAGCCTCACACTGACAGAATGGCTTGGTTTTAAGAAGGTGAAGTGATGCACATCTATCTATCTGCACATCTGTCTATCTATATATCTATCTATCTTCATATTATTTATCTGTTAATTATCTATCATCTTCATATGCATCTATCTGTTACCTATCATATTCATATTATCTATCTATCTATAATCTCCATATCTATCTATCCATCTATCAATTATCTATCTATGATCTTCATATTATCTATTGATCTATCAATTATCTATCATCTTCATATGCATCTATCTGTTATCTATCATATTCATATTATCTATCTATAATCTATCATCTCCATATCTATCTATCCATCTATCAATTATCTATCTATGATCTTCATATTATCTATCGATCTATCAATTATCTATCATCTTCATATTATCAATCTATCTATTATCCCTCTATCATCTTCATATTATCTATCTGTCTGTCTATCTGTCTGTCCATCTATCTCTCTATCGGACTTCCTTGCATCTACGGTTCTATTATTATTATTCTAAGCCCCTCTTGCTGATCTACCCTCCCTCCCACACATCTACCATCAGGGTGGATTGATAGAGATGCACATTTTTACACTCATCTGTGTCCTGACATTTCCGCCTCGTTGCTGCTGCCCCCGCTGCCCTTTCAACAAGCTGCGAGGGAGATGTTTCCCCCTCTATCGCCTTTTGTTCCCTCGATCTATTCTCCGAGCTCGTTGCCTTGTTTTGCAGTTCCCTTGTTTCATCTTGTGCACAAAGGGAGGCTCTATCGTTCTCAGCCATCGCTGCACCTGCTCGCAATCCCCTCTTCTCGGGGGGTCGTCTCCCCGCAGCTATCCTCAACCATAAGTCTGTACAGACGTAAGCAAAAACGGAAACAAAAAGAAATGCCTGGAGAAGTACAGGGATTTTTAAGTGCATGCACTGCAAGAGATATTAGACTGTAGAGTGTGGACTCTATCTATCTATCTATATATCTGTCTGTCTATCTATCTGCTTTCATCGAAACACCCCCGCCATTGATATTAATATAATATGATAGAATATCACCTATCATTGCTATATAAAATACCCAGCCACGACTGCACAATTTGACCTAGGACAAGGTAAAATCTTGTTCTGAGATCGCCCCGTTTTCACCCAGCTCCATCAAGGTGGGGGCAGGTGGTGTGGCTAGCGATCAATTCTGATGAAATTCCAGGCATGCTGCAAAGGAACTCCAAGCCTCCGCCAGCGCCACCCACCTTCCCAGATGGCGCTGTTTTAAATAAGGACCCGCAGGGATGCGCGCTTAAATTGGAGATTGATTAAAGCCGAGCAATTAAAGGCACGGTGGCTTCTCCCGCCCCCGTGCCTCTTCCCCGCCCCCGGAAACCATCTTTCTTACCGACCACCCCTCCTTCTCCCCCGTAACGCGCGCAGAACATGACGTACGGAGCAGTCAATATTATTACATTTCGCGTCGACTTGATGGATGTGAAAAACACCGGTTGTCACTGGAAATTGCTGGGTTCACTTTCCTGGTGGGCTGCCTTGCTGGTAAATCCTCGCCTCGGCCTAATTCAGTTGCTAGGGTTTCAAATAAACGCATCATTAAGGGGTATTATCCTTTTAGTGTACATGGCAATTTATTTGACAGTTGAACTGAGCAAATTGTAGTTCGCCGCCTGCTCTGGTGGGAGGGATGTTTTCGTTCCTACCAGGAAACATTGCAGAGTGCTGGAGCTGACTCCTCCTCCGGTTATTTAACAACGAACTAGGAGGTGCCACGCCTTCTCCGCTCTGAGGCGTCAGTGCGTCACACCCCACGGCAAATGAGCGCCAAAAAGCGTGCCCCCAAGGTCCACTGCCGCACACGCCACCAAATATTAACAGGTGATATTAGTCAAAACACAAGCTTCGACGTGACAGCCCTAGTAAACGCAAAATAAAAATTACCAGATTTACAGCGAGCCTTTTATCATGAATAATGCATGCAAATAGATTTCAGTGAGTCACCCTTGACGCTCTTCGCTTTCCCTCTTATATAAAAACGAATGCGATATTGCACCGGTTTCTTGCGAATATGTTGTGACAAATTCGGCTCTGAAGAACTTGCAAGAAAGCAGCAGGGTCTCTCGAGTGAGCCCACGAGCAAATATTTTTAAAGGTTAAGGGCTGAATTTCTCATAGTTTTTGTAGGTTAGCTGGAATGTGTCCTCATTTTGCTGCAGCCAATGCCCTCTGTGTCGGGCCCTCCCTTGGTCTGGCACACAGCCTGCGAATGGTGAGTTAAGGCCATTGTACTCACCCGCTAAAGGCTGCTCCGCAAATGGCCAAATAAGGGGCCCAAGTTTGAAACAAATGAGTTCAAAAGAGTAGTTGATGCTAGGAGAAAAGAGTGCACAAAAGGTAAAAAATGATATTGCCTGTGGCTCCGAAAATCTTCAGCCCGCAGTTCTGCAAAACGAAATTGCTAAAACTGTTATTAAAAATCCTAAGAGAACATATGTGTCAGAGTTTAATTTGGAAAATAATAAGTTTCGGGGTCCAAAGTTTTGTACAGAAGCTGATGGCTGACAGTATCGAAGGACACTGTACCAAGGCTGCGTAACCTCGATTTCACCAGATGCCTCTTTCATGCCCTGCCCATTTAATTCACAGTTTCAAGTTCTTCCTCATCACACTTTCTTTCCTTCTTAAAGTTTTTCATCTTTCTCTTCCTCTCTCTTTCCCTCTTTTGTGTTCTTCGCTCTCTTGCTCTGGGTCAAAGTCTGATGAGGACAAATAAGTGCCAGTCCCCGATCATGAGTGCTGGTGGCCCCACCTGCTATCACTGGCTCAAAGTAAGCACTTTATGCCTCCAACTCCCAGCCAGGAGCTCTGACTGTCAGTTAACTTTCAGATTAATTTTAAATTACTATCGATGGATTTCAGTGAACCAGAATACCAATCATAACAGAAGTAGCATCAGATGACCTCTAATGTTCAATGATATCAATAGCTTGACCCTTTATCACGCACTTCGGCCCTCAGCAGGCTCTTATTTGTTGCTGTGGGGCAAGTATAACAGCAAGGACTGGAGTGCAAGGGGAAAGGGGGAACCCAGAGCTCTACTTACTTTCTTTTCCTGTCACTGCCTTCATGACAATCACAACAAGATGATGGACGGGGTGCTGAAACTTTTCAACCACTCACCCCCAATCAAGAGATCTGGGTTTAATCCATCGTTCTTTTGCTCACTACGCCACCCCGGCACCCCTGGACCAAACTATATGCAAATCAGTCTTACCCTGCTCCTCATGGGAACAGTCCAGCCCGAACTGCCATGCCATCCCAGGACAGGAAATAAGCATCCTAGGACCGGTTTCGGGGTATCACCCCTCATCAGCCGGGCAGCTGCTCCCTCCCGGCTGTCCATAAATAATATCCCTGGTTCTATTACTGACATACTGATTGGCTCTGGAAAGACATCCAGTTATCCTGGTTCCTCTGGTCGTAACAAACTTTTGCAGAGTTAGAGCTGGTGGTAGAAGCTTCCATAATCATGCTCCCAGTCATGGAATGACCTACTAGAGGATAGAGGACAACCTGAAGTTCCATAGTCCTTAATGCATACATTTTTGAAAATCCAAAATAATAGAAACCCATTTATGAAAACCCAAATAACCAAACACCCACTTAAAGGTAAAATGAATGAAAAGAAATACAATTTTACAGAAAACCATAGAAAATAAACCAAGAACAGTTAGAAAGTATTTACTTAGTAAACAAAAAAACAAAAATAATGTTAAAAAATATGTACCCCACTGCAAATCCTGGTAGGGAGACTTAATTTTATTATTAAAGTTGAAAAAGAGGTAAAGAAAAGAAAGTATATTTGGAGAGAGTAAGGAAAAGATTACAGGCATGACAGGGGCCTCTCCAAAAGCAGCTGTTAGACAAGCCCTAGCATCTTCATACAGACAACATGTTAATTTATCCATACAGCTGGCAAAACACATACTGTTCTTTATCACAGTAACACATATCACTGGAGCACCTCAACGACCCAGCATAAAACACCACTTCCTCATGCACAAAAAATGCACCACAAGTACATACTTGGACCATAATACTTATAAAGAGAACATTTTACTCTGGCAGAGGCAAGGACATTCGAGCAAGACATACACATAAAAGTATTCAAAGATCTCCCAAAATTGAACACATTTTATGCTCATTGCTTAATTTGTGCTGGTGGTTTCTGGTGCTCAGCATCAGCACTTAATTATCAACACTGGTGCTTATGACAATCTTCCACAAGTGGCACTGCCTGGCTAATTTAGAGATGGCCACAACAACAGTTAATGATTAATTCAATATACATTAGAAATCACTAATACCTGCTGCCTCAGCCATTCTTATAGCTTTGAGGGTCTAAAATAGTCCAAATTGTCACACTTGCAGGAGTCTGACGGTGAGTAGTTGTGTTGTTACTATCATTGGCATCATGGCAGGGGCCATGTGTAGTGCAAGCTGAGGTGGCCTTCTGACGAGAGCCCTGGCACTTTTTATAAATTAAAAACTGCTCATGCTTTCTCACAAATCACTTATAAAATGAACATCTCACTACTGACCTCTCATAATCAACCACCAGTAAATATCAAACACGATTGATGGACTGCCTTGTTGTAAAAATGTGCTAGGATTCAGCAGAAAGGACTATTAGCACTATATAATGTCAAACAGCATAACACAACTGATTCCTTACTCTATGACACTAAGCAAAAAAGTTGAACATATCATAGGAAAAATGGAACTGGGCAGCCTCAGGGAAAATTGTACTTTGAGTTCTAGCTGATGGCAAGGTTCATATATGGTTCTTGCAGGAAAATGGCGAGTCTTTTAGTGCTACGGTCCAGTATTTTTATGTTACAAAAAGTGAGAGGCAAAATGAGAAACATAAAGTCAAATTCAGAGTTTCTTGTAAAATGCACGACAAGTCTATTTATGCTTGATTGTTCTTTTATTGCTCTTCTTTCATCTGGAGGACAGAATAAGCATACGCAGCCAATGCATTTCGCCCAAGCACGGGCTTCTTCAGGGCAGTGTTATCAAGGCAGTAGTGATGTAATGAAAAAATGACAGTGTCCTACCGGAGTCCTTTGTCATACTTTCCACTTCATTGAACTATAAATAGAAGCTAGAGCAATCAGTAACACTAGATCATTTTCAGAGTCACAGTTCCAAATGAATAGTCTTTAATTCAGGTATAATGATTCAGTTGGCTAAAGTACCGTGTTCGGCAGAAGCAACTGGCCAGTCACGTCCAAATCCATGTATAATATCAAAAAGTTAGACTTATGACAGTTTGGTAGCTGGTCGTTTGAGGTGGGCAATACTAATGTAATATTACAACTGTGATTACACTAGGTGGTGCGGTGACTGAGCTTCTTAGCCGCCAGTATTTTTATGCAGCAATTGAAACCATTGTCGGGTCTGATTCAAAGCACTTCAATATTTTGGCAGGTAAGCGAAACAAGCCATAGATATATATACAAAACTACAAACGCGTACTAAGTGGGGAAGGTGGGATTAGCACTCATTTGTCATAGTTCCTCTTCCAACAATGAATGACGAGAGTCACATTTGTCGGTAGGGTGACTATCAAGGCTCGGGCTTTCATCTGAATGAAAATGTCCAACTTATTTTTTTAATCCTACCCTGTTATCCGATGTTTTATAGTAAGGACTACCTACCAGCATTTAAACAGTTTCTAAGCTCTTTCAATTTTTGTCATGCAATGAAAAAATCCATTATATCCGAATTGTTTTAGGTGTATCCCTACAACTTTCATAAATATATTCCTTTTTACAATTTTGTATTTCCTCAGGAATATGCTTAGTAGTCTTGATCATGTTTTGCAAATTATCTTCAGTACAGAGATCCATCGTCATAAGATTAGGGCGAATGTGCATTAGCAATTTTATTTTAGTTCTAGCTTTGTTTGCAACAATGACAACATTTTTCCAAGTGGACACACCCTCAAACATAGGGGTATTACATGCCTGTTGCCACTTTACCTGCATTTTTGGGAGTCACGATATTGGTGCATTTAGAATATGCAGTCCATTGAGAATGTTAGTAAATACCTACAAAGTTGTGATTTGGTAGGTGAACTTAGCGTTTGAAATGGATACCTTCTTAACATTGTGCATTTGGTTTCCCCCAAGCTGTGAGTTCTGAGCCCATAGCAATTCCCCAAACATCACATGATTTGATCTGGTTTGATAGCTGGGTTAGAATTCAAGACTTCTGATTTATTATCTGAGAATTTATCCATTAGACCAGATCTAGGAGTAGGGTGGGTGTCAAGGATTATGATCACTATGGGAGATCTCATTGATGTTGTGTTGTTCAGCTATTCTTGCTAGCCTTAAACCTGTTTTATGCATACCCAGTTTTAGCAGAAAAGGGAGAAGAGGCAAAGGGCAATAGCGATTGCTCCAACATCACTTTAAATCCTGGTTTCAAGTCACGAAGTTTAGCCAGACGTTTCAGTTATTAGAGCCAGTTTTTTGCTATTTGTGGCCTAAAAACCATCTTGCACTCCTTTACCTTTTCTATAAAGCAACAACTGTATGGCCCAGAGTAGACTAATGTAATACACTCTACCTGGATTTACCTAAGAAGTGACTGTACAAAACCCAATTTAGTTAAACTTCTGTACCTGGGTGAGTAAGTAGCCTTGCGAGAGGTGAACACATTACTCTGCACTGATATCGCTACCTTGGTTGCATGCCAGTGAGAGAATTAACTTCAAGTCACTCTGCCTTGTCCATAAATCGCTTAATAATCTTACTACTTTACCTTCAGCAAACCATCCCATAAGTTCACGTCTGCTGGTTATTGTCTCTATCAATTTAAATATGGATGATTTAGCACCAGTGCTTTTTGATTGCAGCGCTTCACTTTGGCAATCTATGCCTTTTTCAATTTAAAAAGCAACAAACATTTTTAAGTTCAGAAAAGCCCTGAAAACCTGGCTGTAGCCTAAATAATGTAACTTTATTGCAAGGGGGAGGGGGTTTCAGTAAAAAAATTAATGGAATAATTCTATGGTGCCTTGATGCCAAAGGGTTATGTTGTCACTATTTATAAACACACAATTACAAAATACCCAAATACTAGAAGTCGACATCTAGCGTCAAGAAAGCTCGAAAGCCGGGTGATCCCTACCATGAAGCATTCCTTTGCAGCCTGTTCTCTCCATCCTTTTTTATATAGCACTTATCCCTAGAATTTAATCTGTTTCACCATGCCCGTACCTTTATCACATTGAAAAAGTGGCATAATCCGATATGCATTAGCCAAGATAACACTAGTTCTTTGGGAAAACTGGAACTACTACCCAGTTCTACAAGTTTTGATTTATAATTCAGATCATATGTAAAGACGTGGCAGATGACAAAGCCATGGTAAATATGTTCAGCATTTATGGGGTTGTGAACCCCCAGCAAAAACATATACCATTTGTAGGGCATTCTGTGGGTTTTTACATCTGGGCTAAACTATTCCCTTACGTATACTATAGGGATATTGCAAATCACAGTGGAGTTCCATGACTATATAGAGGCAGAAGGCCGAGTTCCTTTATAAGGTTATGGAACTCTGAGGTGACTTGCAATATCCTTATCATGTATAGCAGGGGATCCTTTATCTTTTAATAAACATGGTCACACCATCTTCTTTGCCGCAAATCAAGTAAATCCTTGGTAGTACCTCTTTCATATAAAAGAGAGAACATGTTTGCAAACATGAAGAATAAAGATAGAATCTCTAGTGCAAAATCAAACGCATCTTAAAAGCTGAAAGATATTTGTTGTTAGAAGATTTTTGAATCAATTTTATGCAAGTCAGTTTTAAAACAAAAGGCTCAGATGCTCAGAATGTGTAGAAACATGACAGAAGATTCCAACGTTTCCATATTTGCCTAAGGAGTACAAAAGTAAACATGCTGCCATAAATATCTTCTTTCTGGTTGTCAGTGAAAAGCTAGAACACCAGAGCAGAAGAAAGAAAAGTCATGTTTAATTTTCTTTCCATAAACAGGTTTTTTGACTATGGTACGTGACCTGTCCTGCCTTTGCCTTTAACTGTTGCCTTTAGCAGCAGCATTGGGAGGTCAGAACTCAACTCTAGCAAGTTATTATAGTTGAGTTTTGACATAATTTTTTATAATCGGCTATTGGGTGAGTCACAATTAGCCAGGTATGTAAGGGTTAAAGTACCTTCTGCCGTAAGTTATAAGGATATTGCAAGTCACCAAGGAGTTGCATAACCATATAGAGGAACAAGGCTGAAGGTCGAGTTCCTTATAAGGTTATGGAACTCCTAGGAAACTTGCAATAGCCTTATCATGTACAGCAGGGGTTACTTTATTCCATATAATACATGGTCACGCCATCACATTTCCGTCAAACCATTTAAATCCTGGGTGTGTTGCTCTTTCGTATGAAAGAGGGAGTATGTTTGCAACCATGAATGATAAAAATAGAACCTCAGTGCAAAATTAAACACAAACCTGTTAATAATTTTTGCAAAAACATATGAGAATCAGTCCAATACAAGACTGAAGTAGGTCAGAATGTGTAGAATCATGCAGAAAGATTCTCTCTAATTATCTATAAACTGTGAAAAATAAACATGTTCTTACTGCTTGTTACAGTAAACTGGAAAAAGAGAGCAGAAGAAAGAAAAGCAAAGTTTCTTTTTCGTTGATTTAAACAGCTGCTCCGTGACCTTTTTTTCATTATTTTTAAATCTTTATTTTATATGGAGCAGAATCGCAGATCCATTACAAGGCAAAATCATACCATACAAATACTATACAGCATACCATTTGATATTGCCATGATCATGTAAAAACAGACGAATGCACACAGAAAACAGTTGATCTATAAAAAACAGTAATGCAAAGATACACTGTAGCAATCAATAAAGTGACCATGTGCCGATTTGAGTCTCCTCCTGCCAAGTTGCTTTGAACAAACAATGGTGTAGACATTTATACAGTACATTTATACCAGCAGTCGTCAATAAAGTGGCAATGTGCCACAATGAACCCCCATCACCTTAACAAATACTTCATCCCGACAAGAATTGCCTGGAAAGTGGTCATTCTCTTCACCCTAACAGTAATCAGCAAGATGCTCAGACCATCGAAGACCTACATAGCCCTGCGATGTGTACAAAAGCATCAATACCCCTTAGGGTGCCGCTTTAAACCAATGACAAAATGCCAAATAACCCACCTTGCATCAGCACGAAAAATTAGAAACCTCAATATCTATGAGTAATACTCATAGAGTCACCAGTGGTACTGGTACCAAGCTGGGGCCTAACTCTTTTAGTGTATCCTTAAACCGCCATGAGGCTGTAAATCTTTTTAAACCCCCCCACATGTCTCACATACACCTCCTACAATTGTTTCGTCCTGGGCATTTTATTAAACCACGTTTGAAATGATGGAACCGTGCGTGATTTCCAGTGCTATAAAATCAATGAATGAGCAATTATAGAGGCAATTGAAATAAAAACTTTTCCTCACTTGCCAATACCAGCTCCCAGATACTAACTAATCCAAAAAGTGCTGTACCTGCCTCCAGGTCAAAATTCGTCTGGAGGCCAAGACTAAGAGCTGTAAAGACCTTTTGCGCAAACTGTTCCAACAACTGACAAGTAAAAAAAGTATGTAACCAGCATCCCATCCCCTGTTGCTGACAGCGGAAGCACCTATCCTCTACCACCGGGAACATTCTATGAAGGTCCGCCGGAGTATAGTAAGTTATCCTGCGAGATAGGAAGGACATCCTCTTGAAATTTGCTGCCCTTAAAGCCTTATACCCTAATAACGAAATTAAGTGCAAATCTGCCTCCGAAAGAGTGCGTTGTGTGGACAGGCTGATTGTATCTAAAAAACTTTGCACCTGATGCCTGCCCCCCTGATCACGTTGTAGTCTATACCAATTACCAATTCCCTTAAGTTTCTATCTTAAAAATAGTCATATGATGGGGTGGGGGTTTAAGCTGGATACTGCATGGGGATCTAAAAAGAAAAAGTGATCAGATGAAACCTCAGAAAAACAACTTGCAACTATCACCATACCGCGCTTGCAATTCTTGCCAAGTA
The DNA here is from genome assembly GCA_963921515.1 of Calotriton arnoldi. Taxonomy (NCBI): domain Eukaryota; kingdom Metazoa; phylum Chordata; class Amphibia; order Caudata; family Salamandridae; genus Calotriton; species Calotriton arnoldi. Next base: position 282,838 of record CAWUFW010011742.1, read on the forward strand.
ATACACTACACTTACCCCTTTACAGGCGCACAAACAACGCCCCCCCCCGTCGTGTGTGGTAGCCTGGGCTGAGACAGCTTCCCGGGCACATACACAGCCGCACCCGAGTACTTCACAGGTCTTTAAAAGACCATTTGTTTGTTAATGAGGCTTTGTTGTTTTTTCAACCCTTCTTAGAGCCCCTGCATCTCCACTCTGCCTACTACTGGGAGAATTAGCCCCCCCGAAATTCTTTCTTAGGCCCCCTCCTCCCCCCGAAATTTGGCTCTAGTTGCGCCTCTGCCCCTTTACATAAAGTGGCTTAATTCTTTGAAACCATTAGCATTCCAAAATCTTAACTGATTTTGTGGATTTGACAAACGGCATATTTACAGTTCTGGAATGTAAGATTCTCAAAGCCTGCTGAAATGCTTTTAGATAGATAAAGCAATTGAAGTCGGGCCCTAATCTCTTGTAACACCTTGTATTTTGGTTTGTTTGGTCGTTTAGCCATTTTAATAAACACTGGCAACTGGGTGTTCGCTTCCTGGATCACTTTGTCTATAAAAAAAAAGATCTTCCGTCCTCTTGCCGTCTATTGATATTGTAGCACATTTAACAAATCTGCTTCATAACATGTCTGTACATGGGGCAATGCCAGCCCCTGACTAATATCTAATTGGAGTAAAGAAAGTTTTACCCTGGATGCTTCTTGTTCCACATAAAGTTTCTCAAAAGTGTTTCCAGCTCAGTAAAATTGCTCTTCTTATCGTTTATAGGGACATTTGAAAAAAGAAATAACAGCAGAGGTAACATCAACATTTTAATAAGAGCTACTCTACCAACTAATGTAAGGGGTAGTAGTGCCCATCTATCCAATAGTCCCTTGACCTTCTTGAGCATTACCAGATAGATTCATTAAAAAAGCTGGCAGTAATTATTCGTTGCGAAGACCCCCAGATTTCGAATCGGTTGTTGTAGGCTGGCCTGTAGCTGCAAACAAGAAGGTAGATCAGTAGCTGAGGAATTAAAAAGAAGACATTCTGTTTTGTCCTGATTCATTGTATACCTCCAATCCCTTTAACCTGCTCAAACTCATCCAGCACCCATTGGATGATCTGCATCTCTGGCCTGAGATATAGCATAATATCATCTGCAAACATTTTTAGCTTCGGCATCCCCATTACAGGGGCCTTGATAATCTCTTGCTCCGAATCCTAACAGCCAGGGGCTCTATAAAAAAAAGTGAATACAATTGGGGACAGAGGACACCCCTGTCACGTTGCCCTACATATATTTTCTACCCCTGCAAGATTAGAATTCACGAAGGCCTTCGCTTGTGCCCCTTGATACAAATTCCGCAGCATAGAGATGAATAGGGCAGGAAAACCAAACCTTGCCAGGCCATAAAAGAACACGTCCCAGTTAACCAGGTCGAATGCTTTCTCTGTATTGATCATTATTAATGCTACATGAGCCTGGTTAACAGTAAAGTAATTGACTGCATGTATCAAGAAGCCCGTACCCGCTGACATCACCTGACCCACCACAAACTCAGTCTGATCATTATGTGTTAAAGCCTGGGCTACCGGGGTAATATGTATGGCCCGTATTTTCATTAGTAACTTATAGTCTGTGTTCAATAAGCTGATTGATCGGTAGGAATTAACATCCTTTGGCTTCTAATCCTTTTTATTTATTTTTAAAGTTTCATATAGCGCTAACCAGATCCCGAAGGATATCAGAGCGCTTTACATGAGGATCAAATGAGTCAACAAGTTACAAAATACAACCGTTACCAGAGCATAGTAAAACACAGGCAAAGAAACAATGTTACGGGAATTCATCAGGAATAGCAAGAGTAACATTGATCATGGAGACACGAAACGGGGAGACGAGGAAAACAATGTCAGATGTCCAGCTGGGTAGGTGACGGCCAGGGGCCAGACTCCTCTATAGCTGCATGGGACAGCTCCACTGGGCATCGGCCAAGGTTGCTCGGGCTCCGCAGTTGGCGAAAACAGTTTTGGTGTCTACATCAGTTGAATCAGTGAGTTGCAGGATACATGGTTACAAAGTATGAATCAAGAAACCCAGAGGAGGGAAGAGGGGGAGGGAAGGAGACACAATGAGAACATTGGCAGATGACCGGCTGGGTAGGTGAAGGCCAGGGGACCAGAATCCTCTATAGCTGCAAAGGACAGCTCCACCGGGCATCGGCCAAGGTTGCTCGGGCTCCGCGGAAGGTACCAGTAGTTTTGACATCTACATCAGTAGAGTCAGAGAGTTACAGGTTACATAGTAAAATCAGTATGAATCAGAGAGTCACAGAGGGAGGAGGAGGGGGAGTGTAGGAGACGCAAATGGGGAGACCCGATTGGGTAGGTGACGGCCAAGGGGCCAGACTCCTCTATAGCTGCATAGGGCAGCTCCACCGGGCATCTGCCAAGGTTGCTCAGGCTCTTGGGAAAGAAACACAAAGGGGAAACGAGGAAAACAATGTCAGATGACCGGCTGGGTAGGTGACGGCCGAGGGGTGAGACCAGGGCCAGACTCCTCTCTAGCTGCATGAGACAGCTCCACCGGGCATCGGCCAATGTTGCTCGTACTAGCGAAAAGCACAATGGGACGCATCCTAATGATAGAATAATACCATAGTATGTAGTACTAGGGCGAGGCGTAGTAGAGGCAGCATGAGGGTAAGGAGGGAAGGGGGAAAAATAAGAAAAGGGGAAAAGGGGAGCAGATCAGGACAGATAGGTGACCGGCAAGTGACCGGCAAGGATCAATAGTCACAACATCCCAAGAAATAGGTGATAGGGATGAAAGTGAGAGGGGTGTAGTGTAGTGTAGGGAATTGGGACCGGTAGTCTCAACAACCCGGTACACTGCGACAGAGAAAGGTGGGAGGAGGGAAAGAGACCTGGAGGGTAGGGGGGGTGTTGGGGGTGAAGGTCAGTCCGTCGAACAAACATGGAGCAGTCCATCGGTAGAGACAACGTTCGGGTCGCCCCGATGGGATCCGGCGGAGAAGAGGGAGTACAGAGGACTCCAAAATGGCGGATCCGGGTCCTGGGCACCGAAAGAAAAGAAACCCAAAAAGCGGGATACATACTAAAAACCAAGGATGGAAAAAGTTACAAAAGATGCTGGAACTTAGATGCAAAGAATTCTCTGGCCAGTTCGACCCACAGGCATCAGGTTAGTAGCAGCGAATGGAGGCTGCGGATTCAGGGATCACGAGATCAGTCACAGCCGGCAACCATTGCCAGGCAGCCGAGCTCCGGGCCAGATAGAGGGCAGCAAGGCAAAGCTGCAAAATGGTGCCGGAGGCCAAATGGTGCAGGTGAACACAATTTAAAATCAAGGAGGAAAATGGCGCCGAGGCCAAATGGTGCCGGTGAACACAATTTAAATCAAGGAGCATGCTCTGGCCAGGGCGACTCACAAGGGCATCCAGAATCATAGCAGCGAGAGGAAGCTGCAGAAACGGGAATCGCGTGATCAGTAGGCGCCGGCAGCCACAGTTGGGCAGCCTAGCACCGGGCCGGATAGAAGGGCAGCAAGCAAGGCTGTAAAATGGTGCAGCAAGATTAACTCTAGGAGCAGGCTCAGGCTAGGACGATCAACAAGGGTATTCGGCTTCGTGGCAGTGAAGTGGAGGCTGTAGATTCAGGGCTCACAGGATCAATCTGTGCCGGCAATCCCTGTCGGGCACCGAGTTCCGGTTCAGATAGAGGGCAGCAGAGCAGGCTGTAGAGAGGTGCCGGAGACCAAATGGTGCTGGTGGTCGCAGCCCCTCTGTCGGAAAAGGGCGAGCCCGACGATACTCCGGGGAGTTGATGAAAAGGATCCACCGACCAGGTGCTGCCCTCAGGGCTCCGGTCAGGTCCTCCGGGGCAGGGATGACGATAGCAGGCAGGGGCTCGAGGCTGAACTTCTCAGGTCCGCGGGGAAGTCCTGGCCGATGGCGCCTGCATAGCGGAAAGGAGGGCAGAGAAAGGGATGCATGGGATCCTTCTTTAAAAAACTGACAACAGTGGTTGCCTTAAAGGATAAAGGACTTCACCCCTTCTTTTAATAAATTGAATAACTCAGTCAAAAAAGGTATAAGTTCCCTTGCGAATACTTTAAAAAATTCAACCAGAAATAAATAGTTTCCACATGCGTTCCTGCTAGGCATTCTCGTCAGAGCTTCCTGAACCTCTGTCCCTGATGTAATAGAGGCCAGTCTTTCACCCTGTGAAGTTGTCAGCTGCAGAAGCCTAATGAATTGAAAATATTCAATTATATTGGCCTGCGAGATCATATATTCGCTTTCCTACAAAGCCTTATAATGCTGCAGGAAAACTTGGGACACTCCAGCCTTACCGAAGACCAACTCCCCAGTGTCTGACTTCTATAACTGAGTAACAAACGCTGCATCACGCTTAACCGGGGTTGACCATGAGAAAAATTTCCCAATCTGACTTTCCTCATAAACCCGCTGCTGAAAAGCCCTCATGCTATTGATCTTCTCCATGATAAAGAATTCCCTCAGATTCTGCTATGCTTTACTCACATGTCCCTCGAAGTGGGACTAACGTACCTGAGACCTATTTTTCGCCTGAAGAGCAACATTAACTGCTGATTGGAGCTTAGCAATATGCTTTACCCTTAATTTTGATTGATGCACCTTATAAGCAATGATTTGGCCTGTGACTGTAGCCTTAAAGGATTCCCAAACCAAGAACAATGAAGCTATATCCCTATTCAGGATAAAAAAATCTTGAATGAACGTTCTCATATCTTCCAGCCATTCTTAGTTATTAAGAAGATTCCGATTGAGCTGCCACCTGGGTCTTTTCCCTCTGACTGTATCACACTCAAGTGCAATGATCGCCAGGGAGTGATCGGAAAATGAGTTTTCCCAGATATCTGAGCTGACCCATCTAAGAGAATGGGAAATCAAAATATAGTCAATAGGGGAAGCTGAATGAAAGTGGTGTGAGAAGCAGGTATATTGTGACAAACCAGGATGATCACTCGGCCAGGGATCCTGTATTTGAAAATCTTGCTTCAGTGCATCAACCACCTTTTTCGTTTGGGGCTTCAAACGTTTTTATTTTTATTAGATGCATACCATGCCAGGTACTGGATAAATTTAAAATCCCCCCTAAGATTGTCGGACCGACTACATCTGTCTTAGTGAATCAGGTTAATTGAAAATGGGGATGTAATAATTGACCAGGTTTAAGGGATTACAATTTATGCTGGCTTTCAACCAAATCCACCTTCCCTCGGGATCTCTAATCACATGGGAAGCCAACCAGTCCAGCCCTCTGTTCTAGATACACTGCTGCTCCCCTCACTGCCAGAACGGCCGAAGCAAAACAAACATTTGAGTAAAACTTCAGAATAAACAGTTCCGGAGAATGACTTTTCAAATGGGTCTCCTGCAAAAATAATATTTCTGGAGTGAAAGAAGTCAGCCATCTAATCAGCCCCCGTACTTCCGCTTATTTGCTATAGCATTAACATTGCATGAAACACATTTGCTTCATTACCCATTACATAAATAACCTTTTGCCCCCAATGGTAATATACCTACATAACATGTAGCAAGAAATTCATGATCAATAATGTTTTTACTCCATTTTACCATATGTACTCCCCCTGAGGGAGGGAAATCGCTCACATTATCCATTGCACCCAAAAGACACTCAGCCCACCCTCCCCTGCCTCCAGTGCCCCTGATACTATAAGAACCCTTAGCCCCGCATATTCTCAGTCTCCCAACAAATTGTGTTTTCTGGCAACACCCTTATACATAGTGTCATTAGTCTACCTCAGCCACTAAGGATAGCTGCCTATACCTTATTTATACCAAAAGGATCTCAAGCCTCTAGCACATTGCATCCTCTGGCAGCATCATTAAGGTCATTGACCTGGCCCAGCATTCAGAATGACAGCATAGTCACCTTTCATGACCCTAATCAGTTAGAGATATTTTGCAGGAGCTCCTGAGCCTCTGTTAAGCTAGTAGACATATGAAACTGCCCTTTGACCAAGACCTTTAACTTAGATTGTTGTGCAATAGTTGCTTGAGCACAGTGCGTCTTAAACAGATATAATATTTTGACAAATACTTTTCGACGGCGAGCTGCTGTGGCCGACATATCTGCAAATATAGGACAATGAGATATTTCTGATGTTGAGAATTGTTTTTTCTCAGTGGCCTTGGCTAATATGCACTAGTTGACATGATAGTCAGCAAAGTCCACCAAGATATTACGTGGCGGCTGCAAATTTTAAAACTGTTGAGCAGGGACCCAATGGGCTTGTGTAATGGTCAGGTCACTGGAATGTTCTGGCAAGACGTGAATTTTAATAAAAGAGTCCACCCATTAGATGACCTGAGGGCCCTCACAACCCTCTGGAATCCCAACTGCATGTAGATTAGAGCGTTGTTAATGGTTTTCTAACTCTTCAATTTTGAAATCCCAATGAGGATAATTGAGTCCTGAATTGGCTAATTTCTTCTTGCATTGAACTGACTTGATCCTCCAGCTGCCATATTCTCAATTCAGCTTCCTGCAACCTTTCTGGGAGATGCAACATAGTTTCTTCGATTTTAGACAGTCTCTGATACAAGGCTGTGATTTCAATTGCCTGAGAGACCTATAAATCTCTAATTTCATCCCAGATGATACTGAGCATTTTCTTGATATAACATTGTGCAGAGACACTTGTGTCCTTCTGAACATTCTGCTGTGGCACCTCCTGAGACTGAGATGACTTCTCAGTCTGGAGCTGCACTTGTGAATCTGTCTTTGGAATGGGGTATGGGCTGAAAGACTGAGATATCTGATAGTCGATGGCTTGTGAGTGAGACAACTCTGGAGTCAAGCCTGCTGCAAGGGCCTGTAACTCCACAGGTGCCTGATTATCAGAGGGCTGAGGTTACTTTGACTAGCCTGATGATGCCGCTTTTCCTTTAACAAACAAAAGATAATTTTTCATTTTAGCCATAGGTGTAACATTCTTCTTGTTATTCTCAGCATTCTTATTAATCATGTAGGTTCTCGTTGTTATGCTTCCCATTTCCCACCCTTGATTGGTAGTCCGTCTCAGCTACTACACCTTCTGTTCCTAACTCCACAGGGACATTTGCAGGCCCCAGTTCACTTTCCTCAAATGTGGGAGTGATATCTTCTTCTGAGCTTAATGGGCTTGTTGCCATCCCTGCCCCATAATGAAACGGGACACTGCGATTCGCTCTTGCAGCTGTGGATTTAGCTTGTGCAGTGCGCTTTTTTGTTTTAAGGGTCAGCGTTGAGGCGGAGTCAAGATTACCAACAGTACTGGCAGCTTTGATCCACTGCTCCTCACTTTCCTCCATGCCGCTTCTGCTTCCGGGCCGAGACACCGTGAGATGGATGCCATAGCAACGAGGTACGGTCTGCAGCATGCCAGGGGAAAAACAAAAAAAGAAAGAGAATGCCAAAATATTGGTATTCGGCACAGTGGCAGCGATGTATGGGCAACCATAGTTGGCAGCAGTTCAAGCGAGTGAACACTGAGGTGGCCTGCTGAATGCAGTGGTGACTTTCAAGCCATCCCCCATCCAGCTGCCAATCATAATAGTTTGTAAGCATTCTGAAATCCATGGACACCTCGAGAAATCGGCAGCAGGGGGGAGACCGCCAGGCTTCACACCAGGGGGTAAGTGCCTTTGCATTTTACCCAGTTGTGGGTCGCTGGGCAGGTTCCCCCAAAATATCAAGCCCAAACTGGCTCAAGTAAACGCTATTGTTCTTGTGGGGCTTTCTGAGCTCTGGTTTCCATAATCTGTGGCCAGCATTTCACCTAAGGAACTGAAAACAGAGATGCTACAAGGAGTAAGCAAAAGGGAGGAGACAGCCAGGATTCACACCGGGGGGGATAAGTGCCTATGTTATTGCATTTTACCCTGTTGTGGGTCGCTGGACAGGTTTCCCCCAAATATCAAGTCTAAACTTGCGCAAGCAAATGCTATAGTTCTTGTGGGGCTTTCTGAGATTTGCTTACAATAATCTGTGGCCAGAGTTTTCCTGAATGCACTGAAGGCAGAGATTGAACGGTGTTTTAAATATGGGAGCTGCACCGTGACCTAACCTGCCTTTCAACTCAGCTGCTGGCTCTGGAAGCAGGCATTGTGAGGTCAGAACTCAACTGTAATAAGTTATTACAGTTGAATGCTGACATCTTTTCTTTATAATCGGCAACTAGGTTAGTCACAAGTCCTCAATTATATAGAAATTAGAAACAGGCGTTTATACAGCAAATGCAGAATCCACATGTATTATAAAGACATCAGATGGGTTTTTATGCAGGGATTGCAGAATTCCATGTATAACAAAGGTAATAAGAGATGGTATGCCCAACATGACACAGTTTGGTCAAGATGGGAAACTGTGATTTAAATCCATGTTGTCTGGTCATGCGGGTAGCAAATTAGGCCCTAGATTACATCTGTAGAAAAGGTTAGACCAGGTATCCTTTCCTCAATGAAGGTGATTCATTATAAGCCAGTATATAATTGCAAACTTGCTTGCCCTAGGGTGTGGACGGATGCAGTTGTGGTCACCTTTTGATTGACCTGTCTGCCTTTCATAGATTATGGCTGTCAAAGGCCTTAGCTTGTTTTTTCAGGGCCAGTACACAAAACATTTTCAACAGTGGCAACTGTCTAGCTAACAAAGCCACAATCACAGCCGTCTGAGAAATGCCTAGCCACATCTGTCCACCAAAAATGCAGTCTGTTCATCAAATTGCTGAAAAACACAAATCAACGCCACAGGTGTTCCCAGTCCACATTTTCTGGAAACTTCTGATAAGCGAAGAATGTGTTTGAGGAACTTCCATGCTCCTGATTTGACTAAGGCCTGATTTAAATTAATTTTAAGTCTTTTTTATGCAGTAGGTCTTAGAATTTGGGCTCAGCTCCAGACATATGCCACCTCTTGATACACAGCAAATCTGAAAAAAAATCTGAAGCAAAAGGCCCGCCAACTGGAACTAACAGAGCTATTATTGAGGGCTAAATAGACTACTGGGACTCTAAAACCAAGTACGTCTTCACTTCTTGAGGGAGCCCTTTCCAACCAGGACCAGACTTTCAAACCACCCAGCAGTTGACCACTGTGTAGTCTACAGAGAGATCATTTGAACCAGGGTACAGAGGTTCTTCAGTCTTCATGTTGGGCTTCAATATATTCCCAGTTTTGGCCTTCTCTCTAGATGAATACCCCTCAGCTTCCTTGTGTAACAGAGTATAAAAACTGTAGAATTTATAAACAGCTCCATCCTACCCACATGGATCTTTACCCTATTGCAGAACGCGTGGCAGCCGTTCCCCCCAGACCTTTTACCATAAAATTGACAGACATTATGAACAGCTTATTTTGAGGACAGGTTGTGTGGCAGGCTTACTGCTCCCACATAAACAATTTGACATGAAGGAGTCGAATACCCTCTGTTTGATAACTTGGGCCCTCCCATCCAGGATTTCCTTGAAATAATGGAGCTCTAAGCATTGCAGGCTCTTCCTGACACCTCTGTACTTTGAATGCCCACACTCTAGTGTCCAACCAGCTGATAGAACTGTCTCGACCTTGATTGACATTATAGATGGAATTTGGCGGATTGCGGATTCTGGCCACTTTTTAATGTTACTACCACTAACCTCTCAATAGAATTTGCTCTGATGTAATTCTCCTTCAAAGCATATGAGCAGTGGCAGAAAGTGAAGGAAAGGGGTTGACCTTGCTTCGCTTGTTCCACTCTGACAGTGGAAGGGTAACATTTGGGGCATCCTAAGCTGTACTGTTGGTCTCCCTTGCTTCCTTGCCTTTGCTTCTCATATATGTTCCCTACCCTTGACCTTAGAGAAGCATAGGGACTCTAGAGTCAGTCCTACATCAATGACACACAAATCCAGGTGTGGGTTGTCAGGTCTCCTGCTCAGTTTAACAACAGTACATTTTGCTTCCACCAACATTTGATTCTGGATGCACTTTAGTTGATTACAACTAAATGTAAAAAACAAATGGAAGCTATATTTTTGGAACTCAATGGAAATTGATCAAAAACAGCATTAGAGTTGTATACGCTCAGTGTTAAAGTCAACAGATCAATCAAATCCATCAAGTAAAAAATCTAGGTTTATCTTGATGTTATGTTATATGTTTTGTTATGGTATGTTATGGTATGGGACGATAACACCTTATTAGATAGCTCGTGTACACTACTAAGTTTTCCATGAAACTGAGTAAATAGATTTTCTTTGATTCGTCTGAATCCCTTATGCAGAAATAAATCTGTAGAAGAGTAAGTGCTTAACACGTTTACACAAAGATGGAAGGATCTGAATCTTTCTTAATGCCGAAGGAATCGACATCCAGAGAGCAGACTCCAGCAACAAGTGGAGCTAGGGACACAATCTATGGTGATGAAAGCCTTGTGCTAACAAAAGAACAAGATTACCGAAAAGTAAACTGCACATATGAGACTGTTTCCCGATATACTTTTCAGAAAAAGTAGCACCAGACTCGAATAAAAAGTGGTCAACAAGACATAACATCTCAAAAGAGATTTTGACCAAAACTTAAAGCCAGTGAACTTACTATGCGAGGAGTGGCTGACTAAAGAGGGCATCAGAGCTGTTCTGGCTGCCACATTATGACTGGATAGAGTCATTTTAGTAGCAATTCTGGCAAAGCAATTGAGACTGAATTCCTGCAGCAAGCCTCAGTCAATTCAGGCAACCATGTTTTTGACACACAGGGCGGGTTTTAGGGCAGTGCGACTGGTGCGGCCACACTGGGCGTTGACCTGTGGAAGGGGCGCTAACCTCAGAGGGGGCACTGTGTTTATCAATAACTTATGATTGGAGAGATGAGGGGCACTTTTGCCTGGTGGTAGTGAGAGAATTCGAGGAGGTGGTCATGGGATGTGGGGTAGGCCTGGGCGGTAAATTCCGTTCCGCTCGCGGAATTTGTGGAATTTGGGTAATTTCGCGTTCCGCGGAGAACGCGGAATTGCCAAAAATTCCGCGATCCGTGACTTCGCGGAATTTTTTGCTTGTTCACGCTTTCAAATGCGTGTTCGCGAGATATTTCCCCCCGAGCACGCAAACAGCGTTCGCGAACAGGAAAAAAGCATCGCGAACGGGCGGAACAAGCTATTCCGCGTGTTCGCGGAACTCTCTGCGTGCTCGCGGAGATTTTTACCCTTTCGTGGAGCTTTGCGTAGCGCGACTACGCAAATTCCGCCCACCCTAATGTGGGGGTGCCAAAAATGATTCTCGCACCGGTCGCCACCAGTGCTACAGCCGGCCCTGCTGACACACAAATAGTATCCAAGTTATTTCGCAGAATCAAATCACAAACCTCCCAGCTATGTTTAATGGAAGATTTGCGTGGATCGTTGGAGACAGTGAAGGACTTCCAAGTCCGATAGTAACGGGAAACAACCCACACCAGTGCCTACGCTGTGCGGACGCGCCTAGGGTGGCACACTCAGCTGCAGTGTTCAGGAGATAGAAACTCCCCATAACTCAAGGTGCACAATCTGAGGCAAGACAGGGAACCGCGGAAAACGGACAACACCAAAGACTGGCTGCTCAACATATCATTAAATAAAAAATGTAACTCAGAACAGGAGACGATAAAGAGAATTAACTCAATACTTTAAAAGAACGCAATAAAAACTGAGTCAAAGTGAGATGAACCCAGGCACCATTTTAGGAATAAGGAAATAAAAGATTGAGTGACAAATAAAAGGAATAAGCCCAGCTTTTGAAAGCAAACACTATAAAATGAATTGGGAAATGCACAGCCAAACATAGTAAAGATCCTGCTCCTTTGAAAGTCCAAGTGGGTTTTGTGACAAAAACTTTCCTTCATTAAATTCTGAGAGTTATGAAAGTGATTTGGTCTCCGTTCAGCCCCAGGGGTGCAGGGCCGGTGGCCAGGGCCTGCATTGTGCACGCTCACTCTGCATTGTTTTTTAAAGACAAACTCTGAGTGGCGCACACTGTACGTGGTGCATAAGGCAGGATTACAAGTGGGCACAAGTCGAAGGAGAAGGAAACAGATCACTGATGTCAAGGGGATCCACTGTGACTTAAGGGGAAAAGGGCTCCACTTTCACATTGCTCTGTACCCTACATAAATATAGTTTCAATAAAGTCCCCAGCTCTTTGAAGGGGGCACTTCAAAGTCTGTAGAGTGCCAGAACTTTGAGATACTTCGTTACAGGGTCATGTCATCTGACGGAGTTCGATCAGGCCACTATAGGATGCCCACGATCCTGCCCTACGGATATCCATCCACCTGTGGAATTATTTATTTATTGGAGTGCATTTGTGTGGAAGATGAACCGTAGAAATCCAAATCAAGCCAAATATAATTTATCAGCTTGACGACACTGTGCTACATTAAACCAGGCACTATGGTTTACAGCGCCTCGAGAATCTTGTGTGGAGCACGCTAGATAAATGCCATCACCACAGTGTCTAAATCACTACTTGATGTGAGCCTCAATCCAATGGACTCAAACATGTGCAGTAAAGAAAATTCAATTGTAAATGCCCACTTAGTGACGTCTAGTGTGTGGTGTAGACTATTTCGAGCTGGCACACAAAAAACAGCTGACATCGCGGTACAGCACTGCCCTTATTAGGGTCACTGGTCCCACAAAATCCCTGATGACTCCTGCTTCATATGAGGTAAACCTGTGTTTACACTCTTGCCCACCAAAGGCAGCAAACACAAATGACCATCATATGCCTCTGCTTGACTGGTCCAGCAAACACCGGTGTATTTATTGACGAGCGCAGCATGTAACATTCTGTTTAGAAAGGTTGTGCAAACCATAACCAGAATATGTGTTTTACATATACTAGTGTGTCTGAATATTGGGTGAATTATTAGGGATTTAGTTGTATGAGAGAAAACAGCACAAACAAAAGTCCAAACGCAAAAAAGTAAAGTATACGAAATACATGTGAGGCAGTTTTCGTCCCAATATTTGCTGAATTACACAGTAACACATTTACACTGTTTAATTGCACGTGGCGATAGTTCTTACTCAATCAGAGCAACAAATGGCGATGGTATGCACTTGCGACTTTGGCTTGCCAAAAGTTAACAGACATATATTTTAGTTAGGTCATTTTGCCTTCAACTTGCTAGGCACATTTAACAAATATTTGCTGTAAGCCTGGGCATGAAATTCCGCGCCGCTCACGAAGGTTATGCAGTTTTTCCAACTCTGTGCTCCGCGTAGCACGCGGAGTTCCGAAAAACTCCGCTCCGCATAGTGGAGCGGAGTTTTTTCCTCGCTCGCACTCACCAACATTGCGTTGGTGAGAGCGGAGAATCTTAGTCCAGATCTCCTCCCGGCGAGATTTCTCAACGCAGGCTGTCGCGGATGGCCGCTTCTTCTCGATTTGAGAAACCTTGCGAACTCCCCCAGGCCTTGACAGTAGCCACCGACCGGTTCATAAAACATTTTTGACTGTTGCCATTTCATGTCCTTGCTGGTAAGTTAAGGTAGTGCTTGCTCCAAACAACTTATACCACTGTATTGTGAAAACAGGATTCTGGAGAGGGAAAAGGGTAGGTGTCCGCATACCGCCTCCATTTATACCAATATTAGAAATAGATTCTACATGGTTTGGCAATACTGTTTCCAGTAGAACGTGAACTGTATATCAGTCAGTATAAACTTGGAAAAACTACAATTGTTTGGATACTACAAGTCTACGGACTTGTTTGAATTGTAACTATGACTGTTCACTAAGGGAATAGTGAAAAATGTCTGAATCCCACGGGCAGTCTGCTGACTAAACTGGGGTGGCATGGTGAGCAAAAGAATGATGGATTTAACCCAGATCTCTTGACTGGGGGTGAATGTTTTGATTTGTTCCACATTCCGTCCATCATTTGTGTGACTTTCTCTTTCTCACCCTAAATGCGCCGGGTATTGCCAGACGTGGGACCCGGGCTCACTGTGCCTCTGGATTCAAGCTATCCTGGCTGATGAGGGGTGAAACCCTGAAACCGGTCCTAGGATGCTTGTTTCCGGTCCAGGGAGGACCTGGCTTGGCAGTTCGGGCTGGACTTTTCCCATGAGGCACAGATTCAAGACTGATATGCGTATGGCCAGGTCTAAACTGGGGTGGCATGGTGAGCAAAAGAATGGTGGATTTCACCCAAATCTCTTGACCTGGGGTGAATGTTTTAATTTGTTCTGCCTTCCGTCCATCAATTGTTTGTTTTTTGACTGCTTACTTTGGCAACACTTTGCCTAAACATAAAGAGCCACTATAAATCTCCAACATGCTAAAATAAAGACTTTTACCAAAGACCATTCCTTAGCAAGTTCCTGGAGGCAGGCATTGCACAAAGTGCATTCACAGTACGTTTTTCTCAGATGCCTTTAGCCAATCAAAAGGCAGCATATAAACACTAATGGGTCCTGGGACCATGTCCCCAAATCTAAGTCTATGTTTGAAATGGCAATGACCTGAGTCATTACAGGTATCACCAGTGGGTGTGTGCGCACATACACAAACACACACATGCTCCCCACAAAGACTCATAGTTATGCTTTTAGTGACAGAATGGCCTCCAGAAAGATCCACATATGGTTATCACATGGCTCGGTGTTTGGCATGCTGCAAGCATGAACTGAAATGAGCTCCCTCCACCTCGTGGAGCCTAACTAGGTAATGATAGAATAGTATGTCTGAAGAGCTCATCTCTAAACAAGTTCTTCAGCACATATGAAGATTCATACAAATATGGCAGGTTCTTATAAGCACTAATGCCATGTTATGTTCAGATGAAGCCCTAGACTACAGAGTGTACATTTGGTTAAAACATAGATCAACTGTTTTATGTAATACTCCTGGAACTATTATTGCCTAACAGAACAACTGTGTGCTTAGTATACTGCATGGTATTCCTGTCTTGTTTTTAAGCCTTTATTGCCCCAAACCCTCTAAACCAGCATTAGCATTCCTAATACTTTATGAATTATGTGTTATGATTTATATGTTCTCTTTTATCGTTTCCCTTTTTCCAATTATTTTTTCCCAGTTTCTCCTGACAAATCAACATTAGATCTTACAGTAAACCCTAAATGGGAATAAAAGCAGCTGTAATGATCCCATTTTTTATTTTGTCAAATCCAAACAATTGATTTGTCTGTGATCAGTTGGTTAAAATCAGAGGTCTTCAAACTATGGGGCATTGTGAATTGATGTTGGGGGTGTGTGTGAGGGAGGCAGCTCTGACTAAGGGGCGCATTTAGTAAACCACCAGACAACACAGAAAAACATTGAAAAACAGTGCTGTGATTTTGGTGAAAGAAAAGAGAGTGGCCCTGAGCCACTCTATAATGAGTACTCAGCAGCATCTTTGATCGGTCATGTCCTAGCTGGGAGTAGGTGTCAAAGGGGGTGTGCTCATTTGATATGGTTGACTTGCTTGCTATGTTTTCTCCTGCATACCTTTAGTATGAGAAATTCAAAAACACTCCCGGGAAAGGACCACATTTTTAAAACAATGGTGGCAACTACAGTGTCTATGGGACGAGGCCAGGGCCAGGTTATAAACGGAAACTTTCGGTGCAGTTTCACCAATGACAGGCAGATATATAGCTTAAAATACTCAGCACACCCCATGAATCATAGATCTAACTTCAACATCTGCTCTTCTCCCCTTAAGAGTACAATGGTTATATTTTCTGATTGATTAATTGCACATATGTAGTTCCCTCTATCATTCCTGCTCTGCAGGAGCTGGTGTTGGGCTACAAGATGTTTCTTCCTTGGGTAGATCAGTCTACGGCGGTCGAGTACTTCCAAATGTTCTATCTTCCTTCCATTGAGTCATTTTAAATCTTAAAGGGACCTTCTAGTGAATGATGTCACAACAGATCTCAGATCCCAACCAGATGTCATCACACAAAGGGTCATTCTGGTGTGCCTATTGTTGGGGAGTGTTAGAGATGTTAGAGATGAAGGACTGAAGGACTGGGAAGAGACAACTATTTTTTTTCTCTACGCTCTATGGCCCCTTAAAAGAGTCTCGGAGATTGCACAAACCAGTGTAGAGTTTTGTCTGGATCATATTTCTATACTTTGGCCTAGAAGTACAGGGGACATAACTAGAGAACAAAAGTGGAGCATTTCCTATGCCCCTCGGAAACAGAAAAAAAACATCAAGCTTAAGACACTGCAGTATTATTTGTGAAAACAGAGTGCTAGTGAGCTTCTCTGTTATGGGACATCTGTAATGTCTTTCTTCACCCATGTCCCGGCTGGAAGTAGGTGAAAGGAGGAGGAGGATGGAGGGCTCCAAATAATCCTCAAATTTCTTCCCTCATTTCCGCTTAAGGATCTCACTGCAGATCCTTTTTCACTTTTAGGGAGTTCCGGCTGTCACTACCAAGTTGGCAATCATGCATTTGTTTACATTTTCAAAACGGATAACTAAACTTAACTTCAATGCTTGAATTGCTAAATATGTATAGAGTTGCCAGTTTTATAGAATATTTACTTTTACAATATTTATAAGGATTCCAACTTTCAAGGCTTCGAACTTCATATCTGTCAAAGTAAATGAAAACACTAACCTCTTGCAATGTATCAAGTGGTTATAAACAGCATCATTCAGTCACCTGCTCATCCACTTCTGAGTATGTGCCTAGAGACGGTTTGATGGCCACGACACAGAAAATGACTGAATCCGCGGCCTTGCTTCCGAGTCTGTGAAGTGATTTAAGGAACCTTTTAAGCGATGCATGAACATCCATGAATGATCCATCGCTAGATTACATCCACAGGTAAAGGTTGTCTGTATCTCAGAGGGGATACTTTGTTGATGCATGGAGACCATGTCAGGGGTTTTCATTTTTATGTGAAATGGAATTTTTGAATTATGTTGAATCATATACTGTACCACAGTATTGTATATGGGACTGAAAAACACAAGATGCTCCAAGACCGTATCAGGGGTTCTCCTGTTTACCAGGAAGGTATTATTTTGATTTCCTAATTCATTGACATTTCTGTGCCGGGTTTGAGAAATACAAGCCTTGAAAAAGCGACAAGGCGTTGCAAAACACGCCAGCTGAAATCACATTCAAGATTGGATTTGTCGAAATGGCAGAAAACATGCAATATTGGATTTGTCTGCATCAACTATGTGGAACAGATTCAAAGCTATTTGAACTCTATAATCAAATCCATTGAATTAAAGACATTTTTTTATTGATGAATTACACTCATATGAATCTTATGCAACATAAAAACAGCATAATTAGTGAAGTGAGACAAAATAGGAAATAACACCTTACTTCTGCTTTAAAAAGTTACTGACCAACCAAAAAGAAATCATTTCTCGCTAATAATTGTTGATGCCTCAATTTTCTTTGCTTTTTTTTTTTAAAGAATTCTGATTTAAAACCGAGTCAGGGAATAACTGATGTTTTGTTAAGCACCAGGCACTGGCGACTAGATTTCCCTTATTACCTCATATTAGTAAAATTGGACATGAAGAGGTTTATTCAATTCTCCCCCACATTGCAAAGGTAAAGATGCTGTTTTAAAGTCCGCCTGTGACGTGTCCTGATGAAATAGAGAGATTAACAGGGATAGCCTCTTATGCAAAATTCCCCTATCACCCTACAAAATATACCCAACATGTCTACAAATCTACTGAAGCTTGGCAGATCACTTGCTTATGGAATGCTTATTTAATACATATTCTCAAAGTGTTATAAGTTCATAGCTGGTGAAGAGGATATGCGTTTTGTTGGAGAAAAATATTTGAAGAGGTGACACAAGGAACATCCATCTCCAGAAGCAAATCTGAAAAACGAGGGCTCATATCTGAGTTTCCTCAACAACTGCTCTACAGCCACACAGTCCTTAACAACATACTATTATTATCTTGAGAGACTTCATATGATGGTTTGAGCCGGATCTCAAAGCACATTATGGGCTCATCCTCCAGCAGTAACTTTTTCACTCTGTGTCTCGTTTAAAGCCATTTCTTCCACTTATCACCTGCCCAGGTTCACCAACAGAAACTGACTATGAGCAAAGCAATAAAAAGGAATCATTAATTGAATAGAGTGCAATTGTAAGATTGAAAGATTCTTTATGTCCCCTGGTGTTCTGGCATTATGGTTCTGTACACTTCATATATTGTTGCTGTAGGTTTGTACACACAAAACTACTGAAAAAATATGTGAAGTATACATGTGATCAATATCAATTTATATACAAGTAGTAAAAAGAAATAATAGTTTTTGCCTAATGGTGAATTGTATATCCATCTTGGACGGATATTGTTTGCACCTTGTGGCACACACAATGAAAAGTCCTTCACATATCTCGTTCAAAATACGTTTAAGAAAATTGTGGAAAAATATAAAAAGGTTGGGCCTCATTCATGACAAGAGTAATGTTATGAGCCTTAGCCACTGATAATGAGAGTCTTTTTCTAACCTTTCTAGGCATAGAACTATAGACGATTCTCTGGTATCCGGTTACAATCAAGATCTGAATGCATTTTAACTTTCATCTTCTTTTTTTCCTTCAACATTGAAATATTTTTGGAAGTGGAAAAATCTTCTCCCACAATCCTTGAAACTATGGTGGTGTTTGTGGTATTCACATTTACTTAACAAAGTTACTCCAGCATTGTTTAGCACTAGAGAACACATTCATTGTGAAATATGTTAAACTGTGCAAAAAGGTCTCACTTTTTGGGTCTTCAACAACTTCTGAGTGACCTCCCAGGCCCTGAAAACCCCATATTGTTACTCTTTGCAGAAAATGTACAACTGTGGAAAATCTGCCATTCTGGCATAGTTTCGCAATAATATGTTCCATTTGCCTCCATAAATGTCTGCAGAATCAGATTTTATGAATTTAGTCCAGACTTACTGAAGGTTTGTGCTGTTGGTTCCAATCCAAAGAGTTGCAAAATGGTGCAAGCAGCAGCAGCATCCTATCAACTTTCCTGCACAAAATAATTTTGCTTCAAAAGTTGACCCCCACGCAATACCCAAACCTCTATGCACCACCCCCTGTAAATGTATGAAATGGTGCGTGTCTGGACTGGACAGTATAAAATCATCAAGTATAGTATATCTGGGCCATCTTGCTTGAAATTTGTGGCTAAGTATGACACCTACCATGTTTCTAAGTGAGACCTAGGTGCATAAAAATATTGTTAATTGTGAGATATCGATGGATGTTTTAGTTTATAAGCCCTGCAAAACATTTTGCAGCTGTAGAGAGACAGCACTGGGTTCTATGATTACATAAAAAAGATGAATTGGAGTGTTTCAGTTTGAGTGATAAAGAAACAATTGTCTTTTGAAAAAATAGCCATTTTGATGAAGTAAAATGTGAAATCTGACTCTCTGGAGCAAATGTACTAATATCTCATGCATCGCAGCAACTATAGTTGCTGTGCTACATTGTGTGAGAGGGAGAGAGCAGGACAGTGCCACTAAGGTATGGTGCTGCTGCTCTGTTTCTAATTGTTGTTTGAAAATACAGAAGAAACCTGTATCCCCAGTTGAGACCTGGGTGGTTACAGTATCATTCAACAATGCCTCTATGGGAGTCAATGAGGGGGTACAATTTTTAGATAGTAAATTAATTACAAAGACACACGTAGTCTAAATAATTTGTATTCACATTGTTATATTAACAAAAAAGGCATAGACTTTACAAGGGTTATATTGCAGCATCGCCCATGCTTTTTAGGTTGTGTACTAAGTGCAAAGTGAACACATTGTGAATGTAGAAGATTTAAACGGTGCAAGTGAAACACTTTAGAAAGGTAAAACAGCATATTTCTTGGGAGTATTTTGGAAGCAATATTATGCTTGAACGTTTTCTTTATAACACAAATAATGAAAAATATTATCATAATTAACAATCCCAATTTAGCTGATATGAGTCGACCGTGTTTCAACCTTCATGACTCAAGGACATCATCAGGACAAGGGAACACAAAAAGGATGAATGTTGCCTAATGAAGAAGAAAAATTAAAATTAGCTCTAACATCAAATAAACTTAAGCCAATGTTGGGATGAATGAGGTACTTGTGTAAAGATCAATCACAAAGGAGGGACTCTGGGCTTTTTGGACAGGTCCAACATACGTGCCCAAACTTAGTAAAGATACAGAAAGTATGCTGTTCCTAATTACGAGACAAGTGAAAACTAGGGGAACCGGTTTTGCGTGGTTATGAGAAGTAGGAGGACAGGGATTCCTCCTCTTGGAATTTGGGGCCCTGACACACCCGGCTGGGTGTCATTCTTCATCATAGGGCTGCTCCTTGTCAGGTCGGCGCTGCAATACCTGACGGGCTCCCTGTGAGGGGCTCTTTGGCGGAGATCTTTTATTCCAAATTGCCGTTTGGTGCCGTATGGGTGAGGGGCCTAACCGGTGTAGATGAGTGAGTGGAGGTGTGTAACCTGAAGGAAGTTTAAAACAGGTTTGGAAGTACCAACGAAAACAATTTTAATCAATAGGTCTCCCAACCTGATTAAAAGAAACAAAGGCGCATGTCTGAGGTTATGTCTCAGATAGGGTGCTCTATTGTGTGGTCAACATGTTTCTCGCCTGGTAGTCAATCAATCTGGTGGCGATTCGTCAGGACCTTCTAAAATCAAATCTATCTACACACGGGTGGTTATATGGTGTAATCTACCTCTTTAAACCAGCCTAACACATACTATGTGTAGTACCTGATAGAACATGACCAACCTGGTGAAGGAATAAAAACAAATATTAAGTTCTGAGACTTCAGTATAAACAAAACTCTCGTGTTCCCTGTTTGACAAGCTCACACCACACAGTGGTGATGGCTAAAAACATACACAACAGTGCCGTGTGGGTGACTCTCAAAGACCTTTTATCGTGAAAATTACACCGGCACATATGGTGGAACACCACCATGGTTGCAGAAAAAAATGATGAACTCACCCCAGTCGTGTTTCTCATTTTACTTCATCAATACCCGGCAGGTATCACACAAGGAATTTCCCTATGTACTGTGTGGGTTGTAGGTTAAAAGAAAAGGAGATTAGAGCACAACACGTAAGATGTTGTAGGTACGTGATTAGGTATATGGAGCAGTGAGGGGGTTGTTAAAACTATCAACAGTTAACGAGAGTCAGCCGTTAATATATGTTATGTAAACGAACTCGCCCAGATCATATTGTGGTCAAATAGACATGAGCTGGGTGTAAAACTTGTTTGTTAAAAGTTGCGTGTGTCCTGTCAGGACAGATATTTGTGTAAATGCCACATGTCAGGTTACAATAGTCTAGAAACATTTGGTCCGTGGCGGGGGTGCCAAGGCTTGTTTCGGTGTGGTACAACAATTGCATAGATAATGGGTCCCCGCTAGGTGTACAAAAGCTCACGTTGTTTCGGTAAACTGTGCATAATAAAAATCAAACTAACGTTAGATGAGCTTGCGTGTTGCAGAGTAACTAAGAAAACCCCACCATTTTGGAGAATTACGAAGGCTCTGGGCAAAGTGTACCCCGAGAAGCACAGCGTTATCGGACACAAGGTACTCACGTTTGCTGAATCAGCAACAGGCTCTCTGACCTACCCACTTCTGCCGGGATCGGGAGGAACTGGGAAGGATTGTGGACCTGTTTAAATACTGGAAGTGACTCAGCCTGAATTGGCGGGAAACTCCCGTTTGACTCGCAGTCCGCACTAGACCGCTAAAGTCATAGGAGGGAAACCGGTATTCAGTGGGGGCTATCTTGGATGACGTGAAGTCCTGATCATGGGAGCCGCCATATTGGAGTGGGTTAGGGCTTCTCTCGTGGTGTGGAGTTGCTATTATGCTCCAACTAAGTCTAGTGGCGATAACTCACGTGTCACCCTATATTAAATTAAAAGGAAGTTGCAATCCATTAGCCAAGCCATATTTAAAGAGGTTAGGTAAAATGATAATAATTTTATAAAGTCATAGGAGGGGAACCGGTATTCAGTGGGGGCCATCTTGGATGACGTGAAATCCTGATCATGGGAACCGCCATATTGGAGTGGGTTTCTCTCGTGGTGTGGAGTTGCTATTATGCTCCAACTAAGTCTAGTGGCGATAACTCACATGTTGCCCTATATTAAATTAAAAGGAAGTTGCAATCCATTATCCAAGCCATATTTAAAGAGGTTAGGTAAAATGATAATAACAGAGTGCACTCGGTATGTGATTAACCTCCAAGGTGTCATAGGTAGTCATGGTGAGGTTAGGTAAAATGTACCGGGACCCCAAGATGATTCCTGTGGGTTACTGTATGATGATAACAGAGTGCACTCGGTATGTGATAAACCTCCAAGATGTCATATGGAGTCATGGTGATCTCCGTGGATGAGGGGTTATCTAACCCTCGCTCATACATGCTAAGATGTTAGTGTGCATGTTGTAAAGTGAATGGGGATTCTGTATTATTGGCCTATGGGAGTGTCAAGTATTAAGTGTACTCCAAGGAATTTCCTCATTCAACCCTTGTGTATTGGTTGACAGACGGTAAACCCATCTCTGTTCTTTCATAAACAGGGCCCCCTTACTAATCTTGGGATGTGCCTCTAGTATTACCCATCGTAGGGCGTCAGGTGAATGCTGCAGTAGGTTAAAATGTGTACACATTTTCGTGTTAAGTTTATGACACCGGAAATTACTGCGGTGTTCCGTGATGCGTGTTTTCACAGGTCTGGTGGTCATACCTATATACCTGAGGTCACATGGGCAGGTAATCATATAGATACAATTGGATGTATTGCAGTTCGTGTGAGCGCGTACTTCGCATGTGAAGGAGTCTGAGAAAGTTATTGTTTTAGTCACTTCGGTAAATGCACATACTGTGCAGGTCCCGCAAGGGAAATGGCCCGAACTGGCGGCAAGTCCCATAATTGCCGTTGTGAAGTCACTTTCTGTGGCTTAGGTCTCGTATGTATTAGCATATCTTTGAGATTTTTCGTGCGCTTAAATGCAAATCTGGGAATGTCAAGCTCCAGGGACCCTGTTTTCAATATACCCCAATGTTTTTTGATCACGTTCCTGATTCTGTTGGAATCAGGTGTATAGGTGGTTACACATGTGAGAGTGTCTGTTTTTTCTTTCTCTCTAGGTTCGAGTAGAGCCTCGCGGTTATTATTCCTAGCTCGTATGGAGAGTGCAATGTTGTGTTGTGGGTAGTCACGTCTGCTCAAATTGTTAGTCCTCTAAGCTGCTACAATTTCTTCGCAGCCTCAAAAATTGACCAAAAGGCAGGTTCTCCTTTAGTGCTCGTGGATGATGGCTACTAAACAACAACAGGCTATTGCGGTCTGTAGGTTTTCTATAGATAGTTGTGCTTAGGTTTCCATCTTCGAGTTTAATGGTGAGATCAAGGAAAGGGATCTCAGAGTGAAATATAGAACTGGTGAACCTCAGGTAGGGGTTCAAGGTATTAACCCAGTTGCAGAATTCTTCGCAGGTCCTCAAGTCACCTGACCAAAAAATGATAATATCATCAATAAACCTCTTCCACAGGAGAAGATTAGTGCGGTAGGGGTTGTAACCTGAAGGAAGTTTAAAACAGGTTTGAAAGTACCAACAAAAACAATTTTAATCAATAGGTCTCCCAACCTGATTAAAAGAAACAAAGGCGCATGTCTGAGGTTATGTCTCAGGTAGGGTGCTCTATTGTGTGGTCAACATGTTTCTCGCCTGGTAGTCAATCAATCTGGTGGCTTCATTCAGGTTACACACCTCCACTCACTCATCTACACTGGTTAGGCCCCTCACCCACACGGCACCAAACGGCAATTTGGAATAAAAGATCTCCGCCAAAGAGCCCCTCATAGGGAGCCCGTCAGGTATTGCAGCGCCGCCCTGCCGAGGAGCAGCCCTATGATGAAGCATGACACCCAGCCGGGTGTGTCAGGGCCCCAAATTCCAAGAGGATGAATCCCCGTCCTCCTACTTCTCATGACCACGCAAAACCGGTTCCCCTAGTTTTCCCTTGTCTCGTAATTAGGAACAGCATACTTTCTGTATCTTTACTTGTGTAAAGATACCTGAATGAATTCCAAGGCACCTATGGAAAAAGAGAAGAGAACAAGGGCTAATGTTGTCCGCCACTAGCATAGCTGGGAAGACGCAGCCTACTCAAATTAATTCAAAGGATGGCAATCGCCTCCTTCCACTATGCCCCATGAGATTCTGACTTTTGAGAGGTTGGTCCTACAAGAAGTTTCATAATTAATTGGAACAGGACTTTGAATACGTTCCATATAATTTACCCCTTTCTGAGAAACAAGCTCTTGAGCCTTTAAAAACTAATAAAGATCTGATTATCAAATCAGCTGATAAAGGGGGTGGAATAATGATTATGGATTCAACTAAATACAGTATGGAAATCCTTAGGCAATTGGCCAATTATGACCAATACTGGTAATTGCCCACATATCCTTTACAAGAGATCCAAAACCTAATTGCCTTGCCACCAATCAGTCTCTGGAACAGGATACCATCTCCAAAAAAGAGTACCTGTTCCTGAACAACAAATTTCTATGCACCCCGGTCCTGTACGTTACCCTCAAAATACACAAGCACCCACACAACCCTTCTGGCAGGCCCATTGTCTCTGGGTGTGAATCGGCACTCGAACCACTAGACAAATTCATCAACAGATCTTCTAGCTGGTTTAGACATTTAATCTTTATACACCTACATTCCGCAAACAGCGGGTATGCAAATCATTCGGGACTTACTAGACACTAGACCACAACCCAAATGCATTCCAACAGACTTTATTATGGAACTGCGACAAATAGCCTTGCAACAGAACTATTTTCTATACAAGGACACCTTCTATCTTTAAAAGAATGGGGTATCGATGGGTGCCTATTTTGCCCCGAATTTTGTCATTCTGTATGTGGACAATTTGAAGAAGAACATTATGATAATGATGCAACTTCCCCACCATCCTTAACAAAATTAAACAAATCAGTCAAGAAAGGTACAAGATCTGTTGCGATGTTTTATAAAACTTGACTGGGAACCCATCAATATCAATTCCTTTCTGCTAAGCATTGTGACGAGAGCTTCCTGCACCTCTGCCACTGATATGGCAGAGAAAAAATATATTTTTAGCCTGGAGGTGTGGCAGCTAAGGTACTGTGATGGACTGATAATATTGGGATATGCTTGACTGCGAAATCGAATAACTAGTTTCATACATGGTTGTACAATGCTGCAGAAAAGCTTGGGACACTTCAGCCTTCTCTAAGACTAGCTCTCCAGTAACAGGGTTCTGTAACTTCCTAACAAGTGCAGCATCCCGCTTAACCCGTGTTGACCACACCAAGAATTTGCAAATCTGTTGACTCTCTTCAAATACTCGATGTTGAAATGTCCTAGAACTGTTAATTTCTTCCATAATAAAAAAGCCCCTCAAATTTTGCTTTGCCTTTTCAAGATGGTTCTCTAAAGGAAGCTGTGAATCTTGAGGCCTATTCTTGGTCTGAAGAGCTTGATCTACTGCCGATTGTGACTCCGCACTTTTGATCTGCACAAACTCTTCTTTGCTGAGCCTTATAAACAATATTCTTTTCCCGGGCTATAGCCTTAAAGGCTTCCCACACTGAAAACAAAGATGCTGTATCCCTATTTAACCTGAAGAAATCCTGAATAAATTACCTCATTTCTTTAAGCCACACTTAATCAGTGAGAAGGGTCCGGTCCAGCTGCCCCCTGGGCCTATCCCCCCTAATTGTATCCAGTTCTATCACAATGGTGACCAGCGAATGATCAGAAAAAAAGTTAGCCCAAATATCCGAACCCGCCCTTTTAACAGAAAGAGAAATTAGACAAAAATCAAAATGGGAGGCTATGTGAAATTGATGTGAGAAGCAAGTGTATTGTAAAATACCTGTGTGGTCACCACACCATGGATCGATTAATTGGAACTCCTGCTTCAGCATGTCAATTACTTTTTTAGTATGGGGCTTCAGTTGTTTTTTAGCTTTAGTCAATGTGTCCAACGCCAAATCCTGTATATGATTAAAATCACCCCCTAAAATTATCAGGTCCACTACTCCCTTGGCAATAGTGTAGATCTGTGATAATGAATCTACCTCATCAAAAACTGGTGTGTATTAGTTGACCAAATTTAGAGGGGTCCCATTAGCTAAAATTTTAAGCCATAGCCACCTACAATGAGGATCTTTGATTATGTCGCTTACTAGCCAGTCAAGCTCCCTGCCTAGTAAAACTGCAACCACTCTTACCGCTATCGCAGTTGAAGCTAAATAGGCATGTGGGTACTGCTTTGGAATGTAAACATCCAGAAAGTTATTCTTAAGATGGGTCTCCTGTAAAAATCAGACTTCTAGGGAGAAGGAGACCAACCATCTAATCACTCCATAATTCTGCTTACTTGACATGCTGTTAACATTACACAAGATAAATCTCACTTTAAGACCCATTACTTAGGTACGTCTTCCTACCTAATAGCACTGTTATGTCGCTAATCATTAACACATCAGATCCTTTTTCGATTCTGCTCTGTTTCACTATAAGTGCTCTCCACCACCCCTTCAACCAACCCCAAGAACCTTGTGTGGCCAAAAAACAAAGAAAACCCTAAACCCAGCGAGGGGGAAATCACCCACAATACCCCTCTCGCAACTCTTTTAGCTAAACAGGATGCCATGGACTGCACCATAGAGCACACAAGGCCCTCCCACCACACCCACCACTGCCACCAAACATAATGCTTTAGCATCATCAACATCCTTAACAACCCCAAAAACCATGACACAAAGCATCATTCAAGATGAATTTGAAATCTTCTGTGGAGGCTTCTGTGCCTCCACCGGACTAACTCTCATGTAAGAGGGAATACTCTGGAGTTGCGGCCTCATGCATGCTTAACCCTCCAACCACTTCTGCCCCACTCGTGAACAGTGACCAACAACATTATCAACCTTATCAAGATCATCATCATTATGTCATTAGCATAAGCATATCAACACTCATGATTGATTAGAGATCTTTTGCAGAAGCTCCTGAGCCTCTGTCAAACTAGTGAACAGATGAAACTGCCCCTTTACTAAGACTTTTAAATTAGACTGATGTGCAATGGTCGCCTGACCACCCTGCACTTTAAACAAATACAACATTTTTACAATGTCTTTTAGACAGCGAGTTGCTGAAGTCGACATGTCTGCAAATATACGACAATGGGGAATATTGTATTTTGCAAACAGTGTGTCGCAATTGCCTTTGCCAAAATACGTTCTTTTACTCAATAGTCCCAAAAATTGACCAATATAGTACATGGAAATTTCGAGCTTGGGGAACATTGGGCCAGAACACGATATGCTCTTTTTATAGTTAAATCCCCAAGTATTCCGGCAGCACATGAGTCTTAATAAGTGCATCCACCCAATGGAGTATCTGTTGGCCCTCACATCCCTCTGGGACCCCAACTATGTGTAGGTTAGAGTGCCATGATTGTTTTTCGAGCTCTTCAATCTTGTACTCCAGCAAAGACTTGTGCTTTAGAAAATCGCTGACTTGTTCCTTCATAGTAGTAACTTGATCTTCAAGTTCAGATATTCTGGACTCAGACTCCCTCAATCTCTCTGGGAATTGAGCCATAGTTTCTTCATGAATGGTTGCTATTTCAATTGCCTGCGAGGCCGTGAATTCCATAATATCGTCCAGAATAATGTTAGGCATAGTTTTTACATCACATTGCTCTGTAGCTACTTCGCCCCTCTGATCTCGCTGCTGATCCTTCTGGTGCTGCTCCTCCAGGGGCAAGGGGACAACCATTGAGTCGGGAAGCAACTGATCACTTACTGCATTCTGAACAGTAGTACCTGTAGATCAGAAGCACCCACCAGAGAAGGTTCCAACCCTATGAATGATATGGGGGCCTGTGTTATTACTAAAGATCTTGTGCTTATAGACTGAGGTGACTTCGACAAATCAGATGACACTGTTTTCCCTTTAGCAAACAAGGTGCATTCTTTTGCTTTAACCTGATTTAGTTCTGCCTCATCCGTAGTCACCAAATACAACCCAATATTCTCATTGTTAGGATCAGGAGATTCCATCCTTACAGAAGAATTAATTGAGCCAACTGAGGCTTCTGCAGTCTGCTGTTAAATTTCATTCACTTCCCCTATTACACTTTGCTTCTGTATGATGGCCAAGTTATCCTCAGAGCTCGCTGAACTTGCAGCCATCCTTAACTCCTTTCCCAGCTGGAAACTGCGATTTGCTCATGCAGCAGCTGATTTTGCTTGAACGGTGCATTTTTTAGCCCTCTGAATCAAAGTTGAAGAAGAATACAAATTTTAGGCAGTATTCGCTGGCTTAAGATGCTTTCTGATAATTTAAGGGCATAGAGAACAGGCATCAGATGTAAATGCTGACAACAAAAAGACAGCAGAAGACACAGCCTACGCTTTGGAGATCTTGAGGCCTCTGATAGGGAGAAACCTGCCCAGTTACCCTCGACCAGGTATTGAAACAACACGCCAGATGAAATTCATGCAAAGCACTTACCCCCACGGTCCGAAACCTGGCGGTTCACCTGAAATGACCTCTCCGTCTGCTATGGGTCCATCCGTGGCTTAACACGGCAGTATGAAAAAGGCTTTTTGGCTCCAGAGAAGCCTCCTAAAGTGACTACACAACCAACAGTTGCTTCCTGCGTCAGACCCATGCTGCTGCTGCTACTTTCCCAAAACTAGCGAACTCCACGTATACCTCCTCGCTGCTCTGGCATCCAAGACCCAGGAGCGGAAACAACGTGCCAGTGGGAGGGAGGATTGATGAGTGCTCAGCAGCGGATCAAGTGGGATCCATCTGCTGTCTTCTCTGCAATAAGTTGTTTGACAAGATATTTCTCAACATAAATGTGTGCTTAACAGATATTGTTTATGTTATTAATTGTGTTGGTGCAGAAAACCATTCTCTGCGTCCTGTAAAAGGTCCCATACCAAAATCACATTGAGTCTATCAAAGTTATGCCAAAATCCTGGCACATGGAAAAGTAGGAGCATCCTTTGATTATTGGAGGAAAATTTGAGGCTCTACCTGCTGCCTCTATTGACCCTTTTGAAGAGCCTCTAATAGAAAGACTCAGACAACTTGATCTTATTACTTATGTTCAGGCATACTGCTCCCTACAGTTGTCATACTGATCCGCTTAGAGACTCCATCATTGTTAGAAATGGGATTTCTGGTTGGCTAAGGCTTGCTTAGAAAAAGAGAGAGGGACCCTATATCACCACTGGGGTAGGGTGCCTATAGACCAATAGTCAAAAAAACAATCCCCTTGGGAACAGATATACCGCCACACCAACTTAATTCTTATATTCACCACAAAACTTAATATCAGTCATCCAGAGTAAACCCAAAACAGAGGTGCAAAATTATATGAACTCTAAAATCAAGTCAGAAAAAACCAATTGAATTGCTCTGTTTAATTTATAAAAAATATATATGTACATATACTAACAAATCACAATGTTAAAAACCATTTCATAAAAACATTTTCATATTCAATTATGACATACAAAACAACTGATCACAAATCCGAAAACGAATTTGAGAAACCAAATTAAAAAAACATATAACTACAGCAAGTGGGAAAACAGCAAGAAAAAATATTTTCAAATCAAGAAGACATCACAATAATCAGACAATAAATTGAGTATAAATGCACACAATTAGGACAACAAATTCTTGTTCAATAATCGCTATTGAGTGTTGCACTTTGTCATTAATCCGTGATGAATTCAACTATAAAGCATCGACGCGTTTCGGTGGGTCCAACGAAATATCACCCCACCTTCTTCAGGAAAGCCAATATCTTCCCACCTTGAATGAAATTTTCTAATCGAAGTACAAAAATATAAAACACATAAAACAACCATTAGGGGTTGATTAAAAAGTTCACAATTTACATCCTCTATGGTTTACTCCCAAACACTCAAACATGCTAACTTTTAAACATACTTCCAAATCTACTTCCGATTCTCACCTGGACCATCATAGACATCCATCATATTTCATTCACTCGATGACTCAACTATATAGGGCACACACATCTCAAAATCAAATTACTGCCCCACTTGAGTAATTTTATAAATACCAACTCAATTATTCTCAAACATAAAGAACCAAACATACTTGCAGTTACCATCAACCTAGTAGTTACCATCAAACTAGTCACCCATCCCAACCATACTACATTTATTCACTCATACAATAAAAGGCAAACATACCTTGAACATAAAAATGTATACTGCCTGACTTAGAATAGTTCAGGAATACGGATTGTGTTCCTCTTCGCACACAACTATAGAGAATACACAAAGGATAAAACAATATCAGGTAATCTTCCTACATTTTCTAGACACTAAGTCACAATATACCGCACTTCTTAAGGCATTTTACCTTCATATGAGGCTAAAAACCTTCGCATCCATGTTTTGAGCAACCAGGCTCCTTGTAGATGGTTCACTTCCTTATATCAGTAGTTCTAGATAAATAGAGTCCCAATCTGCATGAGAACAATATGCAGAGAAATATTACTAATAAAACACCTTGCGAATAACTATCGGCTAAGGTTGTAGAAAGTTGGGGGCTCCCAAAGTAATTACCTGTATAATAATAATAAGGAAGTCCAGGCTAATGTCGTGTCTTAAACACATCAAAAGGAGGGAAGACTTCTTCTCTCTCCAAGTAGTATATTTGGTAACCCGTACCTGTACATACAAAAAATATAAATTTATAATAAAATCGCAGTAACTATAACGTAGTCTCCAAAAAACACTAAATTGGAGCCCATATTAAGCATATAAGTTTACGAAGCCAAGCAGAAACCACCACTCTAGTCAGGGCAAGGGAGTTACACACCCAAGATAACCCCTGCTCACCCCCTTGGTAGCTTGGCACGAGCAGTCAGGCCTATCCTGGAGGCAATGTGTAAAGCGTTTGCGCACGTGCACAGCAACAACATCCCAGGCACACCACAAAAGGAACTCCACACAAGGTTATATCAAAAATAGCCTTTGTATTATCATAAAACACATTAGAATAGTACTCACATAATATACATGGTGCCACCTGGCACTGGGCAATATTTACAGGGGATTATGTACACATGATAGGGCCACGTGGGCCACTGTCAGAACCATCACTTAGTAAAGATAATAAATGTAGAACATATCATAAACGTACAACCAGTAATCACTGGTGACCACTGTACTCAGCATCAGCCTGTAACATAAACCACATTATGCACAGTATCACATTAGGCGCAAAATACCTTATACGCCAACCTCATAAGCCTAAACACATTATGCACACATCTCATGAGTCTAAACGCATTAGACCCTAACCTCCTAAGTATAAATCACATTAGGGGCATAACTCACAGTAGAGAATAACTCACAACCTAAACGCATTAGGGAATAATAACCTCACAAGCATAAACACATTATGCAAAACCTCATAATCATGAAAGTACATTAGAGGTATAAACAGGGTGCGTAAATCATAGTAAATGCATCACATTTCCTAGCACCACATAGTAGGACACAAATCACATTAGCACATAACCTCACAGTTGAAACCATAGCAGAGGCATAAATCACATTAGGGCCTGGCGCCCTACCAACCTAACAGTCCCCCTGGCCGCTGGCCATCTCAAAAAGGGGCTCAAATGCCCTATGTCCCAAGAGTCAGGGCGCGCTGCCAATGCAGCAGAAGTCAAGGGTGCGCAATTGCGCAAACCTAAACGTTGCAGCTGGCACTAAGTGCTGCGCAGCTGTGAAGATATGGGGCAAAGGAGTGCATCTCACTCCTAACTTAAAAGACGTGTCCCCCAAAGGACTGTGGCCTAAACGTTGCAGCTGCCCACTACTTGCTGGGCAGCTGTGAATATCAAATGAGGCCTGGCACCACTGTGCCCTGCAAGCAATTATGCCCAAAACGTCGCAGCTGCCCTCTCGCAAGCGGGGCAGCTGGGATCATGGCAAAAGGGGAACAGCATGGGCCCCTCTGGGCCCTTGTAAAATGATCATGCCATCGTTGGAGCCACCTACGCTCTAAAAACAATTGTGCGCCCCGTCGTTGGTGCCATTTGGGCTCTGAACCAAACTATGCCCCTTGTTAGAGCCACACGGGCTCTAAAAATAAATGCGCCCAATGTGGGAGCCACACGGGGCTCTACAAACAATTATGCCCCAGGTTGGGGCGGCCCGCTCTCTTGCGGGACCGCCCAGGGAAGATAGGACTGCCCGGGTGCTTCATAAGCACCAATGCCAGGAGAAAGACTGGCCCCCCAACATTGGAGCGTCCCGCAACGGCGGACTCGCTCAAGACTCAGGCACTCGCAAGGTGCCAGCATGCAGCCCCACTCACCGGGCTGCTGCGGACAGACTCCGTCTCCTCCCCTCGTCTCTCGGCGGAGGCGGGCTGCGCGGGGAAGGCTCTCCTCCCGCTGTACTCCGGTCTCCTCTTGTCGTCTTCCCTTCGGTTCGCCAGGGCGGGGTGGGCACCCGCCTGGCTTCTACAATCCACGGGGCTCCCACCAGCTCACGGGAGCCCCGTTTAGGCCGCACTGACTTCCGGCCTCTGCCTGGAGTTCACGGAGGCGGGGTAGGCTCCCGTCCTCCTTCCTGTTTGCCTGACTTCCGGTTTCGGTG
Organism: Calotriton arnoldi; assembly: GCA_963921515.1. NCBI lineage: Eukaryota > Metazoa > Chordata > Amphibia > Caudata > Salamandridae > Calotriton > Calotriton arnoldi. The sequence continues at coordinate 315,621 of CAWUFW010011742.1, forward strand.
CTCCACTCGGGTCGCGGCGGTGAATCCTCGGCGGCAAGAGGGGTAGGCTCCCTCGCAATTAAAAATATAAAGCGGGGGGGACACCTGCTAAAAGGGCAAATAACGCGGGGTGGGCACCCGCCAGTAAATATAAAAATAAGCGGGGTGGGCACCCGCGATTCTGGCACCATGGGGGAATCCCTACAACGGGGATTCCCTCTATCTCAAACGGCAACTGAGCGCTGCGGAGCATACACGCTCCTCTTCTTGGCAAAATGAAAATAAAGCGCTCACAAGGCGCTAGAAGCAGGCATGGGTCCCATAGGAACAAGAATAAATTACAAGGGTCCCAAAAAGGTCTTCCAGGTCCAGGGGCAAGGCAGGGCCCAGGGAGGCAAGCCCTCATGGCAGCCCCCCCCTGGGCCCCAGCAGCAGCACGCCCCTGGCAGATTCGAGTCCAAGAACAAGAACCTTTTCATGGGGTCACAGCCCCTTCTTTTATACACATATTTCCCTTTGTGTCACAGCACAGGGCTTGGGGATACCAGTCAGAACTGGTATAGGGGGGATTTGGAGCACTTTGTTTTGCTCAGCTCCTCTCTCCTTTCAGAGTGTAGGCTAGGGACATCAGACGCACCACAGGAGGTGGAGCCAGCATTGTGGAGGGAAGGCACAGCCCTATTCAGGTCCCAGGTGCAACTCCTCCCACCCATCTACATGGAGGTCTCTCCATTCAGCCCTGCGCTGACTCACCCTGCCCCTCCTGGAGCCACACACACCTCCCAGCCCCTGTCACTCACAAGCTAGACATGCAATTCACATCAGGCAGGCAGACACAGAGCACACAGAAATGCCAACTTCTAGAAGTGGCATTTCTCTACCAGTCACCATAAATCTGCGCACACCATTGCGCAGCATTTATTCTCACGAATTCAGACATACTAGACTTGACCATGCTGCACCTCTCATAACAGGAATTACCACTGACACACTCATCCTCAATGCATTCCTATGGGAGGGCAGGCCAGTCTCACCACACACGCACACAGCGCGCACGCACTTTACACTGGACCACAGTGCTAAAGTGCCCAGAGACTTAAAACTACTAACACCAAGTTACATATAAGGCAAAAAGTTCAGGGGTGAACCTGCCAAAAAGGGCCAAGTCCAACAATCATCTTTCACTGAAAATCACTTAAAACATTCACAGCCTGTTATAAATGGGATTCCTGGTTGGCTGAGGTATGCACCCAGGCCAGGCAGGAACCACCATTCTAGTCAAGTTAAGGTAGATACGCAAGCATCCTGGGACTGGTTTCGGGGTAACACCCTTCATCAGCCAGGCTAGCTTGAATCCAGTGGCAAAGTGAGCAAGGGGCCCACGTCTGGCCATACCCTGCCAACTTAGGGCGAAACCGATCCCAGGATGCTAGTTTCCGGTCCAGGGAAGACCTGGCTAGGCAGTTCGGGCTGGACTGTTCTATGAGGAACAGGGTCAAGCCTGATTTGCATATGGCTGGGTCTGAACTGGGGTGGTGAAGTGAGCTAAAGAACGAAGATGGATTCAACCCAGATCTGTGACAGGGGGTGAGTGTCTGAGAATTTTCAGCGCTCCGTCCATCATCTCCTTGTGTTAATTATTAAGCTAGCTGGCTAAAGTTTCATGTTGAGGCGTTATCCGATGACTCAATCTTCATGTTTTCCTCCATCTTACTCTGCACATTGGTTTTTATTGAACCAGTTTTGCTTGGCATCATTAAATGGCTTTCACAAATATCGTAAAATAGAAGTTGAATCCTTAACCGCTTCGCCGCGATCGGAATTCCGCCCAGGTGCTGGACATTCCGATCGCGGGTTTGGTCGTGACGAGCTCAGCTCGTCATGCGCACAGCGCGACCGCGCAGCATGACGAGCTGAGCTCGTCATGAGCATCGAAGGGGTTAAAGACTGACCCTGCTGTAGGTTACAATTGGTGTAATGCACCTGTACACACTGCTGTATTATTTTAATTTGATGATCTTCACTTCATACTTTCTAGTTACAATCATATTTACAGGTGCTTTAATATACAACAATAAGGCAGGCATAGCCACCAACAAAAAAATAACTGATCCCCACCATGAACCCCCCCATGCGACCATTGCACCCCAGCTAACAAGCGGTATAAGCAAGAGCTTAGTGTCTCATTCTCCATACAATCGGGTGACGTTGTCAGCTCGCCACTTATGATGATTGTTGGACTTGGCCCTTTTTGCAGGGTCATCCCTGAACTTTTTGCCTTCCTCCTATATTTTCTCTGACCTGTTTTTGTTGGTTTTATGACTCTGGGCACTTTACCACTGCTGATCAGTGCTAAAGTGCATATGCTCTCCCCATTGTAAATTGTGTTATGGATTAGTGACTGCCATGTCGACTTGGCAAGTGCAGCCACTTGCCAGTCCCTAAACCTTCCCTTATCTTCATATCAGACACCCCTAAAGTAGGCCCAAGGGCAGGGTGCATTGTAAGTATAAGGTAGGACATGCCCTGGTGTGTGTGGCATGTCCTGATAGTGAATTACAGCCATTTTCGTTTTTAACTATTGCAAGGCTACCTGCTCCCCATAGGCCAGAATGGGCAGACTGACTATTACACCTTATAGTCAGAACTGACCCAGAGAACATGGTAGAAAAACGAATTTAGTATGCCTGAACTCAGGATGATAAAATACATCTTTTAGTGAAGTTGGTTTTAACATTCTTTGTTTGAAAATACCACTTTTAGAAAGTAGGTATTTTCTTGCCTAAACCATCCAGCTGCCTCTGCTCAGGTTGTGTATTGTGTGTCTGGGTTTGTGAGTGACAGGGGCTGGGGGATTCCAGGAGGCAGGGTGAGTCAGCACTAGGCTGAATAGGTCTGCCTGAAGGAGGATGGGTGGGAGGAGTTGCACCTGGGTCTGAATAGGGCTGTGCCTGCCTTCCACAATGCTGGCTCCACCTCCTGCCGGGCGTCTGATGGCTCTGCCCCTCACTCTCAAAGGAAAGAAGGAGTCAGAAAAACAAAGTGCTCCAGGACTGACCAGAACTGGTTTTGGACTAGGCAGAGGCCTCTCTGCCTTCAGAGAACAAAGGAAAACTGTGTATAAAAGGGGACCCAGACCCCTAGGAAATTAGATCACTTCTGGGAAATCAAGAAACCTGTTGCCAAGGAGAAGAACCGGAGAAGCTGAAGGAGGAGTACTGCCCCTGTGCTGTTTTGCTGATTGGGGTTGGCCTGCAGTGGTTGCTTTCTGCCAAGGACAGGAGAAAAGACTTTGCTGTGCTTTGTCATCTTGAAGAAGAGAATCTCCAAGGGCTTGAACTAGAGCTTGCCTCCTGCCTGAAGTCTCAGGGATACAAGACTTCACCAACCAGCTCCCCTGCATTTCCCTTGCTGGGAATTGAAGTGCCTGCTGTTGTGCTGGGCCTTCTGAGAGACTGCGTGTCGCTGGGAGCTGGAAGCGCGACGCAACAACGAGAAGCGTGTCGCCGCCGCAGCCGCGGTCATCGCATCGCCGAGGAAGCGAGACGCCGCTGCCGCTGTCATCATCGCATCGCCGAAGCGCGGCGCATCACCGGAGAAGCGAGACGCTGCCACAGAGGTCATCGTCGCATCGCCGGAGAAGCGCGTCGCAGGGCCTGTCGCGGCTCCAAAGATCATCGAGTCGCCGCACGGCCGTCGGGCGTGCACGCATCACACCAACGTTGTCGCACCGCCACCAAGACGCCATTTTGTCGCATCGTACCGGAGAAGAGTATCGCATCGAGGTGCCATCTTGTCGCATCGCACCAGAAAGCAGTAAGAAACCGACGCATCACCTCCCCACACAGTAAGGAAGCGAGCATCAACTCCCCTGCGCAGCAGTAAGGAACCGACGCATCCACTCCCCTGAGTGTAAGGAACCGACGCATCACCTTCCCTGCGACCCTTTTGTTTTCTTTGCGTTACGCATTCAAGGTACATTGAGAGTAAAGTGTCGCATTTACAACTTGAGAGAACTGAACTATTTTATAACCTTTTAAAGCCTATTTTTGAGTACTGTATTGTGGATTTTTGCTATTGGGTCTTGTGATAAATCTATATAAAGAATACTTATTTTTATACTACAACCTGTGTGGTGTCCATCTGTAGTGTTTTCACTGTATTACTGTATGTGTTCACAAATGCTTTACACACTGCCTCTGAGATAAGCCTGTCTGCTCGTGCCAAGCTACCAGGGGGTGAGCAGGGGTTATTTTAGGAGTGTTTCCCCCTTATCCTGACTAGAAGCAAGGGTCCCTATTTGGACAAAGGTGCAAACCATTGCCAACTAGAGACCCCCAGTTCTAACATTGGTGGTCAGCGGTGAGGATTTGGACTTGCATTTGTGATTCATATACAGTGATTGGTGTACACTACTAGTGAGTGCAGACCAATACGCGACCACATACATTTTGATAGGATTTTTTTTCCTTGGAACCCTTATTTTTGTTGAGAACTGCCAATTTTCACCATGAGCAAAAAAGGATCCATTGCACCTGCAGATATTGAATTTGAAGAAGATAGGGTTGATACCTACACTGTGCCAGAACTCAAAGCTGTTTGCAAAAAGTTTAAAATCTCTATGAAAGGCCTCACCAGGAAGGAGGAGCTTCAAAAGGCGCTGAGGGCCTGGTTGGAAGCACGGAATGCCAGTGGGCAGTCCGAGGAGCCTGTGGAGGAGGCAGAGAATTTAGATGGGCAGCTTGAGGGGCCATTGGGCTTACCTGGGAGGGGAGTGCCTTCCAGGGAGGGCAGCAGTGTTTCTCAAAGGGCCTGTCTCCAGAGGAGCTGGAGGACAGGGACAAAAGCAGGATGCATGAAATGGAAATGGCCAAACTAAAACAGGGAAGCCATGATAGCCTTGAGCATAAGAAATTGGAGTTGGAAAGTAAGAGGTTGGCCATGGAAGAAAGGAAGATGCTTTTAGAGCATGAGAGAATGATGAGGGTGTTGGAGTTCAAAGCCAGGGGCTTAGGGATTCCTCCCTCTGGTGGCAGCAAAATTGTATTACCTAGTGCTGAGGGGAGTAGTACACACACCCAGAGATGTGGCGCCTGACTTGGAGGGGTTAATATACACCAGGAGGTTCAAGGACATGAGGTAGCTCCAGTAGTGCGCAGTGTCCCTGAGAGGAATAGGGAAACTGACGCAGGGATTCATGGTCCTAGTAGCAGGAGGGACACTCTACTGACTCTAGATGGGAGGTGCAGGGAGAGTGGTTCCCCCATGTTTGAATTCCTGGGGTGTGAGTGTGAAGACCGCCCAGAAGAGTGTGGGTTGAGTGACAGAGACAGTCAGATACTGTCTTGCCAATCTCAGCAGAGTGGTGTGGGGTACATGTGTGAGGCACTGGATGGTGAGGTGAAGGATAACTTGGTTAACACCTGTGAGGGGTTGTGTGATCCAATTGTGGGAGAGCATATTGTAAGTCCCTGTTTTCCAGAGCTATGCCAACACCTGTTGGAGAGTGAGTTCTCTGACCCCAGGGAGCTCACGAGGGAGGAAGACCTTTTGGTGGTTTCCAGAGGGTCTGAAAAGGCATTGGGGAGTGACCCTAAGGGGAGTGGCTCAGGTATCTTCCAGCCCAGAGTGGTGGAAGTGGTTCAGAGTAGGCCAGCTAGGTGCCGGTGTAGTGGGAGGGTGTAGGGACTCACGTCCTGTCTCAGTGGAGAAGGAGTGAGTGTGGGGCTGCGTGTCCCAAGGTGCCCGAAACCCAGTCTCAGAGCCTGGATGGTTCTTTAAGGGAACACCAGGTAGGGAGCCTAGGCTGTCCTGATGGGCCGCCTGTTGAGGAGGATCTCCTAGTGTCTAGAGAACCTGGAGCGTCTGTAAATGGAGCTCCAGTGTTTCTGAAATCTGGCCGTGCCGCTCCACTTGGGAGGGTGCAGAAGTCCAGAGTGAGGGGTGAGAGGGGAGAGAGTCCCCAGTGGAAGAACCAGTGGGTCAGGGACCAGCCAGAAGGGCTGAGTCACCAGTGAATGACCATGGTGACACCACTTCTGTCCTGGGGGATCTTCGCGCGCTGTCAGATGGACAGGGGTCGGGAGATCTGCGCCAGGCGGACTGTCACACAACACATGAGAGCTGTGTTACCCTCTGGGGGGGCATGCGTGCTCCCCAGGAAGTCCTGGTGCGCCAGGCAGATTATTACACAACTCTAGAGGAGTGTGTTTCCCTTGGGGGGTTGGTGTACCCTCCCGGAAGTCCTGGGTTGCCAGGTACAGGTCCAGCCTAAGGGTACAGACCCTGGGTTGGAGGACCAGGTTCAGGGTGTCCCCCTGACCTGGAGGAAGGGGCAGCTGCTAACAGTGCCCCTACCAGTTTGTCTTCTGGGGGCACCGCTCCAGGTGGGAGGGTGCAGGACCCCAGTAAGGGGGGCGGGGAGAGGACAGCCTCACCCCTGGCCTCTGCCCAGTCTAAGGGTACAGACCCTATGCTGGGATCCCAGTTGCAGGATAGAACCCCTGAACTGGTGGGCGGAGTGTGCAGGACCCCTGCCACAGGTGCCCTGACAATTCTGGAAGGGGGTACAGCTCCAGGTGGGAGGGTGCAGAGCCCCAAGGAGGAGGACCAGGTGTGGGAGAGCCCACCCCAGTCTCCTGTCCAGCCGCCGGTTACAGGCCCGGGGCTGGTGGGTCAGTGTCAGGATGTCATACCTGACCTGACGGTTGGGAGAGTGGACAAAGGGTGCCAGGCACCTGGGGTTACTGCCCCCGCTCTCTGACACCACAGAGGTTGGAGAGCCATGAAAGGCCTGGGGCCTGGCTCTCATCACTGACGGCTGTCAGTGGCCACTGTGGCTTGCTGTCCTGGTGGACAGAGTTGCCCCTGGGAGGGGGACAGAAGTCACACCCCGGGGGTGGACTAGGCCACACATCTGTGTTGGCCATGTGGGTACTGTCTGTCGGTTGGGACACACCTGTGAGCAAGCTAAGGTTAGGTGCTGCACAGGTGGTGTCCACAGTTGAGGAGAAGGGTTCCCCATGGGTTAGCTGGGTGGGCCCTGAGAGTATGGACAGAGGGATCCAAATAGGTTCAGATTGGCGTAGAACTGGAGTATGCCCCTGCTGTTGTGGGCCAGGGTCCAGGTTCTATCGCCCAAAGCAGAAGCCCATCAGGGTAGTGATTGGTCTCCCCTGCGTTTTGGCTGGAAGGGGGTTGTGTTGGACTTGGCCCTTTTGCAGGGTCATCCCTGAACTTTTTGCCTTCCTCCTATATTTTCTCTGACCTGTTTTTGTTGGTTTTATGACTCTGGGCACTTTACCACTGCTGATCAGTGCTAAAGTGCATATGCTCTCCCCATTGTAAATTGTGTTATGGATTAGTGACTGCCATGTCGACTTGGCAAGTGCAGCCACTTGCCAGTCCCTAAACCTTCCCTTATCTTCATATCAGACACCCCTAAAGTAGGCCCAAGGGCAGGGTGCATTGTAAGTATAAGGTAGGACATGCCCTGGTGTGTGTGGCATGTCCTGATAGTGAATTACAGCCATTTTCGTTTTTAACTATTGCAAGGCTACCTGCTCCCCATAGGCCAGAATGGGCAGACTGACTATTACACCTTATAGTCAGAACTGACCCAGAGAACATGGTAGAAAAACGAATTTAGTATGCCTGAACTCAGGATGATAAAATACATCTTTTAGTGAAGTTGGTTTTAACATTCTTTGTTTGAAAATACCACTTTTAGAAAGTAGGTATTTTCTTGCCTAAACTCATCCAGCTGCCTCTGCTCAGGTTGTGTATTGTGTGTCTGGGTTTGTGAGTGACAGGGGCTGGGGGATTCCAGGAGGCAGGGTGAGTCAGCACTAGGCTGAATAGGTCTGCCTGAAGGAGGATGGGTGGGAGGAGTTGCACCTGGGTCTGAATAGGGCTGTGCCTGCCTTCCACAATGCTGGCTCCACCTCCTGCCGGGCGTCTGATGGCTCTGCCCCTCACTCTCAAAGGAAAGAAGGAGTCAGAAAAACAAAGTGCTCCAGGACTGACCAGAACTGGTTTTGGACTAGGCAGAGGCCTCTCTGCCTTCAGAGAACAAAGGAAAACTGTGTATAAAAAGGGGACCCAGACCCCTAGGAAATTAGATCACTTCTGGGAAATCAAGAAACCTGTTGCCAAGGAGAAGAACCGGAGAAGCTGAAGGAGGAGTACTGCCCCTGTGCTGTTTTGCTGATTGGGGTTGGCCTGCAGTGGTTGCTTTCTGCCAAGGACAGGAGAAAAGACTTTGCTGTGCTTTGTCATCTTGAAGAAGAGAATCTCCAAGGGCTTGAACTAGAGCTTGCCTCCTGCCTGAAGTCTCAGGGATACAAGACTTCACCAACCAGCTCCCCCTGCATTTCCCTTGCTGGGAATTGAAGTGCCTGCTGTTGTGCTGGGCCTTCTGAGAGACTGCGTGTCGCTGGGAGCTGGAAGCGCGACGCAACAACGAGAAGCGTGTCGCCGCCGCAGCCGCGGTCATCGCATCGCCGAGGAAGCGAGACGCCGCTGCCGCTGTCATCATCGCATCGCCGAAGCGCGGCGCATCACCGGAGAAGCGAGACGCTGCCACAGAGGTCATCGTCGCATCGCCGGAGAAGCGCGTCGCAGGGCCTGTCACGGCTCCAAAGATCATCGAGTCGCCGCACGGCCGTCGGGCGTGCACGCATCACACCAACGTTGTCGCACCGCCACCAAGACGCCATTTTGTCGCATCGTACCGGAGAAGAGTATCGCATCGAGGTGCCATCTTGTCGCATCGCACCAGAAAGCAGTAAGAAACCGACGCATCACCTCCCCACACAGTAAGGAAGCGAGCATCAACTCCCCTGCGCAGCAGTAAGGAACCGACGCATCCACTCCCTGAGTGTAAGGAACCGACGCATCACCTTCCCTGCGACCCTTTTGTTTTCTTTGCGTTACGCATTCAAAGGTACATTGAGAGTAAAGTGTCGCATTTACAACTTGAGAGAACTGAACTATTTTATAACCTTTTAAAGCCTATTTTTGAGTACTGTATTGTGGATTTTTGCTATTGGGTCTTGTGATAAATCTATATAAAGAATACTTATTTTTATACTACAACCTGTGTGGTGTCCATCTGTAGTGTTTTCACTGTATTACTGTATGTGTTCACAAATGCTTTACACACTGCCTCTGAGATAAGCCTGTCTGCTCGTGCCAAGCTACCAGGGGGTGAGCAGGGGTTATTTTAGGAGTGTTTCCCCCTTATCCTGACTAGAAGCAAGGGTCCCTATTTGGACAAAGGTGCAAACCATTGCCAACTAGAGACCCCCAGTTCTAACAATGATACTGTAAGCATAGTACCCTAAGGTGACCTGGGCATGTAAGGCCTCTATTGCATACTGCATATCAGAGGATACTTTTTCATTGTCTAAACGCTTTCAGATTCTGTGCAGCCATATGGAGGTATTCAGGATAGTGTCCCTCCCCCAGAGGCCCATGATGGTTTGTGTTGCTATAAAGAGGAGGTGGGATATCCTCTTCTCTTTAGGGGAATGAAGTAGGTAGGAATGTTTCTGTGGGGAGTCCCTAGAGGATGGAGGCAAGGTCACCAACCAAAGGTCTGTCCTCAACAGCTGCAACAGTTTCCAAAAACTCCCACTAGAACTGGGCCAGGCGGGGACAGGACCACATAATATAAAATAAAGTTTCCGTACCTCCACAACCCCTCCAGAGTTTCCAGACCTGATATTGTCCCACCCATGTAGGTGTGCTGGTGTATAGTGCCATCTATACAAGGTCTTATAAAGTGCTTCTCTACCCTGGGCATGTCTCACAAAATTAGTTGTGCATGTGTGTATGGTACTCCATTTTGCTGGTTGTCCAGTGCAATACCCAGATCTTCCTCCCACTTATCTTGTATGCAGGGTGCTTCTGAGGAGTATTGAGGAGCAGGGATCTGAGTGACTAAGTCTCACATTATGGAGAGGTTCTTCAAGAATTTCTCCAAGTATGTGAGTGTTCTTTATAGACTTTGGTCAATAGTTGGGGCTATCAGGTGTGCAACCTTACCCCTTTTGAGATGTTTTATGGCACTCAGGACCTCCCCCAGCACAATGGGCACATCGAGGGCATCGCTTTCTTTCTGGGCTAGGCGCGGAAGGGGGAGACTCTGCAAATATGTATGCTGCCTAGAGCCCATCTCCGGGGGTTCAGTTGTATACAGAGCAGAATTCATGAAAGACCTCGGCCTTTTCTGCGTCTGAGGTTCATAGATTCCCCATCGCATTTTTGACCTCTCGGATAAACCCCTTAGTGCGCTGTGCCTGAATTATATTAGGTGGGAGGGACCCCGTCTTATTGCTGCCCTCATTGATTCGAGCGGGCTAAGATGTACTTAGCTCTGTCATATTCCACAGCCCTAATCTGGTTGCAGATGGTTATTAGGCTCCTCCAGCGTTTCTTGTATGGACGGTCCTTAGGGTCCCGCCCCGCCCGGATGAGTTCCTCCCGCAACCGGATCAATTCTAGCTCATCCATTCTCTTAAGATGCCTAGCCTCCTTGATAAAAATCCCCCTGTATGACCACCTTCAGGGCATCACATACCACTAAGGGTGATAACTCACCCATGTGGTTGAGCTGCAAGTATTTTCTCATAGCAGTCATCACCTCCTGCTGCACCACCGGGTTCCATAGAAGGGAGTCATTCAGTCGTCAGGTGCTTTGCCTGCACTCCTGAGGTAAGACCGGCCAAGACAGAGCAATCTGTACCAGGCCATGGTCAGATATAGTCATCGGCTCCTGAGTAACATCTTCAACCCAGGAGAGCAGTAGCTGATCAACAAGGAGGTAGTTAATTCTGGCGTAGGTGTTGTATGCAGCAGAAAAATGTGAAAAGTTGGAGGCCAGTGGGTGTGGATAACGCCAGGCATCTGTCAGGCTCAGGTCTGTGAGAAGCATCTGGCCTGCCGCTGAAAGTGTCAGTGTACCCCCCACCCTCTATTGGGATTTATCCAATGTAGTGTGCATAACGCTATTGAGTTCACCTCCTATCAGGAGGGGAGCTTCTGTGACCCCCAGAAGCTTTTGGAGAACAGGGAGTTGAAATGCCTCTTGTCCCGTGTTTGGGCAATACACATTACCTATTGCTACAAGTGTCCTCTGCCATTCCCCCCCCACCACCACCACCCATTAGCCATGATCATCCACTAGGACCTGCCGCTTATGGAGCTTTGTGTTGCTCCAATTGAGTATCTCAATTCCTGCCTTTGTAGCCTGGGCATAAGCTTGGTATTGGATCGGGAATGCTCTAGAGCGCAGTCTGTGTTGGTCATCTTTAAGCAAACGGCTCTCTTGTAAGAAATATATATCCTCCCCGGATCACTTCAGGTCCCCCAAAATACTTAGGTGTTTGGTGGGGTTGTTGAGGCCTCGGACATTATATGTCACTCCCTGTAAAGTGTTTGGTGCCTGCATGGGGAATATCATAGGGTAGGTATCTCTTCAGTGTTGCCCTACGTGCGCTGAAATGGGGTGCTGCTGGGGTTTGGATTAAGGCTGTGGTGGGTCCCCCCAAGAATTTCCCAACCAAAACAATAAAACTGGGGTACCCAACTGTGGGGATTTAGAACCAACAAAATGAGATAAAGGCATCCGGGAAAGTTCCAGTATCCCATGAGCTTGCTCCCCACAGAAAGAAAACAATTATCACTGCACAGGAAGGTCACAGTGAATATAGCTGCTTATAACGCATGCGATTAGATCGCATGCTGTTACAACGCGGTCGTTACGACAGCGTTGTTAGTACGCAATACCCTTACATCGTAAGTCATTACAACGACTTGCTGTAGGGGCCGCGGTGAACTTAGGAATAGTACTATTTACTATTCCTACTCCAGTTTGTTGTAACGACCGGGTTGTAATGGCATGCGTTGTAGAGACAGCATTGTAAACGCTGTTTCCCGTCACAGTCCAGTGTGTATACCTCTATACCCTACTCCAGGGTACACCGTCCCCCCCAAGGTGACAACAAATGGAAAATGTCCAATCTTGCTCTGCAAGGATCTGTTGGCTTGCGCTTCAGGGGCACTCTGTTGAATCATTGAGTGGCTCTGCATCGTCTCCCACAGAAGAGGGCCCTGAGGACTCCCAAGCCACCTGTCTCAGCTAAGAGAGGAGTCGTTCCTTGTCCGCTTCGATCTCCTTGAGGTCCGGCTTTCTGCCCCTGCTCCACCTGCACACAATCGTCCACTCTGTAGGTCTTAGATTCATCTTGGAAGACCCCGGGCCCTCCGGGTGACTCTCCAAGGGGGGCAGACCCAGCAACTTCCCAGAGGCCTCCAGCGACTTCATACTTTTTAAAATGAAGAACTGTTTTAAGTATAAATTCAATGCATTTGTCAAAGCTTTGAGGTGTTTCTAACTAGCTTGCCGATACTGAAAAAATGGATCATTCCAATTGATTGGAGCCAAGACTGGAACTTCAAAAACACGCTTCAGTATTAGAACTAACTTCTGAAACAACTCGGGCACTTCAAAGTGAGTCTTTACTCCTCTTTCATGGCAGCATTGCTTTCCCTTTTAGCTACCGAAATTCTCACATATGGTTGGTATGCCTGATATTGAAAGAGACAGTAAAAAAGAAATTAATTTAAAGTGAAGCTTGCAAATAATAGGTATGTGAAAACATTATCAAAATGTAAACGCCAAGCAAAATGCTCAAATCTAACAATTAGACACATATAAACATAGGGAATCTGACCAGACGTCTTTGGGACAGAGACGTCACAATCTTGACAAGTATCTATCTGTGACTCACCTTTGGTAACGTGTCCGAGCAGCAAGTCAAATAACTGTTTACATGTGAAATAGATGTGAAGTAACAATAGGAACCTAACAACAACACAGTTCAGCAGCTAAGGGCCACATGTATGACCGCAACATTTTGCGAGTTCCTAATCTCACCTTTTTGCGACTTGCAATTAGGAAGTTGCAAAATACGATATACAACAATGTGTTTGTGATTTTGGACCTGCCTCATCAATATTCATGAGGCAGGTCGCCCATTGGGCCACCCATTTGCGACCCATTGGGAATCGCTAAAAACACAGGGCAGGTGGCCTGCTGGGGTCAGCAGACCACCATGCCTGTGTTTGCTTTTAATTAAAGCAACTTTTTTTTTAAATACAGTTCGTTTTCCTTAGGAGTAGGCAGTGTCTGTGGGACCACTACCTGCTTTAAATGGCAACCATTCACAAAGGGGAAGGGGTCCCCTGTGGACCCCTTCCTGTTTGCGACTGGCTTACCATCTACTTGAACTGGACAGTAAAATGTGAATGATTTGTGACCGTATTTTGGTTTCAAAACATTCATACATCCCCCTGCGCCTTGCTATTAGGAAGGGACGCCCTTAACACCCCCTTCCTAATGCCAACTCGCAAACCCTATTTTGCGAGTCTATAATAGGTTACCGACTCTCAAAATAGGGTTAGCAAATGTCAAAAGGCTATTTAGCAATCGCAAACGGCCCAATTCTCCGTTAGCGACCGCTAAAACCTTTTGAACATGTAGCCCTAAATAACTTAAATGTTCACATACGTTGTACTAATAATAAAGGGTCAAATGTACGAGATACTGGTCCCAAAAAGTGGCTGCAAAATGCAACTCTTCTTTTTGTGATCAGTATCCAGTTTGTGAACTGGACTATGTATTAAAAGTTCATTTAAAAAAATACTTAATCTTAGTGGGGTGCAGACCAACCTGCTTAATTAATATTTAATTAAGCAGATTCCATTTGCGACTCACTATAAATGGTTACAAATACATTGTGGTAAATGCTAAAGAAGGACAAATATTCTGAAACACATGTCTAGAGATACACAGCATTGGCTTTGTACACAATGATGACTAGTGTAAAGCGTTTTTACTCAAGTGTGTTTTATCATGCATTGCATTTACCACAATGCATCTGGGCAAATTGTGCGCTGGTACACTAGGCAGTATGCTCCCTTCCCCTTTCTTGTTTCAGTGCCAGTACAGGGAACAACACTGGCATCAGGCCAACATTAGTAGATTCTTTTTTGCTGTTTGTATTGCACAAACTTGACCCAGGGGCATCAGAACTCTTTACAAGAGCACCATATGTTACACATTTTTGGGCATGGGAGATTAGGGGATTTGCCTAGGATCACAGGATGTTGAACTGAGGCTGGGATTCAGACCACCTTCACCCATCCCAAAGTTGGAAGGTCTATCCACTTCGCCATATCCCCTCCCTGGCTCTGCAACAAATGTTAAGGTTTTCCTGCGTTCAGTAAAATTAGTGTCCGGTGCTATTTCCGTGACAGTAGAGGTACAGTTCTTGAGGCTTGGTTCAAATAAACTTTAATTACACACAGTCTCAACAAGATGTCCACAAGCTATTAGACTTGTATCAAACTACTTAAATTCACGAAGACAGGCAGGCAAATAAATTATACTCGGGCCATGATACCAAGTTGCATGTTACAGTGTGGTCATTTTGCAACTCCATGTGAAACTCATGGGAAGGGGAATTACTGTGTGGTACTGATTTTCCTGTTGTAAATCCACACGGATCCCCTATTCTATGTGGTTCTTCCATATACATTTAACACCTGCTTTGAACAGGTGCTAAATATATGCACAGCCCTGTGGGCGAGACAGTGGGTAAGGAGAAGTTGGGAAGGATAGAAGAAGAAAGGTGACACTTTTTCCTAGCAAAGGGCGAATGTTATGCTTCTCCTGCTAAAAAAAACCTCCCTTTCCCTACCCTACTAGAGCATTGAATGCTGCAGCTGCCAAAGGCTCAGGCAATTTTCCTGGTCAGAATTACAAACCAAAACAATTGCATATGGTTCTCCTACAATGAGAAAATACGAATGTGGAAAAACTGACCCACTAGGAATCAGGTGGAGCGGAATTCCATGCGGCAAGTCTCTGTCGTCTGAACCATAATCAGCCCCTTTGTATTTAGAATTGTGTTCCAATTTTTCCCAGTGAAGAACTTTTTAAGATCTGGTCAGCAAACCCCTGGCTATGGTAGAGTCACCATTCACTATTATCACAACAATCTAGGGTAAACCCATAAGCACATACCATATGTCAGAAACACTGGCCAACATGTGATTTTCAAACCTGTCACATAAAATAGTGGTGTGGACCCTATTGCTTATTTAGTAGGGAAAATGCACATTAAAACAGATGATGACTAATGATTGTGAAAGAAAACAAATCCCTTGCTCTAACTTTTACTATGTTTTTGTGTGTACCAACAGCAGTGGTAGAGTGTAATCTTTATTTAAACTGGATTTAAAATGAGAGCCATGTGTACCTCGAATGCCCAGACACAACCTATGCTAGTTGAAATCAGTTTACCTCATTACAGAAGGCTTCTTACATGTGTATCTTTCTTTTGTTTGCTTGTTTACTGTAAGAAAGTGGATTATTGTTTGGCGTGGGTGCCTCCAGGAATCAATCAATCAATCAAACTGGATTTGCAGGGCACTGCTTATCACCCGTGAGGGTATCCAGGCGGAGGGGGCTTACGCTGCTGGGTGTAGTTAGTCGAACAGCCAGGTTTCAGACCTTTTCTGAATTCCTGCATGGTGGGGGAGGTATAATATCACATGAATAATGGCACTAACGTGTCAGGGGGAACCCGAAAGTCACTAGATGAACCTGAGCTTCACCCCCTGGTAGTTATGGCAGGCCTAACTTAGGGCAATGCCTAAGATATGCAGCATCAAAACAGTAATAAAGTCAAAACACCATATAATAAATATCCTAAGCCAATATAGAAAAATAGAGTTAACTTTAATGAACCAAATAACACCATAAAAACAGAAATTCAATATGTGAGATATGATTTTTTCAAGTTTTAAGTACAAATAGCACCAAAAAGCACTAAGCACCATTGATTGTCTAAGGAAGTGGTAAGCAGAGACCAACGTGGAAATTTAGGCCAACTGCGATGGGGCGTGGGTCGGATACACCAATCGGGTTTCTCCTGGTCATTTTACCTTCTGACTTAGTCTTTTTTATGGACTTCAAGCTGGGCATGCCTGAAACTATATCCCAAGAAGGTGCATTATAACTAGGGCTCCCGGTTTTATGGTATTTTTATTTATGTCATTTCCATCTGTATTTATCCATATTTATTTTGTGCTCATTTTACCTGTATTAATCCATATTTATTTTAGGTTTTGTGAAACAATTAAGCTGAAATGTGTATATTTCTGCATTTATTTAACCAATTAATGTGCACTCGTGCCTCAATGCCTGACAGGTTTCAATGATATATACACAGTCAGATGGTAAAACATGCACTTGTAAGAAAATATGCACTATTTAGTATCAAGGTTGTGCAAATCTACTGCTGTTTAAGGCTCTTTACTAAAATCCCTATTTTGTTTTTATCCCCTTGCTTGTCAATCCGCACAGCAATTGGCCTGGCAATCATGACTTTTTTTTTTTACGAAGTTTTATATAGCGCGAACTTGACCAGAAGGTATCGGGTATCAGAGCGCTTTACATAGCACTAGTTGCGTTACATGAGGACACATTCACTTTTGTTAGGCACGGGGAGATTAAGTGATTTGCCCAGAATCACAGGATGTTCAGCGTAATTGCCGAGACTCAACTCAACCCGGTTCCCCAGATTCGAGGTCGACGGCCCTAGCCGTTAGGCCAACTCCGATTGACAGCATTTAGAATCACTCAAAAACAACCCATATTTCCGTTTTTATCCACATTTAAAAATAAATACAAACAGGAAAATAAATGGTTTTCTGTCTGTATTTATCTGTAAAAATCAGTAAAAACGGAAAACAGGGAGACTTAATTATAACTGGGCACCTATGGTACAAGGTCTTCCTGATAGCTCCACTGATTTTGGAAATCCAAACATTTGCTAAGTCACAACCTTTCAGGGTTTCTGGAGCAGCTGTTTTGACCCACTTCAAATGCTATCAGGACCTCAGGGACAGTACTTAGTGACCATGACTAACTCCAGCTGAGACCATCAGCTCAGTCTAAGACAGGTTCAGTTGGTACTGGTCCGCTGCTCACTTCATGAGAAAGGCTTTCTACAGCTTGTTGTGTCCCTTTCGCCACACAGGAGGCCAGCCAACAGCCCCTGGAGTCCATGTCTTTGTTCTAGATACAAAAGGGTCAGGTACCGTCTTTCAGGGATCCTCTTATCTCACAGACAGCGGTTTCAATCCTATTCTGATCTTCCACAGGTCCATAAAGTATTCTGAGGAGGGTTCCATTGGGTGCCACATGATTGGGTAGGGATGACTCCTGGACACTCCCTAACCAATGGGGAAACAGTTCTGTGTGGAAATCCTACCCACGTTTTCAGCAGTTACTGTTTGCCCTTCTGCAAACAATCCCATAGTGCCCCTAACTCTTACAATCCAAGATGGGGGAACCTTCCTCTCTTGTGCAGAGCTCTTGCATCCAGTCAGAGGTGTAGCCATGGAAATGGGTATTTTCCCTCCGCTGTGTTCACTTCAACCCAGTTCTCCCCTCCCACTGGGTTCAAAGTCAGCCTGGGTAATGTGATCCTTGGGAACAAAGGCTTTCCCTTCATCTGGTCTCTCCGTAAAATAAACTGCGACTGGGTAGGCCTCACCTCTCTCCCTTTCAAGTTAATGAAGCTCCTGAGTCCACAGTACCTGTCTTATAGGGGTGAAATGCTGCACACACAGTCCATCCTTCAGCCAGCCCTACGCTATTGTTCTACTCCAGAAGCTGTTTTCACATCTCATTAATGTCAATCAGTTGCTGGGTAGTTGCCTGCTGGCTAATGTAAATGAGCCTCCAGGAGCTTCATGCAGGGAAAAGGTAACTTTCTGAAAGTTACTGTCCGTACATGTTTATTAAAAATCTAACTTCACCTTTGAATTGCATTTAATAAATATGAAAATTAGCCTAAGAAGGCTAGTTTTGTCAATTAATGTCTAAAGTAACAGATTCAAGTTTGTAATTTGTACTTTGACATTTTTTATAGTACTTTGCCATGGCCCTGCCAGTGAAAATAGATTTTGGGGGCTAGTCACTGGAGAAATGCACCAACTTTAATTTCGCACATGTTCTACTTTTAAAACACAGGCATTCCACCTTGTGGGTGACAAGGTACACTAATTGGAGACTTATTAATATTTAAAAGTATGATTTCCCGCCGGTCAAAAAGGGCTATTTTTACATGGTTGCCAGCAGGTTGTTAGGCTGCTGCAGCTAGGGTAGGCCTAAACACATTTTTACAGGCACAGTCTGTGAATGGCACAGTAGGTGCTGCAGTCCACAGGTGGCATCTAACTTCCTGGCCTTGAGAGTATTTCCTACACAATATACTAGAGACTCAAAGGTAAGTCAAATATGTAAGATAATTTAACAATGTTTAAAGGCGGATCACAGGCTTTAATACCTGTTTAGCAGTGGTAAAGTGCACAGAGTTAAAAAACCAGCAAAGATAGGGTCAAGAAAAAGGCGAAACATCTGAGGTGACCATGCAGAAAAGGTGGATCTCCTACCTTTTCTATTTATCATGCTCAAATGGCAGACAGATCAAGACTCCAGCTCAGCAAAATAATCAATATGATACAATTGCACCAGACTCATACAGTACAACTACAGCAGACATTGTATGTCTATAAAAGATAGAGGTTAACTTGAAGGGGAAAAAAGCAAAGCATTTATGAACACCACCTGCCAGTTTCATTATGTAAGAGTTCTGTAAAACACTTTACAATCCTAACCCTCGTCCACTTGAACACTTTCAGTGTAGGGCCAGAAGCACAAGGTAGTGTTCTACTTGGCTGACACTGTTGCACCATGTCTGTCCATTCTGTGGACACCCCACCATAATCCGCTCAAATTCCTCATATAAATCTGTGACAGAGTGGGCACATAGCCCAGATGTGCACAAGCTAATGGCATATGACTGAGCATTTTAGGGTAAAGATATTTCATTATTCTAGCTCTGTGGTGCTTGTCATTTCACGAAATAAATGTCATTATGTTGAGTTCCAGTTTCATACTGAATTGCAGCCCAGAAAAGATTACAACCTGAATTAGTAATTGCATCAATCCACAACTGGAAAAGTGGCAATTTACATATTTAGCAGATGATAGGTTATTTTCATGCTCACTGTGCAAACTTCAGTTTTGGGGGTCAAAGGATCAATCCTTATAAAACACATTGCAGTTTCAGTACTGTGTGTACAGGTACTGGAAGGGAATACTGATGATGGACACTCTCTTGGTTTTACCTCCATATAGTCCAATCGAATATTTATCATGAATCCTGCCCGTCCTTTGGTTTACATCCATAGAGGTGACTGACATAGGTACTCTGCCACTTGTGTAGTCTTATTGTCACTGATCCAGCGCGGCTAAAATACATTTTTCCTTATGACACTAACCCAGAAAACACCTACTCAACCTTAATCGCATAAAACCTATGTCGGTGGGGCCCATAACACCGCATACATACATTCACTCAATTTTCTGGATCAAACGCTAAGGAAAATGAGCTGCTGGACAAACTGGATACCTTATTAAAATGACATAATTATAACCTACACATTATATACATTAACTTAGGATCCTGTTGGTTCTAAATATCAAGGTACTCCGCTATTCGGTCGATGGACCAACTAGTAGAATCAGTTGATGGCGATTAAGTCCAGCTCAATCACAATTAAAACTTTTAACATTTTATTAATCACAATTTTATTTTAAAGAACCACAGACTCATTTAGAGTTAGCATATAATTTTATCTAAATTCTTTGAGCAAATAAGTAAAGTTCATAATTAGGCAAATACATTTAAAATATCAGTAAGCATTTAAGTAAAATTTTGAGAATAGAGACGGAAAATACTCATTACCCTTGGCCATAGGGCGATTACAAGAATGGTTCACCAGGAAAGAAAGATGAACCGCAGTTCACAGGACGGGACTCCCAAAACTGACTGACTGTCCCGCTAACCTCCTCGGACGCAATCTCCTCCCGGGCAACTCCCGCAACGGTCTCGTTCCTTCCCCAGTCAAAGTCCGAAGTCCAAAATGACAGAGTCTCTCGCAGCATCAGGATAGAAGAAGCGAATAATGTACAACGTAAGAACAGGTGGAGAGGTGTGGTGCAGCGGCCAGGGCAGCTGACTTCGGAGCACAGGGTTCACAGTTCGATCCCCGGCTCCGGCGGCAGCTCAGCTCAGCACCATGTGACTCTGGGCAATAGCTCACATAATTTCCACTCCAGCCCCCAGCGCCTTGAGACCCGTAAGGGTGAGTAGCTGCGCTATATAAAAACGGACTTACTTACTTACTCTCTTATACCCTATTCTCTGACTCGCTACACTTAAAGTTGCAATCTTTAGGGGCAGAAATCACGCTAATTGGTCCATTGGAGGGGTGGTGATGGTCACCTCATCGCCCTCCTTGTTCGAACCGGTTTGGGGACAATAACGCATACATTAATTCTCATGATCTACAATGTCCAAAGGTAATTCAATTTGTTAATGTATTTTGTAACAAACTCTGATGGTCACATATTAGTTCATCCTCTGTCGCTCGATTCTCCCATCCGTTCCCATGCATATATGCTGAACTCTTTGCACGATCCTTGTTGCAGGTCAGACTGGCCTTGACATCTCTCACTCCGGGCACAGGCCGCATAAACGTCACTGGAGCATTCACTCTGCTCATGCGCGGGGGCCATTTTATTCAGCGCACGCAATCTCGTCCTTTTCCAGGGGCCATTTTCGAAGCACGGCCTAGCAGGCCCGAACTAAACTAATATAAGAACAAACACAACAGAAATTAAACATGAAAAATAAGCCTTTCTGTTTACCACCTGCCATTCTAAAGACCAGTGTTAGGTATTACCTAGCAGAAGCGACATTTAAAGCCATTTTACTTACCATCTGCATTCTTTGCCACGGTGCAATTTTATTACGCAACACAAATCATGCAATTTACTCTATTTACTACTCAAATCACAATACTCATGTTATTTTGCTTCACATTTGTAAATAAATTAGATTTTGCAATGTCAGCAAGTTGCCCACGTGTAATGTTTAATAAAAGGTGTATTTGTTGATTAGTTCATGCGTTTTCAAACGGTTAGTAAACAAGAAAAATATTTTGTTTCCCCTGCTCCATCATCACCCTCTTCCAATACTGTCTTCTTGCATACTATCTTTCTCCCTGGTGTTGAGCCAGTTTCACCAATCTATTCTAAGACAGAATATGATAACTATGGTCAAATGCTGTCTGCCACAGATATCTTTTACATCAACGATAAGTGCAAAGTGATTGTTATGTCAATGATAAGCGCAAAGTGTTTGAAACACTGGAGAACCCAGCACTACTATTACACCAAACCCACACACTACAAAGCAAAATACTTAATGTTATCTTTGCTACCCTGAGAGCATGAGATGCTTCTCTTCTACAGAAATTGACTGATCGCGCCATTTTCCCATCCCCTTCTCGCTAGGGGAGGTGCGCTTTGTCCTACACCACTGCAGCCAGATGTCTGCCTCACTCCATCCTCAGTTCGGGAAGACAGAGCAGGTAACTAAAGTGCCACCAGGCATTACCTCTGATCAACAATCCTTTCGCCCTAGGACCACTAGAAAATGTTATATTTGTATGGATGGGGCATTGGTTCAGTCAAGGAAACCATTCTTATAAATGTTTGTTGTAGTTTAGAATAATAACTGGCTGGTATTCAGATGGGATTTTCAGCACTGACGGTACTAGAAACAAACCATGCTCTTGTACTCTAGTTGTGCCTTGCTTTGGTATACTAGTTTTTGACCTGGCATGTTTTGGCGTGGTTTCCCCTGTCTTTTTGCCTCTGACCTCCAGTTTTTGACTGTGTGCTGCATTTCGTTTTTGCTGGTGTTGGCCCTCTGGGCACTTTACCACTGCTGACCAGTGCTAACGTGCAAGTGTTCCCTATCTTAAATGTAATGGTATCCAGTTTCTCTATGATTTGCCTTTTTGATTTACTAGTAAGCCCCTAGTACAGCGCACCGTGTGTGCCCAAGGCCTGTAAATCAAATGCTACCAGTGGGCCTGCAGCACTGTTTGTGCACCTCACCTGAGTAGCCATGCAAACATGTCTCAGACCTGACACTGCAATGTCCGTGTGTGTAGTTTTAAACTGTCATGTCAACCTGGCAAGTGCGCCCACTTGCCAGGCCCAAACCATCCCTTTCATTGCATGTAAGGCACCCCTAAGGTAGGGCCAAGATAGCCCCAAGGGGAGGGTGCAGTGTATTTAAAGAGTAGGACATGTACTGTTGTGTTTTACATGACCTGGTAGTGAAATACTGCTAATTTCATTTTTCACTACAGTAAGGCCTATCTCTCCCATAGGTTAGCATTGGAGCTGCCTTGTAACATCAGTGTATCTGCCAATTCGGAGCTGATAGAAAATTGGAGTTTGGGGTCTCTGGACTCACAATTTAAAAACACATCTTTTGGTGAAGTTGGTTTTTAAATTGCCGGTCTGAAAATGCCCCTTTTAGATAGTTGGTATTTTCTTACTTCAACCATTCTGTGCTTCTGCCTGCCTCTGAATATTCGTCCGGGTCAGGATGACAATTGGGCTGTTTGTGCATTCACTCTAGACAGTCACACAAAGGGAGCTGAGGTGTGCCTTGCACATTCTGATGGCCCATCACCAGGCTGATGGGCCTTTCTGAGCTAGAGTGGTGGGAGGAGTTGACGCTGACACCTGAATAAGGATGTGCCTGTCCTCACACAAAGAAGAAGTCTCCACCCCCTGTAGTGTGTCTGGGGCCAGGGCAAGGAAAGGCAGGGTCTTGTGCACTACAAAGACTTTCCTTTGATGTTTGCCTACTTCAAGGCTGAAATGGGTATAAGTACTGGACATGTGACACCATATACTCAGAACACTGCTGGGTTGAGGACATTCTGGCAGGAAGAAGAGCTATATTGCTGTCAGGAGAGACTGACACTTTGTTGTTTGCTTTGCTGTGCTGGCCTGCCGCTGCTGCTTCTGTTCTGGGAGTGAAAGGACTGGACTTTGCTTTCTACATCCTGCTTCCAAGGTTCTCCAAGGACTTGATTAGAGCTTACCTCCTGTTAAGAAGTTTCAGGGCCATCAAAGACTTCACTTGCAATCACCTGGGCTCTGCTGCGGTGAGTACTACTCTGCCAAATGGTGCCAAATCCAGTTCCTGGGCCCTTGGAAGTGAGTTCTGGTGATACAAAAAAGAAAATCCATGCTTTGACTTCAAACGTTGTTTGGAATCGTCGCAGCACCGTCAAATTTCACCACATCACCGATGCCTGCAACGGAGGATGGTTTCCACTTTACGCAACGGCTGCGGCTTACAACGCAGGCCCCGGCTTTTCATTGCAGCGCCTCCGAAGAACTGCCGCTGCGTGAGTCTCAAGCACGGCATCACTGAAGTCTGTGACGCATTGCCCCCACTCTGACGCAGCACCTGCTTCAACGCTGTGGAATCGACCCAGCGCGACTTGACTTTCCACACATCGTTTCTGGGTGCCAATTTCTTCATTGACACCGCACTGCACTAAGGAACCGAGGGTGCGTGCCCAAAAATGCTGCATCACCTCCTCTGCGCCAGTAAGGAACCGATGCATCACGTCCCCTGTAGCAGTAAGGGACTGATGCATTGCCTGTTTTTTCGGCACCTCACCTCCCCTGCGCCACGCATCATCTCTGATTTTTGACGCATCTAAGATACTTTGTCCTGATCAAGCACGACCATTGATTTTTAAGAACTGAACTTTATTTAATCTTTGAAAATTCATATCTTGACTTGTGTATGTTGGATTGTTGTCAATTTGGTCTTGTTTTATTCAGATACATATTGGCTATGTTTCTAAACTGGTGTGGAGTCCTTTTGTAGTGTTTTCACTGTGTTACTGTGTGTGTACAAATAGTTTAAACTTTGCCTCTAGGGTAAGGCTGCTCTATTCCAAGCTACCATGGGGTTAAGCAGGGGTTATCTTAGGTGTGTCACTTACTTACCCTGACTAGAGTGCCGGTCCCTATTGGACAAGGTGCAAACCACTGCCAACTAGAAACCCCATTTCTAACAACATGCATGACAGCTAGGTCTAAACAATACTACTGGATTCAATTTGCCGAAAAGCAATACTTCTGTCTGTTGTCACCATGCCCAATCGGAGGTATAAATCTCATGTTGAGGCTGAAAGCAATAGTCTGTTCGGATTCATGCAGTCTCTTTTGCTCAGTGAATTTTTAATGTCTGCTACTTTCTGCAAGGCCTCATTGCCAGTTCCACTCTCCCACCCTTCATCCTTTCTCAAGTCCCCTGTGTCATTAAACCCGGTGTACTTCATCTGGTCTACCTGTTTCAAGACACAGCCTTCATTGAAAAGAGGGGTCCCTGGCACATCTGAGCCCTCCTTCTACGAGGGCCCTCAAAGTATGTTTAGCTCCTCCCCATCAGCAACTCTTTTATTAGTATGATAGCATTGCCTCCTCTACCTTATGCTGTGCTGCAAATGTACAATTTGAAAACCTTTTTCTGCAACTTTTCTGCACTTAGTTGTTGACAATTTTACCGCACAAATACACCAACGAAAAAATGCAATAACAACAATTGGATAAACCTATATTAATCATAAACCTAAAATAACTAAAATATCAGACCATGGAAGGCCGATAAAAGAATGGATTTTTAAATGTCCCATATGCATGCAGTCCAATCAGCCACAGGCTGGTCACAGGTCTGCCAAATGAGGAAGAACGACAAAAGAGGAGAGGCCACAAATGGATTGACAGGTTAACAAATCCCAGTTCTGGTAATGTAGCTTATTAGAGAGTATGTTTGTAGCTAAGCAACGTTCTCTCAAACTTTCTTTTTTTCAAAAGTTGTTGAAATAAGTACCATTATGCCGAGTTTTAATTAACAACCTTTTTAAGGTCATAGAACCAATTTCGTTTGTTTTATATATGGTCATTATTTGCACAATGATGTGCTTGCATACAGTATGTTACAAAGAATGTTCCTTGTTCCTTGCCACACCTAAAGACAGTTATTTCTGCTGTGTCCCCATTGTTCTTCTAGTATAATATACGTTGCATTACATTTTTCGTTGGATGTCATTTCTGAGAACTTAAGAAAGTAGACTGCTTTATTTTCTCTGTTTGTCTTGTAGCTAGCTTGTTAATTGCTGCTGCACACTTGGGGTCCACGTAAAAAATAGATTACATTTATTTGTTTTATTTACCAATATAGTTGCGGGCTAATTTGTTACTGTTCAACTATACTAAAGCTGTTGAGTCCACGACCCTTGGTGACTTGTGTTGGTGGGCACATAGGTGGTTGTAGATCATAATTTCATATACATAAGGATTGCCTCCTAAAATATTGTACTTTGGTTGTGGATTTTCTGTTATTAAAACTCCTGTGGGGCAATAGTTTGTTCATGTTATTTGAGACATATTGTACCACATAGATATTCTGGATTTCACAAAAATTTCAGATTCATTTTGCTAAAGGTTCAGTGTCGAGCAGTGGTGGCTGGCCATATTTAAAAGTGGCGGGGTGTAATACATGCTAGGAGGTCACCCCATTATTTTCTAAACTTGCTTGAATGCTGCTCATATATTAAGAATTACATTCAATGTGCCAATGCCAGCATTTTGTTATGGGTACTCCCTATGGCAATAATTACATACAATATTCCTGTTCCAGAATTTCGCCGCTGGTATTGCCCACATACCATAGATGGCCCATATCTCAAAAATTACCTCCAGTCTTTTAGAGGCAGTATTTTATCACAGTTTGCTTCCCCCAACCCACCCACTCGCCCCAAATATGTCATGGCTGTTATCTCTAAGGCAAAGAATTGTTTTCAGTATGCCTGCACCAGCATTAGGCCATAGGTGTCCCTTTCTGTCAAGTATTTCAGAGTCTGCAATTTGCCTTAGGTGCGCTCCCTTATGCCATGAATTACCTCCACAGTCACAGCGAAAGCATTTTGCCACAGGTGCCCCACGCCAAAACGTTCCTCCAGTATGCAAGCACCAGCATTTGTCCACAGGGGCCATGCCAAGAATTTCTTCTAGTATGTCACGTCCTGCATTCTGCCATGGGTGCCATTTCTATATGGTTGAATTGTCTCCAATATGCTAGTGCAAAAGAAACAATTGATGGACGGAATGCTGGACAATGCAAACATTCACCCCCAGTCACAAAGATCTGGATTAAATCCATCATTCTTTTGCTCACCACATCACCCCAGTTTGGACCCAGCCATATGCAAATCAGTCTTGACCCTGTTCCTTGTGGGAACAGTCCAGCCCGAACTGCCAAACTAGGTCCTGGCCTGGCAGTTCGGGCTGGACTGTTCCCATTGGGCGCAGGGTCAAGACTGATTTGCATATGGCTGGGTCCAAACTGGAATGGCATGGTGAGCAAAAAACGATGGATTTAGGCCCAGATCTCTGTACTGGGGTGAATGTATGACATTGTTCTGCATTCTGTCCATCAATTGTTCTTTTTGCAATTGTCACCCCGAGTGGGACGGGTATGCCCAGACGTGGGTCCCGTGCTCTCCATGCCACTGGAGTCAAGCTATCTTGGCTGATGAGGGCTGAAAGCCCTAAACCGGTTCTAGGATGCTTGTTTCCAGTCCAGGGAGGACCTGGCCTGGCAGTTCGGGCTGGACTGTTCCCATTGGGCGCAGGGTCAAGACTGATTTGCATATGGCTGGGTCCAAACTGGAATGGCATGGTGAGCAAAAAAACGATGGATTTAGGCCCAGATCTCTGTACTGGGGTGAATGTATGACATTGTTCTGCATTCTGTCCATCAATTGTTCTTTTTGCAATTGTCACCCCGAGTGGGACGGATATGCCCAGACGTGGGTCCTGTGCTCTCCATGCCACTGGAGTCAAGCTATCCTGGCTGATGAGGGCTGAAAGCCCGAAACCGGTCCTAGGATGCTTGTTTCCAGTCCAGGGAGGACCTGGCCTGGCAGTTCGGGCTGGACTGTTCCCATTGGGCGCAGGGTCAAGACCAATTTGCATATAGCTGGGTCCAAACTGGAATGGCATGGTGAGCAAAAAACGATGGATTTAGGCCCAGATCTCTGTACTGGGGTGAATGTATGACATTGTTCTGCATTCTGTCCATCAATTGTTCTTTTTCCAATATGCTAGTAGCAGCTACCATCTTACCTCAAGTGCTGCCATAAGTCTAGAATTATATTGAGTAAGCCATGGCCAGCGACAGACTCACAATCAGAAACACCCAAGCACACTCTTACTCACTCACACTATCTCACTCATGCTTACTCCCTCTCACATTCACTCTCTTCCCACTTTCTCTTTATAAACCACTCTCACTCATGCTCACTTACACTCACTGTAACTCACATAAACATACTCATACTCTTTTGTTCTCACTCTCACTTACAAACACACACATTCACCCTTTCACACTCAATGACTCCGGGCCCTGGTGTAACTGCACCTGCTGCAGTATTGATAGCTACACAAATAATGCCCTTCCACACCCTCTCACAATTTCCAATCACCCACCTCTTAAAACACACTCACACTCCTTCACCCACTCCCTCGCACTAACTTACACTTATTCATACACTCTCTCAAATTCAGATTCCACCTCAATTTTACTCTCATTGACACTCTAAAATACATTCACACATGCTCTAAATCATGGGTATTCGCAAACATTTTCAAGGAGGCCAAAATATTTGGTGACTGGTGTGACCAAGGGCCGCACAGATACCTGCTGGGGTGGTCGCGGTGGTGTTAAGGTGGGTGTAGGGAAAGCGAAGCATGTACATCTACTGGCTGAATTGAATTGCACAATGTTGAAACAGAAAACCCTGGAACAATCCCGGCTTTCCTGCTTGACCAAATTGTGTGATCCTGGACAGTTGTTTCATTTTACTTTCCCTCCTTTTCTTTCATTTTCACATATATGAGGACCTCAAAATACATAACCTCAGAATGTGCGCTCTACAAAAACATCTCCTGGGATTCATTCAATAAACTATAATGTTGTTCATGTATGATAGCAACTGACTTGCCTCTTAGTTCACTATTGGCATTGTTGCCAGGCTGGTGGGGAAGCATGAATGTTTCTAAATTCATGCTTGAAAACTATTCTGTTTTAAAACAAATACTTCTCAATGCACTGATAGAATCTGATTTACTAAGGTGAAAGGATCTGTGTGTTAATGAAATACAGTTTTTGAATCTTGGAGAGACTTTACCGTATTTTTACATGCTTGCTGCAAGATGTCTTAATGAATGAAAGTGTTGCTAAAGTTAAGCAGTTCAGGACTCTCTAGTTAATTTCTCTCTTTAACTGCAATTAACATTTAAATAAACTCTTGCCCATTTATTTAACATATTTTTATTATTAGTGCTCTGTCAAGTAAACAGTAGTCGAGTGCTGCTGTTGACCAGAGGGCCACACATAAATGTCAGGACGGCTGCATGCGGCCCCGGGGCCGTACTTTGAGTATCACTGCTCTAAATCAATCTCAATCACTGTCAATCACTCACAAACAAACACACACATTCGCACACATGCACATAGCAACAGTGTTTTTTTACTTACCTTGCTTCCTTAGACAGCAACTTGGAGGCTCAATGGCAGCAGCCAAGCAGGTATCTGGTGCTGGGCATTAGAACAAGCAAGCCAAGAATCCCAACAAGGAGTCAGACAGAGCAGAAAAGGCCATCTCCCAACTTCTTGATAGGACCCTATAAGTAGCTAGGACAGGGCTTGGGGTCCTGCCCCTGCGGCACTGTGTGGCTCTGCGTGGGCCTCAGGAATGCACTGACGTGCACCCTGACAGCCTCCTTTTAGCAGTATACTGTGTTGCCTGAGGCATGTGCAGTATGTCTGCTAAATAAAATGGATTGTGTCTGTATGAGGTGACCTTAGTTGAACTACGTCCCTCAGACATGAGCAATCCGGACATCCAGCTGCGAAATGTTGTATTTTGGAACAACACTATGGGCCTGATTCACAATGGTAAACTTACACTTTGTTTAGGTTTACTCTTTTTAGTATTCACAAACAATTTAATAGTAACTTTATGACTGCGGATAATAAATAGATAGATTCACATTTCTATGTTTTTATGTGTAGAGTTACTGTTTAATTGTTTGTTTATGAATACCAAAAAAGAGCTAAAGTACACAAAAGTGTAACTTTACCTTTTTTGACTTGGACTCTTTGTAGCTGGATCATGCATACGCCCCCTCCTCCTCCTCCTGTCAACAGGAGCCTGGAGAGAAGGCGGACCTGCTGCATTGACAGTGTTGTGAAAACATGAAACTCATGTTATCATGAACGCTGTTCAGTTAACCTTTTAGCAGCAAAGGCAAGGGGCAGAAAGTGGTGGCTTGCAGGAGGCAGGGCTACACCCTTTGGCCCCTGATAAGGAGCAGCTGCTGGTGTTGAGATCATGGAAATGTGCTCTTAGGTGTCAATTAAATAGCTGATGTCTACTACAAATTTGGAGGTAGACAATGGATTATTGGACCTTTCGGTCATCATCAGGAATGCCCTTTCCCTTGTGAAAAGAAATGGAATTGTTTCCACAAGTAATTGAATGTCTACCTGAATGTTGTGTTCAGGAAAGTGGGTTTCTGTTGCAGTACCCCCCACACACACATTTTGCCTGATTCTGATGCATCTTTGACTGAGTGTGCACTGGGTTCCTGCTAACCATGTTCCCAGTGCCTATGTTCTTTCCCAAAACTGTGCCATTGTTTCCACAATTGGCACACCTCTGGCTCACATATAAGTCCCCTGTAAAAAGTACCAGTGGTATCAAGGGCCTTGTGACCAGAGAGGGTCTCTAAGGCCTGCAGCATGTATTGTGCCACCCTAAGAGACCCCTCACCAAACACAAGCATACTGCCACTGCAGCCTACCTACCCTCAAGCAGGAACAGCATAGAAAGGCGGTGCGGCTTAAAGGCTCCTCGTCCTTTGTTTTGCTGACAAGGGCCTCTCCAGCTGGTGGAAATGTCCGCCCCCCTGACCAAGCCCCGTTTTTGGTGGCAAGGTCTGGGGGGAAATTAGTAGGCAACAGAGGTGTGTCCCCTCTCAGCCAGAACCACCCCTAAGGCGCCCTCAGCTGAAGTGACCCCCTCCTTCGAGAATCCTCCATATTGTTTTGGAGGACTCTAGCCAATAGGGTTAGGGATATGCCTCCTCCCCAAAGGGAGTGAACATACAAAGGGTGTAGGCACCCTAAAGGTAAGTAGGCCACTGGTTACTACCTTATGTCCCCTGTTACACCCCTAAAACTAGTATTTAGGGGCAACCCTGAATCTTAATCCTCAGATTACTGACAACCTACGAAGAAGAGGACAAAGAAGAGCCATACAGAAGCGTAGACTGAGGATACCAACTGACTTGGCCCCAGACCTACTGGCCTGTCTGCATCTCTAAAAGACCTGCTACAGAAGAATGACTCGTCCCGCAGCCCAGCGACCTCCTGAACCCTGGGAGAACTGCCTGCCTTCTAAAAAGACTCCCAATCTCCTGATCTCCCGTGGACAGTGGACCTATCCAGTAGAAAACCAAGTTTAAAGACCAAAGCTCTGCCTAGGGAACAGCATTGTCAACCACCTCTGCACCCGACGTCCATGGCCCGGATCCAAGAGCCCCACAGTCCAGAAAAGGTTCCCCAGCAACCTGAGCAAGAGTCCCTTATGGGATGACCCCTGACAGACTCCACGTTGACGCCTACAGCCTCTGTACGATGACCTCCCCCCCAACCGAGAATGCACTGGTAAGCTCACTTCCGATGACAAAGGACACCCATGCAGCCAGAGCCCCTGGGCATTGGGGAGATCTACTGATGATGTCCCAATGCTCAAGCACATCCCAACTTATGTGTGCAGCTGCAAGTTTCTTTCATCCAGCCTCTTGGCCTGAGCCTGCAGCCTTTTTCCAACTTAAAGATTTCCCATTGGTTTGCATTGGGTGACCGACGCTGTGTTGTCACTCTGCACCCGGCAGCCCCTTTGCCGCTGGAGGTGTAAGTTTTGTGCTGCGTTGTGGCCCCCCTTGTGCTTACCTTAACCCCTGGAGACTGGATTCCAAAACTGTGCTACTCACCTGCAAGTAGTACCACTTCATTTGCCCCCTTTTTCCCTTAGATAACATTAGCACCAGATCCCGAGTTTGACTTCTGCACCCGGCAGCCCAATGCCGCTGGTGGTGCAGTGAGCTCACTTACCTGAACCTTGCCTGGTACTGATTCTTCATCCAAAAGCTCAATACCGTAAATCGTTTACATACCTGCATATTGCTGATTGTGTTTCCTCCCATAGGATAACATTGTACTGATTGAAAAATGCACTGTGTCCACTTTTTACATCCAAAAACAGTGATATTGCAAAACGCATTTTACTGCAACAGAGTATCTTTGGTTCTATAAAATAAAAGAATTATTTTTACAAACAATTGTTCTTGGATTTAGACATTGAATGTGTGTTATCAT
This sequence comes from Calotriton arnoldi, assembly GCA_963921515.1. Taxonomy (NCBI): domain Eukaryota; kingdom Metazoa; phylum Chordata; class Amphibia; order Caudata; family Salamandridae; genus Calotriton; species Calotriton arnoldi. The sequence continues at coordinate 347,141 of CAWUFW010011742.1, forward strand.
TTCTTGCCTGTGTGTCTACAACAAATGCTTATCACTGCCCTCTGATAAGCCTAACTGCTCGCCCACACTACCACAAAGAGAGCATTATTATTATCTACTTTAGCTTCTGGGGATCCATTGGACTCTGTCTACACTATATTTTACTTTGGTGTGGTATATACAGAGCCAGCTTCCTACATTGTGGTCTCTAAATTGTTCTTGAATATCATAAAGTTTGATTTCACTCTGAGCTGGTGGTCAGGTTTGATCCAGTGATCCAGTGATGTGGTACAACTGTTTTAGTGTGATAGGGCAAATGCTGGTATACTTGTGTTTCACATGGTTAAAGCACTCTGTTAATGCTCTGTTTGGTATCCACTGCAACTTGAATAGTACTGCATAGATGGTATTGCAGTAGCCTAATCATGGGGCTAAGGGCACTTAGAGGTTCGACATGATGCATCTCTGTGTATGTGTGAATGTATGTATGTGTAGGTATGACTAAGGAGTGAACCATGCAGAAAGCAATGGGGTACTGCTACATTTATAATGTTCTCCCACATTTCTAAACTTTCAGCAGAATGAACCAGGCATTAGTAGTATGGAAATATGGTCTGTGAACATTTGGTTTATAGTAATCACCCCTATTTTCTTTAAATGATGATGTTAGTTTTTCACTCTGTGCACCAGGATGGTGCTAGTCAGGCCCCTCTGCATATGCTCTGACCCCTAAAATATGGCAAAAAATGGCTAACTCTTGATTAGCATATTTAATTTTCCTGAAAGAAATTGGTGCAGAAATTCACCCATGGCATGGAAAGTAAATCGTCACCTGTGGACTGCAGCATTTATTGTGCCATCTACTAGCGTGACAGGACAAACATGCCTTCAAGTCCACCAGTGTAGACTGACTGTCACGGTTTCAAACCTGCAGTCCAACCTTTCAAAAGAACCTTTTTTGAAATGCAACAACCCCCACTGTATGTATTAATAAGTCTCCTCCAAGTAGGCCTTGTAGCCCACAAGGTATGCATAGTAACTAAACGGGGGACATGTAGAAATATAATGTTACCATGACACTACAGTGGAAAGGTTGCAAAAGCTATTTTCACTCTGGCAGCCTAAGTAAAGTGCATATTAAAACTTTAATTCTAATATCTCTGGTTTGTGACAAGATAGAAAAACAGTTCAACTACTATTTGTCAAATGTATTAGACATTCAATTCGATGGTGAAATTAGATTATTTAATAAGTATTTAGGAAAGGTAATAATGAGAAAGATACATTTTCCCTGCCTGATGCTGCCGGGGGCCTTGTCAGGGGTTCACCGTAATGAACAATGTAGAAGCAAAGGCTTGGGTATGGGGAGGTGTTTTTATTCCCCTTGTAGGACGACTTGTTAGAGTGGACCGAATAACTTCATTCGCTTTTAAAATACCTGCCCTTTTACAAGTACATGTAAGGTGAGACCTGGGGAAGGCAAACCTTTGCTCCTTAAGCCAGACTCGCTCCAAACCCAGTTGAAAAATAGCTACCCCATGAACCAGTTTTAAGTAACCACAAAGAAGGGGCTTGTACACATGCTCTGCACAAGTGAGAAAGGGTTCCCCATCCTGGATTTTAGGGAAACCCGGGAGTTTCCCTCAACCACTAGCTAATGCCAACCATAAGTGTGGTGCTCAAGACACCCTCCTCAGAACACTTTCTGGACCTCTGGAAGAGCAGAAGAAGGACTACACCTGCTGTTTAAGACCTGTGAGGAGTCCTGAACTGTTGAACCTGCTTGCACTTGTATTCAGGACAAAGAAGTAAACTCCAAGGGTCACTTGGCTGACCTCCTGCATGGCTACAGGGAAACAATAAGCAAGAGGCCTTTTTCTTGGAGTGCTCACCTGACATGTAGCAATTGGACCTGGAATGGTCTCTGTCGGTGGCCTCTGCCGGCATGAGTCACTACCCCTTAGTGCTGACCCTGAGGTCCTGGGACCCTAGGCTGTATGTAACTGGACTTCTCCTACATTCCTTGAAAAGCTGTGGGACTTAAAAAAAATTCTGGCTTCCAGGCACTGGAGGATTTGGACCAACCACCCGAGGCAATCTGGCCAATGCATGATTTTGCTGGGTTGAAAAAACAGGTTTCTCCCACTTGGATCTTCTCCACAATAGCAAATCACTTTCAGCTGGCCCTTGGTAAGAAGGTATCTGGCCTCTAGGAACTCATCATCTCATACAGCTTGCAGCCTTGTCCCACTGGAGAATACTGAGGTCAGAAAAAGAAGAGTAAGTCCTAACGTAGAAATCTTGACCTGGGAAGGCACGTAAAGTGTCTGACCAATGAGTGAACTTCCTCGGGCACAAAATTTGAACTTTTCCCGCTCTGAGCTTTCCCTGTCAAAACCCAAAAAATGTAGTGGGGCCTCATCCAATGGCCATCCAGCTACGAGAGAACTTCCTCAGAAACAGCCTGCGACCTGCTGGAACATTTCAACTTCCATTTCAGAGGCTGTCCAAAGGTAAATCTTTGACTGAGATGAACCTGCATGGTACTCCATCGTGGGCTCACTGAAATTGTGTCTAGGTACCGGCAAACTGTGTCCTCTGGTTGAAGCTTTATTTTTTGGGGGTGTTTTTTGCCTTAAATCTTCCCAAAATCATATCTCCAGTTTCCCTTATGTGATTGTTGTTGTTTCTGTGTTATTTTGTTTTTTACATTTTCCTCTCTTATTCGAAATTATGAGGGGGATTTTTTTGTGTATTTTTTACTCTTTTACTGTTTTGGTACTTCTAAATGCTTCACACATTTTGCTAAGTTAAGCCTGTCTGCTCTGTGTCATAGCTACCAGCTGTTGAGCTCAGGTATAAATTAAAGGAATTTGGCTTGAACTGGTTTGTGACTTTATTATTTGCGGTGGACCATCCACCCCAACTAATGATTCACTTTCTTTAATGCACCATTTCACCGTTTGTTCACAGGTGGAGGGGGGAAACTATTTCCATAAAGAGAAGAAAATTTAAAGATGCAGATTATTAATTTCACTGTCTCTAACAATTCTCTAACAATGTGCTTAAAGAATTTCTGCAATGTGGATGCCCGATGCCCCACAGTCAGGACTAGGGTTAAAGAAGCAAGGATTGTGCCTCATGCATGCCTAGAGATTTTGTCAACCCGGAGGTCTGTAGTAAATTTCTGCCATGTGTATGCATAAGCTACAACTGACCGGAGAGCCTTAATTAGGATAAAGCCAGTTTTGGGTTTCTTGTGTTCTGGTTCAGGTAGGACCTAGCCTGGCAGTTCGGGCTGGACTGCTCGTTTAGAAGCAGGGTCAAGCACGATTTGCATATTACTGGGGAGAAACTGAGATGGCATGGTGACCAAGAGAACGATATTTTAGAATGTTACCCAAGCAATTGCCAGTGGTTAAACTTATTGCAAGAATTCCTCCCATCGCCTTTTGTGTGTTTGATGTGTAAGTGTGAGCCACACATGCAGCGATTTAACAACTTTGTGAATCTGCCTGTGTTTGTTTCCCTGACTTTGTTTCACCTAATGTCCACAGTCGCGGTCCATGCAGGTAACAGCGGTGGGGGAGTGGGGCTGGGTGAGGGGGATTTCGAGGGACGATGCTGAGGGAAAATTAAATAAATAATTCATTTTCCCTTGTCATCGTACGTCAGATTCCCCTCACCCCACCCCCTCCCCCACCTGGCCCCACCGCCCCACTGCTGTTACTTGCACGTGCCGTGGCTGAATGTCCACTGGTTCTAAGTCCTGGGGAATGGGGCTTTGGGGGGGGAGGGGTGGCAGCGGATCACTCAGGCGGCTTGCACACCCGGGGGGTTTTGTGCCAATGTTGCGGCCCGGGCCCAATCGGGCTCTTTTGTGCTCTACTTTTTGGGCTGGGGGAGCAGGGCATTTATTTTTTCGTCCATATTACGCTCCGTGTCACCATTTTGAGTATGGTGACACGGCAGCCGGCCAACTAGTTACAAATGATTTGTACTGGACCCAATTGTAAGATCTTCGGGCTTCCGACATGAGGTAGAAAAGCGCCATATAAAGGAATTATGTAGATTTTTCCGAGAAGAGGAAATTACAATGGTATACTCTTACTGGTGACGGTGGGGTGAATAAACAAGCTAAAAACATCAGACATCATTGGACACAACCCATCCCAAGCTGCAATTAGCAACAACTGCCATTTTAGCCGAGGTTATAGTTCATCCAGCTTTTAAAAAACGTATCTGAATGATGACATAAGCCTTATATTGCAATGAAGGATAAAATCTTTACAGATGCATAGGTCTCAGTTTCACCTCAGCTCTCCTTAAATCTGCCCTCGTTTTTTCATTATGGCTTAATTATTTAGCAGAGTACAGTCTGCTGTGAAACATTTATTGCTTAAGTGACGTGACATCCACTGAACTGTTAAGGAGCGCCTGTGTCTGTGATTTAGAATCCTTCCCACACTCTTTGCAGTGGGCGGAAATGGCAGGGCCAGAGATTACTGGAGGAAACCGGAGGAGGCAGATGTTGAAGCTGTAGGTTCTGTAGCTGCAGCTGTTTTCGTTCTGTCGGAGAGTTTAATGATACAATTTATTTTCTTTTTTCCAAAACCAAAGAAGGAGTACCTGGAAATCCAGTCTGCCCCATGAATAATTCAAGGAACGGCTGAGGTGAAAGATAATTAGCTAGACCAACTAGGGGGAATATGAAAAGGGTTTGGGAGCCCACTGATTGCAGAGGTGTGTGGGCATCCTGACATGCAGAAAATGTGATGCATCAGGCCCTAACTAGCTCGTGGCTGTGGAGATAATTAAGGAGTGGCGTAGGTGTTGGAAACCTGAAAACCGCTCACAAAGGCAGATTTGATTTTAGTGATGGCTGGACAGCGTTTGGCACGCGCGGGGTGTGAATGACTTTCGGGCAGACAGGCATTGATTTTATAAACTCGTCACAGTCCAACTCAACAGAGATTAGGATTTCAGTCTTCCCCAGAAGAAAATGTAGTAAGAAATGTTTCACTTTTTGAATTCTCACCTCCCTCTCTCAAAGTCGTAAACGGAATACGAGATTCTAAACCCGGTTATTCACTGTTAGGATGTGTCAGCAGCTGAAATAGAAAAGCTCGTTTCCATTGTTGTGACGTCAGTGGGAAGGGCTGGCGTTCCTGGTTTTCCACGCCTCTTCTGTGACTGCAGAGTCCGGAGCAAAGAGGCAGAATGGTGATCGACAGTCTCACCTAACTTCTCGGACCTCCTTTGTGTGACCGCAGTCTTGAGGGAAGAGGGAAAACATGGCCAGTGTTCTGCCTCCTAGTGGCGGCTGGCATCTATGGGGAGTGGTAGGGCGGGCAAATGTTTGGTGGGTAAAAATAAAAAATAAAAAAAACCTGCGACACATCCGACTCCCACCCCTTCCTCGCTGCATGTCTTTCTCCTGCGGCGCGAGCCTTTGATAAGTGCCTTAAACAATCCTGGTGCTGATCTCATGCTGTGAGAGCAGCGTCCTGATTGGAGGGAGCGGCCACACTCGCCACTCCAGAGGGCACTGGAGCCCTCCACTTCCTCTAACCTAGCTTAAGGCAGCTGGGTTAGAGGTTTCAAACTGTGCATGTCTGGCTGGTCGTAGCAAGACCGCCGACCAAAAAGACATGCGCACTTTGAAAATTGCAGAGACAACCCATTCTCCTCCTTTCTGCTGTCACTCAGTAGCGGCCCCAACCCCGTCCTGCGCGAGCATCAGGACAGGGTTATATTGAAAAATAAGATGGTAATAAGCCAACTTTATTACCATTTTATTTTTCAGTTCTGGGGCATGGAGGGCCATATATCCACTGGGGTGACGATCCTCCGTTCAAACGGATATGCCGCCCTGCTGCCTCCACCACCTGCTGCATTCTCGGTCAGCACAAGACTCTGCAGCCCCACGCTAACAGGTAAATCTAAGCTGTGCTGAGAGAGCTCTCAGAGATCCCATCAGCGTAGGGCCAGCTCGCTGCTCTGACCGAGAGCATGGCTATGGGTGGGTAGGGGAAGTGGAGCTGCAGAGGGTGGTATCAGTATGACAGAAGGCCCAGTGAATAGTATTATTTAGGTGAGGGAGGGGGCGATCACCTGTATGGTATTGGTGGTTGGAAAGACTCTCAGTAATTTTAAATATTTGATTGGAAAGTAGAAGGAAATACTGCAGGCAGTGGTAATGAGTGGCGGAAACCAAATACGCTTTAAAATTTGGGTGGTGGAGGGGAGGGTTATGCCAACGATGATGGGGTGGCCACAATTTTTTTACTTACATACATCATGGGTAAGGAGGCCATGTTCTGCATGGCTCCCCAATAATTACCCTACCTACTCCCTACAGATGTGAACATGAGAAGAATGAGGCTAACCAATTAGGATGCTCCGTTTACAGGCTATAGCTACTTTTACAGGACCACAAAGGGAGCAGTCTTTGGTACCAGCATCCAACATCTCCTAAGTGTGCTGTGAGCCTCACCCAGCTTAAGGGTAAGTGCTGGTCAAAACGAGGAGCTCTTTGAGAGCATGAGCCTCTTCTCACCTGAAATATAGGATAAAATATGGCCCCATCTCCCGCGGTGCTTCTTCAGCCTCTTCTCAAGCAACCCATTGAGACATGCCTGGCGGGATGCTCCCTTTGATTTTTCTTAGAGGGAAGTCCAATCAGCCAAAGATAAGTAGAAAAAAACTCGGTTTATGGCGAAGCAAGGAACAGCTTGCACTCCACTGGCATGACATAAAAAAAAGCAAATTAATTTAATCTTTTTCTGGCAGCATTGCGCAGTCTCTATAATATATGAGTTTCATCATAATTTCAGCCCCAAACCACTCTGCTGATCCTTTGCATTGTCCATTGTTCAATCAATATTCAGGTCATTAAAGGAAAACAAATTCTGAAGATTCTAATTCCAATCAGTGTCCATTAACAGCAGCACCCTAGAGAGACCAGCTTTTGAAATTCTCCTGGCTTCAGAAAGAATGTGATTTTTTTAACACAGCAACGGATGTTTTTTCTAAAATTCTACATTTTTAACTACATAATTCTTTTCTTTCTATTTTACTACGGACAAACAGTATGGTCCAGATTTTCACTCACTCTTTTCAATAATAATTTCCTCATTTGCAAAAAAAAGAAATTGTATCTAAGTACGGCAAAATAAAGATGTAATATTAATCCTTGTATTGTCCTTATGATGTATATGTACATCATAAAAATATGTCACCAGGATGTCCTCTTGACATGTATATAAGCATAATATTTTTTGCCCCCCGGCCAGGCACCCATTACTTTAATCTTTGGCTGTCCCCCGTGGTGGCCTAGAAGAGGGTTTGCAGTGTCCAATTCTTTTGGGCACTGGCAACCCCCTGAATGAGGCATACCTGTGCTCACTTCCTGGCCACCTGATTGATATGCACACACATATCTGAAGGATCTGAGAAACATTTTCATTTCCTTTTGGAGTCCTTTCATGGATCAAACTGGTAGGAGGGGCTACGGGAGGGGCTAAGGATCCACCTATCACTGCCCTCAGCTCCTCGCTAGCCATGCCCAGTGGCCCGATGCACTTTTTTTTTACTGGAGATGGTGAGGGAAGGAGTTGGAAGGGAGGACAGCCCAGCTCCTGAAACCCTCTCGCCTTCCTACCTCAATAGCAGAAACAATTAATTAGAAGATGGCGATTGGAAGGTGAAGAGCAATCGTTACCGATTAAATTTCACACAACTAAATCATCTCACAATGTTTACCATGCAATAGACCCTCACATATATTTGGGGGTACCATTTTTATGAGTAGAAGTGTGGGAAATTTGGAGAAATTGTGATTTGTTTTACCCACACTTTGATATTTCAGAGCATTCTGGGTAATTAAATATGCCAAGATTCATGCAAGCCACATCATGCTGGGTTCCCCTTGTTTTGTACTTTTTAGAAATGTCATGGGATGGTAGGTTTCATTGGGAGCTGCATGACTTTCGGCCTAAAAACTGTAGACATCCTCTATGGAAGCTCCTCATCAAAAGCAGCCCACGGTGTTTTTTGTGTGGATCTCTGCTCAAAGTACTTCACACTCAGGAGATCCAATGGAAAACAGATATGGGTCAAGCCTTGGCAGGTATATCTGCATGCACAAGGGAGACTGGAGGGAATCAAACACACAGAAGTGATAGGAAGAATGCTTACAAATATTGTAAACCACTCGTAATCGCTCTGGCCACAGCATCCCAACCCACATTTTTTATCCTCTGTACCACTCTAGACAGCGGCCTACCTTATGTAAATCAGAACTGTCCCTGGTCCTCATAAGAACAATCCATCCAGAACTGCCTGGAGAGGCTTCCTCCAGAAGGAAAAACAAGCAGTCTCAGATGGGTTTTGGCCTTGTTACGTCTTATCAGTGAGGTATAGCTTGGATACTGGATACTGAGCCCTACTTTATTCAATATCTATATTCGACCTCTGGCCCTCATAGCTAAAGCCCGGAACATCTCTCTGGTGTCATATGCTGATGACACTCAGCTGGTGCTTACCTTCTCCAGTAATCCCAACCAGGATTCTGTGAAATTTCAGGAAGATCTAACTGCCGTCTCTGAATGGATGGCTAATAACTATCTCCAATTGAACTCCACCAAATCAGAAGTCCTCCTGGTAGGCAGAGACTTCCATCTCTGGGGCAGCCAGTGGTGGCCCTCTGCACTTGGAGCGCCCCACTTACCTAAACCCGTGGTTAAGAATCTGGAAGTTTGGGTAGATGGCGCCCTATTCTTGGAGCAGACGCCGAGGAAGTAGCGTGAGCCGGCATGCTGATGGGACGAGGCGGCTTATACTTAATATGTAATTGAACACATCGACGGGGTTCCCCAGAACCAGCATGACCGCTGGATTATCTATGAATGGACATTAGATGACTGTGTTCCTATAGCCATTTTTTGGCTTCTTCTTTTATAACTAAAGAATTAGATCAATTCTCTTGTGAAATCTCCTGACATACCAGCAGATTGCGTCTTTATTCCTCTTGCATTGAGTTTATGAATGCACCCGTGCTTGATGCACATTTCATGCTGATTTGCTCTTCATGACGATTGAGACGTTTTTATTGAAACACAGTGGACGCTCCTACATCTGACGTTTTGTCCTGATGATGAGCCTCCATTTATCTATGGGTTGAAACGCCGTCGATGCCAATAGTGTGGCTCTAATGAATGAGGACACAATTGTTTCGTTGTGTATTTCTGTTTTGTTTTGAAACCTGCCTTTGTATTTCTTCCTCAGCCACTACTTGTCTGTTTACACCTGTCATTGTTCACATTTATAACACTGTTTGTGTAACTGTATGAGTACCATCATTATTGTATATATGTCTTTGATACGCTTTTTTGATAATATTAAAAAATTATTTTTGGAAAATTAAGGAAAATTATTTGTACATGGGTATTGGGTGTTTTAAGAGCTAAAGAGTTGGGTAGCATCTTTTCTCTCCTCTTTTCTTTTCTTTTTCTACTTGTGGAGGTCTATTCCCGTTTTTGATTCTCTAGGTCGGAGGCTTCTGACCACGGAGCATAGCGGCTGGATTTTTGCCATGATGTCCCTAATGCCAGCCTGATTGTGGCTCCATTGTCCACGTAATCTAGGACCGGCTACCGGCCCAATTCTGCCGACGGCTTCTAATTGACATTACTTCCCGCGGCCTCCGACCCGCTTTAATCGTGCGGTCCTCCCGGCGCCACGGGAGGCAAACATAAGGTTATTTCATTTCAACCCGTCACTACTCAGACCTTCCGGCCGCCTTAATTATCTACCAACGATCACTCCGTGACGGCCATCGTTATTGTGGTTCACTTGACCCCATCGACCTTTGAATACTTAGCAACTTCCCAGACACTTGCTTTATTGCTTAGTCCTGATGATGATCCCATGACCCTGTTGGGGATCGAAACGTCGTCGACACTCACATCTTAACTCTAAACTGTAATTCTTAGCATATGTGGAGTACAAGATGTATCTTTAATTGTGACTTTTGCTAATTTACATTTTCACACTAAAAGTCACTTTTAAGTCACCTGCCTGTGGTAAGGAAATCGGCTGATTTCCCAATACCCTGTCACGTCCTGTTCACTCACCGTTTCATGTTATGTTTTGTTTTGACTAATTTGTGAATACATTTTTGAAACTGTCAATTTCAGACACGAACAGACCCAATCTTCATTGTAATATTGTGGCTTAATCTTATTTAATCACTTTGTAAGGGACCACTGTCTCTTAAAAATAACTTAGAACATTGCATCAAACACACACAAGGGAATGGGGGAAATGCTTCAAATTGTCTAGAGCATTGGCAGCAACTATGGGTAGCATTCCAATCCATAGTTTTTTCTCGCCGTGCAGAGATAGAGGCAGAGCAGTACTGACTGTGCTCCTCATGGGAAAAGTTTATCTAAAACTCCAGAACACAACACAAGCAACGCCAGACCAGTTGCAACCTTGTAAAGCATCATCAGTGAGACAGCAGCTGAGCTTAATTCAAGCATTTCACCCATCACTTTTTTATGTTCCTCAGTGAGACACACTAAGGGGCCGATTCCGATTCGGGCCGGAAATCTCTCCGACCGAGCCGGACTCGGAGAGATTTCCGACCGAATCGGACTCTGGCAGCCCGACCGAACGAGTACGATGCGCACGTATGCCATCGGACTCGAGTCGGTCGGACTCCCATTGAAGTCAATGGGAGCCGGTCGTACAACGCGTACGCGGGCTCCCATTGACTCAATGGGTGCGAGGCGGTCAAGGGCGCCCCCTACAGCGGGTACGTGTCGAAGCGACTCACACCATACACGCACAGGTAGGGGGGACCCATGGGTCCCCCCTGTGTGCGACTCGCGCGGCTACGCGTACAGGGGGGTCCGACACAGACCCCCAAAGTACGTCTCCGACTGCTCTTTGGAGCCGGAGTGCGCGGCTCGGTCGGACTGCTCGCGGCGCGCATCGTACTCACCCGGCCGGGGAACGTCTCCATTGCGCGGTGCGAGTCGGTCGGTGCGGTTCGACCCGGGAACGAGTCGGTCGGAGCGGTCGGGACGCCCGGACGAGTCGGTCGGCGAATTCGCATCGTACTCGCTCGCCCGGACGCGCGTACGAATCGGTCGGGAAATAGGGCTCCGAATCGGATCCGGTTAAGCCGAATCCGATTCGGAGCCCTACCGGCCGAGATCGGAATTGGCCCCTATGTGTGATGGGTAAACCTATCCATGGGTCCCGTGCTCACTGTGCCACTGGAACTAAGTTGCTCGCTATTGGTGAGGCACACACAGGCTGAAACTAATCTGGAGTTGCTTGTATTCCGGTTCAAAGGGGACCTAGCCTGGCAGTTTGGGATTAACAACTCCTTTTCAAGCAGGACCAAGGTTTATTCACATATGGTATGCTCCTGTCTGAGGTAGCATGGTGAGCAAAAAAATTAATGGACTAGGGTGAGTTCCTGAGTAGTTACCAGTGGTAGATTGATTCAGGTATTCCACCCATCACTTTTTTATGTTTCTCCAACTGAAGGGAATTGCCATGGTTCAAAAGCATGTGCTAAAAATATTGAAAAACGCCATTCTTCTGGTCAGACATTCAGGATGAGGGAACTCTGGCACCCAGTGATAGAAACCTTAGAATCTGTAAATGTTCAAAATATATGGTTGTGGAACCTTAGGTTGTGTAGATGCTAAAAATATATGGTTGTGGTATGTTTCCAGTGAGTCCAGGACCTGCATTTTGATTTCAGTTCCATTCTAATTTCCCAAATGCACAAAATCCAGTTTATCACCCATAGGAGCCATAAACCCACAGTACCCCTTATTATATTTTTAAACTCCATTCTAAGGAGACCCTTTGGAACACGGATTGGGGTAAAGCCTAGTTATGGATATGTTCTGGGAGACGACCATGTTTTAGAAACCAAATACAAAACATCAGTCAAATGTCATGTTTCAGTGCATTCTCCCACCAGCCACAAAGGGAGAGAGAGGTCTGGAACCCAGTTCTACGCACTTTAGGATGCCTATATGTTGAAAATATATGGTTGTCGTGTTTCTGTACAATCCAGGAGTGATACCTGCAACTAAAAGACAGGTCCCCTTAATCGACATTTTGATTCGAGTTCCTTCCCAGTATACCTAAATGCACTTCACCCAGTTTATCACTAGTAGGCACCCTTGACGCATAGCAGACCCATACAAATCTGATGCCTCCATGCTAAGGAGACCTAGAGGAACACAGATTGGATGCCAAATCTTGTCTAGGACATGTTCCTGGATGAGGCAGACTGGTAGAAACTACCATGTGTTAGAAGAAACGCAAACAAAAATTGGAAAACCTTATGTTTCAGCGCATTCTACAGGCAGCCAGTCAGGGAAGGGAGATCTGGCACCTGGCAATAGAAAATTCAGAATGTGTAGATGTTGAATACATATGGTTGTCACGTGTTTCCAAACAGCCCACAGGTGATATTTGTGACTAAAGCATAGTACCTTTAACCAGGACTTCACTTTCAGTTGCTTTCCAAATTTCCAAAATGCACTGCGGCCGTTCATCTGTGTATGCCCCAATCCATAGAAAACCCACATATGTCTGGTACACCCACACACCAGAGACCCTGAAGAAGAGGCCAAGCTTTACCTGGGATATGTTCCTGCACGAGGGAGACTGAAAAGAATTAACATATTTTAAAAAGCAAATTGCTAATAATCTGATATCATCAGCGTCAGTGTTTTCTACTGTCCAGTCAATCAGGTCAAGGAGGTATGAATTGCAACACGATATTCCTTAGGTTGTATTGAATTAAACTTCTATAGCATTGCAGTCTCTGAAGAGTCCTCAGTTTCATATTTTTCATCAGATGGCATGGCTGAATGCACAGCGACTGAAAGCAAACAGCGCCTGGATACCCTCATGGGTGATAAGCCGCAATCTACAAGTACTGATTGATTGAATGAAATGAACAGAGTACCATAAACAGTGCTTTTGCCACAATTTTGTGATTTGCAATAATATCCACTTTTTTTTATTGTACAGACTATATTCCCAGAGAAAACCTACACATATTTAGTATTGTCAGACTCCATGCATTCAGGGCAACATTTAATTCATTGCCAAATGGAGATGCATGTTTGACATTTAAGTAATACGTTAAAATATGAAATTGAAAATAGCGACGCATGTTTATTATATCTTCATTCTGCAGTGAAATTCTAAAGCGGGATTTGCACTGAAACGTAGACTGAATGTGGTGAAAAAAACATTTAGTTTGAATGGGTGCACAAAGAGACCAAAGAGGTACATGTGCTTCAACAATCTAAAGCTGAATTATATGAAAAAATCTCCAGCACTGAAAGGGTTAAAAATTCAAAACGGACAACATATTTATATTTATATTGCCATCTTTGGGCCATGGTGACATTTACAAATCAGTATACCTTCAGTACATGCTTATTGCAGATTGCCAGAAGACGAGGGTTCTGTCACAGGCCAGATGGCCAATACATGCCTTTCTGCTCGAGTCAATTAACCATGAGGATGCAAGAGAGCTGATTACATATGAGTCTGGTGGGTGCAGAAGCCTTTTTTGGAGGCTTAATCAAAACATTCAATGTTCAGCCTCGATCCTCCGGCTTCTGGGTAATATCAATCCTAAAACACCTGTTCAATACTCTCTGTGTAAGACTACTTACTTAGTTATCTAACTGTAATTGACACAAAATAGTCCTTAATACTAGTAGTAAGGTTCTGGCTAAAAAGATTATCTTTCAAAGATCAAGGTATCTGTTCCCTGGATACAGTGAGGTGCACAGATTTTTTTTCAAGAAAATAATATTCGGGCAAGACACACAAACCTTTATTTGGGCCAGTGTCTGTCTATATAAAGAGATAGATCATGGTGTACAGACAGAGCATATCATTAAAGTCTGAAAAATGTCAGTTAACTAGGCCCTTATGCAATATTACCAGCTTATTATAGGCCCACAAAGTCCGCACAGCAGATGGTGCAGCAGCCATTCCTGAGCAACAGACTCACCCATCGTTCATTAAGAGTGCGCTGCAGGTCTCGCTAGTATTTGGATGAGGGGCTATATGGACTCACAGTCTGCACCTATCATCATGGAAACACGGTATGCATATCCCATCTGTGCAGCTGCACAAAAAGTACAGGGATGTCTTTACATTTGCCAGAATTTGAAAGTCCCACCTAAAGGGTGAAATTTGTATCTGAATCCAACTGCTTGGGATGTGGGTTCCCTGTGGTTCTCCATGACTCCACTTTGGGACTCCATGGCTGACACTAATGTTTGCCATCCTTTATATGACTGTCAGCGAGTGCGGCACGCGAGCCCTGATTGACATTGGACATGTTTACATTGTTGACATATGTATATGGAAAAAAATGATGGACTCATTTGTATTAGGTTCTCATCAAATGAGAGAACACATTTTTTAGAATGAGCAAGGGATGGAAAATCACCTGAACCTTTGATATTACAGACGGGACTTGATAGCCCTTCGGTATCCAAAGGTGCGCGCCACTGAGTCCAGTTAGCGCAGGAAGCACTTATGCACTTATAAACTCCCTTTATTGAAAAAAAGCCCCAAAAGCAGTTTTGATGATAAAAAAAAGTTTATTTTCCCCTCCACCTTCATGAACTCCTTTTACATACTGCAGTTGAGTCTGATATGTTGGTATGAACACTGGAATATTAGGCGCTCCATTCACGGCAATGGCGCTGCTGGGGCTGTTTAAAACTTGTATAGACCTCTGCATCATTATTTGAAGCTTTGCCTTTTGTTTGACTTTAAATGATGTACTATGTTTTGGTCTACTCACAAAGCCTTGTGAAAGGACTTCACCTGGACCTTTTTATTCTTACTTATTCAAAAAGATCATCTTTTAGGTATTATTGAAAAATGATTTGCACTTGGCTGCTCTTGGGAATAATTTGTGTGTGGTGCTAGTATAGCCACGCACTCCCAACAATGCCCAAGTGTAAATAAGAACACATTGATCACTGCTTACTGTCATTAGTTTTAAAACTTGAACATTTTCATCGTGTAATTTATAAAATAATAAAGGTCACGTTAACTAATTTAACATAGGATTACATTTTAAAGATTATATAACAAGTACCATGTTTCAAATGTAAATGTAACCTTTCCTTAATTAGTAACTTTCTTCATCTTCCTTAATGAGCATGAAATGGGACCTAATTAGAGTAGTGTTATCGAAACTATTATCAATTGGATGTGTTTATAATCTCTTGTGCATGTGTCCCACGAGCAAACACATTAACCTCACAGCTGATTTCAAAAGGTTAGTTCAACTTTATGAAATAAATATTGTATGGCAAAAGTAAATATCCAAAGTAAGGTGCATCTGAAAAAGACCTCGTATCCTATACTTTGCTTCCGGCAGTGATTCAGAATGTATGTTGTACATTTTGTAAAGTTGTATATAACATTTCACGCCATGCTGCTGTGACAGGTAATTCGGGCACAGGCGAAGCAAAGAAGCTTTTAGTCCATGTAGGGTTTGCATCAGAACATGCTATCTCTTTCAACTTAGGCCATGATTAAGAGGTGGGGGGAATTTTGATCCCTGTGCAGAAGGAAGTTTATGGAGGGTCAGAAGTATGACTAATTCTGTAAATAGCACACTCCTACAATTTTCCCCTGAGAAACCAAAGAAAATGCACTATGCATCTGATATACTAATTATGCGTTTAATGTATAATTTTCCAAAGTAACAATAAGAATCTGCTCTGTACATCGCACCAAAATAAACAATGCACCCACAAGGTGTTGGTATTTACCACTTGCTGAAAAAATACCTTACCCTTTACCATAGGGTGACCAGATCTCGAGAACCAAAAACCGGGACATTTTTCAAAAATATAAGAAGGACTACAATTTTACATCAACGGTGCTGCGCAGAATGACAACTCTTATCAACATAGGAACATAGAAGAGGCACTAAGAAAATAAATAAAATGTAATTTCTAAAACCAGCATCATACCTGTTAATTAAATTGCTTCCTTTTAACAGGTGCTGCTAACTAGCACAACTTAAGACAACAGAAAACAAGTGCCTCTCACTGGTTTCAGTCGACCACCTCTAAAAACCGGGACATGAGCCAAAATTGCCTAAATCTGCCGGGACAGCTGGTGAAAACCCGGGACCGTCCGGGCAAATCAGGGACGCCTGGTCACCCTACTTTACCACCTACATTCTAATCAGGACCAAGGAGTGTCCCCAACTCCCTAGGGATACACCATGTTGGGGAGAGCTTGGAGCCTGCAGTTTCAGCAACATGCAGGCTGGCAGCATCCACGGTGCGCTTTGCTCCCACCCCAGTACTGTAACTAAGGGTTTGTTTACCAAGTGTAATGCCTTCGATTTCACATCTTATTATGTTATCTGCATTTGCACTACGCAGTTCTGCCATTGGAGTGTGGTCTTGGGTTTTAGGCGGGGGGTAGCAGTGGCATGCATCAATTTTAGCCAACCATCCCATGATGTCAACTGCACATTTTCCCCCCCGTGATCAGAAATATGGGAGTTTTTGGTCTCTCCTCCGTCATTCTTCTTTCCAAACCAGGGGTGTAGGAGAGTAGGATCTGCCTCTTATGTTGCCCCCACTTTTTTTCTGATGTTTACACTGGTTTCTGGCTATAGTCAGGCTGGGACCCTGCCAATCAGGGCCCCAGCCTCTCTGTTCTCTCTAAACGACTTGGAGTGCACTCTAGGTGCACTAGTGATTGGATACTGTGGTACCTTATGAGTCCCTAGTATATGGTACCTTAGGTACCAAGGGCATAGGTACTTCACAGGCCTACCAGGGGCTGAAGCATGTATTATGCCACCCCTGGGAAGCAGACTAAATCTGACACCACAGGTCTGCTACTGCAGCCTGGGTAAGGTGGTGCATGCACCCCTTACTGTGATATAGGCTACCTTTATCACTACATAGATACACACATATAAACCTATAAGTCACTCCTATGGCAGGCCTTATCAATCCTGAAGGCAGAGTGCTTGGTTCCTATGTGAGAGGGTGCCCCTGCATGAGCAGAGCCCCTCTGCAGCATTCGGAGACCCTTCTCTGAGGCTGTTTGTAGTGCAGCCTGACCATATACTCTTAAGCGCATTATAACCTTGCGTTAAATGCTAACTTTGGGATGGCTGCACGGAAACATGTCGTGTTTGGTGTCAAACATCTTGGAATACTACCCCCCCGCCAGTTCTGGCGGCGGGGGTAGCATTCCACCCTTTTAGAGGGATAGACATGTACCTACTGTGGAAACACGGTAGAATCCTGAAGAGCCCTGGCATCACAAAATGGATGCCACCAGTCACAGACACTGGGCTGCCCTCCTGCTGATGACCGAAACTCGCAGTGGAGGAAGCCCAACAATAGGTATCCTGTCCCAGGAGGGTGTGACCACCTTCCAGACAGGGTTTAGTGTATTGGGGCTGGGTGGGTGCACTCCTAGAGTGCTTTGAAGTCCTGCACTGGGGGAGCAGAAGGCTCCTCTGTGCATATGCCAGTTCAAACCAGCTCAGGGGCTACCTGCCCCTGCTCTGGCATGAAACTGGACAAAGGGAAGTGGGTGTAGCCACCCACTCCCCTGACCCTCCCATAGGTGGGGTCATAGAGCTAGTCCCTCCCTTCCTTTTAGTATAAGAGGGGGAACCTGTGCATTGCAAACTAGATACCCCTGGACGACGCTCTGAAGAAGAATCCTGGACCTTCGACGTTCCACTACCTCTGGAAGACTGAAGAATCTCCCTTGGAGTCAAGGAGTGACTCCCCTGCTTGGCAGGCACCAAAAACTACAACGACAGTCGCAAACTACGCCGCTCCCGCTGGAGCCCGAGGTCCCTGCAGCCCAAGACGAGTATTTCCTGACTTCGCAAAGGCCATCGTGAGTCCCCAGCGAAGTTGAGGCCAGTGGACCCCACGAGTGACGAGGAACCTCAGTCCCTGGGTACCGTGCACTATTGTCAAGTACAACCCCTTCACTACGTTCTACGAACCTGTGCTTTGGATCACATGTGGTCCCAGCCTCTAGCAGGAATCCCTCCGAAGATCAGAGGCCTACCCCATCCCGAGTGACCGCTGGCTCCTGTTGAAGGAATCCTCCCGAGGCGTCTTCGCGATCCCTTGCCAGCCGGCTTGTGGGTCCCCTGAAGACTTTTCTAAAGAACCAAAGGGCTCCCCTGGTTGCTCCAGGCCTGCCCTGACTTACCCTCGCTGGGTGAGTTCCCCAGACCTTGCTGGTCTGCACCATTGACTTTTTACGCTTTCCACGAGACTTGCTGCTACCAAGGCTTGTTGGCTCCAATCGGGTTGCCGACACCGCAGTCAGCTGCAGACTTCGTAGGACACGCCGAATCCAGCTCCTGGTCGTCGTCGACGCCTCCTGGACCTCGTGGCGAAGAGTCAAGACACCCGTGAACGACCTGAATCTGTCGACGCCGGTGGGCATTCATCTTCCTTGCCCCGGGTCACTGCCCAGTGACTTTGAACACTGTCCCCTCTGCTTTCAGGTCTTCCTTCTTCCGAATCCAGGCTTG
Organism: Calotriton arnoldi; assembly: GCA_963921515.1. Taxonomy (NCBI): domain Eukaryota; kingdom Metazoa; phylum Chordata; class Amphibia; order Caudata; family Salamandridae; genus Calotriton; species Calotriton arnoldi. The sequence goes on from CAWUFW010011742.1 coordinate 365,742, forward strand.
GATTCCACCGGACACTTCTTCTGTCTTCACAAGCAGCAAGTCTTCATTGGCTCCCATTGAAAACGACGCCGCGACCCGACACCAAAGGACACCTATGCACCCGGCTTCCCTGGGTGAGGTAACTCCAGCACTACGGTGCTCCTGTGGGTGTTGGCCCTAGAACTACTTCCCCTGTAAGTGACTTGCTTGTAGCTACTCCCGAAGTGCCCTTAAACTCTTAATTTCCAACCGCGACTTGCCCCATTGAAGTCTACGGCGATCCGCGCCTGTGTTCACTCACTGCACGGGTCCCCCGTGGGTCCTTTACTTACCTGCCTTGGGTGGTTTCGTGAGGCCCCAACACTTCTGAAGGCCCTGGGCCTTGTCTCCTTGCAAGTCGTTGTTCTTAAGTCTCTTTTTTAGTATATGGTCTGGTACGCCCCTAGGGCCCCAGCCATATTTGTGCTTAATTTATTGTGAAACGTTGATTTGTGCATATGTTCCTGACTTCTAATCTCATAAAGAGATTAGTAGAGAGTTGTTTAGTAATAAATACATATATATTTGATATATATATACCTGTGTGGTGTCTTTTCATTTGGTGATTCAAGAGATTGTGTGGTAAAACAAGCTGCTTTACATTCCTCCAAGACTCAGCCTGAAGGCTGCTCTCCACAGCTACCACTAGGATAGCTTTCTATAAAGGTTGTCTTAAACTTACCTACCATAAGAGTCGAATTGTACTGGTGCAAGGTGTCCACTTTAACTAGTGAACAGCATATACCAGGCCAACTTCTCACATTGGTGGCAGCGTGTGGGATTCCAGCTTGCTATTGTTTTACCAGAAAATCTCTATTTGAATTACTAACTGAAAACCACTATATGTACTCAAGGTACATATAAAGTCAAGCTTAGTATCAATAAGTTCTACTGAACTTAGAGCTGTGTGCCAAGGGATAGCACACCCTTTCTACAGCTCAAGCTAGTATCAGTAGGCCACAAACTAGTGTAGGTAGTACAACACTGCACAACACTAGAATGTCCTTAAAGGGTGGACCCAGTGGATCCACTCAGCTTCAGTATAAGGACATGGCTTTCTCTGAGTTGAGAACCATGTGTGCTGCAAGGCACCTGAAGCTAGGACAGAGTCCCTCCACACTACACCTGATAGATCTGCTGACAGCAGATGATCTTAGAGGAGCTAATGGATCTGAATCAGTGGGTGGGTCAATTACAGTGTCTGGGTCAGATGATGAACATCTGGATGACCAAGACTCTGTGATTGTAGGGCCAGGTCCCAAGGGTCTGAACAGGACAGAGGAATTCTCCCTAAGAGAACTGACATATTGGAGGACAGGCCTAGGTCCCTTTCTAGGGAATCTGAGCACTCCTATCACTCTGGCAGAGAACCTGTCTACCAGAGGAACTCCTACTTCTCAAGAAGAGAGACCTCCTCTGACAGAATGTACAAACTGCTGCAGTATGAGGAAGCAAGGTTTGCCCTCAAAACCAAGCAGTTGGCATTAGATAAGGAAGCCCTGGAGCTCCAGAGAGCTTCTAGAAAAGAGGGGTTAGAACCCCCTGGTGGCAGCAACAGTGTCCCTAGAGGCAGAGAATATATTCCAGACCATAGGAACCTGAGCAAGGTTGTTCCTCCCTACCAGAGTGGGGATGATATCCATAAGTGGGTAACTGCTATGGAAAGGGCCCGTAGAGTACAACAGGTCCCCCAAAAGCAGTGGGCAGCAATCTTGTGGCTCTCCTTTTCAGATAAAGGTAGAGACAAGCTCCTCACTGTTAGAGAAGAGGATGCTGATGACTATGAAGTCCTGAAGAGTGCACTGATAGATGGGTTTGGCTTAACCACTGAGCAGTACAGGTTGAAGTTCAGAGACACCCAGAAGGCACAGACTCAGGACTGGACTGACTTTGTAGATTGTGCAACCAAGGCTCTGGAGGGTTGGCTGGTTGGCAGTAGGGTTACTGATTTCAAGGGATTGTATAATCTAATGATGAGAGAACAGATCCTTAATAATTGCCAGAACCAGTTGTTGCATCAATACCTGGTGGACTCAGATCTGACCTCTCCCCAAGAATTGGGAAAGAAGGCAGACAAGTGGGTCAGAACTAGGGTGAGGCAGAAAACCCAGAACCAAGGGGGTGACACAAAGAAGCAGGATTCTAAGGGCTCTGAGAAAGGTGGGGATAAGTCAAAAGACCAGAAGTCTTCACAAGGGCCCCAAAAATCTGCATCTGGTGGGGAGTCACAATCCAACAAGGGAAAAGGCCAAAAGAAGCCCTGGTGCAAATTCTGTAAACAGAAAGGGCACTGGACTTCTGATTGTAACAAGTCCAAAGACCAAACCACCACCACTCCTGCCCCTAAGGCAACTGTTCCCCCTAGTTCAGCTACTGGTGAAGGTGGTACACAGAATAAGGGTGTAGTAGGGTTGACCCTGGGTTCTGAAGTGGACTCTGGCCTAGTCAGAGTACCCACTCAGGCAATGCTGATTTGTGATGGAGACATGGACATGTCCTTCCTTGTGAGCCCCAGTAAGCTGGGCAAATACAAACAGCAGCCTGTAATAAATGGCAAACAGGCTTTGGCATTTAGGGACACAGGTGCTAGTGTCACCATGGTGGCAGAGGATCTTGTGGACTCTGGACAGATCATCCTGGGCGAAATGTACTAGGTGACCAATGCAAGCAATGTCAGGACCAACCATAGTCTGGCAGTTGTGAATTTCTCCTGGGGAGGGGTAACTGGCCTCAAGAAGGTTGTAGTCAGTGCAGACCTCCCTGTAGAATGTCTATTGGGCAATGATCTAGAAACTTCAGCCTGGTCTGAAGTAGAGTTATGGACTCATGCTAAGATGTTAGGCATCCCTGCAGAGGTATTTGCTGTGACCAGGTCACAGGCCAAAATGCATGACACTGAACCAGCTCTGGATCCTGAAATTATGGACCAGATGCTTCCCAAGAAGAGGAGCAGTAGGGTTAAGGCAGTGCCTTCCCTCTGTCTCAGATCATTGATTCCCCTCTTAAGAGAGGAGGAGCAGACCCTGAGGAAGGAACTGCCCCAGAGGAACTTGAGCCTGATCAGGTTGAGTTCTTGGGGGCAGGGGGCCCTTCTAGGGAAGATCTGAGTAAGGAGCAACAGTGCTGCCCCTCTCTTGAACCCCTCAGACAGCAGGCTGCTGCTGAGGCTGCTGGGAGTGCTAGTGGGTCCCATAAAGTTTATTGGGATGAGGGACTCCTATATTCTGAGGGTAGAGATCCAGCCCCTGGAGCCACCAGGAGGTTGGTAATACCTCAGACGTTTAGGGGGTTCCTCTTGACCCTAGCACATGATATCCCTTTAGCAGGTCACTTGGGCCAAAACAAGACCTGGGACAGGCTTGTTCCACATTTTCATTGGCCACATATGTCAGAGGACACAAAGGAGTTTTGTCGCTCCTGTGTCACATGCCAAGCCAGTGGCAAGGCAGGTGGCACCACAATGCCCCCTGATACCACTACCTGTGGTGGGGGTACCCTTTGAAAGGGTAGGGATTGACATTGTTGGTCCCCTTGACCCTCAAACTGCATCTGGGCACAGATTTATCCTGGTGGTAGTGGATCATGCCACCAGGTACCCAGAGGCAATTCCCCTGAGGACCACCACAGCCCCTGTGGTGGCAAGAGCCCTTATTGGAGTTTTCTCCAGAGTGGGTTTCCCAAAGGAGGTCATCTCTGACAGAGATACAAACTTCATGTCAGGATATTTGAAAGCAATGTGGAAGGAGTGTGGTGTAACTTATAAGTTCACCACCCCCTATCACCCAAAATGCAATGGGTTGGTTGAACGTTTCAACAAAACCCTGAAGGGAATGATTAAAGGACTCCCAGAGAAGCTTAGGCGGAAATTGGACCTTCTTCTTCCCTGCCTGTTGTTTGCATACAGAGAGGTTCCACAGAAGGGGGTTGGTTACAGCCCATTTGAGCTTCTGTTTGGGCATCCTGTAAGAGGTCCATTATGTTTGGTAAAAGAGGGCTGGGAGTTACCTCTCAAGCCCCCAAACAAGATGTGATGGACTATGTACTTGGTCTCCGCTCCAGGATGGCCGAATACATGAAAAAGGCAACCAATAACCTGGAGGCCAGCCAAGAATTACAAAAAGCTTGGCATGACCAAAAGGCTGTGCTGACTGTGTACCAGCCAGGACAGAAAGTGTGGGTGTTGGAGCCTGTGGCCCCAGCAGCCCTCCAAGACAAGTGGAGTGGCCCCCATACCATAGTTGAGCAAAAGGGAGAAGTCACCTATCTGGTGAATCTTGGAACTCCCAGGAGCCCCCTGAGGGTACTCCATGTCAACAGATTAAAGCCATATGTTGATAGGGCTGACATGGGCTTGCTCATGGCAACTGATGAGGACCAGGAGGAGGAGAGTGACCCTCTCCCTGACCTGCTCTCACAGAACCCTGATGATGGGTCAGTAGATGGTGTTGCTTTGGCAAGCAGCCTCACTGACCATCAGCAAACTGAGTGCAGACAAGTTCTGCAACAGTACAGACATATGTTTAGCCTGACCCCTAGTCAGACTACCTGGTGCACCCATGAGGTGGACACTGGAGACAGTCTGCCTGTCAAGAGTAAAATCTACAGGCAACCTGACCATGTCAGGGACTGTATCAGGACTGAAGTCCAGAAAATGTTGGAGTTAGGTGTGATTGAGCCTTCAGATAGCCCTTGGGCTAGCCCAGTAGTCCTAGTGCCCAAGCCTCATACCCAGGGTGAAATGAGGTTTTGTGTAGACTACAGAGGCCTCAATGCAGTCACCAGGACTGATGCCTATCCCATACCAAGGGCAGATGAGCTGATTGATACTTTGGCCTCAGCCAAGTATCTAAGTACATTTGACCTAACAGCTGGCTACTGGCAGATCAGGTTAGCTGATGATGCAAAAGCCAAAACAGCATTTTCGACCGCTGGTGGGCACTACCACTTTGTGGTGATGCCCTTTGGATTGAAAAATGCACCTGCCACTTTTCAGAGGTTGGTGAATAAAGTTCTGGCAGGGATGGAAACTTATTGCTCAGCTTATCTAGATGATATTGCTGTCTTTAGTTCCTCCTGGCAGGATCACCCGGTCCACCTCAGAAATGTTTTGGAGGCTCTGCAGAAAGCAGGCCTCACTATCAAGGCCACTAAGTGCCAGATAGGGCAGAGTCAGGTTGTATACCTGGGCCACCTTGTGGGTGGAGGCCAGGTTCAGCCTTTACAGAGTAAAATCCAAACCATAATGGAATGGGTTGCTCCAACCACCCAGACACAGGTGAGAGCCTTCTTAGGCCTGACTGGGTACTATAGTAGGTTTGTGAAGGGATATGGATCTATAGTGACCTCCTTGAATGATCTGACCTCAAAGAAAATGCCAAAAAAGGGTCAGTGGAGAGCTAGCTGTCAGAAGGCATTTAAAGACCTAAAGCAGGCCATGTGCACTGCCCCCATCTTACAGAGTCCAGACTACATCAAAAAGTTCATTGTCCAAACAGATGCTTCTGAGCTGGGTGTGGGAGTTGTACTGTCTCAACTGAATGATGAAGGTCAAGACCAGCCAGTAGCTTTTATTAGCAGAAGGCTGACCCCTAGAGAGAAACGTTGGTCAGCTATAGAGAGGGATGCCTTTGCTGTGGTGTGGGCCCTGAAGAAGCTGAGGCCATACTTGTTTGGCACTCACTTCATAGTTCAGACTGACCACAAGCCCCTCCTATGGCTTAAGCAGATGAAAGGTGAAAACCCAAAACTTTTGAGGTGGTCCATTTCCGTACAGGGGATGGACTATACGGTGGAACATAGGCCTGGGACCCAACATTCCAATGCAGATGGACTCTCAAGGTATTTCCACTTAGAGCACGAAGACTCAACTGGTCAAGGTTAGTTTAGTGTCCCTGCGTTTGGGGGGGGTGTTGTGTAGGAGAGTAGGATCTGCCTCTTATGTTGCCCCCACTTTTTTCCTGATGTTTACACTGGTTTCTGGCTATAGTCAGGCTGGGACCCTGCCAATCAGGGCCCCAGCCTCTCTGTTCTCTCTAAACGACTTGGAGTGCACTCTAGGTGCACTAGTGATTGGATACTGTGGTACCTTATGAGTCCCTGGTATATGGTACCTTAGGTACCAAGGGCATAGGTACTTCACAGGCCTACCAGGGGCTGAAGCATGTATTATGCCACCCCTGGGAAGCAGACTAAATCTGACACCACAGGTCTGCTACTGCAGCCTGGGTAAGGTGGTGCATGCACCCCTTACTGTGATATAGGCTACCTATATCACTACATAGATACACACATATAAACCTATAAGTCACTCCTATGGCAGGCCTTATCAATCCTGAAGGCAGAGTGCTTGGTTCCTATGTGAGAGGGTGCCCTGCATGAGCAGAGCCCCTCTGCAGAATTCGGAGACCCTTCTCTGAGGCTGTTTGTAGTGCAGCCTGACCATATACTCTTAAGCGCATTATAACCTCGCGTTAAATGCTAACTTTGGGATGGCTGCACGGAAACATGTCGTGTTTGGTGTCAAACATCTTGGAATACTACCCCCCCGCCAGTTCTGGCGGCGGGGGTAGCATTCCACCCTTCTAGAGGGATAGACATGTACCTACTGTGGAAACGCGGTAGAATCCTGAAGAGCCCTGGCATCACAAAATGGATGCCACCAGTCACAGACACTGGGCTGCCCTCCTGCTGATGACCGAAACTCGCAGTGGAGGAAGCCCAACAATAGGTATCCTGTCCCAGGAGGGAGTGACCACCTTCCAGACATGGTTTAGTGTATTGGGGCTGGGTGGGTGCACTCCTAGAGGGCTTTGAAGTCCTGCACTGGGGGAGCAGAAGGCTCCTCTGTGCATATGCCAGTTAAAACCAGCTCAGGGGCTACCTGCCCCTGCTCTGGTGCGAAACTGGACAAAGGGAAGTGGGTGTAGCCACCCACTCCCCTGACCCTCCCATAGGTGGGGTCATAGAGCTAGTCCCTCCCTTCCTTTTAGTATAAGAGGGGGAACCTGTGCATTGCAAACTAGATACCCCTGGATGACGCTCTGAAGAAGAATCCTGGACCTTCGACGTTCCACTACCTCTGGAAGACTGAAGAATCTCCCTTGGAGTCAAGGAGTGACTCCCCTGCTTGGCAGGCACCAAAAACTACAACGACAGTCGCAAACTACGCCGCTCCCGCCGGAGCCCGAGGTCCCTGCAGCCCACACGAGGATTTCCTGACTTCCCAAAGGCCATCGTGAGTCCCCAGCGAAGCTGAGGCCAGTGGACCCCACGAGTGACGAGGAATCGCAGTCCCTGGGTACCGTGCACTATTGTCGAGTGCAACCCCTTCACGACCTTCTACGAACCTGTGCTTTGGACCACGTGTGGTCCCAGCCTCTAGCAGGAATCCCTCCGAAGATCAGAGGCCTACCCCATCCCGGTGACCGTGGGCCCCTGTTGAAGGAATCCCCCCGAGGCGTCTTCGCGATCCCTTGCCAGCCGGCTTGTGGGTCCCCTGAAGACTTTTCTAAAGAACCAAAGGGCTCTCCTGGTTGCTCCAGGCTTGCCCTGACTTTGACTTACCCTTGCTGGGTGAGTTCCCCAGACCTTGCTGGTCTGCACCATTGACTTTTTACGCTTTCCACAAGACTTGCTGCTACCAAGGCTTGTTGGCTCCAATCGGGTTGCCGACACCGCAGTCAGCTGCAGACTTCGTAGGACACGCCGAATCCAGCTCCTGGTCGTCGTCGACGCCTCCTGGACCTCGTGGCCGAAGAGTCAAGACACCCGTGAATGACCTGAATCTGTCGACGACGGTGGGCATTCATCTTCCCTGCCCCGGGTCACTGCCCAGTGACTTTGAACACTGTCCCCTCTGCTTTCAGGTCTTCCTTCTTCCGAATCCAGGCTTGGATTCCACCGGACACTTCTTCTGTCTTCACAAGCAGTAAGTCTTCATTGGCTCCCATTGAAAACGACGCCGCGACCCGACACCAAAGGACACCTATGCACCCGGCTTCCCTGGGTGAGGTAACTCCAGCACTACGGTGCTCCTGTGGGTGTTGGCCCTAGAACTACTTACCCTGTAAGTGACTTGCTTGTAGCTACTCCCAAAGTGCCCTTAAACTCTTAATTTCCAACCGCAACTTGCCCCATTGAAGTCTACGGCGATCCGCGCCTGTGTTCACTCACTGCACGCGTCCCCGTGGGTCCTTTACTTACCTGCCTTGGGTGGTTTCGTGAGGCCCCAACACTTCTGAAGGCCCTGGGCCTTGTCTCCTTGCAAGTCGTTGTTCTTAAGTCTCTTTTTAGTATATGGTCTGGTACGCCCCTAGGGCCCAAGCCATATTTGTGCTTAATTTATTGTGAAACGTTGATTTGTGCATATGTTCCTGAGTTCTAATCTCATAAAGAGATTAGTAGAGAGTTGTTTAGTAATAAATACATATATATTTGATATATATACCTGTGTGGTGTCTTTTCATTTGGTGATTCAAGAGATTGTGTGGTAAAACAAGCTGCTTTACATTCCTCCAAGACTTAGCCTGAAGGCTGCTCTCCACAGCTACCACTAGGATAGCTTTCTATAAAGGTTGTCTTAAACCTACCTACCATAAGAGTCGAATTGTACTGGTGCAAGGTGTCCACTTTAACTAGAGAACAGCATATACCAGGCCAACTTCTCACAAGGGTTAACACTTTTTTGAAGGAGGGCCACAACCTGAATCATTTATTGCAGAAGCAAACGTTTCTTCGTCTTTTGTGGAGGCAGCAGAAAAGTAGGGTCAGGTTTTAAATATGTGCCCTAAAAGCAAGACGATTGCATGAGAAGACTTTGTCTTTTCAACCAACATGTCCTCTGTTTAGTTGTTCACTGCCCTAGTTAAGAGTCTGGAACCATAGTGGCTGAAACCTAGTAGGTGTCTCCAACTAGGCTGGTTAATGTCCTGCACTGGCACAGTGCAAATTGTGATTTTTTAATTTATTTTTCATAAACTTAAGCTCTTTTTCACATCGGTTGGAAAAGAATATTTGATTGCGTAATGTTCTTACTGTGTAACGCATCATTGAGTAAAGATAAAGTTCTACCAACATAAATAACTGAAAAGAAACTCATTATAATGCGATAATGTCAGAATTACTGCTCGGATAGATCTTTAAGTGCTGCACTAAAGACAAAAGGAGAACTTCAGACATTAAAGACATCTTTTTCATTTAAGTGGAAGTACTGTCTCTACCCATGTGCCCCCTCCTGCCCACTTGTGGGGCCCGTTAGTCATGCCCCTTTACGAGGTGCCTGGACTGTCGTGGTGTCATGATCAGTATGACAAACAAGTTATTGCCTTTTTGATGTCTGGATCCACCATATGCCTGGTAGACCATTGTGGCCTCTTCTGCCTGGGAAATATAAAAAAGTTTTCAAATTGTAATAACACAATACGATCCCTATCTTCAAATAGTTTTTGTTCCTCCATCAATTTCCTCTCTTTCTTCACTATACCGCTATTCCTTTTCCAAATATATTTGAGGAAAACTTTCAGCTAGTGCTTAACTTGAGCCAGTAGTTGTTATTTTTGGGGATCAGCGCTTATTTTTCCTGCTTAGAGTCATTTAGCGGGAGCAAGAGAGTTTAAACACACCAAGGGAAAAGAAAGAGAAGGAGAAGGAGAAAGAGAAAGAGAAAGAGAAGGAGAAGGAGGAAGAGAAAGAGAAAGAAAGAGAAAGAGAAGGAGTAGGAGAACGAGAATGAGAAAGAGAAAGAGAAGGAGAATGAGTAAGAGAAAGAGAAAGAGAATGAGTAAGAGAAAGAGAAAGAGAAGGAAAGAGAAGGAGAATGAGTAAGAGAAAGAGAAGGAGAAGGAGCAAGAGAAAGAGAATGAGTAAGAGAAAGAGAAGGAGTAAGAGAAAGAGAAAGAGAAAGAGAAAGAGAAAGAGAAAGAAAGAGAAAGAGAATGAGTAAGAGAAAGAGAAGGAGTAAGAGAAAGAGAAAGAGAAAGAAAGAGAAGAAGGAGAATGAGAATGAGTAAGAGAAAGAGAAGGAGTAAGAGAAAGAGAAAGAAAGAGAAGGAGAATGAGTAAGAGAAAGAGAAGGAGAAGAAGGAGAAAGAGAAAGAGAAAGAAAGAGAAGGAGGAGAAGGAGAAAGAGAAAGAAAGAGAAGGAGAATGAGTAAGAGAAAAAGAAAGAGAAGGAGTAAGAGAAAGAGAAAGAAAGAGAAGGAGAAAGAGAAAGAGGAAGAAAGAGAAGGAGAAGAAGGAGAAGGAGAAAGAGAAAGAAAGAGAAGAATGAGTAAGAGAAAGAGAAAGAAAGAGAAGGAGAATGAGTAAGAGAAAGAGAAAGAGAAGGAGTTGGAGAAAGAGAAAGAGAAGGAGTTGGAGAAAGAGAAAGAAAGAGAAGGAGAAGAAGGCGAAAGAGAAGAAGAAAGAGAAAGAAAGAGAAGGAGAAGGAGAAGGAGAAAGAGAAAGAGAAAGATGGAAAACTCGTCACAAAGGGAGTAAGCAGAAACCTGCAAGAGTGAGCTGAAGGTTCAAGGAGTGTCTGGTAGTGGATTAAAAAGACGTGAGAGGGATTCAAGATTATGCAGGCTTGGTGATTGGTGCACCGATATTTAAGCCGTGGGCTTCTGAGCAGAGCTTTTGGCACCGGCACTCATTCTTTGGCAAATTAAACACTGCTTTAAGCACATAATATAGCATTCTCTTACATCCTCTCATATTCGTTCTTGCATTAACACAGAGTTAACTAATGAGCACTTTAATATCTCAGTGTGCCGAATCTCAAATAATGTGGCTTAAATTGACAAGCTTCTCTAAGAGAAAACATGCATTTTAGCAGCACCAAAACAATACCAAAGTCAAGAAATGGATCAGGTACCATTCTCACACCAATTTAGTAAGATGGATAAAAACCTAAGGAGCTACAAATCCTTCAGTGGGGAAAGGCAGCACACTGTTGTCACTCTGTGTCCCACGTGTTCAGGAATGTTGATTCTCGTCCCGGTGCAATCTTGAAATTTGGTGACAAAAGCTGAATGACAAAGTTGAAAACGTCCTGCAGCAGGTCTCAAGCCGCTGGGCTTGCTGCGATGCCTTTTCCCTCTCTCGAGCTCTACTTTCAGACTTAGTGACTACTCAAAAGGATCCCGCCTGTGAGCCTTAGCTGGGCTCCCCGGCTGGATTCAAAGGTCCAGGTAACTTCTGTGCAGGGTTAGCTGAAGCACAGAAGGATCCTAGAAATCGAGGCCTTCTAGGTCAAAAGCTTTCTTGGATAGCCCGGGTTCTGTGAGACTAAAACAAATCTAAGTCTATATTTTCACAAAAGTTCAATGGGTTCTCATGGAATGGTCCAAATGCTCTCAAACTTTCAGGGGCCTTTTTGAGAGATTCATGCCACTTACTCAGGCGGCAGGCTTTTCGACCCTATTTCCTTAGGGCAACAATCTATTGTGCCTGCTGAACTCTACTCTCAAAGTGCTATAGTGTACTTGATTTCTCCGTGGACTATAGCAGGTCAGCCTCTATTTGAGACTACTCACCTCCAGTGCTTGGTTACAAGGGAGGGCACAGTCCAAGGCCTGCGTCCTCTCCCAGGCAGACAGCAAGCAGACTCTATCCCCATCTTCTTCTTGCCGTCTCCAAGTCCACTCGTGTTCTATCTCCCAAGTGGTGGTGGGATGCCCAATACATAGTAGCAGCCCTCAGTGGTGGTAGAAGATCCTGACCTTACCTCACTATCTCCCCACATAGGTCCTTCCCACATTACAGCAGTTCTGAACCATACACAGAGAGCACTGTTCCAGGTATCTTCCAAGACACCTGAGAGCTTTATCTACTGCTGGAACTATGTCAGCCATCACATGGCCTATGGACTTACATAGTAAAGTGGGGGCCCGCGCTCTTTGTACCAATGAAAAACCTTCTCGGACTGATCTTGATCAGCCTCACTGTTTAAAGCACGTCACTTTAGAAGCGAATACTTTACCCAAGCTTCACTGACATTATTCGACTGCCCATTGGTCAATTAACAATGTTTTTAAAAAAGAGGTTAGCATGTAGAGTACCCCAGTGTGGAACGTCCAAAAGAAGCCAGTCTGATAAAATGTCTGTTTCCTCCTACAGCATGGTGGGTGAATACAGTCATTTGATGAGTCAGACTGTGTGTGCGACTTGCCCGCTGCAAGGTCGATGGTACATCATCAACATCTTTACTGTTCCCAACGGAGCATGACAGTTCAAACCTAAAATAATTCAATGTATTTCAAGTTGTATTTGTTCTTGCTAAACAATGTTGGTTGAGTCATTCTTTTAGAGGAAGGTTTAGAAATGTGTAAGGAACATTGACAAAAGCAGAGATGATGTTTGGCTATTATTGCCCGACAATGGCTCCAGGCATGCTCTAAATAGAACCAATTCAATGACAGCCTTCTCAAACAAAGCTTTCTCATTGATATTTTAGAGGTCAACAGTGACATCAGATCTTTCAGCATGCAGCATCATTATATTATTCATATTTTCAGTTTATAACTGGAGTATTTCACCTCTGAGGATGATGGACAGTTTTATAAGAGGAATTGTGTCCATAAGGGTAATTAAAAAAAAAGTACACTTGCCATGCCAATTAGCCTCCATTTATTCAAGCCTAAGTGATATGAATCCATGGTGAATCTTGCCTAATATAGCAACTCAGATTCAAACATTATTGTTGGAAATTACCATAGTTTGTGTGGAAGTTTACCAGATTTTTGCCTTCTGTTGCTGAGCCCGTTTCTGTTGCCATAGGACTCTCTATACTTTACCCCTGATATCCAGGGGTAAAGTACTTCTGCTCTCCCTTTCAAACATATCCAAATGGGTATACACTTGATTTGCACATTAAATGTGCTTGTAAATCCCTAGGATACAATACCACCTGTACTCAGGGCCTGCAAATTAAATGCTACTGGAGGACGTCAGCTCTCATTGTGCCACCCACGAAAGTAGCACTGTAAAACATGTCTCCAGGCTGGCTACTGCAGCCTGTGTGTGCAGTTTTAAACTGAATTTTAGACCTGACAAAATAAACATTTTTCCAGGCCTAAGTGTCCCTTTTTTAATATGAATAAGTCAACTCTATGGTAGGTCTGAAAAGCCTATATGGCAGGGTGCATGGTATTTAACAGTAGAACATGTACATTTAATGTTTTACATGTTCTGGCAGAGAAAAACCTTCGAAAACATTTTTTACTATGTCATGGCTGGCTCTCCCTTTGGTTAACACTAGTTTACACTATTACATTTAATAAGTACTAATTTCAGTTTGGGAGCATCTAGAAAATGTTTCAAGGACTTATTTTATAGTAATTTAAAATCCAACTTAATGTGAAATCAGATTTTATATTACTGATTTGCAAATTATACTTTTAGAAAGTTTTCTTTTTCTTGCCTATAACCTAAAAAGGCTTTCCTGCTAGTATCCAGCTGTAAGCTGACCCCTGATGCCGCCCCTGTGGTGAGATGTGTATTGCTTTCAAACAGTGTATAAAGGGCTATTTGTGTGGGGAGGGAATCTCCTCCCTTGACAGGATGGCCTGGGGGCTGTGGCCAGTCCCTTCCTGCGCTTTAAACAATGTCTATCTTGTCACTGGCAGACAAAGCTCACAGCTAGGCCTGCCTCCCTTTTGTCTCTTTCATCAGGCTGGCTACAAACCCAGAGAGAGGGGAGGACCTGGCCAGAACAGAATTGGTTTAAGGGTGGACAAAGGATTGACCTTTACCAAGAGACTGGCACTGGGCATAAATGAGGACTCCACAGACCTCTCCCGGAAAACTACGGGACCTCTGAAGAATCAGAAGAAGGACGGCCCGATGTCTGAAGAACCTCAAAGAAAACAGGACTTGCTTGCCTTGAACCCATTAGTCCTGCAGTGACTACAAAGGTCAGTTGGCTAACCTCTTGTTTGAGCTACAGGGCCACAACAAGCTTCCAGAGGCCTCTCTCCTACAACTGCCAAGCTAATCTGTTCCAAGTGGGCCATCCCTGTACCCTGGGCCCTGCTGCTAGCCTTTGCTGGAGTGAGTCCTAAGCCCCAAGTAGTGGCCCCCAGGTGCTGTTCCCTTGGCTTGTGACATAGTATACTCCTCCTGTCCAAAACTGCAAGAAGTGGGAGTTAGAAACTTTTTACCAACTTTCTGCCCGGAGAACTGACGGATCCGGCATCGCTGTCGAAGACTTAACCATCAACGTCGAATCGCTGGTTGGCTTTAACTTGCCAGCTTAATGCGCTAAAGGGGATTCAACTTCCAGGAAGTTTTTAAGTCTGAATGTAAAGGGCTTCACCAGGACTGACGCCGAGAAGCATCCAATCGACTTCAGGGCCTTCCTGGGCATGGACTTTAGACTTCATCCCTCTGAGCTTTACCGTCTTCTCCAACAGCCGCACTGGGACCCCACTTTTCAGCGACATGCCTTTGTCGAGTCTCGCTTCTCTAACCGCTTGCCCTGCTGACAAATCATCAATTACCACTTTTCTCCACAAAAGGTTCTAAGTCAAAAGGTAAACTTTCTACTGCGACAAACCTGTTTCCTGTTTCTGACCCACGCTCCATCGTAGTCAGCCTTGACTTTTTACTTTGCCCCGGTCTAGTGCGACCAGATACCAGCGGTTAGCGCTTTGTTCTCACCGCCCCACTAACTAATACTACAATTTCATACAATTCTGAACTCAATTTGTAATAAAAAAAATTCTATTTCCAAGCCTCACTAAGCATTAATTGGATAAAAGTAGCTGACTCAAGCACTAACACTTTGGAAGGAAGGATTTGTCACACATCTTGGAATCCCAAAGTTATTTGATCCACAGAAATTTGAATTAGGATGAGAAAAGTGGGCTGTTCACACCTAATCAAGGTTTTTCACTTTGTGACCAGTGACACTCATCAAGGCTGGACCATGTATGTGATCTGCAGAGAGTTCAGAAAAGCCAATATCAAAATGTGTGCTAAATATTTTTGTGAGCTTCCAGTTGTGAACCTTGGAAGTCTAAACATTATGGGTGTCATCTAGATGTGCACTGGGTCTTTTTCACTGTAGAAGTATTTGAGGTAAGCTAGAGAGAAACTTAATTTAAGACAGACTCAGTAATTGTTTTGTGAATATTTGTTGCCCATATTTAAAACACATAGGGTTTTTTAAATTAATATTAAATACATTATTTTGATTGTAGATTGTTTTAAAATTTCCATATGATTACTAAAAGCAAGTTATTTTTCACAAAATCAATTGCCCTGTCAAGGCTTTTGCTCTTGTAGAAGTTAAAGAATTTCAAATAATTTAGGGTCTCTTGTGCCGTGTATTATATAAGTGTTTCCTTTTATGATTACTGTTATACATGATTACATTCTCTACCAAATTAAGGATATGAACAAAAATCCCCACCAACAGCTGCACGGCACAAGCACCACAAGCTAAGAGAATAAAAAGCAACAGCACCACAAGCTTGGGGGATGAAAAACATGGCACACAAATAGGCAGTACAGAAAGAGACAGGGTGCACAGGGTCATGACAGAAATACCATGTGCTCATCTGTACATGCCTGTGTTTGTATCTGTTAGGAAAACCAAAGGGGATGATGGACGGAGTGTTGAACATTGCAAGCACTCACCCCCAGTCAACTGATCTGGGTTTAATCCATCATCATTCTTTAGCTCACTCCGCCACCCCAGTTCAGACATGGCCATATGCAAATCAGTCTGACCCTGTGCCTCATGGGAACAGTCCAGCCCGAACTGCCAAGCCATGTCTGCTATGTTTGCCCTAAGTTGGCAGGGTATGCCCAGACGTGGGTCCCTTGCTCACTTTGCCACTGGATTCAAGATAGCCTGGCTGATGATGGCTGTAAGCCAGAAACCGGTCCCAGGATGCTTGTTTCCGGTCCAGGGAAGACATGGCTTGGCAGTTCGGGCTGGACTGTTCCCATGAGGCACAGGGTCAGACTGATTTGCATATCACTGGGGTGGCGGAGTGAGCTAAAGAATGATGATGGATTAAACCCAGATCAGTTGACTGGGGGTGAGTGCTTGCAATGTTCAACAGTCCGTCCATCATCCCCTTTGGTTTTGTATCTGTTAGTGCATTAAAGACAGACTTTTTAATCAATAATGTACAACCCAGTTTGGCTTCCAGGTGGGAAGAAGAAGATGCTCCTTTCTCTCAGGTTTAGATTTCATGTTTTTAATCTCAACAGTGAGTGATTCAGATGAGACAGAGTTTATTGAGTAATCGATCTGCACTTAATGGATTCCATGGGGATAATGGCACCCCCACCAGATTTTTCTCCATCAATGTAGAGAACGTTGCATTTTTGTAATAAGTGAGTAGTGTGGAGGATGAGCAGAACCAAGTTCCTGCGAGTACAATAATTGGTCATTGAACTGGTCGAGGGCAGATGTAGAACTTCAAGTAGAATCCCTAGACCTACAGTTCAATAGTTCCAGGAAATAGGTCACTGGATTGAGAGGCTGGAGATTGCTGGGACAGATTTATCTTTAATTGTGTTTAGGACATCTAGCTTCGGAGATTGTGGTAATAGGAAGCGTTTCCGAAACATGTAGTTAGAGAAGTATTTGGGTGAGTTGCATATTTTTGGGGTAATGTTGGTGTGTGCTTGGGCTCCTCAGAAGTAGGTGTATTGAGTGGAGTGTAAAGGGGGTAGGTTAGCAGCTCCTGTAAGAAGAGTGTTTGTGGGAGAAAGAGACTTTTGGGACATATTTAAAACCTAGGGCTCCTCAGCTCTATGTAGAGTTGTGTTGAAGGTGCCAGGTTGCCACCAGTGGATCCTCCATTGGCTCTGTCAAAGAAAATCTCTAACCTGGAGACCTCTATGCCATGGTACTGCCAGTTCAAAGTAACGGTCAAGCCACCCTAATGAGGGCAAGGCGATTATCAATGATAATTCCTGACTTTCTCACCACACAATTCATGGAAGAAACAGATGGGAAAAATGCAGAATGGCCTCACCATGAAAGGCTATTTGTTTTTTTTTTAGTAAACAAAGTCCTGATTTGGAAGTTTGTTTTTTTTAAACAAAAATGTTGCCAAGTAGGTGCTCTAAAAGGGGCACCTGCTTAGCAAACCTGCAGTGGTATGAAAGGAGCCACAACAGTGGCGGGTTCCTTCCCAGCGCAGAGATCGCTGCCGGGTAGGGGAAATCTCTAAACAGGGCAGAAGGCCCAATGACATGGTGATGGTCATCTTTATCATGACACCTTTAGTGCCATCTAATCCACCAGGGTCAGCATCCGTTTAATGTCAAACTGTTTATTTTGGGAGCTAGATTAAAGATGTGTGCTCTGGTCAGTCACAAGTGTCCAGAATGACATAGGAAATGAGTAAGTGCACTTCTCATGTGAATCGTGCCTTTGGGAGGTTAAGTACTTCAGTACAGAATCAGTGTGTGTATCTTTGTTGTCATATAGCTGGACTGGAATGGAAGGTTGATTAATAGGCAGAGGGAGGATATACACAGAGTGGTGGTGGCCACCAGGAGGCCTGTGGGTTTGGTCCTTGACAATATTTCAGCCTGTATCATTGTAGGTATAGGTGTATTCCCTGTGGTGGATATGACTACTTTGATTTGTGCTGGCATTATGCCTTCAGTTGTCATGCACCAGGTGGTGTGTGGGTGATAATTATGGTTATTATGGTTATCTTAGCATGCATTTGGAATGATTCCCCCTAAGGGATCCTGTGGCTTTTGAGACTAAGAAAAAAATGCATGGGGTACTGGGTCATGGGGTATGTCTTTAGATTAAAAAGAGTAGGTCAATTGTAATGAAGCCCAGGCTGAGACTATGCTGTTTGTCACTGATTAGGTTAACCAGGTTGGTCTTTACCGCTTGATGTTGTCGGTATTTGAGAAGAGGTTTGATAGACAATGGGAATAGGATCCCCAAGGTGTAGTTATATTGAACCGTGAGTCTGATCTGAAAAGGGGCTCTCTTTGTTTTAGGATTGGTCACTATAATATGCTCAGTGATCATATGCTCACTGATCAAGAGATTTGGCATGGGACAGCAGCAATATGGAAGAATGGGATATCACTCAGTACAGGGAGAAAATGTGGTAGTAATATGACATTGGGTGCAAAAGATGGGCATCAGTTAGGGTCACATTTGGTTGACAGTGCATTTAGGTGCAAAATCACATTTAGGTGCACATATCACTTACCGGTGCAAAATCACTTTTATGTGCAAAACCACCCTTGGTGCAAAGCATGCAGGATTGTGGTATCATATTTAGGAGCAATATCACATTTAGGTTCAACATCAGCAGGAGTGTAAAAACACATTTAGGAGCATAAATCATGTTAAGGAGGAATAACACCATGCAAGTTCACTTTTGAACGCACAATCATTCTTGGTGACACATGAATAGGAGTGATGACAGACAAGAGGGAGCCAAAATTAATTCAGGTGCAAAGCCACATGTAGGTGCAAAATAGCCCTTGCTGCGATGTCAATGGGAAAAGTGTAAAAACGTTGGTTGCAAAGTCACATTTAGGTGAAAAACCAACCTTAGTGCAACATCAGCAGGTCTGGAGAGACGCTTATGTGCAAAAGCAATTTCATGAGCAAAAATTCACCCTAGTGCAGCATCAGAATCTCTCATCTGCTTTATTACCAGGAAGCGTTTTTTGGCAAAATTAGTTTATTATCATGTGGTTGATAGGTTGATTTGATGAACCAAGATTGTAACCCAATGACTGACAATACCTTAATTGAAAACCAAGTACTGGACAGTGTCGCTGTTCAGAGAAAGTGGTTTGCTGATCGTAGATTTAGTAATGTTTCTTTATTAATAGAAACTTACACAATATATAATGGCTCTAACTTTCAAGTTTTTCTCTAATGTAGGTAAGCCTACATGGATGTCAATTCACCGAAATGCCAGTGGTTGCCGAAGTGACATCACACGCCCTTTGACCTCCACTTTCACTCACACACACATACTTGCACATACACACAAATTCGCACATATACACTCTCATACATAAACCCACTCTCACCCGCAAGCACACACACAACATACATGTAAAAGCATTTTTCACTTTCCTCAGCTGCCATGGAAGGGCATATTCCAGCTTAATGTACTCCATTATTATTACACTATTAGTGAATAATATATTTTCTTTATTCACTATTAGTGTAATAAAGAATTGACAGAAAATAGGGAGAGTGGAGCCCCAGCTGCCGCTGTATTTCTGGCACTGAATTTGCCAACTCGGAGGCCAGGAACCACAAAGGCAGTGCTAGGAGCAGCAAAGGGTTGCAGCTGCGACCCCTAAATGATGTCTATGTAAGCCTAACTCCTATGAAACATTTGTGGCTAATGGAATGGCGAATATATTTTTAACAATAGGTTCTGTGTGGAGTTGAGAGAAGGTCCAATTTTAGGGGTTTGACTGGCAATACTATATGGGGCCTTAATAAGCATTCAGCCTGGCATACTTTCAATGCTGCTTTGACCAAGCAGCCTGCCATCTGCATGTAAAAGGTCAGCATGGATGGCACCATTAGACTCTGCTAGCCTCATGGAAGTGTTTATGTTAATTGCCACACGTTAATTTGTCCCCAAACCTAACACCTAGGTAATTCGAATACATAATTGGATCAAAATGCCCAAGTTTTAGGTAAAATAGAATCATTTCCTGTGGAGTGGACCGCCCACGCTGCGGCGATGGAAAGCTGCTTCCAATGGCCTGACAGTGTAGGGGCAGTGGGGGGAAAGACATTTCACAGCCCGTCTGTCAGTCACAGATACCATTGGCAAAAGCTGGCAGTGAGGGGCAATATCAAACAAATAATAACCCTCAACCACTTTAGTTTAATGTCTTTTTTTCGTTTTCAGAAACAATCTCCTGCTTTCGGAGTTTGTTTCTGAAAAACAAAAAAATGACGACGATTCCTTTCAAGGTACAGAGATGATGGCTGGGCCAGCGGTCATCTCTAAATTTGACGATAGAGCATTGTCAGGATGGCAGACTTAATGCCCTCTGCCATTCTGATGGATGCTACACAGTCTGTCAACCTCTAAATCAGGCCCTAATTTGGCTATTGCAATTGATTGGTATTCACTGAAGTTTTCATGAGGCCTCTATGCTCGAAATCCCCTCAACAACCCCCCCCCCCCACACCTGCCCAGCGTGCCCATGCATTAGGACTGCACTGGCTCTGAACTGATGGGTCTAACTGCACCACCATCCTTTCTACTCAAAAAGGCCTTGTAAAACAATCAAGCAGAGAACACCACCATCAGATTCTTGCACGGAGGGGGTTGTCTGGCTGCTAACTGGGGAAGTAGTTGTAGATACTGACATATGATATGTCATTTTGTGACTGTCAGGAGGGAGGCAATTTGTAGGAGGTGGGGGGGGGTGATAGGTTAGCAACCAAAGTCAGAGAATAAGCAAGCACTAGTTAAGAATCCGCCCATTAAATATACTACAGCAGAATTCTGACAATCAACCTGTGGCATCTAAAGTCAAAGAAAACAAGTGGAACAGGCGGGAAGCACAAATATTGCCCGTCGAGTGATGTAAAAGCGGCTATTACAAGCTCTTTTTTGTAGGTTGCAGAGGAAGGATCGAGGCTGAATGCAAGGTATAGCTCACCTGCTGGGCGGGCGGTGTCATGTACACCATGCATGCTGCTGTTTGTGGTTTCGCTGCTCCAACGAGAGGAGATCGGATTCCACACAAACGGTTTGCTTTACATGTAAAGACACCTAACCTATCCTGTCAGTTTCAGGGACTAAAATGAGCTGTAGTGGTTGTTTATAGACGCGGATTAATAATAGAAACACTATCTATAAATGAAAGATGATCAGATTTGACAAACACCTTTCCTGGGGTGCACTTTTTGTCTGTTTTAAGTTACATTCGCTTGCTAATATGTATCAACAAATTAAGAACTGCCCCGGAGCCTCAATTTTCCCTCTGCAACCCTCTCAGGTGTGTGTAGCAAAACGAAAGCAAGGCAGAGCAGCAAGACACGTTTCGTTCAAAAATAATATTCCACTGTAGAGGAAAGATCCTGAGATTATACATTATATGTAGAACAAAACGCATCAGATTGCCATGAGAATTTTGTAACCATAAGAATTCTGTACCCAAAGTAGAGAGTCCATCCAATAGGCGTTTAGTGCAGTTGAGTCTCGTGCCTGCTGTGTTCCTGGTCCACTGTGTTTTTTCCGTCGTGTGAGTGTCTGGTACATCAGTGTGTATTTGTGGGATTACTGTACTGTCAACTGCTGACTTGTGTGATGGGCCTGCACATAGAGTCTTATAAGATTGGAAAATAACTTAGATATATATATCCTTAAATGAAGGAGGAATTATTGGCCACATCTGAAGGCTAGAGGATGTCCCACGCTGTCTCTCCCCCTAGTGGAGGACAGCTTGCCACCTTTAGGGATCTCACCTGCTTAGCAGGGATCTCTTTGCTGAAAGAGCACCCCAACACTTTTGTGTGCAAAGGTGATTGCCGAGCATGCTGCCATGTGGTTGTGGTCCACTCTTATTTCTTTTCAGAACCAAACACCTAAAATTGGGAGGAGGGGAAAATAAACAAATATCCCTGATGCGCAAGGAGTGTTTGCCCAGCATGTTTGGGCACTTCTGTCTTTCGCTGACAGGGTCGGCCATACCTCGCCTGACCGCCCTGTGCTTTTCTCTGCGAAAGGCCTTGTGACTTATGCCAAGCTTGCATGGGCAAGATCAGGATTTCTCACAGAAATCAGTGATTGCTTCTAGGTGGTATGTTATTTTAACAGTGTTAGAGCTCCGCCACAGCTTTCATCAAGGCAGGGGCTTCGCTCCCACATAGTTCCCCAATCTGGTTTTCTACAGTTGCACTTATTTGGAGACCCGTAACAGTTGTTTCCAGCCAAGACCATTGAAAGATCGAAGATGAATGCTGCCCAAAGCAGACAATAAGGACAACCCCATCCCTTACTACACATCCGTATCATGTTCATTATTTCCACCATATGTGTAGCAAATGTGTAGGGCAATACGCAAGGTTGGCCCTTTGGGGGTTCTACCTGACCTGACTTTGTGGCAGCTGTTCTGACTGGTACTAGCTAAAAACTTGGTGACAAGTGTTTTCTGCTTCTTCTGGGCTGTGAACACACCTGGGGGTCCTGCCTAACTTCTGCAGCCCTTCGATACTCCTGACCTTGCTTGAGTGGAAGCTTCCAGCCAGCCCAAGGAGTCCAAATACGAGGACACAGCCTCAGGAATCCCTCTTGTGTTCTTCATTTTACCATGCCGTTTGTGCTGAGGTTCAGAACTAAGTGCGCCGGGTATGCCCAGACGTGGGTCCTAGGCTCACTGTGCCACTGGATTCAAGCTAGTCTGGCTGATGAGAGGGAATACCCTGAAACCGGCCCCAGGATGTTTGTTTCTGGTCCAGGGAGATCCTGGCTTGGCAGTTCGGGCTGGACTGTTCCCATGAGGAGCAGGGTCAAAGCTGATTTGCATATGACTGGGTCTAAACTGGGGTGGCATGGGGAGAAAAAGAACGATGGATTTAAACAAGATCTCTTGACTGGGTGTGGATGTTTGATTTGTTCTGCATTCCGTCCAGCATTTGTGTGTCTTTTGAGGTTCAGAACTCAGCTGGTCTAAATTCTAGCCAGATTGAGAATGGTCTGATGGGCCATTGTGAGCCCTTTGTTATGGTATGATATGGTGTATATCTGTGGAACCAAAGGTAGTTTGCACCATTCATCGTCAAGTTTGCTCCTGTCTGACTAAGGAGCAACTGACAAAGAGTTTCTATGATTCCCAGGTTAGGCGAGAGAGATCCCCATTTTAAGGGATGGTTACTTTTTAGTCCTAATCCAGAAGATAGGTTTTCCGTTCCAGACAATGAAACTCACCTGCCCGAAATATACGATACCTCCCATTTCACTTCCAAATTACTGTTGTACCTTGCTGCGATTGCCGCAAGATTTCTGTTAATTTGCATTTCATAGCAATGAGGAGGATTATGAAGAGTAAAAAAGGTCTGTGAACTGTCACAAAGTTTTGGAAGGAGCATTGCAGGCCCCCATTTTACAGTAATGCAGTAGGCATTGACAACGATACGTGTCTGCAAACATTCATTGAAACATTCCACCTTATAGTAACTGCACTGAGATTCCGCTGTTTTAAGGAGTGTTCCGGAGTTTGCGACCATTTACTGATCGAGAATAGTATATGGTGTTCATACCAAACGAACCAAGTGAGCAAATTAGTGGCAAACTAATGGACAAGAGGGAGCAGACTGTTTAGTTGATGACATTCAGAAAACATGGAATGAAAACAAATAGTTACGGAAGGCCCAATTTTCAAATAAAACCGTATTAAGCAGTGTTATGTTGCATTGTATTGAACTATAGCAATTGTACAGCACTTTTCGACTGTTTATGAGACTCTGAAGCGTTTTGAGTATCAACCACAAATATATATATAGATATATATGATACACACGTATATACACATACAATTCTTTACCCCATCGTAAATAATATAAAAAATAACTTATTAAAAAGAAAAATGTCATTTAAATGATTAAATCCTTTATTAAACATTATAAACAGTTATAAAGTAATTTTAAGGCTAGAGCTACAATTAAAATTTAGCAAAGGAGGGCAAACAGATGCAAATTGTAATTTATTTATTACAATCCTCCAAACAATAAAAATACATGTAGTTTGATGGAGGGTTAACATTGATCATTATAACTCCAAGCTAACAAATATTGAGAAAGTGCATCAATCAATAGGGTGAGATGTATTCTTCTTACCCAGTCCAACTAAAATTGAGGTAAACTGCCTAAATAAAAGGGTTCAGAATTAGTATTCTATTGCCAGTCGCACAAACATTGGGTAAAGGGCATATATTCAGTTGGTTATATTTACTTTTCTAGTGCCAGTGCAGCAAACATTAAGAAAGGTACATAGATTAGGATACAGTCAGATTTAAAATTCTAACCTCAGTCTCACGAACATAGCGATAACTGCATATATTTAGGTGGTCAGATTTAATATTCTAATCTTAGTTACAAAACATTTGGAAAGTGCATATATTTCAGGGGTCTAATTTACGATTCTATCTCTACTCCCACAAACACTGGGGAAACGGCAAAAATTTGTAGGGAGTGAGATTTACTATTCTAACCCTAGTCCCACGAGCATTGGATGAAGTACATATATTTGTTGGGGTCTGATTTAATAGTCTCACTCCAGTCTTACAAACATTGGGGAAAGTGTATGTATTTGGAGAGGCCAGATTTACTGTTCTAACTTCAATCACACAAACATGGTGGAGAGTACATATATTTGGGGTAGGAGTATTATGTAGTCTCCTGAATCCAAAAACAACTTTTTATTAAATATGTAATAAGGAAATCAAATTTAATGTTCTAACAAAAAAACAATAATTTTGTATTATTGTATACTAATAATATGTTAAATACATTTATATTATAAGATGGAAAGGAAGAAAGAGAAATAAAGGAACAATAAGGAACGAAATTAGGATAGAAATGAATAAGATTTGATAGAGGAGTAGTAAGAACAAAAAATACAAAGAAGTAAAAGGAAAAAGAAAAGAAGGGAAGGAAAAAGGAAAGCATGAATGGAGAATGAGATAAAGAGAAGAACGAATGACAGATTGGAGGGAAGAAGGGTGATAGAAATAAGAATACATAGAAAGAATTAATGAAGGGAAGGAACAGAAAGAAAAATGATGGCAAGACAGAATAAGGAGGACAGGAGGATGATATGAAAAAGGGAAGAAAAGGATAAATAAATCAAGGAAAGAAGGAAAGAAGGAAAGAAAAGGAAACTAGGTTATAAGGAAGGACTGAAAGATAGAAAAAGATAGAATAATAGAGAAATTGACAGAAAGAAAAAGATGGAAAGAATGAAAGTAGAATGGTAAAAAGGAGATGACGAATAACACAAAGTAGGAAAGAAAGAAGGAAAGAGTGAACAACAGAGAACTGGAAAGAACAAACGGAATAATGAAAGAAGAATAAAAGGAAAGACTTAAGGAAAGAGAGAAGGAAAGAAGGAAACAGAGTTTATTGAACGTCGTTTTGACCATTTTTTTTCAATCATGTCGTACAATGCATCATTTTGCACCATGTTTTACAACCCCTTGTCACTGAACAATTCCTGCAGCCTTCATGGGAAGCGTCTAGGTTGCTGACTTTGTTTGCTCACTTCGAGCCATCTATCTCTAGGTTGCTATATTATATTTTTCTGGCTGCTCCCTTCTCATGGACCCATCATTTGCCACAGGAACACCAGCACTGGACTGAGGCTAACCCTCTGGTCCAAAGGTCTTCAACCTTTTTCCATGCCACCTGTCCCTGCGTGATATAATCTCATTGGGTGCACAAAATGGAAATATATTTCTTCACACATTCTGTGACGCTAAATACTGCAAGCAGGCTATATAATTGCAGTGAGCCATGGGGACAAACCACCTGACTAATACAAGAAAATATGATGTTCAATAGTGGTTTTCAAGGCATCACAATAAATGTATACAGTAAGTCTGGGCTGTGAGCTCCTTTCCGCTCGCGGAGTTTTCCGCACTCCCTGTTACGCGGAGCTCGCGGAGTTCCGGAAAACTCTGCTTCACGTTGCGGAGCAAAGTTTTTTTCCTCGCTCGCATTCGTCAATCTCAAATTGGCGAGCGCGAGCGAGGAAAATCCACCTCCCGGCGAGATTTTTCCTTGTTCGCAATCGACAACATCAAGTTGGCGAGCGCAAGTGTGGAAAATCAACCTCCCGGCGAGATTGCTAAGCACGGGCGATCAGATTTCTCATTGCGAGTGGTCGCGTATGCTCACGACCGCTCACGTTGAGAAACCGCCCACTCGCGTTGAGAAAGCTGCCGCTCGAGTAAAAATCTACTCGAGTGGCAGAAAAGAAGCAGCGCCCGCTTGCGCTGTGCATGATGCCGTTCGCGATGATTGCACAGTGCCGACAAGCACCTGGCACTGACAATCACCGCGGACTGCATTTATCTAAAGAAACCCCGCTGCTCGCGGAGCTCCACGTCCTGCGGCGGAGTTTTTTGTGCACTTTGCGGAGTTCCGTGTAGCGGAACTCCGCGAACTCCGCCCAGGGTTAGTATACAGTGTAAAAGACAGCAAGCAAGACAAACATTTCAAGTGAGACTGTGTAGCAGAGGGGCATTTTAAAAGAATATATTAGATCTGATATGTGAAATGAAAAAATATATCGTAAGCAAAGGAGGCTTTACACTGACCATCGTGGGAAAGCATTGGTGTTCACCCTCGTCTTTCACGATGACTAGCTGACAATTCGCCCCATGTCCTGCGTGCCACCTTCATCCAGTCCTATCATTTTTAGCCCAAAACACTTTCCATTCTGGGTTTTTGAGTCCATCCTTACCGTGCTTAAAGCGAAACTACAAGCCTCAGAGCGCAAGGACTGGCTGGGGATGTTGCACAGATTAACGAAGCCACTTGGCAAGTCCGAACATGTTACATATTTCAAACATCACTGCGACCCCCCTCAAAAGCTCTCTCCTATCTGATGGCCAACATGCAGCAGGCAGCCCTGTCAGCCCAAAAATATATACTGTGTTCGCTTTTGGCAGCGTTTAGAGAATGGGGTTCGGGTTGTTTTTTGGAGGACCCCAATGACATCCACTCCCAGCAAGGACACAACATACACACGACATTATGCTGGCCCATTAGTGATCCCTCACTAAAGTCGCAGCACTGCTTTTAAGCATGAAGTTTTGTTGTTTTCACCTAAAAAAGGGTAAGGGTCCTCCTGGCCAGAGCCTGGTGGCTTCCTTGCAAGTGTTTGAGCCACAAGCCCCCCCCCTCCCCCTCCCCCCACCGCCACACACAGCCCAATGTAATTGCTCTAGTCAGACTGTGACTCTCTGAAATATAATCAAAAGAAAACACCACTAAAGTCCGAATAGATTTTCCCAACAAAATCCAGAGAAATCACACAGTAAATTGTGTTATTAATGTAGAAATTCCACGCGTTTGGTGTACAGGTTCTGGTACAGAAAAGGCCTCTTGACAAGTGGTGGTCTCATATGACAGGCGGTCGATTTTCATTTCAAACTTTCATTTTCAAAACTGTCCTCCGATTGGTTTTACCTCCCTGGCTCGGTTACTCATCAGTAGTGGTTAGAAAAGGGGACGCTAACTGGCAGTGGTGGCTTCAGTTCACGAAGGTTATAGTTGCGACGGAAGTGAAATCAAGAGCCCGACACCCAAAGATGACATCACCGGAAGTGACATGATATAGATATTAAACCTGATGGTTGACCTCCTGTTTTTTTTATTATTTTTTTTATTATTGACAGCCTTAATTTGAAAAATATTGGCTGTGGCTTGTAAATTGGCTGTTTTCCTATGTATTAAAACTAGAAACCATTTTTGGAGCATACTTTATTTGAAATGTTCAGACGTCAGGGTAGGTTCATCACGGAAGTTTCCGGTCTCAACATTCTGATTTTGATTGCGAGTTTGCCCCTGTCTGGCTTACTGTACAAATGACACCAGAAGCGCTCCTCAATTGCCGTCTATCACAAATAAACACAATTATCCTTAGCTAATTAGCCTTTCCTGAAACCGTGTCTGTATTTCCGGTATCTGGTGTGGTGTGTCAATTCATCCCTTGGAGCTTATAACGTCGTTTTCCATCAACTTTCCGATCCTGTAATTTCACATATAAGCGGCAGATGTAACTAGGAGACAAACACGTGTTTGTATACCACACACGTGTCGCCTTCCAGTGCACCTGACCCCAGCCAATTAAAATTATTAATAGGAGGAAATGCTGCGGTTCAAACGCGGTCCTCCGCCTCCCCAGAAGAGCTGCAAGAAAGGTTATTTCGCATTTTATGACAGGTACCTTGACACGGCTTGGCGCTGAAGGAGGTGCGATTTGAAACGAGTATTTGAATAAAGAAAAAGCGCGCAGGTGAATGCGGGTTCTTAAGACTGGCGCTATAGTAAGACCCAGAAAGACACTTAAGAACAGGGGATCGATCGGCCGCCATATATTAATAAGCCGTGGGTGGGTCTAAAGAGATGATGTTTTAGCAGTGCACTTGCACGCCAGGGAACACCGCTGGGGATTAGGGACTTGCGCCGGTCGAAGGAGGGACACCCCTGTGGTTTGGAAGACGTGAAGCGTGTTCAATAATTCATGATTGGCATGTAATTGTATTACTTGTTGGGGGATGGGCACTGCAGTGGCCAGTGCATAGCGTGGGCGTGTGAATGCCCACTGTTGCCTCTAGTGTGCCTGGGTCACACCAATACAAGCATACACAAACATCCACAACACGCACCCGTATGCACACATATGGCAACAGAGCACACGTACATAACCGCACAAACATTCATACAAGACAAGCAGGAATACTCGCACATGCGCAGCACAAGAGCACACACTTAAAAACGCACACACACCAACACACCCACTCATAGAAGACAGATGCATGCATACTCGCACACGTGCAGCACAAGAGCACACACAAACACACTTAAACAAATACATATTCAAGACAGGAGCAGGAATACTCACACACGCAGCACAAGAGCACACACATAAACACACACATACATATTCAAGACAGAAGGAATACTCGCACACGTGCAGCACAAGAGCACACACAAACACACTTAAACACATACATATTCAAGACAGGAGCAGGAATACTCACACACGCAGCACAAGAGCACACACATAAACACACACATACATATTCAAGACAGAAGGAATACTCGCACATGCGCAGCACAAGAGCACACACATAAACCCACGCATACAAGACAGAAGCACGCATACTCACACACCACACACGCAGCACAAGAGCACACACACATAAACATATACATACACAAGTCAGAAGTATGCATACTCGCACAACCACAGTACAATGACCATACACACATAAACACAACCACACACACACATTCATAGAAGACAGAAGCACGTATAATACACAGCACAGGAGCACGCACACAATAACATTGACCGAAGCATGCTAAACACACACGCATACAATTGTATAAAAATGAGGCATGTACACACAAACACGTACACAGGTACATGCAGTCATTCCCTCCCTCTAACATCCAGGCCAGGTAGATACACATACACACAATACATGCATACGCAGTTATGCCAGCACGTCACCACGAGGGCTCACAAAAAGCACAGGAGCACACACAAGCACATACTCACACATACAGTAAGTCACACAAACAGATGCACTCTCACAGGCGCATACAGAAGGTGGGAACAAGCACTCAAACACTAGCCTGCGTTACACAGGCAAATATACACATGCACCGTACAAACACACAAGCAAACCAGAAAGGTACCCTGCATGCCAACCTTCGGGCTACCTTTGGTGCATTGCATTCTCATGGAGTCCTTGTCACACCCACGCCCCAGGAAGCTTGGCTCGTTCACTACACTGTATTACGTTGGAACAAGAAGCCACCCCAGGGCTGGTGTTCGTGTTTTTTGTGTGTCTGTTTATTTGTTTTTATCCCTTTAGAGCAGGTGAAAAGAAGCCTCCTGTGTGGGGAACGAGAGTGAATTATCCGGTTGCAGGTGCCGTTCCTCGGTTTCTGACGTGGACATAGTGCGCTGCGCCGGTGCACGTACCTGCCTCTCGGCAAGAGCTGCAGGGAGGGATGCATTATTCATGCCCTCCGCCAGCCAGAGATAGCCATGGGAACGGCAGGCCTCCCGGGAGCGGGCTCCTCTAACCATGCCCATCACTGAGGGCTGACCTGTGCGTCCACCCACGGGGCCCACCAACGGATGGGGGAGGGAGTGCCACCGGCAAGTCCACTGACGGCCATGCAGCACAGACAGACCTATCAGGGCCAGATCGTTTCAGTTCTGACACGAACAGATCATGTTAAAAAATGGTCGAATCATTTAGAACCTGCAGCCCGGGGCAGCCGTGGCAACGAGAGGCAGTCTTTTCATTTCAGGGCTGCCTGTCCTGATAAAATATTTACATTTTGAGGCTGTGGCTGCGAAAATGCCGAGGAGAGGGCGGGCGCCGGCCCCTGCTTGAACATGATTCACAGGACTCGACGGCCCAAGCTTGCACTTAACACATTTAGGGGTACGTCTCGGCGGACTCCAGAGTGCCTGGGGCACGCTCGTTGGCTGCCCAGTTTGGCGCCCCTCCCCTGGTCTACCCAATGCCGCCTCAAAGACTACAGCGCAGGCTCTCGGGTACCCCCCCCCCATAACGGCTACCTATCCAGACTAACCATATGGCCCATCATGAACTACACCCCCAGGTTCAAGCGCGCCTCCCACTGCGCCTTCCCCCCAGGCCCTTGGAGGCGCATAAGGCACTGTGCGCCCTCCCAGGCTGCATGATGCCCCCCTCGAGGAATGCCTACCCAGGTTGATCTGTGCCCCCTGGAGGACTGTACTCGCAGGCTCTGCAGTGCCCTTCTTAGGGGTTCCTTTCCCTGCCAGGCTAGGGCGACCTCGTGGTCTGCACCTCCCCAGGCGGTCCAGGGCCCCCTCACGGGCTGCCCTCTTGGGCTGCTCGGTGCTCCTTTCTTGGGCCGGCGGCCAGGGCTTCTAAGTGTGCCCCTCGTGGGTTTCAGGGTGCTCAGTTCTACCCTCGTGTGTTTCCCTTCAGGCACCCATGTGCCACCCTTAAAGGCTGTCTCCCAGGGTGCCCTCCTGATGGGCTGACCTCCCAGGTTTCCAGGTGCCCTATGAAGCGCTGCCCTCCAATGATGCCCAGAGTCCTCCTCACGGGCACCGGAGTTCTAGGTGCTCCATTAATGGTTGCCCTCCCTGGATGCCTGGTGCCCGCCTCATGGGCTGCCCTCCCAGGTTTATAGGTGCCCTGTGAAGGTCTGCCCTCTCAGGATGTCCAGCGCCCTCCTCACGGGCACCAGAGCTCCAGGTGCTGGATGAAGAGCTGCCCTCCCAGGATGCCCAGCGCCCTGCTCACGGGCACCTGAGTTCTAGGTGCTTGGTGAAGGGTTGCCCTCCCTGGATGCCCGGTGCCTGCCTCATGGGCTGACCTCCCAGGTTTCTAGGTGCTCTGTGCCAGGCTGCCCGCTCAGGATGCAGGTTTCCTGGTGCTCCGTGAAGCGCGGCCCTTACAGGATGCCCCCGTCATGGGCTCACCTCCCAGGTTTCCAGGTGCCCTGTGAAGGTCGCCCTTCCAGGGTCCCAGGTGTTCAGATGGGCTGACCGCCAGGATATCCAGGAGCTCTGTGAAGGGTTGCCTACCTCATGGGCACCAAAGTGCCAGGTGCCTGGTGTAGGGCTGTGCTCCTCATCGGCACCAGGTTTCCAGGTGCTCGGTGAAGGGCTGCCCTCTCAGGATGTCCAGCGCCCTCCTCAAGAGCACCAGAGCTCCAGGTGCTGGATGAAGAGCTGCCCTCCCAGGATGCCCAGCGCCCTGCTCACGGGCACCTGAGTTCTAGGTGCTCGGTGAAGGGTTGCCCTCCCTGGATGCCCGGTGCCTGCCTCATGGGCTGACCTCCCAGGTTTCTAGGTGCTCTGTGCCAGGCTGCCCGCTCAGGATGCAGGTTTCCTGGTGCTCCGTGAAGCGCGGCCCTTACAGGATGCCCCCGTCATGGGCTCACCTCCCAGGTTTCCAGGTGCCCTGTGAAGGGCCGCCCTTCCAGGGTGCCCGGTGGTCTCCTCGTGGACTCGCCTCCCAGGTGTTCAGATGGGCTGACCGCCAGGATATCCAGGAGCTCTGTGAAGGGTTGCCTTCCTCATGGGCACGAGAGTGCCAGGTGCTCGGTGTAGGGCTGTGCTCCTCATCTGCACCAGGTTTCTAGGTGCTCGGTGAAGGGCTGCCCTCCCAAGATATCCAGTGCCCTCCTCATGGGCACCAGGTTTCCAGGTTCCCTGTGAAAGGCTGGTTTCTAGGTTGCCCGGCGATCTCTCGTGGGCTCACCACCCAGGTGCTCAGATGGGCTCACCTCCAGGGTTTACAGGTGCCCTCCCAGGCTGCCCGGTGCTCTCTCACGGACCTCCTTTCCAGAGTGCTCGATGTCGCCTCAAGGACAACACTGCAAGGCACCCCTCCCCACCCACGATCTCCCCATCACCCTTAAGGGCCACCCTGCCTAGGCTCCCAGGTGTCCCTTATGAGCTGCCTTCCCTTGATGTCTGGTGTTGCCCCCTTCTAGGGGTTTCCTTCCAGACTGCACGGTGCACATGCTCTTACTGCCTGCCTCTGTGTCCCTCAGGACAAGCACGCCACTATCAAGCTGGCTGGTGCTTTCTCATAAGAACACTCTATGCCCCTAAGCGCGCAAAGTTGCCTGACATCAAGCTGTTCTCCCAGGCCACTCCCCGCTTCCCTTATCAAAGCTTTCCGTCTCTCCCCCTCCTGGTTAGCCCTGAAGGACCGCCCAGGGGCACACACCCTTCATGGATGGGCGACCCAACACTGGAGGGCGCTCGCCGGCAACTGTCCCCCTTCTCCCAGACGAATCTCCGGATCACCCGATGCCCTCACACCTGGCTACCTTCATAGCTGTCTGGTTCCCCGTGCCCTGTCTTCAGTGCCTGCTCAGTGCCCCCCACCCGTCGCTGCTAGAGTACCTTTCAAGGTCTGCTCTTCCAGCACCTGCTTCGCCATCTAAGACCCAACCCCTTCCCCGCCTCAGTGCCAATGCACGCGGGCTGAACAAAGCCTGGTGCCCCTCACCCGGCTCCTGAGCTTTCAAATGCTGTCTTCTTACCACCCAGTAGCGCAGCAAGAATGCCACGGGTCCTAGTACACGCGGGGAAAATGTGACTGCTGTTAATGTAGTAAAATACAGCATCGTCAGGATCTGGCCCAATTGTAGTCACGCTCTTGCCCAGTGTCCATCTCTATGGTTCCTGGTATCCCCCCCCCTCTCGCCCAGCCCCCACCTACCCAGCTGAGCTCCCGGCACCGTTCGCCAACACCTAGGGTGCCCTGTGCCCCCGCCCTTTCTGTGACTGCGACCTCCTGAGGTCTGTCCTCTCAGCCACCTTCCTAGGCCCCCTAGTGCGCCCCCGCTTCTCTGCTGCCAGTGTCCCCTCTGAACATTTCCCCCTCCCACCCCGGGCCCCCAGTGCCCACCCTGTAAGGCTGTCCTACCAACACACGGTGCCACCACCGTCAGGTGTGTCCTCCCAGACCTCGGTGCCCCCTCTCCCGGAGTGCCCCCCGCCTGCTCGGCGTGGGCACCGCGACTCGTCGTGGTCCATTGTCCTCCGCCTCTGGAGGTAGGAGGCAGCAAGAAAGGATGGGGGGGGGGGGGAGGAGGTGGCACAAGGCCCTTTTACGACAAAAGCTGACTAAACTGTTGGTCTTCACGCCCTTGACACTCCATGACGGGAACCGAGGGGCCGTTTGCTTCTAGATACCCCGGGGAGCGCTGTTTATTTGCCGCATTTCAAACCGCAAAAAGGCAGATCCGAATACGGTCAGCGTTTTTAAAATCCGTGCGTCAGCGTCCCCGAGAAATCTCCTCGTCCCCGTTAGCCAAGGGGCTACTTGAGTGTGGCGACGAGTCTATTGGATGCCAGGCACGTGCGTGCCTCGGATCCCCGCAGCTCGGGGAATCCCCAGGAGGGGGAGGGGTGCGGGGCACTCCTTATGGGGAAAAAACATGTCTGGCAGCAGATCACAACCCTCATTATCAGGCGCGCGTCTTCTGGCCCAAAATGTATGCGCTACAAAGGTGTTAGAAAGAGGGAGGGGCTGGGGTAGCAACACGATTTTATCTGTCTCTCGAGTGTGTGGCTGAGAACAAAACAAGCGTGAACAGAAACCAGAGAATGCCGGTGGATTTGCTGTAATATTAATAAAACCAACCCTTGAAAATAACGCTGATAACGGCAATCCTGTTATTATTACCGACCAGCTACAGTTGCAACATATACATGCGGCTAATGGGCAGACAACACGCGCACATACACACGAAAACACACATGATTGGCGCGTATATGGAGTATTTACAACGAAAAAGCAGAACATATCAAAGAGACGAGCGAAAGCACAGTCTAAAACACACATCTATAGACACACACACACAACAATAACACACTGACAGATACGCACAGAAAGAGAGGCATGTGCCTAGAAAACGGGATACACAAAAACGGACACACGTAAAGGCACTTTACAGAGAGATCAGTCACACATACAATAACAGAGCCAAACACACAGACACTCATGCAAAAACACACCTTCTTTTCAAATTAAAACCAAGATGTTGATAACATCGAGTTATTAGCAACAGTTCACTATAATTGCAGCAAACAGACACGAACACAGACTCATACACACAGACATCAATAAACAATCCAGCATTCACACACACACACACGCACATGCGAAGATACACAGACTGAGACAGACACGCTACAACAGATAGACAAACACAGACAAGAAAGCAGACACACTCACACAGACATACAGCCTCAGACACGCAGACACACACAAAGACACAGGCAACTGCAGACAAGTAGTTTATCACACATTTACACATCCGCGCCTCTACGCAAATGTCCATGCGCACACAAACATACGCACGACCCCTCAAAGTTATGTCAGAAAGCACACAAAGACTTAGGGAGACACACAGAGATTGTCACACAAACACGCCTACCGGCAGACACTGACACACACACGAATTGTTGCACAGAAATAGGAAAACACAGGCCCAAATAGGCAGGCGCATAGGCCCCCACGTTCACACACAGGCTCACGTCGGTAGACACGTACTAGTGCACAGGTGGGCACTGACAAATTGTCAGACAAACACAGACACGCAGAGCCATTTGCACACTGATACACAGATATAGTCATACAGACGCAAACACACAAGCCCACATAGGCAGACACATGCACCCAGTGATACACAGACACATAAGCAGCAAAGACACAGGTAACCAACACAAGCTGTCCGGCACACGCTGTGTACTGAGACACACACATAACCACTGACACAGACAGAGTGTCCCACTTAATGAAAGGCACACACATGGAGAGATAATTGGAGGGGTCCGTGGAACGGCCTAGAGCTGATTTAATCTGCAAGAAAAGCCCACCAGAGTTCGGGGGCGGAGGAGTCACCGGGATGACGGAAGTGAGAAGCTGACGAGCCGAGCTGTCAGCGAGGGACGCATCACCCTGGGACGCGAGGCTGCCGGTAATGCAGGCAGCACACTGTGTGTCTATTTAGAGGCGGGTCACGTGGGCCGGGCACGTCAGAGCGTGGAGCCAGCGGCACTAGTGTGGATTCCCACCCACAGCTCCATTCACATCTCCCGAGCGCCGTCCAGACACGAGTCAACTCCGGAGCATGCCATCCCCTCCCCGCCGGACGGCGCAGGATCAGATGGAGGCAGGCGCTCCAGCGGGGGATGCCATTACCTGCTCCGCCATGCAGTTTCCGCTATCAATAATTTAACCTGCTGCTGCTGCTGCCGCCGCCGCTGCTGCCTGCCAGAAGGGCGCATCCGGGCAGAGAGTGAGCGCCCAGCAGAGCCGCACCGCCAAGAGCAGCACCCAGCCCCGGCCAGCCCCTGCCCGCGCCACCCATGCCACGGGCTTGATGTTTACTAGTAGTCACTGAGCAGGTGGGTCTGTCTGTGTGTCCTGCGCGCTGCCCCGTGCCCGGCTGCCTGCAGAAAGTGACGGCGGGAACGCGAGTCGGGCCGGTCATGAATAAGGCATGGTGACATTACCTCGATTGAATTCTTAATAGGCGAGCTGCGCAGGGGTCAGGGGGCTGCGTTACCGCGCTGGGCTCCGGGCTTTCAATGCCGCAGCTTCTCTTACGGCTAATGAGAGTGCCCGCCCCCCCCCCCCCCAGGGGGCTGTCACACAACTCCGCTGCACACACCTGACTCTCCAGAGACCGGCTCTCGCTCCCCAAGCGCCAAGCGCTAACTTTGTTTTACAAGTGGAAAAGCGCAAAAAAGTTGCGCGAGACACTAGCGAGGAATTTCGTGACTTATGCTATGAAACCTTCCAGACAGTAATGTGTGTGCGCGCGTGTGTGTGTGTGTGCGCGTGTGTGTGTGTGTAATATATATATACCTTATAATATATGTGTATTTACACATATATATTCCATATATCCATATATGGCCAGGCATACATATATAGGCATGTGTACATATACGGTGCTATGTTTGTTTAGATTTTTACATGTCTTCTGAGTGGTATTTGCTCTTCTTGCATGTTATTCACATGCAGCATGTAGAGGCATTATTGTATGAGTATCTCTCTCTCAAAATATATATATATATATATATATATATATATATATATATATATATATATATATGTAGAGAGAGATACTCGTAAATAATGCCTCTACATGATATATATATATCTTCTTTACTGAGAGTATCATTTGCGTAATTATTGCTACTGCCCAGATGAAAACATGCCCTGAAGTTCAAGGGGCGCGGGGTCCTAATTTCACGCTGATGCGCACACGGCGCTGCAGGGCTCCACCCCCTGGCTCCCGCCCCGGGGAGTGCAGTTTGCAAGGAGTGTGCTGGAGGTGAAGGGGGAGTGTACAGGGGGTAGCTTGCCACGGCCCCTTTAAGTTTCGAGAAGTTGGAGACCGGACCAATAGGAACTCGGAGAGGGGAAGACCGGGATCTCCGGCTGTCAGAAACCCCGAGAGGCCGCTCTAGGAGGATCCAAGTCGGGCTGCGCAGCGGTGCCGGGCACGGCCCCGGGAGTGCGGAAACCGCCGGTGATCGAGCCTCCCCGTGAGAGCCTGAGGAGAGAGGCTGCCCTGGACGGGACCATGACCCCGTGGAGGGGATCGCGCCCCAGGACATAAAGACCCCTCTTGAAGTACGCATCGCGGGAGGAGGAGCCGGGGGAGCGGGGAGCTGGACCAGGGCTCAGATGTGACCCCCGGGGGGCTGCACCCCAGGCATGCCGTGTCCCTGGCGCTCCCTGGAGAGGAGCCGGGCCCTGCAGCGGGGACCGAGGCGCACACAGGTCAGTCAGTCTCATATAGGCACGCGGGCGGATTGGTACAAGCTGGTGTTTTGGGGGGTGGAGGGGGCGAGGTGGAAACCCGCATGGACCGCCTGGAGCAGGGCAGGAGACCCCCTGTACTCTATATGTGAGGGGTTCGCATGTGCGCACATAGGGTCGCTCCTGTATTTGAAACCCATAAGGTGCCGTGGCACACACGGGATAGAGAACTCGTGGCGGTGGCATACAGGGCAGCCTCTGGTTTTGACTCAAAGCCAGGGGGGTTTGTGGCACACACTAGTCTACTCCTGGCTCTGACTACGGTAGGGTGTAGTGGCACACACGGCATAACTGCTGGCTCTGACTCCCATAGGGTGTTGTGGCTCACACTAGACAACCCCTGGCTCTGACCTCCATAGGGTGTAGTGGCACACACGGCATAACTCCTGGCTCTGACTTTCGTAGGGTATTGTGGCGCTCAGGGGATAACTCCTGACTCTTAGGGTGTAGTGCCACACACGGCATAACTCAAGGCTCTGACTGTTGTTGGATAGTCTGGCACACACAGGATAACTGCTAGCTCTGACTCCCCTAGGCTGTTGTGGCTCACATGGGACAACTCCTGTCTCTGACTTCCATAGGGTGTTGTGGCTCACACGAGATAATTCCGGGCTCTGTCTTCCGTAAGGTGTCGTGGCACATACGGCATAACTCCTGGCTCTGACCCCCGTAGGCTGTTGTGGCTCACACGAGACAACTCCTGGCTCTGACCTCCATAGGGTGTAGTGGCACACACGGCATAACTCCTGGCTCTGACTTTCGTAGGGTGTTGTGGCGCACACAGGATAACTCCTGGCTCTGACTTTCGTAGGGTGTTGTTGCGCACACAGGAGAACTCCTGGCTCTGACTAGCTCTGACTATAGTAGGGTGTTGTTACACACACGGCATAACTCCTGGCTCTGACTTTCGTAGGGTGTTGTGGCGCACACGGGATAACTCCTGGCTCTGACTTTCGTAGGGTGTTGTGGCGCACACGGGATAACTCCTGGCTCTGACTTTCGTAGGGTGTTGTTACACACACGGCATAACTCCTGGCTCTGACTTCCATAGGTTGTCGTGTCACATAAGGCTTAACTCCTGGCTCTCACTTACGTAGGGTGCGATGCAGTGCTTTAAACTGGCTGGTAATTTCCGGTCCTGAGTACTGGGACTTTTTTATTTTGAGAGGGAGAGTACCTGCACTTCTCAAGAAAAACGTAATACTATCAATTGGAGAGAACCGGCACTTCTCAGAAACAGGCAGGTGCCCTGGTTCCAGAGTACCTGCAGTTCTATTTTTCCATTTCAAGCACTGGTGCAGTGACACAAACAGGACAGCCCCTGGCGTTGACTCCTCTGAAGTACTTTGGCAGGTGAGCACCTGGCGCTGGCTCCCCCAAGGTGCAGGCCACACGCTGGACGGCTCCTAACGTTGGCTCACTTGGGGTGCTGTGGCACACTGGCCGGCCTCTGAGCCCTACGGGTCATATTGGCACATGGGTCCACACCTGTCACTGGCTCCGGTAAGGTGGTGTGGCACAGACGGGGTAGCCCCTCCCTGTCACTCCCGCGGGGTGCTGTGGTAGACTGGACAGCCCCTGCATGTGACGCCCACGGGGAACAGTGGCACACACAGGCAGCCCCTGTCTGTGACTCCCACGGTGTGCTGTGGCACACATGGGCAGCGCCTGCCCATAACGCCTACGGGGTGCTGTGGCCAACACAGGCAGCCCCTGTCTGTGACTCCCACGGGGTGCTGTGGCACACACAGGCAGCCCCTGTCTGTGACTCCCACGGGGTGCTGTGGCACACACAGGCAGCCCCTGTCGGTGACTCCCACGGTATTCCGTGGCACATATGGGCAGCGCCTGCCTGCGACTCCCACTGGATGCTGTGACTCCCAGTACTAGAGAGCTCCTGGCTCTCACTTTCATTGGTGCTGTGGCTCACAGGGGGCAACTCTTGGCGTTGACTCCCACGGTGTGCTGTAGCACCCAGGACTAACAACGGGCTCTGACTACCGGGGGTACCCGGATGGATCCCGCCTCGCTTCTTCTGAATTCTAAACTCAAACCAATAAATAGTCGGCGGGTTTATGTGCGGGAGCAGACGTCGAACGTCGACCCCGCCACCCCCACCTCTGCCCACCAGACCCTGCCCCCACATTCAGAAGTGTTTGGTGGTAATGTTAAAAGCGTTCCCCTGATTCCGAGTACAGTAAAATAGAGTTCACCTGCCACGTTTACATGCAGATTTCACGCTATTTTAGCAGGTGGCGCCCCGCTGATTCGCGTATCAACGGGAACTTCGTGGCCCGAGACACGTACTTGGTCTTCGGAAATAGTCATCAATCCCCCCCCCCCACCCCCACGTCCTCTCGTCTCCGCGCCCTTGTTTGCAGCGTCAGAACTTCAGTGTCTTATGGTTCTGTTCGCTGTGTTTGTAAAGCGCACTGATACCAACGCTTCAAGGCGCTGATCCGCAAGAAAGTCTAGATCGGTTTGTGTCAAGGCTAAAGGCCGAATGCCCACGCTCAACGGTGCTATATGCAGGCTATATATATGTTTTTCTTGACGCTTACCAGTGGACCCTTGTAATTAATATGACTACTCCCCGCACGCCCATGTCAGTCCCCACAACGTAAGAACTTTTTGAGCCCACGTTTCGTGAGGAACGGGGTGGGGTTGTTATGCAATGCACGGGTGGGCGTGTGGTGCTGTTTTCTGTTGGAGAGGGTGATCTGTTTAGGTTGGGCTAGCCTTGCCTCGGCCGCTGCAGATTTTGGTTCTGAGAGTGTGTGTTGTGTGTGATAGGGAGAGAGTGTGTAGCAGTCTCCGCTTCAAGCCTCCCTGCGGCCGCGGGGGTTCCCCGGACCCGCGCACAGCCGGGCCTGGGGTGAGTGGGACGTTTAAAGCTGGCACACAGATCTCTCCTCTTGCACGCGAGACTCCCAGAGCCCTGTAGGAACAAGAATGCACCGCAGGAAACAAGCTGAGAGGAAGCCTCGAGGGTGTTTGTG
Organism: Calotriton arnoldi; assembly: GCA_963921515.1. Classification (NCBI taxonomy): domain Eukaryota; kingdom Metazoa; phylum Chordata; class Amphibia; order Caudata; family Salamandridae; genus Calotriton; species Calotriton arnoldi. The sequence goes on from CAWUFW010011742.1 coordinate 405,830, forward strand.
TGTGCGCATGTGGCGGTGCGCCGAAGCGAAGGGTAAGAGCGCCTTCTGCTGGTGATTCTCGGAACTCTTCCCTCTGCTCTGCTCAACAGGACAACTAGAGGGGGCGTTGGGGGAAGGGAAAAGAGTAGCACCAGGGAAACAGGCGCACACCGGGGGGGGAGGGGGGCGGCAATGAGAGGCAGACAGATAGACAGAGACGTGTAGAAAACAGACGGGGACACGCACAGGTGGATAGAAAGCGGGAGAGGGAAAGGGTCTGAGTGACAGGCATATGTACAGACAGACAGGTAGACAGGCCGGCTTATAGAAAGAGATAGGGCCACGGAGTGAAGCTATTGCATACACAGAGACAGGTGGAAATTATATGGAAAGAAAGAACGACACGACAAGAAGGTAGACAGACAGACAGAGATAGGTAGGCAGGCGAGCAAAGAGACATCGTGGTCTGGCCAGGAGAGTGAAGCAAAGACAGGCGGACAGATATGCGGAGAAAGAGGACGTGAAGTGACAGGAAGGTGGACAAGAGACAAACAGACACATCTAGACAGACGGATGTAGACAGCGGTAAGATCAGGAGTGTGAGAAATGCCAGGCAGAGACAGAGATGGGTATAAAGACGGTATGCAGAGGGAGGCAAAGACAAAGAGGCTGGTAGACAGACAGACATCAGCCACACAGATTGTGAGAGAACCAGGAGACGAAGGTACCGGCAGGTGGCGACACTGATCCATCCACAGGCTGGTAGAGGGGCAAGATACTGTGTTGAACGGGTGGGGGCATCGCAGACATATCTGGTCATTTCTACGGGTGGTGTCTTTTTAAGAATGTTTGGGAGGGGTGTGTTTCAAGAGCAGCAACGGAAGCACGGCTGGCGTGTGCCTGCGCCGGCCCCGAGAAGTTTGTCCTTTCTCTGGGAGTTGCCTGCGCGCCCCTTTTTTTCTTTCAACTGAAAAGTTCTACTCGCCAGCAGGCACGTGCCACCTCCGAAAACATGGCATAGGTGGTTATGCGGGCGTGCAGGAGGCTGGCCGCGGCAGCCATTGAACGAGGTAGTGTCTGTGAGGGGCGGGTGCCGAGTCCCCCATGATACATCGTTTCTAGACCGTTTCTGTCAGAAGAGACGGCCCTGGCAGTTCAAGAAGTCCCAGTGCGCAGCGGACGCTACATCCTGGCGCACCCTCTCACACACAGCGTGTAAACGAACCAGAGGGCTGAGGCGACCCCAGTTTCCACTCGTCCCCATGTGGAACGGATTAATGTAGGCAGCCAGAGTACAGGGGCGTCGTGCTAGTAAGTCAGTGTCCCCGGCTTCTGCCGGCGATTCACCTGCAACCCTCCATCAAAAACCGAGCGTACCAACGTGACCCTGCAGAAAAGACAAACAACCTCGCATATCAATGCACGTCAACCGTTCCTTCCACAATAACACATCCATTTATGTACGAAACGTACTAGTGTTGTACTAAACATACTTCAAAATACACGTACCCCCACCTCCCCCGCATGATAAATCAAGATGTGCACGCCCCTTTATAAGGTGTACAGTTTGACTTTGTCACTCCCACTGTTTTTAACCCTCCTCTCCTTGACGGTTTTCCGCCGGGGACTTGTGTTCGTTCACCCAGCGCACAGTGCTCCAAATACGTCTGCCCACACTGGTTTCCAGTTGACTCACAACATGGAGTGTTGCTACTTCGTGTCCCTCCTGTTACAAGTCATTTAGCACCGCGTGTTCCAGGTGTGTCACCAACCAGACACTATTGCACCACTTTGGAACGTGGGACTTTATGCTTCTCATCACCAACCAGCCCATACACCTTCTGCAAGGTGTAACATAGCGCCTCAATCCACCCATGCAGCGGGGTAGCCTAGGCACCATGTAACAGATTGCCTTAGCTCAGTCATGCAGTGTGACACCTCCTGCAGTGAGCATCATATTGCCTCAGTTTCACCACGCGTGATATACCGAGGACCCCTTCGAAACCAAAAGCAACTTATGCAACTCGATGACCAACGTAGCCAATTGAATGAGAGACAGATGCCTCAAACTTAACTCTGACAAAACAGAAGTACTGATCCTCGGGAACAACACCTCCGCACGGGACCACAGCTGGTGACCAGAAGAACTCAGAACCACACTCACCCCACCCGACCATGCATGCAAGCTCAGTATCATCCTCGACAACCACCTGACCAAGAAGCGACAAATCCTTGCAGTCGACTCCTGCTTTCACACCCTCCGCATGCTCCACAGAATCTTCAAATGGATCCCAGTTAACACCAGAAAAAACGCCACATAGGCCCTCGGTACCAGTCGCCTCGACTACAGCAATGCTCTCTACACTGGAATCCCCACCTAGCTCCTCAGAAGACTCCAGACCATACAGAGCGCTGCAAGCAGACTCATCTTGGACCTCCCCAAACAGACCCACATCACTCTTCACCTCAGCAACCTCCTCTGACTCCCCCTCAGAAAAGATGCCAGTTCAAGATACTCACACACGCCTATAAAGCCCTCTACAACCAAGGACCATCCTACATTAACCATCAACTAAACTTCCATCTGCCCCCAAGACAACTGCACTCTGCTTCACTTGCCCTCGCACATATTCCCTGCATCCGTCGCAGCTGGGGCCGCTCCTTCGCCTACATCGCCGCCAAGGCCTGGAACGACCTGCCACTCCACCTCCAAACAGCACCGTCTCTGGCGAACTTCAGAAAGAGACTCAAGAACTGGCACTTCGACAGAGATCTAGCACCCTCAGCGCCCAGATAACCTGAGGGGTGGCAGTACCGCGCTTTACAAATGACTGATTGATTGAGTTCAGCCATGCAGAACAGCTACTACAATGTAAAATTGCCTTAGTATACTCATGCAGTGTTTTATTTACTGCAGTGTGTGTCATATTGCCGCAGTTCAGCCACGCGCGGTATAGCTCATGCAGTAACAGCTTGCTTCAGTTTTTCCATGCAATAGTGTTGCTTGTTCACCATGTTGTGCAGCACAATAGTTACTGCAGTGTAAGATAGCCTTACCGCAGTTATGCAGTGTGATAGCTACTTCAGTGTGTATCATATTGCCTCAGTTTATCCATGCAGTGTCATAGATAGTGCAGTTTGTAGCTGTTTCCCTCAGTTCATGCATGTAGCGGCAAAACCACTGTAGTGTGTGAAAAGTATCTGCAGTTCAGCCAAGCAATGGGATAGTCATTATAGTGGATAACAGATTGCTTCAATTCCACCAGGCAGCAGCTTAGCTACTGCACTGGCATACAACAGAGCAGCTAACAGCTAACTCCAGCCATGCAACAAGACTGCAGATTTCTTTACTTCAAACATTCATCAGGATAGCTTCTGCCAACTAACAGAAGTACTCTAAGCAACAGGATAACTACAGCAGTGTGCAGCAGAGTTTTCTCAGTTGAGCCATTCAGCAGTGCAGTGTTTATTAGCCTGTCCTAGGTGTACCATGCTATGGGTTTGCTAATGCGGTGTGTGACAGATTGCCACACTTTGTGGGATCCGTGGAACAGGTTGCCTACCACAGAGTGTGGCAGATGTTTCTCAGTTGGTCCATACAGCAGGATAGCTTCTGCAGGGTGCAAGAGATTGCCAGAGTTGAGACGTGAAGCTGGATAGCCAATGTGGCAAGATTGCAGCTGTTGTGCAACAGAATGCCACAGGTGAGCAACCAACTCTCTTTCAAGAGGATGAAACATGGCCTATCAATGTGTACACAAGGCCCAGACTGAGAACCCATCTTGCACTATTATGATATATAAACATGCCAGGAATTCAGGATTCAGGAAATTCAGGAAACTTCTGACAGCTGAGCTATTTAGGCTTGCCTTCAGCTGAAATTCAAACAGAATAGGGGTTGTGACTGAAGAACATCGAACACAGTCACTCACTTTTCCCAATTAGATTCTAACTTCTTCTCCCCTCCTCCTCATTAACCTATATTTTTGCCTTCTCTTCAACGCCCTGAAGTATCCAGAGGGTAACACACACTTTCCCAAATCTGGGTGTGGGGGCGCTAGGCCAGGAATTCCCCTTGACTAACCTAGCATTAGGGCCTCAGAGTTGGTCTGATAGCAACATATCCATTTCATACATCTACACTGAAGTGTAATAGTCAGAGGTGGGAATGGAACATGTGTATAGTCTAGAGGTAAAAGGCTTATAACACTTTGACATTTGTATTACACTGAGCATGGTCAGCGCATCTCTTTGCTTGTTGTCATGACCGTGGACAAGTTAGCTGAAATAGTACATTTTTTTATGCCAAACTGTTCCAAATATGTGCATACCTTCTAGGGTCTGGTATGTGAACTGTGACAATTTAGTTTCTGTCAGCATCTATTTGAGTTAGCTACCAGTAGTCAAATAAGTTTCCTTCAGGGAGGACTTATTTTTTTATTATGGCCCGAAGGCATCAGAGCTCTTTACATCAGTAGCATGATACAAGGGTACAGCAAGACACAGTTGCAATAATTACGTTCAGACATATTGCATTGGTAGTGGCGACCAGGACAAATGCAGCCATTGGACAAGAGATGTACACGGTTCAAGCGTTGATTAAGATGGTGTGGGGTCACAATGAATGTAGTTCGTCTCCTGGACAGAGTACTTGGGTATGGAAGTTATTAAAAGAAATGAATGTCTTGGCATGATCACAGGTAACTGATTGTAGACCTCTCCCTAGACTGATGCTATAATGTACATTAGAACATATAGTGGAATGTTCAAGCACTAATGGCAATTGAAGGATGCTTTCTATTACACAGTATCATGTGATGCAATAATAGTCCACCAACCAATCAAAATCCAGCTCCTACAGATTCTGCAGTTCTCATCTCCAGGCACTGATTAAGATGTCAAACTAGCCCGGGAATTGATATTTCTTGGCAAATACATAAGACGATAGAACAAGCTATATGTGATCTTTTTTAAAAACTTAAAAATAAGAAAGGTTTGTCTAGAACTGCTCTTGCCCGTGGAAATGCTCTAATAGCATTAATGAACAGTCGAGAGGGCATTATGAGTGAGATAATTGCATCTCAGACTGGTTATGTGCCCTCACATTTGACTCATGTGTATAACCTAGGTGATGAGCTGGCAATTAACTGGTGAAATTGCCCTCTAGATCATCCACTAATGCTATCTTAACTCCCGCGATCGAATAATGGCCTCATGCTAGGCATTTATAGCTCTTAATGGCCCTTTCACCAACTTAAGTACCCCAGCCGTCTGCACTTAATTGAGGGTGCAGGCAATTGACTGCTGTCAACTCACTCAGAGGAGTTCAATGTCACTTAAGCAGGTTACAAGAGAACTTCGGCTTACTAAACCAATATTTTGGGAAATGTTTAAGATGTTTTGTTTAAATTTAATATTATTTATTTTATATAGCGCTAACTACCCATGCTTAGTGCAAATCAACCAAACCAGGAAACATAATGTCTAAACAGGATTATATCACGATAACATGTTAGTCTACGTCTAAAACACGCCAACAAGGACGAGAAGGTATGTTCTGGTTTAGGGCTCCGAAGTTCGTGAGGGAGCCCCATTCTAGTGTTCAAGATAAATATATATATATTTTCACCACCATGCTGAGAAGGAACAGACTGCAATATGTTTCATGAAAACAGCGCGCAGGCTTTATTTTAGTGTTTCTTTCATGTGTGCAGTCCTGTAGTATTGCGTGGAGTCACATTTTACAATTACAGACATTATGGGTCCTTAAACTTAATGAAAAGCGTTTGTGATTCTGAATGTACTTATCGCTGCCATGTGTCTAGCAACATGCCTGCCTCGCCCGAGGCGAGTTTCACAATAGCTGTAGCCTGCCTCTTAATAACATTCTTTAGTCTATGTAAAACTCGTAAAAACAACAGAAGGAAAGTGTATCTGTGTTTAGAAAGAGGTTTTGATTCTGGAACCGCGTTGGTTAGAAACACTAAAATACTTGACTGCTGTTGAAGATTGCTCCAGCGCTGGAATAGCCTGTTTACAAAAGCAACAGGCTGTTCCTTTAATTAAAAATATATTCTCCTCTTCAAATGTAACCTTTACTGGAATTTTAAACACGCTGGCTACCATAACTCGAATTCCAGCGCCAAATAATCTTTCTTCTTTTCTTCTGCTTCATATGACATTGGAGAGTAAACAGGAGAACCCTGGGTAAATAATTGGATTTGTGATGATAGAGTCCATGTGCTCAGCAAGATGCAAAGCTTTCACCAGTGCAAATATTTCTAAATGCACATGTGCCGGGCCCTGACTTGCAGCCCGCTGGGGTAGGGTTCAGCAGTGAAAAGAGGGATTGAGTCTTTATTGATTGATAGGCTCCCAGAGAAGCGCCTCAAAGCGGGAATGAGACGGGAGCATGGCTAAAAAAATCACAGCCAGGTGGCTGAAAGCCAGGTGACAATAGATCAAAAGAACTGATGGTTGGAGTACGTGGAAAGCACGTTAGAAGGGTGGGCCCTTTGAAATATGGCTGCCATATTTCAGTATTTTGGAATTTTAGTTCTGCAGCATGGGGACTAGAGGGTTTTCGTGCCTACGGGACACATACATGGATGAGAGTTTAACATACTGTATGAAGTAGATTGTACACTTAGGGGCCGATTACGATCTTGCTAGGAAGGCCTCCAGACGGGTTCCGGAACAAGCAAATCCGATTCGGAGCCTATGTCTCCGACCGAATCTTCCCCCATTCCGAACGACCAAGTACGATGCGAAGATCTCGTCCGCGTCAACCAAATCGTTTCCGAGCCCGATCCTGTCAGTCTGACTCGTTCGCAGCCGAATCGTACAGCGCAATGGAGCCGGCTTTAGAACGAGCGAGTACGATTCAGACAGCCGTATCGACTTGGTCCCAGAGAGACAAAACAGCTGTGGGAATCGGACTTCGGGTGGCTGTAGAAGGCCCCCCTTCTCCCGGGGCCCTACGAATCGGTCATGTGGGGGTACCCATGGGTCCCAACTTTCCATGCATGCACAGTGTGGCAGGCACCATGGGGTGCCCGCCACAGGGTGTATGCTTTTCCTTATCCACCCCTTTTTGCTCTGGGAGCCTGTGTACGTGTTCGGTATACAGGCTCTCATAGAGTTCAATTGGAGTCTGAGCGAAACGAGTCCGTCGCCATACGGGTGCATCGGAATCGGTCGCTTGGTCTTGCGGAGCGCAGTTCGCTGGGAAAGCCCTCCGGATTCGAAGGCTTTTCTAGCAAGATCGTAATCGGAACCTAAAATGTTAATTTTATTGTCCTTCAGTTGAATATAGGAGGCTGTTTACATACTAACATGGAATAAAGGGGGGAGGGGGGCAACCCTGTGCCATTAGATATTAAAACCCCAGAGTTTTGATATTGTGTATTGTGCACGACCGTTTGGCTTCAGGATTTCACCCTATTTGGCTGTTCTTATTTTTACTTTGGTCTAATTTATATTTTCGTTTCACTCTCCTATATATTTAGTGCCTGGTTTATGTTTCAGTTTTGGAAGACTCTGTTTTTCAGAAGAGGAATTTACCAAATTGATTAGTAATCCCTCTGTCCTGGATAAGGTGGTAGTACACTAAACTACTGATAATGAATAGTGTCTCAAGTTAAAAATTCTAAAAGAAAAAGAGAAATTAACAGAATCATATGCACATTTTATGCTAGAATGATGTAGATGGGAATTATTCTGGCAGGTATTTAAGTCAAGAATATACCAGGTCTCTTTCCAGAAAATAAGTTGTTTCTGGAAAAATGCCCCTGATTATAAACAGATGTTCTAGAGAATGGATGATGTTGCCTATTGATACAGCAAAGGAGATTGTAATTATATTTAAAAAAAAGAACTTGAACAATTGGAAGAAAACTAAAACGTTCCAATACTTTAAAGGATGCTAAGAAAAAAGATGAAGAAATAAATGGTGAAATGAAAAAACTTGATGACTATCTGATGAAAAGGACAATTTAAAGAAAGATATTAGGAATTACTCTATAGAAAAAACGTCCCTTATCTTTCTTCTGGATTATACACTACATCAAGCTCTGATAGCTACCAGGTCAGGGATTTTAGACAGAAAAAGGTGGTGACTTGCTCTAGCACTTTTTATTCGGATTCAGATGGAGAAGGTCCTTCAGGGTCGATGCTAGCTTGTGAGGCCCGCAATATTCTTGCACTAAATGAATAATATATGTGCTTCTTTCTCTCCTTTTTTGGAGTACCGCAGAGGTCGACGGAGATGGACATTTCAAGCCTCATGCATAGGCAGGTACCAATGACAGTACCCTTCCCAGGATTATTTGAAGAGAAGGAGACAACAGTACTGTAACAGCATTGTAAACAACAGAAGATAAGTCCAGAATAGCTGTCTTCAGTCTAAACTCTTAAGCCCCCCATTGGAATGAAATGAGGGTTATAAGTAAAGGACGCCTGTTTGTGGTGTCTCAGATAATAAATTGGTTTCGAGTTATAGAGTGTGTTAGAAATGGTGTTCTAGTTGGCAGAGGTATGTACCTTATCCAAGTAGGGACCACCACTCTAGTCAGGGCAAGCCAAAAACACACCAGGATAACCTGTGCTCACCTTCTGGAAGCTTGGCGCAGAGCATGCACGCTTCCCTTAGAGGCAATGTGTAAAGTATTTGTGTAACACACGCACCTAGCACACAGTGAACCACCACAAAAAGACTATACACAGATTTATAAAAAAAAATAGAGAATCTTTATATTACCAGGATATGGTAAAAGTGACAAAAACCCAATTACTGGGTTCAAAGGTATCAAGTTTGTACATATAAGGCAAAAACAGTCAAAAGCTTTGAGTTATCAGAATTTGGCCGCACTGATGAAAATTCAACCACTGGCTTCAAAGGTATTGAGATTGCGAATACAAGGCAAAAAGCAGTGCTTTGAATTCGGCTGGACTCGCTTTAGAGCCTTTACAGTAATGTTGCAGAGTTAGTACAGTGACCGGGTTCTGCTTTCAAGAATGCATCTTTTCGGTTACGTTGGGCAGTCTTGGGAAATCAAAAGGAGTCACCCAGTTATAGCCCCCAAGCTATCCTTGACATTGCCGGGCCGGCAGTTGAGACTGCACTGACTCAGTAGGTATTGTACCTTTGTAATGATCCTGTAGCTGCCATGCAGCGAGTTGGGTTGCAGCCAGGCCCCAGGGCAGGGGAAAAGACACGTTACAGCAGTTTGGCTCCTGCCACCTCGAGGAGAGCACTCTCAGAGCTGTGTTGTTGCGCGGCTAGTGAGGGTCGCAGGTATCGCTGGCGTCACTTGGCAACACGTCAGCCGCATGGGGTCGCACTGAAGGTTTCTTTCGGTGCAGCTTTGGTGCTGGTACAACCGCTCACTAGAAGGGGGACCACGCTGAGGGAGGTTCCGGAGGTGCAGCCCTGGGGAAATTGCGGAACAGGTGATGGTTCCTCTCGGCCTCTGGGCTTCCCCTCGATGAACTTTGGCCCCACATGAAGAGAGGTGGCGACTCCAGTCAGCTCAAATGTCCTGGGTGCAGCTAACTCCATCACCAAGCACAAATGAATGGAGGCTTGTAGAAGGGTGAAGAGGCACAGACAGTAATACCACACTCACTTCTCAGCAGCACCAGCTATCACTCCAGCGCTGTCACAAGACGGAGTCCTGGCAAGGGTAGAATGGTATGGTGGGCTGTAAACAAGCCGATCACAAGGTCTTTGCTGTCTCTGAGACCTTGTGGAGAACAGGAGGCAAGTCAGCAAGCCCTTGGAGTCACCCTGGGCTGAATCCTTAGTTCTTGTAGCAGGGCAGAGGTCAGCAGGGAAGCTAAAAAAAAACTGGGCAGCAGTTCCTGGGAACAGTTGGGCACAGCAAAGAGGCAATCCTTCCAGCGCAGCAGCATTTACTCCAGCAGAGTTTCTTGCAGGTCCAGTTATGTACTACTTTGATAGGGCCAGAGCCCTCATACTTATACCCCAAAACGGTTTTGATGCAGGGGTGACTTCAAAGTGGCCTTCAGGAGTGATCAAGGGTCCCTTTCAGCCCAGTCCTGGCTCCAGACTACTGGTGGGGGGTAGATTAGCCCTTTGTGCGAGAGCAGGACACAGCCCATTAAGATGCAAGTGTGAACCACCTCTCCCTCTTCCAGACCAGGGAGGCTATCAGTATGTAGATGAATACAGATGTGTCTCCTGGCACCCAACCCTTCCTGTGTTTGTGGCTGTCTAGAGAGTATGCACAAAAGTGTATCTGTCAACCTGGCCAGACATGGATTGGAGACAGGCTGTAGGCACACAGAGCAAAGGGAATAGCATAGAAATGTCCACTTTCTAAAAGTGGCATTTCTAAAATTGTAGTGATAAATCCAGCTTTACCATTAAAGAGAGCTATCATTAATATTCCAACCATACCAAAAATGACAGAGTTACTCCTTTCTGATCAGGAATTACCACTTAAAAGTATATAAGGGAATGCCCAATGCTGGCCTATGGAAGGAGTCTGCCTCACAGCTGTGAAAAATGAATGTAGCTCTTTGTCACGGGCAGGACATGTAAAACTTGAAAGTACATGTCCTGCCTTATAGTTACACAGCACCCTGCCTTTAGGGTCACTTAGGGCCTAACTTAGGGGTGGCTTACGTGTAATAAAAGCGTAGTTTAAGCTTGGCAAGTGGTTTTAAATGCCAAGTAGTGGTGGCAGAAAACTACACACAGACCTTGCAATGGCAGGCCTGAGGAAGGTTTGAAAGGCTACTTGGGGGGCTGGGGGGTGTGTCACAACAAGTGCTGCAGGCCCACTGGTAGCATTTAATTTACTCGCCCTGGGTATATGATATACCACTTTACAAGGGACTTATAAGTAAATTAAATATGCCAAACAGGTGTAATCCAATTATACTGTGTTTTAAGAGGACAGCACATGCACTTTAGCACTGATTAGCAGTGGTAAAGTGCCCAGAGTCCTAAAGCCAACAAAAAGGGCCAGGTCCAAAAGAGTGATATGCATGCTTTTTAAAAGCAAAATCAGACCAAGAAGTATTATATGCAAAGAGCTAGTGAGCCTGAAAGATGTGAGAATGTCTAGTTTGAAACTAACCTTCACCATCAGGCTCCATCTTTACCCCATACCTGGATACCGTATGGACAGATATTGCAATTTTTTAAAACATCATTTTGACCAGCTTGGACAACATGACTAAATCTTTACCACGTGTCCCTTCCAGTGTATCATCCAAAGAAAAAGAGGTCTCAAACGTTTTTATAGACATTTATACCTTTACCATCAAGTCTTGTGACAAAGACAGTGTTATACTGCCGACGGATACTACTAAGTATAATAAGAAAGCAGAGGAGATGTAGCAGTTGGAGAACACCATGAAAAGATTAGGTTCAGCACCCATAAAAATTTCCAGAGGAAGATTTTGGAGGTGACTGCAGTAGTTCTGTTGTGAGGAGACATTTGTGAGCAGGAGAATGCCTTTCTTAATAATAATCACCCAAAAGTACTCCATTGCTGACATTTTATAGTTTCCCTAAAACACACAAAGAAGATATGGTCATCTTTAAAGACCCATAGTTTATTCCTTAATGCATGTACTGAACCACTTTCCACATGTATGGATACATTTTCTAAAGCATACAGTCTGCTCATTAATGTTTTACATCAAGGAGACTGTAAATGTTCAAGAAAATTGAACATCATCCTTTTAATGCAGACCAGGAAACATAAGTTATGCTATAGCACTTTACATGAACATTCTAGAAGATTATCAATTTAAAAGTACTGGTATGGGATTACCTGTTCCCATAGTGTGCAAATATGTATATGGAAGCTTTGCCGAAAGATATATGTATAATGAAATTGTATCTTTCTCTGAGAAAATGCTATCTTGGTCACAATATATGGACAACATTTTGTTTTTCATTTAGAGTAGGGAAGATTAACAAGTTGAGGAGTTTCTCCTCTGGCTGAATCTCTGCGATAAAAACCTAAATTTTACAGCAAAAAAGGAACTATTATATGTATTCGGATCCGTAACTTAAATGATGCTCCTGAGGTTGATTTATACACAAAGCCAACTTCCCAACATACTCTTTTAAAAATGTTCTAGCTTTCATACCAAAAAGAGATAGTTGACCTTTTGGTCAGTTCTGTTTCTGGGGGAAGAGCACCACTTTGGAAGATTTTTTTTTAAATCTGCCTCTGTTTTGAAAGAGAAACACATTGAGAGGGCATTTGCCGACTTAATCCTGTAAAATGGCAACTTTTTTGATAGCGAATACATTTTCACCAGTAATAAAAGGAATAGATTATAAGACAGATGGGGTATGTGTCACATGCTATTCGAATCTGACTGACAAACTTAACACTGTGATTAATGCTAACTGATAGATTCTCAATGTCGAAGAAGAAAACAATCCAAGAGACAAAATATTAATTTGAGCGGCAATCTGATACACGATATCCCTAGGAAATGTACAGGTACTTCCAGGAGGATCTTTGATAACTTGCCTTTTGTAAAAGATATTCATATATGTGGAACAAGCCAGTAATGTAAAGCAGCCTGGCTATTGACAAACTTGACTTTAATGGAAATATTAGGTATCCCATCAGATGACGAATTACAGGACTAAAAATGTGATTTATCCGATTATTAGAACATTGGAATGTTGGGAGCTCCATTGAAAAGAATGGAGTGCTCCGGGCTTCTAATGGCCGGTTGAAGCCCGGAGCTCCAACATTTCAATGTTTGATCACAGCTGTTGCTATGCACAAAAGGCCTCATCCCCTCGGGCTCTGTGAGGCCTTTGTTTTACAAATTGGAACTTACTGCCTTCTAGGGGTGGAATGTTCTAATAGCCTTAGAGCCGTCCGTAGTGGGCTCTACCGTCCATTAAAGGCCTGCTCCCTTGTTAAACTTTAACACTGGAGCAGACTTTTAATGGCCGGTGGAGTCCGCTACGGCCGGTTCTAATGTTATATTCTGCAATTCTTTTAAGGATATGTAGCGGGAAAAGGCAGAGAGACGAGGATATGCTTCTGTGAGCATACATCAGGTGGGTGCACAAAAAAAAATTAGCTGCTACTTTAGTACTGCATTGTTTGGAACTACGTTATAAAGAAAACAATTTAAAGTTGATTATTGTTCAGTAGATTGGGATCAGCAGCACAGGTTGAGAAATTACACAAAGAACACAACTCAGGGATCTGGTTTGGGATTTCACTTCCTACACTCATGATTCAGGCCTTAATTAAAAAATTCCATGGGACAGCGTAACCCCCTGTAGATATTGTGCTGTTTCTTTTTGGACCAATGCCATCTAAACCATTATGTTTGCCCAAAGAAGATATAAGTCACTAGTATGTAAATGTTTCTGTCTTTGGTCTGTGAACAGTCTTGGACCTATTGACAGTTATGTGCTATTGTAGATGGGTTTGACCTATTTCTTCCGACTGTTTCAATGCCCTTTAGTATACTAGGATCGTTTTTAAAAAGCAAACAATAATGTTTTTGTCTCGGATTTTAGAGATTGTGAGAACAATTTTGGATCTATGTATTCACTAGCTATGTGGTATCGAAGGTCGAATAATTTATATTTGTTTGTATGGCTGGTGTAGAAATAGATCAGTGTCATAGTTTGTGATGGTGTTGATTTCTACTCATTGAATTCTCATTTTAATTCTCTATCCCATGATTAAATAGGACATTAGGAGAGCCTATTTCCAGATCGTGAGGTTTACACCTTATTGTTATTACAGTTTTGCAATGTATAATTTATTTGACTATGTTTAAGGTCACAGAGGTTGGCATTCCAGCTTTTTCGTGGAAAATAACTTTTTTTCTATGTGTCTGTGGAGTTCAGCCAACAGTGTAATGATTTTATTCTCCATAAACAGCGTGATGACGTCAGACTCTAGAGTCACTATTAGACCTGACATACTTGGCGGGGGATTCCCCCAGATATTTTGCCTTCACTCCCCTCTTTTTGCTCAACTTGTTTTTTGGGCTTTCGGACTCTGTGCACTAACCAGAGGTAAAGTGCCTGTGCTCTCTCCCTTAAACATGGTATAATTGGTAGACTCCTAATTGGCACCTTTAATTTACTGGAAAGTCCCTAGTAAATCGCACTATGTGTACCCAGAGCCTATTAATTGAATGCTACTAGTGGGCAGCAGCACTTATTGTCCCTCCCACTTAAGTAGCACTGTAAAGCTTGTCTCAGCCTGTCACTGCAGCCTTTAGGGTAATTTTAAACTGTCATTGCGACCTGGCAAAATAAACCTTTTGCCAGGCGTAACTCTACCTTTTTAATACTTATAAGTCACCCCTAAGGAAGGCCCTAAAGATTCACAAGGCTGGGGTGCCTGGTATTTAAAAAGTATGACATGTGAACTTAAGTTTTACATGCTCTTACAGGGGAAAACTCATTTTTCACTTTATCAAGAATATATGTCCCACAGACTAACACAGGGTTACTTTATTACACTTAATAAGTGATAACTTCAGTTTGAGAACAGATAGAGAAATGCTTCTTCCACTCATTTTAATTGAAATTGAAAGTCCTCTTTAATGGTAAAGTCATATTTTTAGTTACTATTCTGAAAATATCTCTTTTCGAAACTTGGCTTTTTTCTGCTCAAACCAAATGTGCCTTTCTGCCAGTTTCTAGGGTCATATGACTGTGATAGCCCTCCTGTGGTGTGATGTGTATTCCTCTCAGACATGGGCACAAAAGGGCCTTGGGTGTGGGGAAGGGGGTTCTTCTCCTGAGCAGGATGGCCTGGGGGGCGGGGGAGGGGTTGTACTCCTCTCTTCCCGAGTTTCGAAGGGAAGCCTGAGGGCTGTACCCACCCACTTCCTGACTTCTAAGGTTGCCTGCCCTGCCACTGACAAATGCACCTCATACCTAGGTCTGCCAGTTATTGTTCCCATAGACATATTGGAGCCAAGACTAGTAAAGGGGGAAGGTTAGACAAAGTTGGCACCGCCACCTACAAGCTGCCACTGGGAACCTCTTATCAGAACACTCATAGACCTGTGGAAGATTCAGAAGAAGGACTGACCTGCTGTTTGAAAAAGGAAGACTGTACTTTCTTGCATTGAACTCAAGAACCCCTGAAGTGACTCCATGGGTCAGTTGGCTGACCTGCTTGAACTACATGGAAATAACACGCTTCCATTGGCTTTCCCTGCAACTTCCCAGCTGACTAGCAAAAACTGGACATGTCTGAGCCTGGCTGCTGACCTCTGCAGGATTGAATCCCCATCTCCAAGATGTGCCCACTAGGTCCTGGACCCTTGGCTGGCATTAGAGTATACTCTGCCTGACTTACAAAAGAAGCTGCAGGGGAAATTTCTGACGTTTGGGACTCTTTGCAGCCACCTGTAGGCTCCTAGCATCAGCAATTATCGCCGCGTCTCCCACCAACATGAAGTTCCGACAGTGCCCTGCTCTGCACGCCAAACAGTGACTCACTGCGTCTGGCGCCAAAAAGATGCTACAGTGGTGACCTGCTCTCAACCTCCTTAACTAATAACCCAATTTCTGACAGGCACACTGAGTATATTTTGATAAGGATAATGTTTTTCCTGTCAGGGACTTTGGTACGTGCCTGTGCCGTGTTATGCAGTTTGGTTTCTTTATTTGGCGAGTGCTAGCTAGCCAACAGGTTTGCAACTAAAAATCACATATTTTAAGAAGAATTACTATTGAGACTGTATAATTCCTTGCTTTGTGTTACTTCAGGCACCAGCAAGGTGCCTTCTGTACAGCACTAATGGGACACTGATTCTCATACAATGACTTTCAAACATTTTTGCATTACATTATGCCTGGTGATTGATGTTTTTTCTTTCTTCTTTGTTGCTTTTATAATATTGCGGTTTAGTGAGATGTATAGATTAGTGCTTGGGGCTTATATAGAGAGAGAGCTGGCTACTCTTCTGATTGATGCCTTTCCATACTAAGTTTTGTAGATCTGGTTGTGTAAAATAGAGAACAGTCATCTTGCATATGATATACCTTATGCACATTTTAAAGACCTTGAGACATACCCAAGAAGGATCGAGTTTGACTAACTTAAAAGGAGGAACAAGGCAGTGAAGACGTCAGTGAATTTGAATGATACCATGCCAATATCTTAGACATATAAATGGAGCTGAGGTTCCTTTCCTTCGTATGCTCCAAAACATTACAGGGTGATTACTAGGTGTACCCTGTATACCAAGGATGACCATTGTGGAGAGATTATGTGTTTTACATCATATTAAAATGGAAGAGAGAAGTACTTTACTGTGCCGTATTATCACATTTTAGTGTAACACTTTGATGTGGTCTTCCGTCTCTTTTCTCTACCTATCTACACTCAAATTTTTGATTTGAGAACATTTTTAGAATGATTTTTCTCACTTTCATTTAATTTGATGCTTTGACTAATAATTATGGTACTCATAATATTTGTTGTGTATTGAGTTATAATGAATTGTTTCGTGGTGGGTAAATTTGCTAAACATATATCAAATGATTTTAATATATATTTTAGTTGTAAAAAAAAAACCTCTTACAAATGACTGAGTCTTTCCCTGTGCTTGATTTGATTGCATTTTGCATGTGTTCTAAAGAAGGTGGTAAGGAGTCATTGAAGCCCACCAAAACATATGTGAATGTTTTTTTTTAACTTGATTTACTGGTTGGCGAACACAGTACATTTAAATCTTCAAACTATGAACTATCTACTGAAGGTGATCCCATATACTCCTGAAATTAGATGTTAGGATCTCATATTGATGAACCTTTTTGATGCATTATATTTTTGCACATATTTTTGATAATACAATACAGCACTGATCAAATTATGTTGACGTATTGCAGATTATAGGTGAAAGGTGATGCTGTGTTAATATTACTGATACTCCTTTCCATCGTCTTCGGGGTTCGCTTGAGTTTTAATACTGTGTATTAAATGTCAAATGGTACATAATGTTACTTCAGCTACTTCTGGCATTAAAGTGATATAGGTCCCATGTCTAAGCCACCATTCAATGCAAACACACTGAAGGGTCTATCGTTTAACTCTTTAAAATGGTTAAATGTTGTAAATCCAGGCAACAGCATGTTTGAGTAGTTTTTGGCTCTCAGAACCTCTTACTACTCACTCCCGTCCATGGTTTCTGTTTCCTTCGACCATTGTGTTCACTTCATCAATCTTACATCCAGTAGCGGCCCGTGGTGGGAGTGCTGCCGGGCGCTGACGTGGGGCGGGGGAGGGGCAGGGTAGGGGGTAGTAAACTACGGAATATGGCCGAATAGAGGTAAGTAAACATATAAATAAATAAAACGAATTTCGTTGCGCGCGCTGCATCGCCAAATGCGATGCAGCGCGCAACGAAATTCGTTTTATTTATTTATATGTTTACTTACCTCTAATCGGCCGTAATTCGTAGTTTACTACCCCCCACCCTGCCCCTCCCCCGCCCCACGTCAGCGCTCGGCAGCACTCCCACCACGGGCCGCTACTGCTTACATCCCAAATTGGAGACTGGAGGCTCATTGTCAAAGTAGTTGTGAAACACCAGTGGTACATGGGATCTTCAAATTCTGCACTACTCAACTACTGCGGTGTAGGTTACAGGGTACCAACAGTGAAAGGGGAGAACATTTGCATGAATTACTCAAAAGTAGGAAACCCAAGTGAATTGTGTATTGAACACCTTAGGTGACTCAGTAATGATAGCGTAGAAGTCTAGATGTTTGAGCTAATGACAAATGGAGGGCACAGAACAGACATCTAAACCAAGTATTAGCTGTCCCTTAATAAATATAACACACACACACACACACGTATTCGGGGGCCTACAGTCCATGCAAGATCTTGTCACCAATTCAATAATCTGTGGTCTAGCGGGGCAGGTGGAAGTGGGTGTCATGAGTCAGATCCATGCAAATTTTCAAAACCAGCTTCATATTTAGATTACATTGTTATACATTCAACGATGTATCAGTGTCCTAAGCCTCAGTGTGTGTGCGTGTGTTTGTGTATTTTCATGTGTGTTACTTATGTTGACTCTTTCTTATCTTATAGGAGGGTGCCCTTCAACATCATTTATTTCCCCTGGCAGCAATGGGCACAAAGAGGCATGCATTACCACTCTGCAGTTGTATAAGGCTCAGTCCTAGAAATGACAGTTCCCAACTGATGTATATCTCTTGTAGAAAATATAATAATGAGGTGTAATTTAATTTCTGATATGTTTGCTGTATTCTAGTGTAGACAAAATTAAATAAATCATAGCCCATTCAATAATTACTTAATGATCCTCCCTTTCCTGCCTGAAGAAAAATAAAATAATATTCTCAGTCGCCACATTGGGATGAGTTGCCAACAGTTCACTTCTTTATAGTTTGCGCCAGGCGGGGAAATTGGGTATTATTGCGGCAGAAATTCAGCTGATATGCAATTAGACTTTTCACTTTGCCATTCAAAGTAAAAAAAATCTAGCGTACAGCCTTCCTTCGTTATTATTGTTGGCAGTTTTGAGGTTATTACCATTTTGTGATCAATAGTCATTATTTATTTACACTTCTAGTAACTGAGTTTTAATGTATTCAGGGGAACCTATCTTGAGAGCACAGCTTTCTCTGTTCAGCAGCCCCTGGTCCAGCTCCCATTCTCGCTTTGACAGAGACACATGTAAATTAATCTATTTCTGGCAATGAAATAAAATGATAAACAAATGAGGCGCGACCTGGACGTTGAAGGTGAATTTACTGAGACACTTTGGCAGATCCTCAAGGGAGACCGCGACATGGTGTAGAGCGAGAGAGCAGCCGATGAAGCAATCCATTGCAGATCCTCCTCAGTGGGAAAGCTTGGAGATATACATAGCTCTGTAATGGACAAGCTCAACGTCACTGGCTCTCCCTTGTAAGAGGGCAGACTGCTTGAGAGGAGGGGGGAGGGATAAGAGATTGTTATTTTAAACTTTACCAGCCCTCCCTGCGATCTTTCTGGATCCAAATATCTTGTGGGTCCAGATTTTAGACTGCATAATCTAATTTTAGGTTTTTAATGAAACTTCATTCGTGTAATCTGATACACCATTGATAAAATAAGGCACCTGGGTTCATGGAAGATAAACACCAATGTAGCATATATTGTAGGAAAAAAAGGTCATTTATTTTTAATAGCTCATCCAAAAAATCTCTGGATTGAAGCAGTGTCATACAAAAAGGGCAAACTCATAATAGCATATGGAATTCCATATTCTAAACTTGAGGCCTGCGTACGACTTTGGTGGTGCAGGAGCGGCACCACCAGCATATTGTGAGCTTCTGACCGCCGAGGGACCGTGTTCCCTGGCGGTTGCGGCGGTGCAATGGCGGTTCGGCCACCAAAATTGTAACACTGCGATCGGACCTCCGGTGCAGCGGTGTCTGGAACGCCACCGCCGCGCCCCCGTGAGTCTGGCAGTCCTCGGACCTCCAGTCTCATAATCAGGCTCTAGGTCTAGGACGAGCACATGCATGCCACTTTTCAGGAACACAGCAGCTTGTGTAAATGATTCCCGTTTAGATTAATGTGGCAATACTATCTGGCATAAATCCAGCAATCATGGGCTAAGATTGGACATCACTAGCATGGAATAAAATAACTCCGAAGTTTTCTGCTTTGTTTAAGTGCAAGAAGAAAACTGAAAAAGGGATGGGTGGATTATTGGAAACAATGTTCGAAATAACCTTGAAGGATGTGGTCACCCTAATTGTGCCGACCAATAGCGTTATTGCACTGAACTAATTTTATGTTATCTCTCAGTTCATAGGAGTTAAATTTTATGGTATCTCTCAGTAAGATATGTCTATCAATATTTGTCTTGTTCGTTTTCCTATACGAATATAGTGCTTTGGGCAAAGTATTTTTTTAAATAGCTAGGGGGCGTATTTTACAATCTTTGCTTAATCCTTATCCTACAGGAACTGTTCAACCTGTAATTGACTTTTTTCACTTAAATATGCCTTCGATTGCTTTGGATGTAGGGAGTTATTTGAGAGTGCTACAATGTTAAATGGTGTATTTTATGTGAGATTAAGTTATCTCAACAAATGCTGCTACATTCTTAGTCAAAAACAGCACTTGCCTTGAAAGTTCAAGTGACAAGCAATCGTTTAACACTGTGTAAGGTGGTAAAATAGTGCTGCTCCAACTCCTCAACTACTTAATACACAAATCAGACCAAAACTGTGCCTAAAACAATGTCTTAGATTATCACTACTGCTACGCATTTTATGTGATATTGCCCTATGTCTCCTGATGAGGTTCTTGACCATAGTCAGAAAGTTACTCAAACTAAGATCAAATATGATGCAAATAGGCTGACATCTAAAGTGACTGCTTTTATTTGGCGTGATTCACTGTAGAATAGTTTTTAACACGTCACAGCAAGGCATACAGCATATGGTTCAAAAAGCTATCATTGATTAATATACCCTCTTGGGAAGAGTGGGTGGGTCCCAACCTCTACCCTTGGGTTTATCGACAGAAATGGCCTTGAATCATCTATAACTGTAGGTATTTATGTATGTGGTATTTTTAAAGCACAAACCTAACCAAAAGGCAGCAACACCCATTTAATGGTCAAACACAAGCATAAAGTCTACTAGTGACAGGAGAGGTAGCTGGGTTGTGGATGGTTAATGCATTGTGATTTAGTGTTCCCTAAAGAGGTGGGTCTTCAACTCATTCCTAAATTGGAGCAGTGTTGGGGTGGTCATGATGGTGATGGACATGGAGATGTTGTTCCAGATCCTGGTTGCATTGATGAATAAAGGCCTACTGCCTATGGGTTTTTACCTTGACTGTAGGTCAGTATAAGTAAAACAGATTCTTCAATACAGGTAGGGAGACATTTTGCACCATATTGTTACTTTTATAAGCCAGTAAGGTAATTATATTGCTCGGTCGTGACCCAAAGCACTAGAGAGCTGTGTGCATCATGTATTGCACTGTTTAGGCCGTGAGCGGGCTGTCTCCGTTTTTCATTCTTCTGAGATGAAACCATGAGCACCCATGAGTCAATAAATAATAAAAACCTGTGGATTTCAAAATGAAGCTGCAAGGCTGTAATTAAGTTCAGTACAAAAAACTGAAAAGGCAGGAAAGTACTACATGGTGGGAGTATGTTGTCATAACCTAGACTGGAAATAAGAGAAGGGGCTTGCATTGTTTTCTATAATAATTAATGGAGGAGTATGAACACTTTAATGGAGTGTGTCAATTGTGGTGTGATGTAATTAAGCTACACTTAAAAATTGCCATTTATTAAATGTTTATTGATATATGCTGTAATGTTATCCAGAATGAGCTTGGGTTTCATGTAACCGTGCTCTGGACAATAGTTTAAACCATATCTTCAGACGCAGGAGGTTTAACAGCAAGAGTATAAAACGAGTGCAGGTACAAAGCATAACACAAAGCTTAACGCCATTGCAGCAGAACCATTATGGCGATTAAAGGTAGAGTTGGTGGGAAATGCCTAAGGAGAACAGTAGCTGACAGTATCTTTTTGGGATTGGTGAGGAGACCTGTAGTGGAAGAGAGTAGCAGAAGATTCTATTGGGCTGTCATTTCATAGAGAACATGATACCTCCAAATATAGTCTAAAATGTACACTTTCTGGGGGAGGCGTAAAACTGATAAGTATTTCATAAGCTATCCAGTACTCCCTTGTGTCGGCTGTTGGGGAAGGCTCTCGGCTTGCAGCTAAAATGATGTAGATAGAATATTACCAGCTCTGCAAAAGGGGTCCACCAGCCCTTGCAGGAGACCTTTTCTCCCACACAAAGGATATGGAGCCTGCATAATTCACAGTGAGAGAGGTGTAAGTGTTACCACACCTCTGTTCATTTGGTTCTGGGCTAGGAAAGGACACACTGAAGGAGTTCGATTCTGTCCTTTCTGAGGTTATACATTTCATGATAGAGTTCATGCCGCTGGAGAATGCTGGCCACTTGGCAGTATGTTCTGTGCTCAGCACAGTCTTGGTGTCAGTGCCTATTATAGCCTTATAGCCCGGCGTTGCGGGCTCTACTAGCCAACAAAGGCCCGCTCCGGCATTAAAGGGAGGGGGCCTTTAATGGCCGGTGGAGCCTGCTACGGAGTGCTCTAAGGCTATTAGAATATTCCACCCCTAGAGGGCAGTATGTTCTAATTTGTAAAACAAAGGCCTCACAGAGCCTGAGGGGATTGAAATCCCCGTGCTCCGTGAGGTGTTTTGTTCACAGCAACAGCTGTGATTGGAATGTTGGAGCTCTGGACTTCTATCGGCCGTTAGAAGCCTGGAGCACTCCATTGTTTTCAATGGAGCTCCCAACATTCCAATGTTCTAATACAAGTAACGACCCGTAATCTCATCCTCAATAACAATTGTATTCAATGGAATTATTGTTATGTTGCTTACCAATCCACCATCCTATTCTCATTGTGCACAAAACAAATGCATAAATAAGTTCCACAACTGACCATATTTCTGCTACTTCATTAACATCCACTGTTTAGAAATTGGTGATGTTGATACGCTAAACATATGGGCACCCCAAAATAACAAAATTGGGAGAAAAATATTTCTGTTCAATTGCCTTTTATTATCAATTGCAATCTCTAGTTTTATTACAATATCTATTTAAAATGTAAATCTAAAATAGAGCCTAATGTGCAATCGGAAAAAATCTAGTTGCAATTTGCAACTAGCATTTTTGGGACCATTAATGAATTTAATGAACCAACCTTTGTTCTAGTAAATCGATCGCTAAATTTCTATTCGGAATAGGTCGCAAATCAACCTTCCTCATGAATAGCAATGAGGTATATTGCAAATTGTGATTCACTCCACTTCAGCACAGGGATGGTGGTCTGCTAGGCTCAACAGACCACCATGTTTGTGATTGCCTTTCAATAAAGTCAACTTTTGTTTTATTTAAATGCAGTCCATTTTCTTTAAGGGAAGTGGGCCTGCGTTTAAAAAGAAAAGATTTTGTTTTGTTTAATGTTTGCTTAACCACCGTGGACCACCGTTGACCACCGCCATCTCCCTATCTAACTTTTCTTTTTTTATATTCACAAAGGGAAAGAATTCCCAAATAGACCCATTATCTTTTGTGAAAGCATTCCCTCTCCAACTCGTGAATCGGTAATTTTTCAATGTTTTGCAACTACATTTTGATTGCAAAACATTGATATGTTTCATACCCCTTCCAAATAGCCAACCGGTTTTGAGGTTACACTTCAATTGTAGGAATTGGTAAAAGTTTACAGATTCCTAAAATGTGACCAGTACATATAAAAAAAACATTTTTTGCAGTAGCAAACTTCGAATCAAAGTTTTTGTGACTATAAAAATGTTTTGTACATCAGGCCCTAAGTATGCACAAAAAGTTACAAAAGCCCCAGCTAAATGGGCCCTTTTCCATAGACTACATTGTATTGTATTGTAATTCATTTATGTAGCACTTACTACCCCTGATGAAGCGCTTTTTCAGTTAGTAGCACGCTACTCCGGAACTCATAAAGGATTAATGTTATGTTATGTTATGTTAAAAAGGTTTCTAAAGCGCGTGAATACCCATAGGTGTCTTGGCGCTATTTGAATGGCAGTCAGGTGAGGGTAATTAGGCGCTGAGAAATAACTAGGCGCCTAAAAATTGAAAAGCCAGGTTTTTATTAGCTTCCTGAAGCCCAACAATGTTGGAGCTGCCTTGATGTTTATAGGTAGACTGTTCCACAGGGCAGGGGCTTCGGTGGTAAAACAACTGCCTCCCCATTTTAATCTCTTAAACCTGGGACAGGGCACTGTCAAGGTATTTTTAGAACGAAGTTCTCTGTTTGGAACATATCTTGAGAGAGATTTTTTTAAATAACAAGGACCTACATCGTGCAGGGCTTTGAAAATAAGGCATAATGCCTTGAATTTGATACGGTTGGGTACCGTCAGCCAATGCAATTCCTTGATGGCCGATGAAACTGGGTGGAATTTGGGCAGGTTGAAGACAAGCCTGGCTGCCGCATTTTGCACACTCTGAAGTTTCTTCATATGTTGTTTTTGAAGCTTGGCAAAAAGATCGTTACAGTAGTCCAATTTCGATAAAATTAATAAAGAGACAACTGTTTTTCTGGTGGTTAAAGGGATAAAAGAAAGAATCTTTCTAATAAACCTTAGGGTATTAAAACTGGCCGAAACAACCGAGCTGATGTGTTTATTAAAACTTAATTTGTCGTCTATTATTACGCCCACATTTCTTGCTTTTTGTACAGGAGTTGGGAGAGTTCCCATCTCTGTTGGCCAGCAAGCCGGGTTCCAAAAAGAGGGGTTATTGCCAAAGAGTATTACCTCGGTTTTCTCAGCATTTAGCTTGAGATAGTGCGTTTCCATCCAGCCACTGACTGCTCTCGTACAGTTGTGGAACTGAGAGGTAGTTGTTTCTGTGTTATTCGAGGCTGCCACCACAATTAATGGTGAATTAGTGTAGTGAAATATGAACATAATTTGAGCGGTGGATATGTTAGTCTGTCATTTGGATTTAGAAGGATAGTGGAGGGATAGAAGGAAAAGGTTTGCATTTATATAGCGCTTGCTACCCCTGATGAGGTGTTGAAGCGCTTTTTGCTACTTCGGATTAGTGGGTAATTAGTATAGGGAAATATGAAATTAATTTGAGTCATGGACATGTTAGTCTGGTATTTGCATTGAAAAGGAATAGTGGAGGGATAGAAGAGGGAAAGGTCTAGAAATTATTTCTTTTTTTCTTTTTTTGGCGTGGATAGCAATAGGAGGGGGTTTGGGGTGAGTAAAGAGGAGGTGGAGGGAGGAGAAGTCAGAGGGAAGGGCTTTGAAAGTGTCCCTGTTTCAACTGACAGCCCCTCAACTACTACGACGAGATTTTTTTTTAAATGCTTTCCACGCCTTTGGTACAAAGATGATGTGCACTTGATTCCGTGCCCGTTTATAGCTCGTGCAAGGTTTTTAACAGCATCTGAAATCTCGTGGGGAAAGTAGAGCGTAGGAGGGAAATTTGTAGAGAGGAAAACATATCTATCTGTAGAGTGTGTGTATAAACAATGAAAGCGGAGCTCAGTCGGATTACACATTACTTACTGCAGTGTTTGTCTTTTACAGTAAAAGGTTCCCCCCATTTGAAATGTGTCTGAATTATTGATTTATGTAAATGGCTGAAATGCAGTTTTCCGCCTACATTTTCTGTCTGCTCGGAGGAGCTCAATTTATGCGCGATTCCGAGTAGTCTGGGCTCCAGTGTAAGCGGAGCTGTCCTTTCAATGGGATAATTACTAACTTGTCTTGACTTGTTTTCAAACCAGTGTTATGAGTACTCCTCTGCCGCCTAATTGCAAAATTGCTGCCTAATTGCGAGACCCTCGATCCTCTAATGCAGAAATACCTACTCCGGCACGCTCTGTGATTTCAAACTGCGTGCCGCATCTAAAGCAGGGTGAAAGGGAAGGCAGATGAATTTCAGAGTTGTGTTTTTTTATTCCCCTTCTTCATGGGCAAATTACTGAAAATTAGTAGCTGCGGGGAAATAAGCGATGCCTTTCTCTTTAAGTGGCACGCGCGCTAGTCACAGAGAGAGGGGGATTCCCTCCCTACTACCTGTGCGGGTGGCGAATTTGTAAAGTGGCTTGCTACGGTTCCATGGGGGGAGAGGAGAGATTTAGGGGGTTCTCCATCACCTACCTTAAATTGTGATTCTGGACAAAACCTGCAGTAACGACCAAAGAAGTCATGACACCCTTAATAGAAGCCATCAGGGATTTTAAGTGGGATGAAAAAACTGGGCTGGGTCTCAAGGGGCGTGGCCAGTGTAATTAAAGGTGTGGCTTAAACAAAAAAACTAAAATTCTGTGTTCATCATAGTATGCAGCCCGACTGTTTAGCTGCCTCTTTCTGTTATTGCATCCAGATATATAATACAACAACTGGCGTTACACCCAAAACAAGCCAGGACTATTGGCTTTGTCAATGGTTCTTAGCTGCACAAGATAAATGAGTAACAACAATGACCCTTTTGTAAATAATATTGAAAATGCTTGAATTCTGAAATTATGAGACTGTGAAATCCCTATATCGCTCCATTAGGAACATTAAACCACACTCCTAGTATATCATTTACTTTCATTCATTGTGGGCTTGAGTAGTGTCTACAAGCTGCTGATACTGCGCAGCAGCAGCCCGTTCAGCAGCTTTAACGGTCGCCTGCAGGTAATAACTGCCTAGGCGTTACATTTAGAGCCTGAGCTCTTACCACTACCCCTTCTGCCCTGCTTACAATTCCTGTGGCGTGCGCTTTCCGATCACTATCAGGGGATCATATCCAGGAGCGTAGCTTCAGAGGGGTGTTTGTGGTGCTACAACCCCCCCTAATAAATGCATTTTCTGATAAATAGTTGGGTATAGGTGCTTTCAGTCAGGTATTTTGAGATGCCAGTCGCAATTCGCCAGTAATTTTGTACATACACACAGTAAAAACACACATAAACTCTCTCCCTCTCTGTTTTGAAAGTGTTCAAAAATATTGCTTATTTTACAAAATATTGTGTTTTCTCACTTAGTACTCATTCGCATTCCTCACCCTTTCCACTTCCCCAAAGGCCCCTCCCATGTACTCTGCTTGTCATATAATGTATTTAAACATTAAATGGCAGCGTGATTGTCGGAGAATCTGAAGCTCGCACCCGCCCCAATCTTACTGACCAAGCTACGCCCCTGTTCATATATTCGGATCAGCCCCAGAGTGTGGCAGTATGCATAACAAAGGAGTCTCTTCGAAGTTACATCAAAGGCCGGAGATAGGGGGTACTGCCCCTGAGTTAAGATTTTATTTTTCACGCTGAGGATGAGGGCAAAAATTGTGAGCCCGATAGGGACCCCTTTCAGCACCTGGTTTTCAGAACTGCCTGTGCTGAGCACCGACATGACCCGGCTCACTTAAAGCCCTGGAAGCTATGTATTAACACCAATAAGAAAAATATCAGCATTAGCATATCTGTAGTCGAATCATATGCTGACGATTGGGTGTGCTATGGGGTCAGAACATGCTAAAAGAGAGTCCCCTCTTCTAACATGGAAAAGTGACACAGAGGTAAACCTGCTTACGGCACATGCCAAACAGTTCCCAGCTTGCGGAATTAGCATCAGTAGGGAAACAGCCCATATCCTTGGGTTTTACTTATAGCCCAGAGTTAATACCCTAAGAGGTCTTCCAATGGAAGGCAGTCTATAAAACATGCTTAGATATGCCAAAAGCCCCAATTTCCCTTTGCTCCATAAAAGGAACAAATTTACAATAGAATAGTCACTGGGCAAGGTTCATTCACACAGAAGAGTGCTTCCTACAAGGGATAACCTTGATGTTAGCAGTGGGAATCGAAGTGTGGGCGTAAAAGAGTGGTGTATTCAGCTAATGTCTTGGAACAGAGCAGCACTGGGAAGGTTGATAGAGGAACAAGAAACCATACGAGATTTTAAAGACTTCGACACACTCTGGTTGCAGGAAACAGGTGTCTGAGACCTGGGTGTAGTTGCTACACAATCACTGAACTGAAAGAGAGAAGGGATAGACACAATGGTGGCCTAACAGTCTACATAAGACAGACACTAAATTATAATCTCAAACACACAACTTATTTTTCCCAGAGAACACAGATGTTTATATTATGAGTTAAATATAGGACAACTGCTTTATTAAATGTGTATCCTCCTGCAGGTCACATAACTAAAGAGCAGGCATTCATTTCAACTGCAGTCCTGTCTATAGCCCACATAGTGGCCAAAGGACATTACAATAAAAACTTGACAATAATGAAACAAGGGGTTGATAAATTTACTGACATTGATGAGGTCAGGCGAGCCGTAAGTAGCGCACTTTTGCAGGATAATCCCCCACAACACATTATTTGTATGCAAGTATAACAGTTATAAGGCTATTGCACATATTGTAAAGTGTGAAGTTGAACAATAGAAAAAATATGTAGTTGTAGTCAATAAACTGAGGAGCCATAAAACCATACCTTGGCAAACCCTAAATGCCTAGCTTTGGCAAGCAGGTGCAATGGGGTTTCACATTTGTAATGCCAATGGCAGTTATATGTGTGCAATACAAAATTTGCGTTTGAAAAATAACTATTGCATATAATTTTAATAGACTAGTACGAGCGCTTACTAGTAGGCAGGGGTACTTAGAACACTATTAAAATCCTGTTTAATTTTAATGCACACCACAGGAAAATATGATTCTTATTGGCTTAAAGGAAAAAGTGCTAGTGACTTTAAATTACTTTAACCTGAATACACAGTTTAAGTACGCATGGATAAATTTAAAAAAAACAAAAATTGGCAATGCCGTAAGGTCTAGGTTTAAAGAAATATTGTATGGTAATGTGAAGCATTACAAGTAGATAGCATGGGAATAGATATGTTTTTTGTATGGGAACAGAGAACTGTAAAATAATATTGGTGTAGGTGAAAAAGTCGGCTGACAGGTGCATTGCCAAACCATACCTGAAAAAAATCTATGTAGGTTAATGACTGACCTCTTTCCATCTGTGCTGCTTGCCTGAGAAAAACACCATAAATATCTAGTTATCCAAGACACTTTTAATAAATAGCATTACAATGTCATGTGTGTGCCCCTGAAAGCTCAAGCTCAGGCATCTGGATCAATAAACAAAATGATCACAGCTGTGTGGAGGGCAAGCACTTTTTAGGTTTAACTCTTTTTTTTATTAATGTTCTCATAGTACATGCGAATGAATCTCTGTAGGCAAGCACTTTTTATTGGAAGCACACAACATTTGACAAATTAAAAAATGTACTCCTTGCTCCCAACATGTAGGCAGGCGGTGCCAAAGACCCACTCCAGGTGATTCTCCCATAATAGTCTGGTGACAGCTGCACTGTCAAGCCAGACCATAAAAAGGATAAAGTAGGGAAAGCAAACCGCATTGGCAAAGTATAGTATTAACCCACCAACCCTGGCACTGAAGGTCACTACATTTTAGGCAATTGTGCACATGTGATCAGCACAAAATGCCATCACTCACATTACAAACAAATCAGTGACTGAGGGTAGCAGACGAATTTCCCCATGCTGTATGCTGTGATGAGCGGATTCACAATGTTAATGACAGGTGAACATACAAATGAATGAGGAGGACTGACCCTAGTCCTAATATGTATGTCTGTATTTGTTGTGTGTTTTTACATTTTTTTAATTATTTATAACTGAAACATGATATAATTGTGTTTGCATATTTGCTAAGCGCTGCGCCTCCCTATTTTCAAATCGCCGGAGATATGGGAGAGGAGCAAGGTGTTCAGCATTAAAAAGAAAGTTAGCTGAGTGGTGGTTGGTGAAGCCACACAAGAGAGAGACTGAGATAGGGTAGCACTGATTGACTTCATAAACTGCAGCGGCATGGTCCCAAGAGAGAAGGAGACGGAAAGCTATTTTGAGTTGGAGTGGAGAATGAAACCTTTAAAAGCTCAATATCATATCCTTCATTTATAAAACATGAGCTACAGAAAAAAGGGGGCAGAATCTGCTAGCAGATTGGACGCACGGACGCCGAAGGACTGGAAAACACTTTAGGATCCAAATGCCTTCGGGACATTGTTGGTCCCGCGGTATGAAATCCTGGAAAATCCACTCATAAGGAGGGACAGTGTAAACAGATTGACCTGGAATCCTTGGGCACAATTGAATAGAACACTCATGACAGGATTTTTAAATTGGAATGATGGTATCCCTAGAGTAAACGGTGGACCCATTTCCCTACAAGGACCATTCACACCTGTAGGATACTCGCCATAGTTACTTGGGTATTAGTTTGAAGATTCTAAAAGGAGAGGCGCATTATATTTGTCTTGATAAAAGGTGGCCATTACTCTGCGAACACCACCGAAACGCTTCAACGCTCGGGATAAACTAAATCCAGTGTACCGGCCAGTCATCGTGATAAAAACACTTGGACTGCATACATGTCTGGCATTTGTGAGTTTCATTACCTGGATTAGTCCACGAACCACTAATAAGTGTACTGTCGGAATTGCTGTCTGTCTCGCTCTTCTTCTTCTTTTGTTTTATCTTTCTTTTAGACTATACACTTTTAATTGTTTTTAATACGTGGATATAGTGTATGTACTATTTGTAAGATTTATATATGTGATATAATATTTGTTTTTGATACTTGATGAATTTTTGCATCTCCCTCTTGATTAATTGATATGTTGTCTATGTAGTACATAAAATTGAATAATGCTATATGTGTTTTATATAATATGAAGATTTATGAATTCTGTATAATGAACAATTTTATAATGGTTCCAACATTTTTTTAATAAAATATAGGTGGCATTCCATTATTAGTCAGTGGTTGTCTTGTGGCATTGCAATTATAGGTATATGGGTTTTTTGTATGATTGACATGAATGGTTTGTGGTATATTTGAGATGACTGGTTGAAGAATTATTTTATTTGGTTTCCGAAGGGAATTTATCTTCTTCTTTGACTAAGCAACGCCCTGTCCCTTTGGTACGAGGTGCTTCTCTCTCTTTATTGGGGGGCAGAATAAAGAAGCCATTGGTTTCTAGACATCATTAAGAAACAAACATTGGCAAAGCCAATACAACTGACTTTATTGTGCTAATGCATGCAAACACAATCTTGGGAATGAGTAACACGACACAAACATAGGAAGGACAGAAAAAGTTAATATGTGCCGAGACATGGCCCAAGTAGAATGTACACACTGGTGCATGCCTTTGTTTGCACGCACTAGCAGTGCCTGGATACCCTTCGGGTGATTAGCGTGCTCTACAAATACTGATTGGTTGATTAGTTGATAGCACACTAAAGCTAATTATGTTCCCTTTGCCAATGCTTATTTACTTTTAACATGCATTCTACATGCCGGAAAGTATATACCCTCTGTGTTATGCTGGACACAAACATGCTATTTTATGGAGATGGAAGCATTATGTAAATCATATCCTACTATATACTTTTTCTTTTACACCCACCACATTTTAACTTTTATGTAGGAATTGTATTTAGTTTTCGCTTTGCCTTCAGGATAAATGAAACATGGAGTGATTAGTTTGTACATCATGACTCTTAAGGTATCAGATATGATGTGGAGTCACAGTCTGTTATGCTTTATTGACTAACTCTACATAGTTACGGAACATTGAACTGGACAAATAATTAAGAATAAATTAAGGAAATAAAAAAAATTGTTATTTGTGGCACTTCTCTCACATAATCCTTCCACAGCTGGAAAAAAGCAATACCTTATCTCTTTAAGCTCATTAAACTTATTTTACATTACTTCTGAAGTGTTTTATCCTGATTATCTTTGTTTTATAGTTACCCCTGATGAAGGGTCTTGGTAGCTGAAATGCATTGGGCTATATCAACAAACACATGTATCTTCTTCAATTAAGAAATACTTATTTTTGTCATTAGCAAATGTGAAGCAACATTTGCAACAACATCACAAACCTGGAATCGGTTCATTAAAGATTGTTTAACGAAAATAGAAGCTCATGTTCATGTTTGTATGTTTTTTCATATTTTAATAATATTTCATGCGCATTGTTTACTGGTAGGCCTTGGGCAGATGGCAGTGCATGCTGGGTCTAGCACACTTAGGTAGTCTAGCTGTTCTGAATTTGTTTGCGGGTTTGGGTAGGACTTGCTCTGGCATTGCACACTAAGATTTTGAATAAGAGAATTGAATTGATTTGATTCTCACTGACATCGGAGTAAATGTGTATAACAACCACCTTTTGTAATTTAAAAGCTTCATTTAACCAGTTTAAAATTGCATTTTAAACTTCATACTAATCGGTCCACACTCGTGGCAGAAGCCGCATAGTCATGGCGGGGGGCCCGCACTTGTGGCAGGACCTCCGTACTGCAGTTACCCATTGCAAAAGTCCCACCACAAGTGCGGATCCCCTGCCATGACTGCGGGGCCTCTGTCACGAGTGCAGAGGCCCTTTGTGGATCGGCCCAATGGCTCTGCAATGGTAGGCCTGAAACATGTTTAAAGGATGGCACAATCAGTACTGCAGGTTCACTGGTACCATTTAATTTATAGGCCCTGGGAACATGTAGTGCACTTTACTAGGGACTTATAAGTACATTAAATATGCAAATTGGGTTTGAGCCAATATTACTATGTTTAGAGGAGAGAGCTCATGCACTTTAGCACTGGTTCGCAGTGATAAAGTGTTCAGAGTCCTAAAGCCAGCAAAAACGAGGTCAAAAAAATAGAGGAGGAAGGCAAAAAGTTGGGAGGAAGACCACCTTAAGAATGACAGGTTTAACATTTACCATCCTGCCAATATCCGAAAGACTAAATATGTGCTGGTGCGTTGTCATTGTTTGTACTGTATATCAGTGCTCTCTTCCTTTCCTCAAATAACTATTTTGTAAACTTACGGCAGCTTGGGAAGGCCTGAGCTGGGATCCACTCTAGGCAGGTAGCTTACTGAAGAATGATTTCTTGACCATTGTGGAGAAATGAGCTATAACAACAATTTCAAACGAGGGCCACTTCAGCGTATGCACATTACTTCCCTTGCAGGATGCTTAGAAGTGCAGCTGAGAGCTAGCCGCGGGGTCTGGATACCCACAGACCTTTACTATCCCTCTGAATACCAATATGCATTTATCCCACATCTGAATCACTGCATTGTTAGGAATTATGCTGACTTTCTCTTCCATTTTATCATATTTCATTTTATATGTATGTTAAATGGAGGTCATTGCATTTCTAAGTTCAAAGTAGTAATTTATATAATAGTTTTGAAAAACGTGGTTCCAGCCGAAGAGTGCCTCAGTAACTTGTGCTGTCTTTGCCAATGTGATCTCCATGTTAGACTGCAAGCATGAGTCAGGAATGGACTCCTCAAACATGTGACATTATCAGCACTATATAAGTAAGGCGTTTAGGAAATGAACTCTAACCAAGTGGCAGGCATGCTCTAGGCAGCTTCAGTTGTGGGCACCTCCATACAGGACACACCTGTTGCAGTGCTTAATTTGGGCCGGTGGTTTCCGGTGCTCATCCCTGGCACTTAATTGTCATCACCGACGTTTGTGACAGTCTGCCACATGTTATGTTATGTTATTTTAATTTTATAAGGCGCACAGCTACCCTAGGGTTTCCCGGCGCCGCCTGAAGGGGCCAACATAAACAGAGGGGTCTACATATTAAATAACCAAGTTTTTAAACCCCTACGGAAGTTCTCATACGAAGATTCAATTCGAAGATCAATCGGAAGGGAGTTCCATAAAAAGGGTCCCAAGTGGGAGAAGGAACGATCGCCCATGCGCACTAGTCTCATCCTAGGAACAATGAACTTTGCCTGGGTGGCTGAGCGCAGAGCACGAGATGGAACAAAAGGTTGAACAAGAGTCTTCAAGTAGGGAGGTACCTTTCCAGATTTGATCTTAAACATGAGACTCAGAGCCTTAAACTTAATACGGCTTTCAATCCTAAGCCAATGGAGATCCTGAATAGAACTGGAGATGGAAGCAGTTTTAGGTATCCTACAAAGCAGCCTCGCAGCCACATTCTGTGCTAGTTGCAACTTGCGTAACACCTCCTTGGCGGCACCCAGATACAAGATGTTGCAGTAGTCCAGTCTTGAGGTGATGAGAGCCTGGACCACCGTACGTTGGGTAGAGGAAGGCAACATCCATAAGATTTTTTTTAGCCATCCAAGGATTATGAAGCAGGTCGAGGCAACTCTCACTGCTTGCTGCTTCATGGACAATTGGTCATCAACTAAGACACCCAGGTTTTGAACTTGCTGTTTAGGTTGGGGCAAAGGACCCATTTCAGTGGGCCAGTGCTGGGAGCCCCACAGGTCTTTATTACGGCCCACAATCAGCACTTCTGTTTTCTCGCCGTTAAGTTTCAACAGGTTGGTAAGCATCCAACCTGCAATGTTCCTTAAACCGGCCTGAAGTAAGGAAGGATTGCGAGCTCCATCCGCAGAGAGGGAGAACACAATCTGGGTGTCATCAGCGTATGAAAAAAGAGACAACCCTGCTTCCTCAGCAATCCTCGCCATAGGTCTAACATAAATGTTAAATAGTAATGGGCTGAGGATAGAGCCTTGGGGAACCCCATAAGGGGAATTATGAATCTCGGAACATGCTGTCGGCGAGAAAACCTGAAACGTTCGATTAGTCAAGAAATCAGCAAGCCACTTGAGTGCTATATCAGTCACTCCCAATAATTGTAGCGCATGCAATAGCACAGGATGTGATACAGTGTCAAATGCGGCACTTAGATCCAAAAGTATAAGTGCCACGGTACCACCCGCGTCAACCTGCTGGCGCACCATATCTGTGACCCCAAGCAAAGCGGTTTCAGTAGAGAAGCCTACTCTGAAGCCTGATTGAGAACCATGAAGCAAATTTTGAGAGGTCACAAAAGATGTCAGTTGTGCATTGCCATGCTTTTCCAAAATTTTGGAAAATACAGAAAGGAGAGAAATGGGCCTAAAATTAGATAATTGCGTGGGGTCAGCCGTGGCCTTCTTTAACAACGGCAAAACCATTGCGTGTTTCCAATGCACATGGTGGTGCTGAGTGTCTAATTTAGAGATGAGCACAACAACAGGAGTTTATTAATTCAGTATACATTAAAAATTACTGATAACTGCCGCCCAAGCCATTCTTATAGCTTTTAAAGACTGGAATAGTCTGAATTATCACACTTTTAGGAGTGCGAGGGTAGTAATTGTGTTGGTTCTGTCATTGGCAGCGCTGGCAGGGGCAATGGGTGGTGCAAGCTGCCGCACCCTCCGGACAAAGGCCCTGGCACTTATTATTATTATTATTTTTTTACAAATTAAGCACCAACTTGTTGGACTCTATTAATTCCAATGTGGAGGAGCTCACCAAAGCCCCTGTCCGCGAGGCGCCTGGCTCGTACCTCCTCAGGCACCGCACTACATTCCCGGACCCTCTGGAACTAAGTAGCATTGTTTCTGCACGGCATGTTAGTAAAC
The DNA here is from genome assembly GCA_963921515.1 of Calotriton arnoldi. NCBI lineage: Eukaryota > Metazoa > Chordata > Amphibia > Caudata > Salamandridae > Calotriton > Calotriton arnoldi. Next base: position 440,915 of record CAWUFW010011742.1, read on the forward strand.
CACATCACTCGCACCATGAAACGACAACTATGTCTGTCCATAATTTATGACAAAGAGAACAACAGTCATCAAACAGTCACGGCTAGGAGGGAATTCGGGATGGAAAAATGAAGAGTTGAATTATTTGAAATACCCTTCAAAACATGCCAGAGTTTGAAGCGTTTAGAAGCCACACCCATTATGGAGCCGGCAGGAAGTGATGGGGATGCAGTCAAAAGGATGAGCCGACAATATGTGACGCTAAACAAACCCATTTGGAGTAAATGTACTGCATGCCATTCACTGTTAGTTCAAATGGTTTCAGAAATTATAGATTTATTATGCATTTGCATGCTTGCATTTACATTTGCATTTACAATTTATGCTACATTTTTAGACTTTAGCCTCTATAGGTTTACCGTAAAATGGTTTAACTCAATCATTTATTTCATGCGCAGAGCAATTTGCTGTAAAGTGCCGCACGTTCAAAAGTAGAACAACCGTTTAAAACACCCGATAAAACGAGGAACGCGCACATTATTGTATATTTTGCACGTGAGACACTGTAAAAAATGACAGTGTAAAAATGTGGAATAATTTAGGTAAATAAAGAATGTATGGTCCAATTTACATCGATTTTAAGGCGATGGTGTGGCTGAAATGAGTTACTTGTGACTTATTTCTAAGCTTCCAGGAGTAAGTCACACCTACTGATGTAAAAATATGTTTGGATTCGGTATTGTGTGGCTGAAAAGAGTTACTTGTGGCTTATTTCTAACTTTCCAGAGGTAAGTCACAACTACTGATGGAAAAATATCTTTGTATTCGCGATGGTGTGGCTGAAAGGAGTTACTTGTGGCTTATTTTTAACTTTCCAGAGGTAAGTCACAACTACTGATGGAAAAATGTCTTTGTGATTCGGGATTTTTAGGTAGAAGACAAGGTTTGTTATAGAAAATAGTAATTTAGCGTATAGGGGTGGCTATCGAGAAAAAAAGCAACATTTTGACACAAGTATGTGAGTGAAGGATAGAATAGAGTACCGAGTTCGGACTATGCTAATTAGGGATGCTTTTTAAACACAAGGAGAGAACATTGAAAAAAAAACAATATCTGATGGTATAGTGGAGTCGAAAGGCAAGATATGTTAATAAATGACCTATATTCAGGGGCTCTGGAATTATGCAGCAGGGGTGCACCAAATTATATGGCAGGGTTGACTAAATTATAGGGCAAGAAAAGGCAAATTATGGCATAATGCAGCACATTTTTTGGTAATATTGATGAAGAAACAGTAATAGAATACAGAATTCTGAGAAGAAAGGTGAAAGAGAGTTCAATGAAGCCAACTAGACACACAATGTAATGGGAACTCCCCTCCTACACAGAAAGGTCAGTTTCTCTTCACAGACCAAGCATTCTTTGAATTATTCCAGGACCGTATTACAGAACAGTTAATCCTGCTGAAATAAAAATGTCTCTGTCAAGTGCTCTTAGGAGTAAGGATCATGCTATATCAAATACATAACATGTAATAAAAATAGCCTTGATGAGACACACCCACACTTGTTCAGCAGGTGCATTAATCCGCCAGCCTTTTTTATGGGCATTGGGACATCTGACCGCAGATTATACACAACACATTGGAAATGACACAGAACCTCCTGAAGTGCTTAGTAGGGAATGAAGTATGTAACCTGCGGGTTCCACTCATTTTATGCCCGCTCCACACTAGTTGCACCATTTTTTCAGTTGGGACCCTCACCCGGGAGTTCCTAGAAGAAGACATCCTTTCAGAGGTCCTTTCAGAGGTCTGTGCCCTGTTCAGGCATGCTGTGGGAGCCTGTTGTGGTGATACAGATTGAACGATTCTGAAATACCACACGTGTAGTTGTCTAGGCATTTTAATCCTTCAACCGGCTACTCCTTTGTCTATGCCCCCCAGGGACGCTGTGTCCCATGAGATGTCCTGTCCTGTAATGCAGGCTTCAGCAGCAGAGCAGACATTCTCAGACTGGTTCCTCTGAAGCCTTACGTCATTGGCTACTGCAGGAATGGTGAGCTAAGAGCATTCCGTGGAGAGCCTGTGAAGTAAGTGAGCTCGAGGTAGCAATCCTTTCTTTTAGTTCTGCCTAACGGCCAGAGCTGCCGACTTTGGAGCTGGGGAACAAGGTCCGAGTCTCGGCGTCGGCTCAACATCCTGTGATTCTGGGCAAACCACTTAATTTCCTTGTGCCTACCAAAAAAGAATGTGTCCTTGTGTAATGTAAATGGTGCTCGTGTAAAGTGCTCCAATACCTTTGGGTCGAGTTCGCGCTATATAAAACTGTAAAAAAAAAAATGTTGGTCATATTCGATACAAAATTGTATGCAGTTAATTATACCAGTGGCGTTCTGCTATATTAACGGGATATCCACCTTTTACCAATCATTTTTATGATGCACTTCTTTCTGCATATAAATGCATCCAACAATTATCTATTGCAGTGCTTCCCACACCTTTTAGAACCATGACCGACTTTTTAGAAGGACAAACATTCACAACCCACCTAGCTTTAATGGACATGAGGCGGGTGATTTTTTAACTGTAACTAAAGCAGCGATGTGGCAGGGCACTGTCATTTACAGACAGCACATTTTCCATTGAGATGGCCACTAAATTTGCAGACATACAATTTTCCTGATAAAATTATATTGCACATAAATGATAATGTTTGGAAATCAGGTGTCGGCAAATATTTATCATTTTTTGCATCACCAAGTAAAGCCTATTAAAATCTTTGTTTCCATTACACTTCAGAATTACCAGACAATGTGCTTCATTTTTGCTTCCCTAACTGCTGAATGTGAACAGTTCACTTACAGGTATTTACATTTTGTTTTGTGTTACAAAAATGACATCCTACAACCTTTCATTTCACACTCGCTGTACCCCAGCAAGATTGCCACATAGTTCACCTTACTTTCTTTCTCTGACTGCAAAGTGAGAGGAGTTTGTAAGCACCAATTCCCATGTTAAAAAAGCAGCAATTTGTCAGAAAACATAGCCTGACATTTGACCTCTGTCTTTGAAGTGTAGAAAATTTGACAAAATAACTACTGAATTTAAAGGCATCTTTCTTTGTTGCTTGGGTTTTCACAGCGCACAAAATCGGCTGACCCAGGATTTGGGAAACATTGATTTAGTGCTTGTCCCCTTCAAGGCATAAGATTGTGAGTGATGTGAATGCACTCTCTGACACTTACTTCCCTGTAGCCAGAACCTCGAACCTCATTATGTTTCTGGAAAGTGTGTGGTACAAAGAATATTGTTATCAGAATTTCTTCTGACAGCATGATACTAGAATATTGTAAGAATATCCTTTGACATAAATATTGTGACTTAAATATCGTTTACAAATATATTATCTTCATTAGAGTTACCTATAGAAAATCTAGACTGAAAGATGTTTATGGTAAACAATATTTCTATATACACTATTCGGTCATACAACCCACTGAAGGGCTTTTAGAACTTTGCTTTGCACAGATTCTCTCTCTTCATTCAAATCAAATTTTAAATCTATTCCGTGCTCTTCCTGGGTATATCCTTTGAATCCAAGTGCGCCCAAGACAAAGTGTTGAAATGGAACACTTTGCAATGAAGATGAGCTAGAAAAATGGGACAGAATAGTAAAAAAAATACAAAGAGAAAAAAAGCAGAGAAAAGGGGGCTGAGAGATTAAAGAAGATACAGAAGGTAAAATGAAGGAAAATACTTGACAAATGGAATAGAAAGAAAGAGTGTAAGAGAAAAAGGATAAAAGAGCGAAATTAGCCCACCAAAACAAGTGAAAAGAGATCAAAGGATCTAAAAAGGAAAGTAATGGAAATGAAGGGAAAATGTCAGAAAAATGACGAGGCAGAGTCTTTTTTAATCCGAAATCTAATCTGCTGGGCAATGGCTGCAACCAGTGTAAGGTAGCTCAGTAGGTTAACGGACTAACCACAGGGAACCCTGTATAACCTGCAGGTCACATATTCTACATCCAGCAAGGAAGCTCAATACGTAAATTCACCTATTACAGAGGTCTATGTATATCACACAAGTCAGAGATTCTGATCCAAATAGGAAAGATCATGGGATAATGCACCTATTAAAGAGATATGAAAGGCATACTTTCACAGTTTACAGTCATAGTGAGCTGGATCAGTGGGTTGATGTGCCTTCAACGAAGATATAAGAGAAGAGATCTGGATGTATCTTGTCTTACAGACTCAAGCTAACTCCTTCTAGTTATGTGCTGACGAGTAGATAAACATTATAAATTGCTCACCTCCTGCAAAGGGGTTTAAATTTCAACAATCATGCATTAGAAATCAAGCGAGAACATGTTTAACTATCAGTTTTGTGTGTAATAGGATGAAATATTTATTGCACAGCTACTTCAAGTCGAAAAGCCAACATCATAGTTACAGAATATTTTCTGCTCTTTTTAGCCACGCCTCTGGCTCCACCCCCACAGACTGACTTCACCCCCATTGCCACCCAAACCCCTACCTCCCATTGCTCTTGAGATCACAGTTCAAATACTTTATTATAAACTATGATGACTCAACAAATAGTCATAATATGCTTATTACAGGTTGGAACTTTGGTGTAAAAGAAAAAATTGTTCAGCCTAGTATCAGACCTGCCAACTTGGAAAACAAAATTCACCATGTAGGTGTGAAGGAGGGACTTCTAAGAGGGAGTAACCAGGGCATGAGTGGGACTTTTGGGCTGTCACGGTCAGGTGTACTTCGAAGGGACACTGACAATGCCTAGACTTGGGAGCGGGGCTTAAAGCTGTTACAGCTTTACAGGAGACGTGTGGTGCAGCGGCCAGAGTGGCTGACTCAGGAGCGCGGGCTCACGGTTTGATCCCCGGCGGCAGCTCAGCTCAGCATCATGTGACTCTGAGCTTAGTCTCCCCGACGGCCCCCATCCCATTGAAACCCTTGAGGGGGTGAAATGTTTGCACTTTACAAATACAAATATGTGTAAAGAATTATTATTATTATTCTACAGCTTGAGCTGCTTTGGAAAAACATGGGAGGGGCAGAGCCTGGGGTGCCCCACCCCCTTACCGGAGCCAAAAAGACAAAAGGCTTCGCAACGGATTTCCTTTCCATGTGTGTACCGGGGATGTTGTGAAACCTGTAATGGATTTCAGCACTTCAAGACCTCCACACGAGCTGAAAACCCACCGTGAAAGGGTTTCCAGCTCACCAGGTGCTCACTGTGTGATATTCACCAGTTAAAAGTGTGAAGTGAGCCAATATGAGTGACACACGGTGGCATCCATGAGAGTTGCCACACCAGTTGTAAATGTATCTACTTGTATCCAAGATGCCCAGGCAACAGGAGTAAACTGCTAAGAGCTAGGACAACAACTAAATTTCGATCGCCTCCTTCAACGTCGAGTTTGTTGTTTACAGAAAGTGTCGGTGCTTTATCACCTATTCATCTGTGCAAATCTGGAAGCCATTTCCTTCCCTTCCTCTGCAGATCCTTCCAAGTCCTATAAAAATAAATGGAGAACGGGGACAGCTTTTAGTTCGGTTTATAAGAGATTGGTGCGAACCTGCACTTTTCAGAAGCAGTTCCAGCATCGAGCAGGAGACGGGGGGGGGGACCGACACCCCTTTAAGTGTTTCTTAATTCTAACCAGGTGACTTCGCTTCTGTCACGCTGATGAATTGTGATCGCGTCCTCCTGGCCGCGCCGACACTAAGAGTGCATGACATGAAAGTGTAAACCAGCCATCGCTAATTGAGACAGCTGTCAGGAAATGATGTATATTGGGCGGCGCGCTGGACGTGAGACTGATAACTACATTTCCATGCTTTCATGGCAGCTGTAACAGCGCGAAAAAGTGTAGTAATGTCGAGCTGTACCATTAAAGGCATGTTCTGTGCACTGAGAAGGCAGAGATTTCGGTTTGTGTCCAAACAGGGCATGAGAGTCCATCTGCAGGGCTCAGCTACACATGTTAGGTACTCTATAAGTGACATGATTAATTGATTGATTGATAAAGGGATATTTGCTCATCAGTGCTTAATTTAAGCCGGCGTTCCCGGTGCTTGTCACCGCACTTAATTGTCAACACTGGCACTTATGACAACTGCCACATGGTGGCGCTGTTTGTGTGATTTAGAGATAAGCGGTACAACACTTGTTTTATCAATTCAATATACATTAAAAAAACAATTCATACCTGCAACCCAAGCCATTCTTATAGCTTTGGGGGCTTCTAACAGTCTGAACTGTCACACTTGTAGCATGTGATGATTAGTAGTTGTTTAGGTACTGCGATGGCTGCACTGATGGGGCAATGGGTGGTGCAAGCTGTAGTGGACTCCTGACGGGCCTTGCCACTTATGTTTTATAAAAATTAAGCACTGCTCATCTCCAGTAAGTTGCAAAGTAGTGACATGATGTGATGTCACTACTGTTAGTCATTAGTAAGCCACGGTCTTTGGGCCCCAGATTGCAACTAAAAGCTCAAAATATGGCCCTTTTACGGAAGATAGAACACAGAAAGGTGGAAATATCATGTAGCCGGGGCTCCAAAAAAAGCTATCGGTGTGGTCAGAACCAGTAGGAGAATATGTCTTGTTCACTGAGTGATGAGTAGACTTTACACATCGCCATTTCTCATGTCCTTCGGCTATAACTCCAGGCTGCTGCAAGTGAGCTACATACTAATGGGTGGGTAGGATTTGCACATCCACACATCGGATGCTCATTGGTCACATAGCCAAACTGCTGCAAGTGAGCTGCATACTAATCGGTGGGTGGGCTTTGCACATCCACACATCGGATGCTCATTGGTCACATAGTCAAACTGCTGCAAGTGAGCTGCACACTAATGGGTGGGTGGGCTTTGCACATCCACACATCGGATGCTCATTGGTCACATAGCCAAACTGCTGCAAATGAGCTGCACACTAATGGGTGGGTGGGCTTTGCACATCCACACATCGGATGCTCATTGGTCACATAGCCAAACTGCTGCAAGTGAGCTGCACACTAATGGGTGGGTGGGCTTTGCACATCCACACATCGGATGCTCATTGGTCACATAGACAAACTGCTGCAAGTGAGCTGCACACTAATGGGTGGGTGGGCTTTGCACATCCACACATCGGATGCTCATTGGTCACATAGCCAAACTGCTGCAAGTGAGCTGCATACTAATGGATGGGTGGGCTTTGCACATCCCAGTATCTCACATTCACCTACCACATCTGCCGGCTGCTATAAGAGAGCTGCACACTCAGGGGTAGGTAAAGTTTTCGCATCCCCATAGATTTAGTTCACTAGTGAAATCTCCAGGCTGCTGCAAGTGAGCTGTACACTAATAGATGGGTGGACGTTGCACATTCCCATATCTCATGTCCATTGGCTATAACTCCAGGTTGCTGCAAGTGCTGCACACTAAGGAATAGATAGACTTTTCACATCCTCATATCTGATGTTGATTGACCACAAAACCATGTTTCTTCAAGTGAGCTGCACACTAAGGGATAGGTAGACTTTACACGGCCCTATAGATCAAGTTGAGTGGCCACAACTCCACGCTGATGCCAGCGAGCTGCACGCTAATAGATGGGTAGACTTTACACGGCCCTATAGATCGAGTTGAGTGGCCACAACTCCACGTTGATGCCAGCGAGCTGCACACTAAGGGATGGGTAGAATTTACACGGCCCTATAGATCAAATTGAGTGGCCACAACTCCACGCTGATGCCAGCGAGCTGCACGCTAAGGGATGGGTAGACTTTACACGGCCCTATAGATCAAGTTGAGTGGCCACAACTCCACGCTGATGCCAGCGAGCTGCACGCTAATGGATGGGTAGATATTACACGGCCCTATAGATCAAGTTGGGTGGCCACAACTCCACGCTGATGCCAGCGAGCTGCACACTAAGGGATGGGTAGACTTTACACGGCCCTATAGATCAAGTTGAGTGGCCACAACTACATGCTGATGCCAGCGTGCTGCACGCTAAGGGATGGGTAGACTTTACACGGCCCTATAGATCAAGTTGAGTGGCCACAACTCCACGCTGATGCCAGCGAGCTGCACACTAATGGATGGGTAGATATTACACAGCCCAATAGATCACATTCAGTGGCCTCAACTCCACGCTGATGCCAGCGAGCTGCACACTAAGGGATGGGTAGACTTTACACGGCCCTATAGATCACATTCAGTGGCCACAACTCCACGCTGATGCCAGCGGGCTGCACACTAAAGGATCAATCAATCAATCATATCATTTGTAAAGCGCACTACTCACCCGTGAGGGTAGACTTTACACGGCCCTATAGATCAAGTTGAGTGGCCACAACTCCACGCTGATGCCAGCGAGCTGCACACTATGAGTGTGTATGAGTGTATGAGTGTGCTTTGCATATCCCCACGTTTCCAATCTACAGACATGACTCCAAGCTGGTGAAATGCGCAGCCCAACAGGGTTAATTCTACCATGCTAAGGATGGGATTTCTGAGGCTTGCCCTGTTGAACAACCCTCCTCTGAAAAGGACATGAAGGATTAGCTCAGCCGCAGGCCAGCACACATGAACAACGTGTGCAGGAGGACGAAGAAATATGCAGAAACGTGCGTATTCAATGGGTGGCCAGCTGCGTGTTACTGCATGCTGCAGTCTGCACAAGCAAAAAGTGCAAGGCATAAAGTGCTTGGTAAAGTGTTCAGATTTTTTTATTTAGCTTCATTGATTTATTTATACTTGTGATACATGAGTTTTTCATGATCTAAAACGCTGCAACAGAGAACATGCATTTTTTTTTTGTTCAAATATCTTTATTGTTATTCAAAAGAGAAAATACATTTATAATACATTGTAATACAACATAACAATATGAAATATATATTAAGTTGAAATCGAAGAATTACAGAAAAGGGACATATATATTTTGTTGCAAACAGGAAACTTTCTGGACATTCCCTCTATTCCTGTCCGTCCAGGGTAAATACTGGTTTACGGGGCGAAAGATTCACCTTGTTTTAACAAATGCATTGATGTTCGCATCTTAAATAGTCAATCTGATCACATGATGACATGTTCCGGCCCTAGACTTTTATTTAGCAACCAAATTTATTCTGGGAGCTATATACGCCTGTCACTCTGCAAATCAAGCTATTGGAAAAAAGATTCAAATAACAATGGCCTGCAGCAGAAAATCCTGGACTGGAATATGGTGTTCCTGATGACTCAGTCATCCTATAATCTTACCTGGGACACATCAGTATTTCTTGGCATTTAGGAACTATGGGCTCGTTGTATCATTCCCGTTCACAAACCAGGGATGTGTAATTTAGACTCTAACTAGTTTGTAAACGGGAATGCAAATTGTGATGCAACCTAGGTACTAATAGGTTCCACCACGTGTACGTTCTCAGGGGTTCTCAAAATGATCTCTCTAATGAATATTAATGAGGCAGGCCGCAGGTATGACCCCCTGTGTGTTGTTGACAATGCAGAGATGGAGGCCAGCCAGGTACAGTTGGACTTCGACCCTGTATTTGCTTTCCAAATAGGGCTTTGGTGGGGCGGCCGACCACCGGGAGGCTTGCGCCCCCCTGGGATTTTGGGCATTTGGTGCAGCCCAGAGCCCAATTGGGCTCGTTGGGCTACACTTGGGCGGGGAGGGTTAAATACGGCCATTTTAAGATACCGTGTCACCATTTTGGTAAGGTGACACGGCGGCCGGTTGGGGCAGCTCGTTGTTGGGACAAGTTTTTTCTCCCGCTCTCCCACCCCATTTTTAGCGGGGGGGTTTCATCACTTTCTTATCAGAAGGTGGTTTTATTGGACACAGGTGCGCTGGGGGAGATCTCTTTGTACATTGGGTGTCGCTTGAAGCAGGTGCGGGCGTTTTTTCTTGGTGAATAGTGGTTTATATTGTTTACAGGTTAAGTTGAGGTTTGGGAAGTTATTCAGGGGTAGGTAGGAAGGGGAAGGTAGCAGAGGAAATGTTTAGTTACATAGTTAGAGTAGGAAGTGTTTACAAGGTTAATGGGACAGCATTGAAGGTCAGAGTTTGGGGGTTTAGAAAATGTTGCAAGTAAGGGAAAGGGGAAACTTTAGAGGTGGGGGTGGGGGGTAAAGGCAGGAAGGAAAATATTTAGTGAGGTTTAGTTTTGTACGGCAAAGGCCGTTTTATTGTAAGGTACACCTGTCTTCAATAAAGCGGCCTTTTCCACACATACAGAGCGTTTTGGGGGTTTGTGCTGCACCCCCTTGGGGCCCAAACGGGAAATATATATATTTTTAAAGCAGCCATGTCGATTAAAGGCGCAGGCTGCTATTAAAAAAAGGGGAAACCCTCCCTTTTGCAAATAAGTTGCAACCCCTACTCCGGGGTCGGTACCTAATCAATGGTTTGCGACCGCAATTGAAGTCAAAGCCCATCCATACATACCTTTCTGAGCTAGAAATTGCAGGGGGGGGGGGTCATCTGTTTCATACCCCACCTATCTGCGGTGAGGAAAGGATAGCAAAAGCGCTTGTTATAAAGGCTTTTGTTTATTAAGAAAAACCCTTTTCGGATCTGAAGTGGGAAAAGATTCTCTTGCAAGCCTTCGAAACCAAAAGGCGCCAGAAATCACATCTTGTTTTGTCTCACAAAACTCTGCATAACGTCGATATGTTTTTAAGGCCTGTAATGGAGTTCGCTTGTAGCATTACATTTCAGTCTGGCTGGCTTTAGTTTGTTTTATATTTGGTCGATGTATTTAGACCTGTGGCGTGCTTTGAGCTTTACAAAGTTACGCATGCTGTTGTGCCGTCAATTAGGGGACGATAACAGAAGAGCAGTGCCCACGGTACACTATAATTTCAAAGACTCTCAAAATATGAACCGCTAGCGCCACCTAGAGATGCAGACCAGAGCCTTTCTGCTGGTGGGAGCTGCGCGGCACCTTTTCCTGTGTTTCTCAAGTGAATAGGTTTTAGACGAGATTTATAGTTAAGAAGAAAGTAATCTCCAGCTGAAGTATTAAAATAGATTATCTGGCGACGAAGCCTCGTGAACCAGGGGACTACGCCGCCCCTGCTAATATTACCTGCTGCCGAGCCGCATGTACTCTGCACCGTGTTTATTCTCTTCGCCGAGGGTATTTGCAAGTGAAAGCTTTCATGCTCCAGTGGCAGCTGTTGCCTAAATCTCATTATGCATTCTCAGAAAAGGAAAGAAAATGGAAGGTTCGAACAGCTTCGAAGTGTTCATTCAGCGTTTGGCATTCAATGTCATAATTTTACGACAAAGTATATATTCAAATGTAGAGGTCATAGACGTCATACACGAGCGGACAAAAATACTCTACAAAGAGCACGTGAAAGTTCTATCAGATAAGAGAGTGGGGCCAGATGGGCAGAGAAGCCCTTCACGGCACAGCTCCGCCTGCTATATGTTGCTGCCAGTGGCGTAACAGAAGCCCCCGCAGCGCCCGCGGTGCGGGGGGGGGGGGGCCCCCACAGCACAGAACTCTGGCCGGAGAGCTCCCGAATTAGTCCGGAGGGGGCCCCTCACTGTACCTGTCAGGGGGCCCCCTCAATTTTCGTTACTCCAGTACTGCCCTTGTGGCTGCTGCCGACCCCTGGTCAGGAGTTCGAGCCCTCCTCCACCCGCAGGCTCCTACCTGCACCTCATCACTGGTGGAATAGTGGTAGAGCGTCACAGCTCTGCTGCTGGGCTGCCCCTCTGTCTCTCGTTTTCTGCCTTTATTCTGCTTTTTTCCCTTTCTTCCCTTTTTTCTTCCGCTGCCCTCGCCCCGGAGATCCCCCATGGCCCCGCCCCCCTCCAGTGACCCCGTAGCACTATTTAATGGCGACCGCTGCATGTCCGTGCCGCTGGCGCACTGAAGGCACGCCACAGGCAAGCCCATCTGCGCCCGTCCACGCCTGGACCGCGCCCAGTACCAGGAACCCTGGTTCTCGGTCCTTCCACCGCTACGACTCCAGCACCCTCCTCGCCCTCAACTCAGGGCGCTGTGCTGCCTGCCACGTCACGTCACCCAAGGAGACCCAAGGACCCTTCTCCTGCTGGAACTGTAGCCACACCTTCACCCACGCCAACACGCCAGATCCTCTCACCGACCAACAGCGCACCCAACCGGCTCTACTGCATCCTCCTCAACGTACTATCCCTCCACAAACACGTCACTGAAATCTGAGACCGCCTCGAAGCCGCATCTCCCGACTTCTCCTTCTTGGCGGAAACCTGGACTAACCACTGCTCCGGCCTGGGCATCGCCACCGCCATCCCCAACGGCTACACAATCACCCACAAGGACCACACGACCAACCAGGAGGAGGCATCGTCATCGTCCACAAGGACACCCTGCGTCTGACCACCCACTCTAATGACCCTACGACAACCATGGAACACCCCCATTTCCAAATCCAGACCAACCCCAACACCACCCTCGCTGCACCCTCATCTACAGGCCACCCAGACCCCCGCCCGCCCTTCACCTACGCCATCGTGAACCACATCACGCTCAGCATCCACCGACTATATCCATATCGGTGACCTCAACTTCCACCTGGACAACCCCAGCGGCCAGAACACCATGTCCCTGCTGGACAACCTCTCCAACATCGTACTCAAGCAGCAAGTCACCACCCCAAACCACGCAGCCGGACAAATGCTCGACCCCGTCTTCACTGCCAGCGGGAACATCACCTACAGCCACACCACCAAACTCCTCTGGACCGACCACCACTGCGTGCACTTCACCTCCGCCACCCCCACCGCCCACCACTGCCCTCACCGCCTCTCCATCGCTGCTGGAACAAGGCCACTGAGGCACACCTCACCGCCTTCCTCAGCACTACTACACCGCTGACACCAACAAACACCAACACCTCAGCAGGTAACCTCCACCGATGGATCTCCAACTGCGCCAACACTTTGGTCCCCCTCAAAAGGGCCCCAAGCAAGCTACACTCCAAAAAAGCGAGCTTGATCACTCTCACACTCCATGAGTCCAGACGCACCTGCAGACGACTCGAGAAGAGATGGAGGAACTACAAAACCCAAGAAACCCATGCAGCCTTCAAAACCAACATCAATGCACACCACCACCATCTCAAAACCACAAAGAAAATGGCCCTCCAGGACAGAATCAACGCCAATGCACACAACACCAAGGAACTCTTCCCCAATGTCAAGGAGTTCGCTAGGCCCAACAGCGAGACCACAGACGTTCCACCCTCACAAGACCTCTGCAACAAACTTGGCAAATTCTTCCACTACAAGATCAGGTAGATCTGCGACGGCTTCGACACCCAAGACCCTGCCTCAACACTCGTCACCACCGCACGTAACCAGACCGCACCCCAACAGACCCTGCTTAACTGGAACCCGCTCACCACAGAAGACACACTCAAGACCATGAAGAGCATCGACTCTGGAGCCCAATCAGACCCTTGCCCGTATCACATCTTCCATAGAGCAGCCACCGCCACCGCCATCGCCCCAGAGCTTCGCCACACCATCAACTACTCCATCGCAACCACCACCTTCCCAGATGACTGGAAACATGCAGAGATTAAGCCACTGCTGAAGAAGCCATCCGCAGACCCAACAGACCTCAAGAACTTCAGACGCATCTCCCTCCTCCCCTTCCCAGCCCAGGTCATGGAGAAGGCCATCAACACCCAGGTTTCGAAGTTCATTGAGGAAAACCATGACAACTCTCAATCTGGCTTCCGAAGCAAACACAGCACCGAAACTGCTCTCCTCACTGCCATAAACGACATTCGCTCCCTCCTTGACCATGGTGTAAACTGTGAGAAGTTGGCCTGGCATATGCTGTCCACTAATTATAGTGGGCACCTTGCACCAGTCCAAACAACCCCTTATTGGAGATAGGTTAAAGACAACCTTATTGAAAGCTATCCTAGTGGTAGCTATGGAGAGCAGCCTTCAGGCTAAGTCTTGAAGGAATGTAAAGCAGCTTGTTTTACCAGTCTATAATCTCTTGAGTGATCAAATGAAAGAGCACCACACCAGGTATATATTCAAAATATATGTATTTATTGCTAAACACACCCCTCTAGTCTCTTTATGAGGCTAGAGTTCGAAGTACACAAGTTATAAGTTATTTAAACACAGTAATAGCACAAATACACGTTTGGGCCCTAGGGGCGTACCAAACCATATACCAATAAAGTGGTATAAGAACCACGACTGAACTAGACACTAGGCCTAGAGCCTCTAGAAGTGCTTGGACCACAAGGAACCACCCAAGGTAGTGACACAGGGGACCCACGGGGGACGCGTGCAGTGTAAATACACAACCGCGATACGCCGTTAACTTCTATGGAGAAAGTCGCGATCAGGAAATTAAAGAAAAGGGACACTTAAAGGAGGACTTGGAGCAAACCCTTTGAGAACTAGGTCGTTCTAGAGTCTCTACCCACGGGAGCACCGGAGTACTCGTGTTACCTCACCCAGGGAAGCCGGGTGCATAGGTGCCTTTCGGGGTCGGGTTTCGTCGTCGATTTGAATGGCGATCTGCTGCAAAGTGCTGCTGGCGACCAAGTGGAAAGTGTCCGGGTGGATCCAAGAGTGGATCGGAGATCTGAAGAACCTGAAAGCAGAGGGGACAGAGTCTGGGTCACTAGCCAGTGACCAGGAAGGCGATGGACAGATGCCCACCGATGTCGAGTGCTTCAGGTGCGTTGACGGTCGTCTTGACTCTTCAGCCACGAGGTCCAGGAGGCGTTGTCGGCGACCAGGAGCAGGATTCGGGCTGGTACACGATGTCTGTCGAGTGCTGAGGTGTCGGCGACCGGATTGGACCCAACAAGCCTTGGCAACGGCAAGTCTCGGTGAAGATGAAGATCGTCGATGGTGCAGACCAGCAAGGTCTGAGGAACTCACCCAGCGAGGGTAAGTGAGGGCAGGCCTGGAGCAACCAGGGTGCCCAAGAAGAAAAGGATTGGCCTTCGTGAAGGGCTACTAGCCAACGGGCTAGCGACCGCGAAGGAGACTCGAGACGTCGCACGTGGATCTGGCTCACAGGACACTCGTGGAGTGGAGGCCAGTGATCTTCGGTGCAGTTGGTGCTGGAGGCTAGGGCTACTCGGAGCCCAAAGCACGACTTCGTGGGAGACCCAGAAGAGGATGCACTAGCAAATGCGTGCGGTGTCCAGGGGTCACGGTTCCACGTTACCCACGACAGCTACGGGCCTCAGCTTTGCTGGGGACTCAGGGCAGCCTCGGGGAAGTCTGGAAATCCACCTCTGGTGATGCAAAGACTTCGGCGTCCGACGGGAGCTTAGGCGATGCAGGCCGGACAATTGCTTCTTTGGTGCCTGCCAAGCAGGGGAGTCACTCCTTGACCCCAAGGGAGATTCTTCTGTCCTCTAATCTTGTAGTAGAGCGTCGAAGGTCCAGGATTCTGTGTCAGAGTTTCGTCCAGGGATAATCTAAAGTCCTAAGGACTGGGTTCCTATACTTATACCAAGTTTAGGGGTTGGACTACTCTGTGGCCCCACCTATGGGTGGGTCAGGGCAGAGGGGTGGCTACACCCCTTTCCCTTTGTCCAGTTCGCGCCAAAGCAGGGGCTGCAAGCCCCTGATCCGGTTTGAACTGGGGTATGCACAGGGACACCAAATGTGCCCCCAGTGCAGGACTTCAAAGCACCCGAAAGTGCTCCCGCCCAGCCCCAATACACATTATTCTGTCTGGGGAGGTGGTCACACCTCCCTGGGACAGGAAACCTATTGTCCAAGCCTCCCCTGCCGGAGTTTCGTCCAGCAGCAGGAGGCCAGACTCGTGTCTGTGGCAGCAGCATCCATTTTGTGATGCCAGGGCTTTAGAAAGAAGTTACCGGGCTAGCCAGAGTTAACATGTCTTTCCCTCTAGAAGGGTGGAATGCTACCCCCGCCGCCAGAATTGGCGGGGGGTAGTATTCCAAGATGTTTGACACCAAACACGACATGTTTAGGTGCAGCCATTCCAAAGTTAGCATTTAACGCGAGGTTATAATGCGCTTAAAAGTATATGGTCAGGCTGCACTACAAACAGCATCAGAGAAGGGTCTCCGAACGCTGCAGAGGGGCCCTGCTCATGCAGGGGCACCCTCTCACATAGGAACCACGCACTCTGCCTTCAGGATTGATAAGGCCTGCCATAGGAGTGACTTATAGGTTTATATGTGTGTATGTATTTAGTGATATAGGTAACCTATATCACAGTAAGGGGTGCATGCACCACCTTACCCAGGCTGCAGTAGCAGACCTGTGGTGTCAGTTTGGATGGCCTTCCAGGGGTGGCATAATACATGCTGCAGCCCCTGGTAGGCCTCTGAGGTACCTATGCCCTTGGTACATAGTATACCATATACTAGGGACTTATAAGGGCACTCCAGATTCCAATCAGTGATGTGCCTAAGGCACATGGAAACCATTTTAGAGAGGAAGCAGCTAGGCTGGGGTTCTGATTAGCAGGGCCCCAGCCAGACTAATGTCGAAAAACAGTGAAGCATCAGCAAAAAGTGGGGGTACCCATGTGAAGCAGATCCTACTCTCCTACACAACCCCCCCAAACGTAGGGACATTAAACTAACCTTGCCCAGTTAAGTCTTCATGTTCTAAGTGGAAGTACCTAGAGAGTCCATCTGCATTGGCATGGTTACTCCCAGGTCTATGTTCCACTGTGAAGTCCATCCCCTGTAGGGAAATGGACCACCTAAGCAGTTTGGGGTTTTCACCCTTCATTTGTTTTAGCCATAAGAGGGGCTTATGGTCTGTCTGAAACAGGAAGTGGATACCAAACAAGTATGGCCTCAACTTCTTCAGAGCCCAGACCACAGCAAAGGCCTCCCTCTCAATGGCTGACCAACGTTTCTCTCTAGGGGTCAGCCTTCTGCTAATGAAAGCTACTGGCTGATCCTGACCTTCTTCATTCAATTGTGACAGTACAGCCCCTACCCCCAATTCAGATGCATCAGTTTGAACAATGAACTTCTTGGAGTAATCAGGACTCTGTAGAATGGGAGCAGTGCACATGGCCTGCTTCAGGTCATCAAATGCCTTTTGACAGCTAACTGTCCACTGAACCTTTTTGGGCATTTTCTTAGAAGTTAAGTCATTCAGGGGTGTCACTATTGATCCATACCCCTTGACAAATCTCCTATAGTACCCAGTCAGGCCTAAGAAGGCTCTCACCTGAGTCTGGGTAGTTGGAGCAGTCCAGTCCATGATGGTCTGGATCTTGCTCTGCAAAGGTTGAACCTGGCCTCCACCCACAAGGTGGCCCAGGTACACAACCTGACTCTGCCCTATCTGGCACTTAGTGGCCTTGATAGTCAGGCCTGCTTTTTGCAGGGCCTGTAAAACATTCCTGAGGTGGACCAGGTGATCCTCCCAGGTGGAGCTAAAGACAGCAATATCATCTAGATATGCTGCACTATAGGCTTCCAGACCTGTGAGAACTGTATTCACCAACCTCTGGAAAGTGGCAGGTGCATTCTTCAGACCAAAGGGCATCACCACAAATTGATAATGCCCACTAGGGGTTGAGAATGCTGTTTTGGGTTTTGCAGTATCAGCTAGTCTGATCTGCCAGTAGCCAGCTGTCAAGTCAAATGTGCTGAGATATTTGGCTGAGGCCAAAGTATCTATGAGCTCATCTGCCCTTGGTATTGGATGGGCATCAGTCCTAGTGACTGCATTGAGACCCCTGTAGTCCACACAAAACCTCATCTCTCTTTTTCCACCACTGGTGTGAGGTTTTGGCACAAGGACCACTGGACTAGCCCAAGGGCTATCTGAGGGTTCAATAACTCCCAATTCCAACATTTTCTGGACTTCAGTCCTGATACAGTCCCTGACATGGTCAGGTTGCCGATAAATCTTATTTTTAATAGGCAGACTGTCCCCAGTGTCCACTTCATGAGTGCACCAGGTGGTCTGACTGGGTGTCAGTGAAAACATGTGTCTAAACTGATTGAGCACCTGTCTACAATCAGTTTGTTGCTGGGTAGTGAGGCTGCCTGCCAAGGCTACACCATCTACTGACCCATCGTCAGGGTTCTGTGAGAGCAGGTCAGGGAGTGGGTCACTCTCTTCCTCCTGCCCTTCATCAGTAGCCATGAGCAAGCCCATGTCTGCCCTGTCCACATATGGTTTTAACCTGTTGACATGGAGAACCCTGTGGGGACTCCTGGGTGTTCCTAGGTCTACTAAGTAGGTAACCTCACCCTTCTGCTCAACAATAGTGTGGGGTCCACTCCATTTGTCTTGGAGAGCTGCTGGGGCCACTGGCTCCAACACCCACACCTTCTGTCCTGGCTGGTAAACAGTCAGAACAGCCTTTTGGTCATGCCAGGCCTTTTGAAGTTCCTGGCTAGCCTCAAGGTGTTTGGTTGCCTTTTTCATATACTCAGCCATCCGGGAGCGGAGACCAAGTACATAGTCCACTATGTCTTGCTTTGGGGGCTTGAGAGGTAACTCCCATCCTTCCTTCACCAAGCACAGTGGACCCCTGACAGGGTGGCCAAACAGAAGTTCAAAAGGGCTGTAACCAACCCCCTTCTGAGGCACCTCCCTATATGCAAATAAAAGGCAGGGCAAGAGTATGTCCCATCTTCGCCTAAGCTTTTCTGGGAGCCCTTTAATCATGCCCTTCAAGGTTTTGTTGAATCTCTCAACTAAACCATTGCATTGTGGGTGATAGGGTGTGGTGAACTTGTAAGTCACTCCACACTCCTTCCACATTGCTTTTAAGTACCCAGACATGAAGTTTGCACCCCTGTCTGATACTACCTCCTTAGGAAAGCCCACTCTTGAGAAAATTCCCAGGAGGGCCCTTGCCACCACAGGTGCTGTAGTGGTCCTAAGGGGAATAGCCTCTGGGTACCTGGTGGCATGATCCACTACCACCAGGATAAACCTGTGCCCAGATGCTGTTTGGGGATCCATGGGACCAACAATGTCAATCCCTACCCTTTCAAAGGGCACCCCCACCACAGGTAGTGGTATCAGGGGGGCCTTTGTAGTGCCACCTGCCTTGCCACTGGCAGGTTACACAGGAGCGATAAAACTCCTTGGTGTCTTCAGACATGTGGGGCCAGTGAAAGTGAGGGACAATTCTGTCCCAAGTCTTGTTCTGGCCCAGGTGACCTGCCAAGGGAATATCATGGGCTAGGGTCAATAGGAAGCCCCTGAACTTTAGAGGTATAACCAACCTCCTGGTAGCACCAGGCTTGGGGTCTCTACTCTCTGAGTACAGGAGTCCATCATCCCAATACACTGTATGGGGACCACTAGCTTTCCCAGCAGCCTCAGCAGCAGCTTGCTGTCTGAGGGGTTCAAGGAGGGGCAGCTCTGCTGCTCCTGGCTCAGATCTGCCCTGGAAGGTCCCCCTGTCCCCAAGAACTCAACCTGGTCAGGTTCAAGTTCCTCTGGGACAGTTCCTTCTTCAGGACTGAGATCATCCCCCTCAAGGGACTGATCTTCTTCCTGAGCCAAGGGGAAGGCACTGCCTTAACCCTACTACTCCTCCTCTTGGAAGGCACTTGGTCCATTATTCCAGAATCCAAGGCCTGTTCAGTGCTAGACATTTTGGCTTGTGACCTGGTCACAGCAAACACATCTGCAGGGATCCCCAGCATTTCTGCATGGGTCCTGAGCTCCACTTCTGCCCAAGCAGAAGTCTCTAAGTCATTGCCAAGCAAGCATTCGACTGGTAGGTTTGCACTCACCACAACCTTATTAAGGCCAGTTACCCTCCCCAGGAGAAGTTAACAACTGCCAGAGTATGGTCTGTTCTGACGTTGCTAGCATTGGTCACTTGGTACATCTCACTAAGTATAACTTGCCCAGGATTCACAAGGTCTTGTGTCACCATTGTGACACTTGCCCCTGTGTCCCTAAATGCCAAAGCCTCTCGTCCATTGATTAAAGGCTGTTGTCTGTACTTGCCCAGATTACTGGGACTCACAGAGGAGGTCACATCCATGCCTCCATCACAGACTAACACAGCCTGAGTTAGTTCTCTGACTAGGTCAGAGCCCAACTCAGTACCCAGGGTGAACCCTACTAAACCAATCAATCAATCAATCAATGCATTTATAGAGCGCGCTACTCACCCGGGAGGGTCTCAAGGCGCTGGGGGAGGGGGGAGTTACTGCTCGAACAGCCAGGTCTTGAGCTGCTTCCTGAAGGAGAAATGGTCCTGGGTTCGCCGAAGGTGAGTGGGGAGGGAGTTCCAGGTCTTGGCTGCCAGGTAGGAGAAGGATCTTCCTCCGGCGGTGGCTCTGCGGATGCGTGGTACGGTGGCGAGGGCGTGGCTGGTTGATCGTAGCTGGCGGGTGGGCGTGTAGAAGGTCATGCGGTCGTTGAGGTACTTGGGGCCCAGGTCGTGGAGGGCTTTGTGTGCGTGGGTGAGGAGTCTGAACGTGATTCTCTTGCTGACGGGGAGCCAGTGCAGGTCTTTCAGGTGTCCGGTGATGTGGCTGTGTCGGGGGATGTCCAGGATGAGTCGTGCGGAGGCGTTCTGGATGCGCTGGAGTCTTTTTTGAAGTTTGGCTGTGGTTCCGGCGTAGAGGGTGTTCCCATAGTCCAGTCGGCTGGTGACGAGTGCCTGGGTGACGGTCTTCCTGGTTTCAGTGGGGATCCATCTGAAGATCTTGCGGAGCATGCGCAGGGTGTTGAAGCACGAAGATGAGACGGCGTTGACTTGTCTGGTCATCGACAAGGAGGAGTCCAGGATGAAGGCCAGGTTGCGTGCGTGGTCCGTTGGCTTGGGCGCGGTGCCCAGGGCCGGGGGCCACCAAGAGTCGTCCCAGGCGGAGGGTGATGAACCCAGGATGAGGACTTCCGTCTTGTCTGAGTTCAGTTTAAGGCGGCTGTTCCTCATCCAGTCGGCGACGTCTCTCATCCCGTCGTGTAGGTTGGCTCTGGCGGTGGTGGGGTCGTTGGTGAGGGAGAGGATCAGCTGGGTGTCGTCGGCGTAGGAGATAATGTTGAGGTTGTGTTGGCGTGCGATGGCTGCGAGGGGGCTCATGTAGACGTTGAAGAGGGTAGGACTGAGTGAAGATCCTTGTGGAACGCCGCAGATGACTTCGGTGGCCTCGGATCTGAACGGGGGAGGCGGACTCTCTGGGTTCTTCCGGCGAGGAACGAGATGATCCATTCCAGTGCTTTCTCTCGGATTCCGATGTTGCTGAGGCGCTTCACTAGGGTGCGGTGGCAGACGGTGTCGAACGCCGCGGAGAGGTCCAAGAGGATGAGGGCTGCTGTTTCCCCGTTGTCGGTTAGGGTTCTGATGTCGTCGGTGGCTGTGATTAGGGCGGTCTCGGTGCTGTGGTTGGCCCGAAACCCGGACTGCGAGGGGTCGAGGGATCCATTCGTCTCGAGGAAGGCGGCAAGCTGTCTGTTGACGGTCTTCTCGATGACTTTGGCCGGAAACGGAAGGAGCGAGATGGGACGGTAGTTCTTGAGGTCGGTGGGGTCCGCCGTTGGTTTCTTCAGGAGGGCGGTAAGCTCGGCGTGCTTCCAGCTCTCCGGGAAGGTGGCGGTGTGGAAGGAGGAGTTGATGATGTCCCGGAGATGGGGTGCGATGGTGGCGTCGGCTTTGTTGAAGACGTGGTGTGGGCAGGGGTCGGTTGGTGATCCGGAGTGGATGGAGTTCATCGTGCGGGTGGTGTCTTCGGTGCTGATCGGGGTCCAGTTGCAGAGGGTGGTGGTGGCGGGCGTTGGTTCGGCGGTAGGGTGCGTGGTCTGTGCGTCGAAGCTGTTATGTATGTCGGTGATCTTGCGGTGGAAGAACGCGGCGAGTGAGTTGCAGAGGTCTTGCGAGGGGGTGATGTCGTTGTTTCCGGCGCTGGGGTTGGAGAACTCTTTGACGATGCTGAAAAGTTCCTTGCTGTCGTGGGCGTTGTTGTCCAGTCGTTCTTTGAGTGCCGACTTCTTGGTGGCACGGATCAGCTGGTGGTGTTTGCGGGTGGCGTGCTTGAGGGCGGTCCTGTTGTCTGTGGTCTGGTCGAGTCGCCAGGCTTTCTCGAGAGTGCGGCAGTTCTTCTTGGATTCCTTGAGTTCGTTGGTGAACCAAGGGGTTTTCTTGCTTCCGGGTCTGCTGGGAGGGTTTTTAGTGGTGCGAGGTCGTCGGCGCAGGCGGTCAGCCACTTGGCGAGGTTGCTGGCTGCTTCGTTTGGGTCCGTTGTGTTAGTGGGTGTGTTCTGGCTGAGGGAGGCGGTGAGCTGCTCGGCGGTGATCTTGCTCCAGCTCCGGCGGGGAACCTGTTGCGGGTGGTGGTGGGTCGCAGTCTTTCTGAAGCTGAAGTGGACGCAGCTGTGGTCGGTCCAGTGGAGTCCGGTGGCGTGGCTGAAGGAGATGTGCTTGCTGGAAGAGAAGACGGGGTCAAGCGTGTGGCCGGCGTAGTGGGTGGGCGTGTTCACCAGTTGCTTGAGTCCGAGGTTGGCGAGGTTGTCCAGCAGGGCGGTGGTGTTTCTGTCGTTGTTGTTCTCCAGGTGGAAGTTGAGGTCCCCTAGGAGGATGTAGTCGGCGGAGGGCATGGCGTGCGGGCTGATGAAGTCTGCGATGTCTTCGCTGAATAGTGTGCGTGGTCCCGGGGGTCTGTAGATGAGGGTGCCTCGGAGGGTGGTCTTGGGGTCAGTGTGTATCTGGAAGTGTAGGTGCTCGGCGGAGGTGAAGGTCTCGTCGGAGTTAGTCGAGATGCGGATGGTGTTCTTGTGTACGATGGCGATGCCTCCTCCCGTCTGGTTGACGCGGTCCTTCCGGGTGATCTTGTATCCGTCCGGGATGGCTATGGCGATGTCGGGCGCTGAGGAGGCGTTCATCCAGGTTTCGGTGAGGAAGGCGACGTCCGGTGCTGTTGCGTCGAGCAGGTCCCAGAGTTCCACGGCGTGCCTGTGGACGGAGCGGGTGTTCAACAGGATGCATTTCAGGTGGTTGCTGCTGGTGCTCGACTTGGCGGGGGTGGTGCAGGTCCGGGGGCAGGTGAATCGGCAGGCTTGGCAGGTGAAGGGTCCGTGGGTGCGTCTCGGGGAGGCTCGGTAGCAGGCAGGGTTCCGGTCGGCATTGAGTGCGGTGAGGGTGGCGGCGTCGTAGGTCCGTCGAGTGGTGTTGCATCGGTGGGATCCAGGGGTCCTGGCGCTGGGCGCGGGCCAGGCGCGGACGGGCGCAGACGGGCTTACCTTTGGCGCACCTTCGGCGCTCCGTCGGTGTTCCCGCTGCGCGCGGCCGCTGCGCGGTCGCTTAGGGGGCGTCATAAGTAAGGAGCCGGGAGGGAGGAGCAGCTGGGTGGCGGGAGCGGGGCGGCGAATGGAATCACGGGGGGGCGGGGCCGCAGTGAGGCAGTGGCGGGAAAGTCCCAGGAGCAGCGGGAAAGTCCCAGGAGCAGCGGGCAGCGGGAAAGTCCCAGGAGCAGCGGGCAGCGGGAAAGTCCCAGGAGCAGCGGGCAGCGAGCGAAGGAAACTGCAGGCAGGAGGCGACAAGGCAGGCAGGAGCGGCAGCAGTGAGTGGGGCGACCAAGCCCTGTGGAGGGCTGAGCGATCCTTGGCTGGAGCACTCCCACCAACTGTAACTGTACTAGGGGGAACAGGTGCCTTAGGGGCATTGGTGGGTGCTGGACTTGAGTCTTTGGACTTGGTGCAATCACTGGTCCAGTGGGTCTTTTGCTTACAGACCTTGCACCATGGTTTTCTTTGGCCTTTCCCTTTTGTAGACTGTGAATCCCCACCTGAAGAAGATTTTTGGGGGCCTTGTGAAGACTTTTGATCTTTACCCTTCTCCCCACCCTTTTCAGAGTTCTTAGCATCTTGCTTCTTAGTGTCCCCACCTTGGTTCTGTACTTTCTGCTTCACCCTGGTTCTGACCCATTTGTCTGCCTTCTTTCCCAATTCTTGGGAAGAGGTCAGATCAGAGTCCACCAGGTATTGATGCAACAGCTGATTTTGACAGTTATTAAGAATCTGCTCCCTCATTATCAGATTGTACAATCCTGAGAAGTCACACACCTTACTGCCCATCAACCAGCCTTCCAGAGCCTTGGCAGAACAATCCACATAGTCTACCCAGTCTTGAGTCTGTGCTTTTGGGTGTCTCTGAACTTCAACCTGTACTGTTCAGTGGTTAGGCCAAACCCATCAATAAGAGCACTCTTCAAGACCTTGTAATTATCAGCATCCTCCTCTCTAACAGTGAGGAGCTTATCTCTACCTTTGTCTGCAAAGGAGAGCCACAAGATTGCTGCCCACTGCTCCTGAGGGACCTTCTGTACTTTACAGGCCCTCTCTAGAGCAGTTATCCACTTGTGGATGTCATCCCCACTCTGGTAGGGAGGGACAATCTTGCTCAGGTTCCTATGGTCATAGGACCTTTCCCTATCTCTAGGGACATTGCTGCCACCATGGGACTCTAGTCCCAACTTTCTTCTCTCTTTGAAGAGATCTAGGGACTCCCTGTCTATAGCCAGTTGCTGCTTTCTGAGTTCAAGCTGAGCTTCCTCATATTGAACCAGCCTCTTTCTCCTCTCATGAGAGGATTCCCTCCTATGAGATGAGACAGAGGTCCCTATGGAGGTGCCAGAGTGGTTAGACTCCTGAGAAGGAGATCTAGACTTTCTGGGCACACTCATAATCCTTCCTGGGGGGACAAAGTGGGTATCATTCTGATGTTCCTCTTCATCGTCCACAGGAGGGATTAGGTTATCCAGGTCAGGGTCATTGTCACCCTCCTGGCCAGTTTCAGAGGGGGGGCTGGGGGTATTTCTACCCCTGGCCCCATCCTCATCTTCTGCCCCACCCTCAGCTCCTACCCCTTCAGTCCCCAAGGGCTTACTGAGATCATAAGCTTCCAACATCTCTCTAAGATGTTGGGTGGTGGGACTCTGTCCTGTCTTCAATTTCCTCAAGTTACATAATGCTCTCAATTCCAAGAATGGGAGTGTATCATACTTGGAGGGGAGAAGCCCATGGGCTTCTGGCAAGGAGTCACTGGGTCCTGGCTTTGAAGACATCACTAGTGAGGTGTGGTGTATGCACTACCTACTCTAGTGTGGCCTACTAAACCCTCTTGAGTTGTAGAAAGGGTGTGCTATCCCTTAACACACAACTCTAAGTTCAGTAGAACTTACTGTATTCTAAGCTTAAATTATATGTACCTTAGGTACCTTTAGTGGTTTTCAGTTGATCAATTCAATTGAGATTATCTGGTAAAACAATAGCAAGCTGGAATCCCACAAGCTGCACACCAGTGTGAGAAGTTGGCCTGGCATATGCTGTCCACTAATTATAGTGGGCACCTTTCACCAGTCCAAACAACCCCTTATTGGAGATAGGTTAAAGACAACCTTATTGAAAGCTATCCTAGTGGTAGCTATGGAGAGCAGCCTTCAGGCTAAGTCTTGAAGGAATGTAAAGCAGCTTGTTTTACCAGTCTATAATCTCTTGAGTGATCAAATGAAAGAGCACCACACCAGGTATATATTCAAAATATATGTATTTATTGCTAAACACACCCCTCTAGTCTCTTTATGAGGCTAGAGTTCGAAGTACACAAGTTATAAGTTATTTAAACACAGTAATAGCACAAATACACGTTTGGGCCCTAGGGGCGTACCAAACCATATACCAATAAAGTGGTATAAGAACCACGACTGAACTAGACACTAGGCCTAGAGCCTCTAGAAGTGCTTGGACCACAAGGAACCACCCAAGGTAGTGACACAGGGGACCCACGGGGGACGCGTGCAGTGTAAATACACAACCGCGATACGCCGTTAACTTCTATGGAGAAAGTCGCGATCAGGAAATTAAAGAAAAGGGACACTTAAAGGAGGACTTGGAGCAAACCCTTTGAGAACTAGGTCGTTCTAGAGTCTCTACCCACGGGAGCACCGGAGTACTCGTGTTACCTCACCCAGGGAAGCCGGGTGCATAGGTGCCTTTCGGGGTCGGGTTTCGTCGTCGATTTGAATGGCGATCTGCTGCAAAGTGCTGCTGGCGACCAAGTGGAAAGTGTCCGGGTGGATCCAAGAGTGGATCGGAGATCTGAAGAACCTGAAAGCAGAGGGGACAGAGTCTGGGTCACTAGCCAGTGACCAGGAAGGCGATGGACAGATGCCCACCGATGTCGAGTGCTTCAGGTGCGTTGATGGTCGTCTTGACTCTTCAGCCACGAGGTCCAGGAGGCGTTGTCGGCGACCAGGAGCAGGATTCGGGCTGGTACACGATGTCTGTCGAGTGCTGAGGTGTCGGCGACCGGATTGGACCCAACAAGCCTTGGCAACGGCAAGTCTCGGTGAAGATGAAGATCGTCGATGGTGCAGACCAGCAAGGTCTGAGGAACTCACCCAGCGAGGGTAAGTGAGGGCAGGCTTGGAGCAACCAGGGTGCCCAAGAAGAAAAGGATTGGCCTTCGTGAAGGGCTACTAGCCAACGGGCTAGCGACCGCGAAGGAGCCTCGAGACGTCGCACGTGGATCTGGCTCACAGGACACTCGTGGAGTGGAGGCCAGTGATCTTCGGTGCAGTTGGTGCTGGAGGCTAGGGCTACTCGGAGCCCAAAGCACGACTTCGTGGGAGACCCAGAAGAGGATGCACTAGCAAATGCGTGCGGTGTCCAGGGGGTCACGGTTCCACGTTACCCACGACAGCTACGGGCCTCAGCTTTGCTGGGGACTCAGGGCAGCCTCGGGGAAGTCTGGAAATCCACCTCTGGTGATGCAAAGACTTCGGCGTCCGACGGGAGCTTAGGCGATGCAGGCCGGACAATTGCTTCTTTGGTGCCTGCCAAGCAGGGGAGTCACTCCTTGACCCCAAGGGAGATTCTTCTGTCCTCTAATCTTGTAGTAGAGCGTCGAAGGTCCAGGATTCTGTGTCAGAGTTTCGTCCAGGGATAATCTAAAGTCCTAAGGACTGGGTTCCTATACTTATACCAAGTTTAGGGGTTGGACTACTCTGTGGCCCCACCTATGGGTGGGTCAGGGCAGAGGGGTGGCTACACCCCTTTCCTTTGTCCAGTTCGCGCCAAAGCAGGGGCTGCAAGCCCCTGATCCGGTTTGAACTGGGGTATGCACAGGGACACCAAATGTGCCCCCAGTGCAGGACTTCAAAGCACCCGAAAGTGCTCCCGCCCAGCCCCAATACACATTATCCTGTCTGGGGAGGTGGTCACACCTCCCTGGGACAGGAAACCTATTGTCCAGGCCTCCCCTGCCGGAGTTTCGTCCAGCAGCAGGAGGCCAGACTCGTGTCTGTGGCAGCAGCATCCATTTTGTGATGCCAGGGCTTTAGAAAGAAGTTACCGGGCTAGCCAGAGTTAACATGTCTTTCCCTCTAGAAGGGTGGAATGCTACCCCCGCCGCCAGAATTGGCGGGGGGGTAGTATTCCAAGATGTTTGACACCAAACACGACATGTTTAGGTGCAGCCATTCCAAAGTTAGCATTTAACGCGAGGTTATAATGCGCTTAAGAGTATATGGTCAGGCTGCACTACAAACAGCATCAGAGAAGGGTCTCCGAACGCTGCAGAGGGGCCCTGCTCATGCAGGGGCACCCTCTCACATAGGAACCACGCACTCTGCCTTCAGGATTGATAAGGCCTGCCATAGGAGTGACTTATAGGTTTATATGTGTGTATGTATTTAGTGATATAGGTAACCTATATCACAGTAAGGGGTGCATGCACCACCTTACCCAGGCTGCAGTAGCAGACCTGTGGTGTCAGTTTGGATGGCCTTCCAGGGGTGGCATAATACATGCTGCAGCCCCTGGTAGGCCTCTGAGGTACCTATGCCCTTGGTACATAGTATACCATATACTAGGGACTTATAAGGGCACTCCAGATTCCAATCAGTGATGTGCCTAAGGCACATGGAAACCATTTTAGAGAGGAAGCAGCTAGGCTGGGGTTCTGATTAGCAGGGCCCCAGCCAGACTAATGTCGAAAAACAGTGAAGCATCAGCAAAAAGTGGGGGTACCCATGTGAAGCAGATCCTACTCTCCTACATAAACCGCAGCCCTCATCCTACTGGACCTCTCGGCTGCCTTCGATACCATCTGCCACTGCACCCTAATCAAGAGACTACATGACGCCGGCATCTGCGATAAGTCCCTGGACTGGTTCCACTTATTCCTCACCGGTTGAACACAGCGAGTCAGATTACCTCTTTTCCTCTCAGAACCCACAGAGATCAGCCGCGGAGTGCACCAAGGCTCTTCCCTGAGCCCCACCCTCTTCAAAATCTGCAAGACCCCTCTCGCGGCCATCCTCAGAAGCCACGGACTCAACATCATCTCCCACGCCGATGACTCTCAGCTGATCCTTTCCCTCACCAACGAATCAACAACTGCCAGAACCAACTTCCACAGCGGGATGAAGACCATGACCACCTGGATAAAAGATAGCTGCCTCTAGCTCAACTCGGACAAGACCGTAGTACTCATCCTAGGACCCACTACCTCAGCCTGGAATGACTCTTGGTGCTCTGGGAACCCCTCCCACCCCCACGGACCACGCATGCAACATTGGCATCGTACTGAACTCCTCACTCTCAATGAACCGCCAGATCAACGCTGTATCCTCATCCTGTTTCCACACGCTCCGCCTACTACAAAAGACATTCAGATGGATCCCCACAGAATCCAGAAAGACGGTCACCCATGCATTCATCACCAGCAGACTAGACTATGGCAACGCACTCTATGCCGGCATCACCCAGAAATAGCTCAGGAAACTTCAGAACGTACAAAACGCTGCAGCCAGACTGGTCCTCAACATCACCCGCCGCAGCCACACCGCTCATCACCTCTGTCAACTCCACTGGCTCCCAGTCAATAAGAAAATCACCTTCAAGATCCTCACACATGCCTACAAGGATCTCCACAATGCAGGACTAGCATATCTGAACCACCGCCTCTCTTTCCATGCACCCGCCAGACAACTCCGCTGCGCCCAACTTGCCCAGACCACCGTCCCACTGATCAACAAGACCAGAACCGGAGGAAGAGCCTTCTTCTACCTCGCCGCTAAGACCTGGGACACCCTGCCCCTCCATCTCAGGCAATCACCATCGCTGACCCAATTCAGGAAGGATCTCTAGACCTGGCTCTTCGACTGGACCTTTATTCCCAGATGGATCAGCAGCCTCCCCTCAGCGCCTTGAGACCTTTACGGACGAGTAGCCGTGCTATATAAATTCCTGATTGATTGACTGAATGAACACTCAATGCAAAGCATCAAGGTGGATTGGTGACTAGCTACTCCCCCAGGTGGAAATTCCAGTTGACAAGTTACAGATGGTTTTACAAGAGCCATGTGCCAGGTGCCCCCTGCTACGCTGGGTTTAGTTTGTAATATAGTCTATTGACTTCTTTGAGTATTTTTATTTAACTACTAGAAAATACTCTTGTTTTCTTTCTGGGCCAGTGGAGTCTATTGTGGAGCAGAGTCGTCCAGTAGGAGTAATTTGTAACTTGCAACTTAGGGGCTTATTTATGAGCCCCTGCATCACTTTTGTGCTGCCGTTGCGTCACTTTTTGTGACGCAGCGGCAGCGTAAAATATGCGCTACAGTGTGGCCTATTTACAAAGTGACGCATATAGGCAGATGTGTCACTTTGTAAAGCCATGCGCCACATTATACCTGCATCAGGTATAATGTGGCGTTCCCCCCGCATCCAAGCCTCATAGAAGTGGTGCATTGAAATCTTTAAGATTTCAGTGCACCACTTCTAGGACGCCATTGCGTCAAATCCTTAAGCCTGCCTCATAGCAGGTGTAAGGGTGACGCAGTGCTATATTCATAGCCCTTCCCCCTGCAATGCTGGAGTTGCATCACGCTTCCGACACAACTCCAGCAATGCGTCAATTTTGCGCTGACAGATACGTCAGTAAAACTGACGTATCTGTAATTCCTTGCAACATGATGCGTCATACAGTAAATATGACGCATCCATCATGTCGCAAGGAGGGCGCACTGAGAAGTGACGCATCGCTGTTTTCACGCAGCGATGCGTCACTTCTCATAAATAAGGCCCTTAGAATTTGCACCAGGAGCAAGCCCCTTGATTGGACTCTTGATTGGACAATTGATTGGCCACTGCACGTGTGCCACGCCAATTGTTTGTACCTGTCTTGGTTATAGGTGAGATTCCGTATTAATCAACCGGGCCCCTTTGGCTGGTAAATAGCAGAATGGAGTGTGGTTAAAACATGTGCAATATTGAATCTGCGCATGAACTGGACCAGTGTCTACTTAGGTGCTCAGTGGCAGAAACATAGAGTCTGTCAGCTGGATTGGACCAGAAGAACCATCTCTGCAAATAACAACTTAGTGCATATTATTTATATTTTCATATTATTTCTATAGCACGATTGAGCTTTTGATAAATACACAGTATACAGTGAAATTATTAGTCATCACCAACAAAAAGTTAAATTGGTCATGAAAGGCATGAGAGTAGGTTATTAGTTAAGTGGAATTGAAGCAAGGCAACATTGATTTAGCACAAAAAACAAATAAGGAAATCCAAAATGTAGGCACATTGAAAGAAAATGATGAGAACCTGTGTTTAACATATGGATAAAGAGGGGTGCAGTCACATGAATGTATGGGAAAACTGAGCTGACAGAGGACAGGCACACACACACACACCACACACACACACACACACACATACACACACACACACAGAAAAAAAGCTCCCTGGGCCAATCAGAACGCTCCATTTTTAAATTGGCTCTCCCACGAGACTTTCGTGGACCAAACCGACCAGATATACAATTATTTTTTACCCTTAATTTCTTCGAAAACTCCTGAAATAATTTACACCAAATCACAAAAAGCATAATCTGCAGTCCAGGATCTAGTTTCCTGCCAAATTTGGCGTGATTCCATTCAGCTGTTTTTACAGTAGCGCGTCTTAAAGAAGTCTTTGCGTTTTAGGACCCCTCTTTTTTCTCAGGCCCTGCTTGATGGATCACCCCCAAACATACTAGTCACAAAGTAGCACCTTTTTGGAAAGTTTTTTGCAGATTTGTCAAATGGTGCCAAAGTTATTAGCAACATAAAAAACACTTTTCCTTTGGAAAAGCAGGGCTAACTATAACTATCTAGTGACAACTGCCACTAGGTAATATATATCAGTATGGTAACACTAATTTTCATAGTAATTTCCCATTCCATAGTGTACAAATCTAAATCCCTAGGTAAAAATGCACCTGACATCACAGATGCACGTTATCGGTAATATCGGATGCAGAATTACTGTACCAGAATTCCTAATGAGCTCGTAATGGTGGCCCAAGTAAGTGGGGAATGAGTGCTATACAAAATCACCACAGTGGCAAGAGGGTAACAGAACTGAAGGGCAGTTCAACAAGGGCCTAATGTGGTCCTGTGATGCGGGTAATCATCTTTCTGGTCTCTGAACAGTGGCCACAAACACACGCATCAGTCATCTGAGTGGCCATGATCCAGGCTCCTGCGACACATCATTTATTGCTCTTTTCAAAGGACTTCCCTTAAAGAAAGCTCACCTGAGCCCCCCCATAGGTGTCTCATTAAACTCAGGAAACAGGCCTTCCCTGTCTTCATTACAATAATGAGGAGTCAGAGTCTTTTATACTGTAAATTAATTTGACCTGAACTTGCAACTAAAAATAGATTCTGGGCGTCAGGCAAACACCATCATTTTGTTAAAATATCAAGAAATGATTCAATATCCCGTTATGTAAAATATTGCTTAAATGAGAGGTATATGGGTGTTGCATTTATTTTTTTGCTTTTAAAAGTGCTGTAAATGATCACTGTTTGGCTCACATTATTGAAGTATTATTCAGACCTTGCAATAATTAAATGAATATTTGATTACATTGATTAAAAAAGCTATACTAATTCAAGTATGTGCTATACTAATTCAATTAAATAAATAACCCAAATTCATTGACTATAACTTTGAGCACTCATCATTTTGTGTCTTTTGCTCCAGGGTTCCAAAAACACAATCTCAACTAGTGGAACACTGCCTGTATACAAGATAACCTAAGAATTTACACTCAAACCAGACTATATTCAGGGCCTGATTCAGAAAAGCCATGGTTGTAAAGTCTAAAATATATATTTGTAGGTTTAAGCATACAACTTGTATACTTTACACATTGTCATTCTCAGAGAAGTACAGGAGAAGCCCTTGAACCAGTGGCATTCCCAGATTCCCCTAAAAACATGTCTTAAATAATTATTTACACAAATGCCGAAATCAATTCTGTACACATTTTCAACGCCAAAAGCCATGCTTAAGTGGATCTGCAAAATGTATTTTCCCCCCAAAGGAGAAAACCTTTTCCCTGAGAAGAAACACTCTCAGTCCCAACTATGATACAAACATTTTACTGCCCGTGACATAAATACATTTCTGACAGCATCCAGGGTGGGAATGTGTTTGCCTAGAGAGTATCAATACCCACAAACTCACACGTTGTGCGTGTTCACTTACCTATCCAGCTGTAACACACCGGAACCCTCACACAACTCGTCGGTGTGAGCAGATTTATTCACACAGCAAATCTTATGTGCCACTTAGTTGTGCAAATACGTTTTTGAATATGGACAAATATAAGTTTGTTAACAAGCTGAGGTCATGGCTTCCTATTTAACTATGAAAAAGAGGATGGGTATGAATGCTTGAATTAATCAAACTCACTTGGAATTTTCTGGGTATCACTGGATTCCAGTAAAATTTGGGTCAGTGGTCCCATTACAGATGGGTCTCCACAGATCTCCACATGGGGCGAGACCTATTAAATGGAAAGGGCACATGTCCTCTGGTTTGGTACACAAGCAACCCAAGGCATAGTCTGCTATGTTTGATGCCATATGTGAGATGCAGTTTTTGTCCCCACAGTGCAGCAATCTTAGGTTTTTGTCTAGGTACCCTTTGTAATGACTTTGGCTCTTATTATGAGTGCCTCATTAGTATCAATGGGCCCGGTAATGGCAATCTGCAGGATCCATTAGAATCATGAGTATAGGGGCAACACCATTGGTTAGTGGTATTCCACCCAGAGAGTTTACTTGCTTCAAGCAGGTGAAATCTACAAGTGGAGTACCCAGCAAGAAACAGAACTAATGAGGCTCTACGGATACTAAAATCCCTCTGTGCAACATGCAGACAGCTAATCACATCAGCCAAACCAAAGTACCATAGAAACATCATCAGTGAGGCCACCAACAGAAGCAGAATGCTTTTCAAGACCATCAAGCTCTGCATCAACTCCTTGCCAGACCCACCGTTCCTCACTTAACAGAAAACTGCAAAGCCATCTATCTCTGCTTCAGTAAAAAAATACAAAAGATCAGACAGCGCGTCAACAACACCAAACCTGCTTCATCTCTGACACCAACCCCTTCCTGTAGAATCTCACAATGGTCATCCTCCAACGCCCTATCTCTCACAGATCTTGCCGACATACTCAACTCCCTCAAAGCCACATCTTATGAGGATGATATTTTACACTTGTCCTTCATCAAATCTCTCTCTGGGTATGCTCTCTCTCCTCTACTCACTATTGTCAATGCCTCCCTCACTCAAGGAATCTTCCCAGAAGTTCTCATGACTGGCCAGATCCTCCCAACGCTAGACCCTGCTGACCTTGCTAACTACCAACCTATCACTCACCTACCATTCATGAGCAAGATCATTGGAAAAGCAGTCTATGTTCAACTCCAAAATCACATTAATGCTACCCATGTTCTATCCGCATATTAGTCTGTGTTGAGATTACTCTGCAACATGGAGACTGCTACCTTACAGATAATAGATAATGTCCTCGAACACATATGAAGATGACTCCTGCCTCCAGATATTGCTGGACCTCTCGGTTGCCTTTGATCATGCACCCTGGAATCTGGAATGGGAATCATGTGAAACTCCTTAATTGGGTCTCCTTCTACCATTCCAACTGACACCAGTTGTTTAACATGGGAAATCCCTGTCTCAAAATCACCTCCTGAGTACCCTAGGGTTGCATACTGTCATCTGTCATCTTCGACCACTACAGGAAGCTGCCTAGTACTCTAATCCCAGACAAAAGCATCAAGATTCACCAATAAGATACAATTCTACATGAAAGTATCCTCTGCTTCAGACATCCATCAGATCAAACACTGTCTGCACATCACCCAGATCTGGATGTCCAACTTCTACCTGAAGCTCAGCCCAACCAAGGCAGACTTCACATTTTTTGCCAAGAAGAGCTAACAAGAAATAGTAAAAACTTGGCTCAATGACATTAACATTGACAGTTTGAAACCCAAGTTTAACCAAATGCCAAGTCACCTATATTCACCCTCAACACCAGTCTCAACCTCTAGTAGCACATTTCTAAAAAAACACAAAGATATCCTGCTACCAGCTCTCTCTTTTAAAGAAGGTGAAACCATTTCTTCCAGAAAGCACCTTCAGAACTGCTGTTCAAACACTCATACTCTTGTATTTGGATTATGGTAACACCTTGTTCAATGACCTCATAGACTCCACTCTGGGACCCCTTAAGGGCATGCTGCAGCATGTATCATCCAGGGCCTGAAGACATGTGATCCCCATCCTGAAGGAATTCCACTGACTCCCCTTGGTAAGGTGTGAAAGCTGCTTCAGGAGCACAGACAGTTGCTTAGGCCTTTTGGCAGGAAGACATGAATGTGAGGCATGTGACTCTTTTCAGTTCAGGGAGGGCAGATGGGGAGGGTCCAGGAACTTCATTAACTTGAAAGAGAACAGGGCGAAGCCTGCCCATTCATAGCTAAATGAAAAGGGGGGAGAAAAGCCTTTGTTCCCTGGGCCATCTGCAGACAGCTTATATGGGAGGGGAAATGGGCCCCAGAACCAGTTTAGTGTAGTTGAGGAGGGGACTCATTTCCCTAAACACACTCCCTGGCTGGCACACCAGTCACCTCCAAGGACATAAGGAAGTTGATATCTTAGATTTTACTCATAATAGTGCACTGTTATATAGTTTGAAGTAAGGCAAACAGGATGTGCTGCAAATGTGGGAAAGATTGCCCCTAGGACCTTTTTTCTCATTGGTTAGGGAATGTCTAGGAGTGAACCCCACCACTGGCTAGTGAATTCTACAAAAGTGGCAACTCCACAACAGCTCATCAGAAAACATCTGGGCCTGTGAATGTACTGAACTGAACGGGATCTGCTGTTGTGTCCTGTATGGAAACCTGAAGGGCTGTTCCTACTCCCACTTGTATCCAAGACTGAAAAGGAATCTCCAAGGGACAGGTGGCTTCAGGCACCCGACAAGCTGCAAGAGGCCTTTATTCCTGAAGTGACTAATTGACTATTAGCAACTGGACCTGTATTGAACCCTGCTGATGGCTTTTGCTGGAGTGAGTCCTGGCCCTATGTACTGGCCCTAGGTCCTAGCAGGCATAGAAGAGGCATGGAGCAGCTCCAGAAAGTCTGAAAAGTTGGGACTTAAAAAAGAATTTGGACTTCCAAGACCTGCAAGCATCTGCAGGACCTCATAGCAAATTCATCGCATACAGCGTCCCGATTTGCCCCACTGGAAGGTTTTGAGCTCCAAAAAAAGAGACTGAGTCTGAAGTCAGAAATCTTGAAAGGGAGAAGGTGCAAAAAGTATCCAAATAAAACCAAACAGGTGGGTCACTGTTCCTATATGGACACTCTTGTTGTCCACAGAGAGATATAGAGAAAAGGACTAGGTCTGAATCTCACAAGATAGAGACAATCACAGATATTGTCTCTTGTTGCCCTCACACATACCAAGGGATGTCATGCTTCATCATTGGGCGTTGCTCCTCGTCTGGCCGTCGCTGCAATGCCCTACGGGTCCCCCAAAGGGTCGCTTTGGCGGAGATATTTTGATAACGCCGTATCATGAGTGAGAGTGTGAGATTTTCCAGTAAGATAGAGGGTTCGTGAGTGAGTGAATGGCTAAAACTGGCTAGGGGATACCAAAAAAGGTTTTTTAATGGATGGGTTCCCCTGACAGGTTAAAAAACCCGTAGGTTGTTTGTTACTGGCTAAGCGATAATGTGCCTCAGTAACTGTACGGTCGACATGTTTCGTGCCCTTCAGTGGTCATAACGATCCCTGGCGCTTCCTCAGGACCAATAAGGATGATTGAAAAAAGTGTGAAATGTGAACAAACACAAGGAAAAGTGAAGAGCCCTAATTAAAAAGTGAAGCGGTCCCCCTTGTGAGAACTACAAGGTGGCGTAAGCTCAAATAGTGACTGCTCTTGTTGCGACCTATTTCTAAATTAGTGATCGCTCCATAGGCAATCGCGTATTCGTCCGCACCGTCACTGGGGTTGTCGTTGGGTGCACTGCGCTACAACACCTACCCTCACACGCCACCTTGTAGTTCTCACAAGGGGGACTGCTTCACTTTTTAATTAGGGTTCTTCACTTTTCCTTGTGTTTGTTCACATTTCACACTTTTTCAATCAACTTTAGTGGTCCTGAGGAAGTGCCAGGGATCGTTATGACCACTGAAGGGCGCGAAACATGTCGACCGTCCAGTTACTGAGGCACATTATCGCTTAGCCAGTAACAAACAACCTACGGGTTTTTTAACCTGTCAGTGGAACCCATACATTAAATAACCTTTTTTGGTATCCCCTAGCCAGTTTTAGCCATTCACTCACTCACGAACCCTCTCTCTTACTGGAAAATCTCACACTCTCACTCATCTTACGGCGTTATCAAAAGATCTCCGCCAAAGCGACCCTTTGGGGGACCCGTAAGGCATTGCAGTGCCGGCCCGACGAGGAGCAAAGCCCAATGATGAAGCATGACATCCCTTGGTATGTGTGAGGGCAACAAGAGACAATATCTGTGATTGTCTCTATCTTGTGAGATTCAGACCTAGTCCTTTTCTCTATCTCTCTCTGTGGATAACAAGAGTGTCCATATAGGAACAGTGACCCACCTGTTTGGTTCTATATTATTACATGGAGCACGGGCACTGGACCTCAACTATCTCCTAGTCCCCCCTCTCTTTTTTGATTTATATGCAAAAAGTATCCACCCAACGAGAAGACTTTGCTAGCATAAAATTCAAATATTCCAGCTTGGTGCTTTTCTCGCCATAACCAGCGGCTTCTGCAGGACCTTGTTCAACAGCTATCCAACTTTGAGAGGACTTTGCCAGGTAGAGCCTACAGCCGAACCCCACTGGGAGATTCAACTTCCATTGCAGAGACTAAATTAGAAGGTAAAATCTTTGACCGGGACAACCCGCTTGTCATATGCGGCCTCCACTCTATCGCGATTAGCCTGAAAACGCACTTAGATCTCGATCACAAACAGTGACTTTTGATTTGCTTTTACTTTGCACTTTTTTGCCCTAAATATTTAACAGTTCATATCTCAGGTTCACTTTATTGGATTTAAGTTGTTTTGGTGTGATTGTTCTTGTTAAATTATCCTCTATTTTTAAAGATGGTTAGTGGGGTTTTTATTGTGCTGTATTTTTACATCTTAATTGTTTTGGTACTGCTGAATACTTTACACACTATTCCTTAGTTTAAGCCTGTTTTCTCTGTGTCATATTTACCTGGGGTTCAGCCTTGATTATTTAATAAACTTGTCTGTTGAGCGTAACAGGGTTTTAGACTTACAACTTGGGAAGGGCTCATATCCTACCCAACTAATAACTCATTTTACTACACCACTGTACAAAGGAGTTTTTAAAGGGGGACTCAAGCTACATCATAAACTGACTGTAACATTTGAACAAAATCTGAAGGAAGAAACAGCTAAACATTGTAGTGTCACCCAAACTAATGTATAACAACTGCACGTGTCTATGATGTCCTACAAATCAACTTCAAAGCCTTGAGGTAAACTGGAGTGTAGCTGTCCACTTTATGATTGTGAGCAAGAGATTTGGCTAGAACATGTCTCTCTGGAATATTAAGTGCTGTCCTCCAATGTAAATCTGTACTGTGCATACTGACATATGCATGAAGAATCTACAGTGGAAACGCCATCTAATGCTAGACTAGTAATCATATGTTCAAAAGGGGAAAATAGCAACACAGAATTTATATTCAAAATGGCTGGTGGTTGGCCTTGAGAGATAAGTACCTCACTGATGATGTCATTCTCTATTTCTGTCTATGTGGGTGGACTTTTGTTATAGTTCACAATATAAATTGAATATCTTGTGAGGTGTGAAAGATGCTTGTGTTTCAGGCTAAACCTTGGGAATAGGCGATCATTTGAAATCACTATGTACTAAAAGCCTTTGCGTCAATGCTGACATTCTTTCAGTGCCTAAAATTGTACATTAATTGCTCAAAATGGCACTATAGATCTAACACCCACTTCGGTTTCAGTCTTTGTCTGCAAAGGCTGTCAGCAAACATGTCAGTTCGTGCCCACGTTTAATTCATGTATTTGTTTCTTCTTTCTTCTGTGATATTTTGCCATTGTTGCCCTCTTTCCCATTTTTGTTGTGCTCATACGCAATTACTCTCTTCCCATTACATCCTCTGTTCAGCCGCGGCCGCTGCAGGTAAGAGCGGTGGGGCCGGGTGGGGGGATTTCAAGAGACGACCACGAGGGAAAATTAAATAAATAATTAATTTTCCCTCGTGGTCATATCTCTAAATCTCCCCCTCTTCCCCCACCCGGCCTCACCGCTCTTACCTGCAGCGGCTGCGGCTGCCTCTGTGCATTGAGATGGAAGAAGGGTGCGATTCCATTACCCATGCAGCAATACAATTGTCGCAGGAGGAAACATGAGTGTAGAATACATTGTAAAAAATATTTTAACAGTCTATGGAATCTCTTCAAAATATGGCATGTCTCCCTCATTCACAGATTTGCAAAAACCGTGAAAGTTCTACGCTTCTAATCGTCTCCCTTGGGCCCAGCTGCAAAGTTCTTAAAAGCTGCCTTAGGTGGGATACAGCAGTGGGGCTCCCTCCTTCCCTCCTGTTTCCTGGATGTACAGCGGCCCAGGCTTGGATGGATTCCAAATTGCCTGTTGAGTTCACAAGTCACTTTTTTTTTCAAAGGTGTTTGCTACAGAGATGAAAATTTGGAAAACTTCTTTCCAGACAGCAAACCCGAAGCTATTGTGTCAGCTCTGTTTACTTAAGGATTTGGCTTTGCAGGCGCTTTGTAGCCATATGTTCAGGGGCGGCTCCTCCATAATGGCGTAGGAGCATTGCCCCACTGCCTAGAGCCAGCAGATGATAAATAAAATGATAATAGCACAATGTTAATATAATTTTATTTATTGCTGTGTGAGGAGCGCAATAAGTATAGGGTGGGGCCGGGCCGGGCATGGCAGGAAGGAGGAGTAGTGTGCACTTATAAGTGTGCATGTCTGTTTGGCCGGCCATCTTAGGGCGGCCAAACAGACATCCACACTTATGTTTATCCAACCCCACTGTGTTACACAGCTGGGTTGGAGAAAAGCCACAGGCTTCAGGCACTGTCTGAGTGGCAAACGAAGCTAGTCAGACCAATCCTGGCGCTGCTCTCATGCTATGAGAGCAGTGTCTGGATTGGGTGGAGAGCCGGTGCCTTGAGCCCCATCCGCATCCAGGCCAGACGAGAGGAGCAACAAGGCGGCCAGGAGCGTCAGCGGGAGAGGAGCGGAGGGTAAGTCTTTTTTAAATTTTTTATTTTATTACCCAACCCTACTCCTCCTCCCCCACCACGCACCTCACCACCCTAGATAGAAGTCGGCCACCATTGCATATGTTACACAAACATTTGTGTAAAGTAACTTAACACAACACTGGCAGTAATTGTACCTTCATTATGCCACACATCTGCCGTCTATAAGCGCTGTAAATAAAAGATGCTGTTTTTACCACAAAATGAATGGTACTCAGTTTACTGAAAACGGAATGCAAAGTGTGCGAGTAATCTATCTCATGACTTTTGGATCACGGCAAATGTCAGACATGAGGGTTAGCCCACTGAACCATTCTGCAGGACCAGATTTAACTAATCAGAGAAATTCTATATGCATATGAGCCTCAAACAGTATTATAATGGCAGTTATTATTAAAGTAATTTTATCATTATTAGACTCAGTGATTTACTATTGGTTTCATGCCATGCAATGTTATAAGCAAAACGTATTGCATAGTCCCAGGTTCTCTATTTATATAACAACGTGTTTACTCCCACTCTATGAATAAAGAGGGACTATTTTAGTAAGGTAAACGTATACTTTTGTGTAAGTTTATTATTTTTTGGATATTCACAAACTATGAGTTTAATTTTATCAATAGTAATTTTACGAGTGCAAAGACTGCACTCATAACAGAGACTCTGCACATAAAAAGATAGACCTGTCCTATCTTTATGCGCGGAAGTCTTGGCCCCGCCTGCAGAGTTTCTGAAGTTGCAAAATTATTATGTGTAAAATGAAGCTTGTAGTTTGCGACTACCAAGAAAATAGTAAACTTACACAGAAGTGTACATTTTCCCATTGTGAATCAGGCCCAGTGAGCAAGAAAGAAGCTCGATATATAGTGGAAGTTCGTCTGGTGGCCGTAGATGTTAACATGTATGTGGATGGGAACAGGAACCAGAGGGCAGGAGAGAAAGCATCTTTGACTTTGCCTGCTTAGGTCTATGTTTGGACAGAGCATGGGCACATAAAACAGCCTTTATAATGGAAAGGAATAAGACTAAGAAGAGTTTTATTCCCCAGTATATGAAATA
The DNA here is from genome assembly GCA_963921515.1 of Calotriton arnoldi. Lineage (NCBI taxonomy): Eukaryota > Metazoa > Chordata > Amphibia > Caudata > Salamandridae > Calotriton > Calotriton arnoldi. Next base: position 481,665 of record CAWUFW010011742.1, read on the forward strand.
GGAAACAGGTTATGCAGGTGGCTGGATTGTGCCTCTTTGTCCTATGGACATGCATATATGTTCAGCCTCCCAGGATCATATCTCACTCCTCCCGATAAGATGAAACCTGCTGCGGTGGGGAAGGTACATCCCAAAAGTGTTTCAACATAACCTATTGGAATTCCTTGGGGCAGAATTACGAGGATTTTGCAAACAAGCAATACAGAGCCATGCACATTTTTTATTCAAAGTAACTTTGCATTACTTTGCACCAGGAGGGTATTCCATGGGTGGTAAATGGATGTTTGAAGCAAAGCCGTATCTACTGACAATGGTTAACAAGGCGTTGTGCCAAAAACTTATGCCTCTTTGATGCATACCTTAAAGTGTTGTTTTTCTCCAAACTTTTCTGATATTGCATGTGTGCTTCGCAGTATAGCGCACATCCAAGATGGGAAAAGTTTTAAAGTTTTTCTGGGCAAAGTATTTTGTCCTGAAAGGGTACTCTTCCGCTTCGAAACCTCTGCTAGACATGTCAGCCGACATGACACAGACTCCTTTGTCCTCCTTCATCTCTCTCTTCCTAAAAAAGTGCATAAAGACTCCAGGAAGCAACAATTGGACAGAACTAAACCTCTGGTTAAAATGTGGAATGGATCCAGTTGCAGAGTATGTCAGGAAAACAGGCATAGGGCTCAGGGGTACAATAGAGGTACTAATAGTATAATCCATTTGTTTGGAGATCACTTCAGCCGCCAGTGAAGGTCTATGTGCACCAGAATAAAATAGTAGATGGGACCAAGCCTCAAAACTGAATCTAGAGCTGGCTTGCTTTCAAACAGTGAGAAGCCTGATGATTCAGAACAGCTTCTATGATGTGTTGTTCAGCCACAGCAGAGTGGCCATATGGCTGCCTTGGTCAAGTAGTTTCTGTTTTTGCATTCTTGCTTTGAACAGTATGGCTGCATTTTAGGCAAAATATCTAAGGCACATGTTTGTGGTTATCTCCTATGCAAGCTCTTTGGAAAATGTGGGCTGCTGGGACTAGAACACTGTAGGGTTCATTGAAACCATATGGAAGCAGCAGGGGTCGTATTTAGCCACCTGGTAGGGGGTGTTTGGCGAACATGCCCTATGATTAACCTACTGCAAAAAATATGAACAGCACAGTTGAGAATGTGTTGGCTTGAGAATGAAAAATAACTCCCCAGTAAATTGCCCTCTAGAACCAGCTCAGCCATGCCCTGGAGCAGCAGCCCACCAGTTTTCATGCATCACCTTTCAGAATGTCTTAATTGTCTTGTTGCAAAAAAGACATAAAGATCCAAATAAAACATTTAGAATATGCTGCTTCTTGCTTTGGGAATGTTTCTGGCATGACTAGCCCAACAAACTGTGACGGTATGATTACATAAGATTGGGTATCTTTTCATGGATTTAAACTGAAAAAAAAATCCCAGTAGCCAGTAAAGACCTTGTAGTCAGGACCAGTGCTTCAGTAAAATGTAAAATAGTGGCCTTGGGTCGCCACCTAATGGAAGTGCCAAATAACAGCAAAAGGTCCGATGTAATTTCACTTGGAGAGCCACTCAGAGGTAATTTAGCATTTTGCCTGGAAAGCTGAAAATACTTGTTTTCTGGGAATATGTGATGTTACACAGCGAGCAAATACCACGCGGTAGGTAACAACGCGGACGTTACATCGTCCGCGTTGTTACCACGCATGGCATTACAACGCAAGTCGTTTCAACGACTTGCGCTTGATGGCGCGCTGGACTTAGGAATAGTATAAATTACTATTCCTACTCCAGTTAGCGCAACAGCAGGGAAGGTGTTGGATTTAAAATCCAACACATTCCCTGGTGTTGCGCGCCATCTAGCGCAAGTCGTTGAAACGACTTGCGATGTACGGTCATACGTGTAACAACGCGGACAATGTAACGTCCGCGTTGTTATCTACCCGTGTGGTATTACCAGCGTTGTAAACGCTGTCTCCCATTTTCTGGTCTTCTACTAAAATTGATAAAATATCCAAAGCTAACCAATGTCAGAATTTGGTTGTGACAGGTGCTAAGTTCTTAGCCTAAATTTCAAATAAAATATTACTACTGTAAAAGGGACATCCAGTGTAGACCAAAACAAAAACACTATTTTCTATTCCCAGTCCTGCATCTCTACACCAACAATAGGCATTCTAATATTTCTTTTTTCGGTGACAGAGCTGAGGTTTTGACATCTACTGTGACGTCACTTACAGGAAGGTCTTTTTAAAAATGGAGATGTTTCCAAGGTATTCTGATGGCATTTCATGATATGTAGCTTTGTACAGTTTGCACTGTTTTAAGGTCTGTAAAATGTTTGTGATTCCACTCGTGAGATTCCGCCCACCGATATCAACATGGGCCTTGATGCGGTAAAATATTGCAGAAAATGCAAGTGGGAGAAATCGCATTTTGCGCTGCAAGTTGTTCAATATCTTAAACTTATCCAGGAGTTTTTCTGAATAATGGTAAGAAACTGTGTTTCTGCTGGATGTTTTTGCAAAACTTCCCTGGCTATCGCCAAGTAAGGCACTTGGTGCTGCTCTCTGGTCCGCATGTCCTCTGGCAGAAAAAGGCCGATTTCACGAATGTACCAAGTCCTATAAACTTCCAAAGCGAATTCGCTACACCTGTTTCAAAAGCGTTGGGAGGGAGACTTACAGGTGGAAATACCAAACAAAACTTGGGAGCAAAAGTGGCGAGATATCCCCAAGATGCTTAAAAGCATTCCTGGAAGAGAATCTGCTTATAAAGTGATCTACCAATGGTACATGACCGCAGTGAGAATTAATTAATTATTTCCATCAACAGGAACTACTTCCTGGAGATGTAAACAAGAATCTGGTACTTTCCTTCACATATGGTGGGCCTGTGCACTTATGCAAACATTTTGGAAAGAAATACTGGGACACATCAGTGGGACACCGGATACCCTCCGACCCTACTATATTGAATTGAGGAATAAAGCCGGCAGACGTCGGAGGCATGACAAGTGGGGACTTGCTACTCATTCAACATATGACGGGGTGGCCAAACAACGTATTCACCCTATACTGGAGGAGGGCTGCCTCTCCACCCCCACCCTCAGTAGACTCTGGTTCCATAGGATGTGGCAAACTCTAACAATGGAACAAATGACACAAACTATTTATTTAAGGGGTATACCAAGGCACCCTCCCCTACTGAAGAGTAGACATGCTCCCTCTGGGACACCCCCAATTAACCATAAGATGCCCCCTTTTTCTTCCCTCCCTACACAATTGTAATTGTTTAGAAATCTTAATGTTTTTTTACTTTAGATTATACAGCATTGTTTGATTGTATTTTATTCAGGTATAATAAACTTTAAAACCATAAGATGTTCACAAGCCCACAAACTCCTATCCATGCCACTAATGCGGCCACTGAAGGGGCCTGTGTTCGACCTCATGGTCACAGGTTCAATTCTTGTCTGGTCCACTCAGCCTTTCATGCTTCTGAGGTTGATCAAATGAGTACCATTGAGTTGGGTAACAATAAACATCTGTTATTCAGCGCCAAGATACCTTCTGGTGTGAACGTGTGCTTTACAAATACACGTTATATTATCACCTGCTGCTGATTGTGAAAACTCCCTGACAGCAGTACTGTAGAATAGCCCTTAGTGTCACAGATGCCGTTCACTTAGGGGTCTCTCCTGAGATGACATTGGGTAGCACTGCGCAGTATACGGTAGCTTCTACAGCATCCCACTCCTTCTACTCTTCCTTATTTCCTTTCCATCTTTCTTCACTATCGCCCCAGTTTTAAAATACGTTTCTTGTGTATTCAAGGGTTGTGGGAGATTGTTTCGAAATAGGTACCCCCATGATGTTTTTTTTGTTTGAAAAAACTATTAATAAACAGGATTGTGAAAAAGAAAGAAAAAAAAAACTTCCCTGTCAGCTAAAGGCTTCTGGTTATTTTCCGAAATTATCAGTAAGTAATCGTTATTGCAGGCAGACCACCTGTTAAATTCAAGAAATAGTTGCAATGGTGGGGAAATTAAAAAAACCTACAGTGACCTGCTTACCCGACGTGTATTCCCTCCCACACCATCCCTTGCATGTCCCATGTGATGCTGAAAGATTATAAAGTTTAAATACTTATTAAATACATAAATACAGAAAGACGCTTCTTTCGCCATCTTGAAACACCGAGTAACATCGACCACATACAAAATGATAACAAGAAATTGCACATATTTACTCCTGATCTTGACTCCGATGGTTATTATAGTTGTGACTGATAATGTGCACTCTATAGCACAGTGCCCCCCCACCCAAAAAAAATAAAATAATACATTGAACATACAGAATAGAATAAGTAATAGATTTATGGAAGTCAGACACTTCTATCCTTTTGTTATAAGAATTGAAAACATTCTCTATTTTTTTATTTCTACTTTGGGGGCGACATTCCATTTTTTCTTTGATTGTATCACGCTAATTTTGTAGTCTCTGCCCCCAGCGCGCACCACCAGGCACGATGCCCACTGTAGCATAGCGCATTCATAGCCTACAGGCAGGGCCACTAGAATTATGTGAATTTGTGGCTGCTGCTTTTTTCCCATATATATAGATTTGCCACATAATCCATCTTCTGCTCCATAATATGCAGATCTTAACAACAACAACAAAAATTGATCCTAGCTCTAATGGTTGAAAAGTTACTAAAAATGCAGGGACACATTTTGCAGTGCAGTGGAAGGCTATTTTGCAAGCCTTGGCTATTCAACTTTCTGTTGCTTATTTCTGTATTTCGGTGTTAAACTGGTACTAATTGGGTGCAACCAATGCCCAGACAGTGTGAACAAGTCTAAAAATGACAAAACAATGAAGTAATACTATCAGAAAAAGTGCTGCATTACGCGGCATATAATTTACTCAACTCTCACACATAATTTGGCCCTCCCCTGCCGCATAATTCTAGTGGCTCTACCTACAGATAATTGATTGCCGCTCTCTGTGGCAATCTGCCGAAGTAGGAGATATTGGAAAAGGTAGAACCTTACCCGGAAGTGGTGTTACAACAAAGCAGTTCTTGGAGATCCTAGATGGAGCGGCCGGCTGCGCATCTTCTTAGGTACAAGATGTCACGCTGGAGTCGCAGGAGAGGAAATGCCCTCAATGCTGTCAGTGTGGCCTTCAGTATGCCGGATGAACCACAGAATATGTCCTCGTTGTGTTTACATATTGTTTTCTGGATCAAGCCATCTTCACCTGCCCATCTGGTAACAATGTGGTACTCTTGTCGAGGCAGGCCTGCATTCCAAACCGGTGCAGGGCAAAGAACAGTAAAAAGCATAAGCAAAAAATACGCAGAGTGAGAAAAAAAGACTTCATATTAAGGTACGTAACTGCAATGTATGTCTTTCTTCCACATTGATTAGTTGTATGTGGTGCAAAATTGTGGGGCCCCTTCAAGACAGCTGAGACTTTCTGTCTGACCGATTTTTCGCGCAACCTTTCACCATATCGCTTTTGAATCAGTAACTGGACCGTCATCTGTTACCTAGCGCTGCAAAGAGCCCTTGGCGCCATGTAAGTGCTATGTAAGTCATCCAGATTAAAAAATAAATGTAGGGCCACATGACTTGCAGGTGGTTGAGTCTGAGTGGGTGTCTGGGTAACAGAGCGGGTAGACACTACACGGCACAGCCCAATGAATAGAAGCCTTAATAAAACAGGGTTTCACGCGCTTTAGTAGCAGAGGCGGTTGTTGGACTGAAACTGGAAGTCAGATACTTGCACTGGGAAATAAAATGAGAAGAATGTGGTCTCACACTTTACAGAAATCAGAGGCAGAACTCAGGTTGTGGAGTGGTGTGAGATAAAGATCCCTCCTAGAAAGCTCGGGTTCTACGACCTATGAAGTCTCTAGAGCTGCCTGAGGGCCTGGGGTTCCCTGTTGAAAGCACCATGCACACAACTGCATTCCTCACAAAAGCAGAAGAGTTTTTGCAACACCTGCCAAAGTCTAAATACCACGTACATACACGAAATAATCAATAATGACATCTTGTTAGGGGCGTAAAAAATTACAAAACCACACAAAGGCGGCTGTACTGCTGTGCAGGGTCAGAAGAACACTACTCTGAAGTTACTTACCACTGGAAGAGCGGTGCGCAGTGGCGGCTCGCAGAGGGAGTGCTGCGGTGGGGCGGGGGAGGGGCAGGGTGGGGGTAGTGGACTCGGACATACGACGGAACGGACTGAAGGAAGTAAATAAATAAAGCTGTTTACCTTGCGCGACTCGGCGATGCAGCGTGCTCAAGGTAAATCGTTTTATTTATTTATTTACTTCCTTTAGTCCGTTCCGTCGTAAGTCCGAGTCCACTACCCCCCACCCTGCCCCTCCCCCGCCCCACCGCAGCACTCCCTCTGCGAGCCGCCACTGGCGGTGCGCCCTGCCTCTCACTTTCCCACCCTAGAAACCTGGGGGTGGGACTTCCGGCAGTGAAGAAACGAGATGACAGGCTGCAGATTGATGGCTAAGGAGTGTCCTTCCAGGTCCTCAAGGCTAGGATAGCAGTGAATGACAGATGCAAAACACACTTTCCTGCACCCTGATCTAATGTCTATCAATCAGTCAAGTTTCTTGTAAAGCGCAACTACTCACCCGTTAGGGTCTCAAGGTGTTGCATTTCAGGTCCATGTTATGTAGGACATCTAACTCCAAGGAAAGGGGCTGACAAAGGGAACCTAAGCCATGGGTAAGGTCATGGAACTGAGGTCTGTAGGTACTAAATCACTGTACCATAGATGCAGAATGGGAAAAGTCCTTTGAAACATCAGGCCCTAAGTACTTCTTTATAAAGTGCAGAGTTCTCATGATTTCACGGATATAGGTTTTCCCTTGAAGTACCCCAATTCAGGCCAATCAGAGCAGTGATTCACATCACACCACAACACAGTTGGATAGACACCCCACAAAGTGGCCTCAATGTGACATGCTGGTGTCTACAACAAAACAAATTAATGCAATAAGTAAAAATAATTCCTTTTAAATTAATAGTGAACCGAAGAGACAATAACTCTTCATTTACCCAACTTCTCTGTATTAATTAGCAAGCATATCATCCTTGTCACCCTTCTGTTCTTAGGGTACATTTTTGCGATATCATAGGGTGCACAAATTATCATATGCACAGAGTGCTCCCGAGTACTAACTATGCACCAAGGGATGTGGCATAAAGCGTTAATGGCTCATTTCATTACCCATCACTAGGTTGATAACAGCACATTTGTACTATGTTCTCTTGTAAATGTACCACAGATCACAAGACCAAAAGCCCACTATGCCAAAATGATATTACATTTTGGGTGCAAATGGAAGTTTGCACTCAAAGGGGAATTTTCGCACCCGTCAGAATTAAAACTGCTTATTTGGCCAAGCTATTTTTTGAGACTCCCAACCTTTTTCATCCCACTTAAGTAAGGAGCCAAAAGCCAAGTTCAGAGCCCACAAGAAAAATTCAGCATTTCTCTTTTTTTTATATCGAACAACAGAGTGCATTTGAAATTGTTTCCCTGGCTGCACAATGCTACTTTTTTTTACCCCAGAAGCACAATGAGTTCTCACTGCTCTCCGATGGTCCCAGTTCATATTAAAGAGAAAACAAGCATGTGTGCTCCCTTAATTCAAGGCACTGGAATGATGTGATTCTGTGACCACTGAACATTCCCTGTCGTTATGGATTTGCCATATAATTCATCAACCCCTGCATAATTTGCAGACTTAACCAAGAACGTATCTACCTCAAGCGGATCAAAAGTTACTGAACTAAAAGTGCCGCATATGGTTCCTCGCAGTGGCAACCCATTTTAAAGGGTAACTGGTCGCTTTTCAGTTGCTGGTTGCATTATTAAAATGTTAAAACGGGGTTAATGCCAAGAAAGAAATAATAGTTTTTCAAATTACAAAATAGTGCTGCTGCAGATTGTGCTCCACACAGTGTTTTTTCTTGCCGCATAATTTTGTCAACCTAGCTGCATAATTTGGTCATCCACTGCTGCATAATTCCAGTGGCCCTGCTTTAATGTTTCTATGAACGATTCGTTTTGCACGCTCCTGTCGGGTGTCCCCAGAGACTGGGTTGATTTCTTAAATAGGCGCTGCATACTTTTTACGGCATGAAAAGACAATCTAAAGCCCTATTGCCAAGCGGCCATGGCGATTTATTCATTAGATTTCTGTGAGCCTGACAGTTTGTAGCGTAAAGTAACACATTCTGCGCGTCACGCGCAGTAATGTATTCTTGCACCTTTCTTGAAAGCCTTCCAGGAACAGCTGATGCCAGACATTTGAAATTGCATCGAGCCTCGCTCTTTAATTCCCCGGGACTGTGACCGGATGTTATGTATGAAAGTGCCCTTCGATAGTTCTCTTACTTGGGTGTGCAGGGCGCACGAGCGCAGGACCACAGGAACCAATAAGCTGGGCTTCCTTGGATAAAACAGCACGTGTCTAGAGGGAGCCGCACGAGCCCCTCCATTTAGGGCAGTCAGAGAAGAGCAATGCTTGCTTGAAGTCACGTGATCTAGAGGCAGGCTGGGCACACCCCTGAGCAGCTGATTACAAGATGGCGAGTCTGAGATAGCCCGTGTAAGGCATGGCGGCACAGATTCCCCCGACTGTATGAAATCCTGAGTCCACAAGTGAGGACCTTTACATATTATATATCTTTAGAGCATCCTTGTCCACCCTTCATGAAGTACAATGTGCGTAAACACGTCGAGCCTTTGTTTTTATAAATGCAAACCTGATGAACCATGAATAAAACAGAATTATTACTGTTATCAATGATGTTATTGCTGATTATTTTTTTTAAACTATTATTATCATCATCATCCTCAATAATGGCTTTCCTCGAGAGCCATTAGCCTGAATATTACGGCTCTAAATCTGGTTATTCACTGCTATTCTATAACAACAGTGGAAACATGAAAGTTATTTTTCCCACTGCTCTTATATGTATCGCCACTAGAAATGCCTGCTTCCCATGTGTTCCCTCACCTTATCTGGATTTCCATGGACTCCAGCAAAGGAGTGGAACGGAGAAATGGATATCTGTCTTGTCCACCTTCTGCCACTTAAAATAAACAGTCTATTTTTTCACCTTGTGGTTCTGAGTGACATTATATCCAACTCGAGATTTGCTCTCATTACCTGTTAAAGTTTCTAAAGCTCTCTTGGTGAAAAACATTAGTTATCCAAAATTCCACACCTATAATTCAATCTGCTGTTGGGTTGTTGTGTGGCACTCGCTGTGAGACATTATCAAGGACAGACAATTAAAACCCACTTATTCACTGCTCTGATATCATAACAGAGTAATACCTAGCTCTGAAGCTGAGGCTTGTGCAGACACTGATCTGTCATGTACATCAGTTCATCGGGGATAGGACGTGGGCCATGGAATGGCAGGGGATCACACCGCATCTTCCCAGTTTCTTCCACCTCTGTCTAGTCTCTGCTGAAGGTCTCTTATTGAGCAGGGGCGGCTGGTAGTGAACGGTGGTGGGGTGTTAGAAAAATGGAGAAAAAAAATAGAAGACTTACCTGCTCGTCGCCAGTATCCAGCTGTCGCCTCTCCTCCCTCCTCGCTGTTCTTCCGGCCCCTGGCAGCACCCAGGCTTCCAGACTCCCCTAGCCAATCACAACGCTGCTGTTATCAGTATGACAGCAGCTTTGTGATTGGTCTGAGCACCCTAGGTCAGTGCTCAGTCAGGGACTGGGAGCCTGTGCATGTTCTCCACCCAGGCTGTGCAATACAGCAGCTTGGAGAACATGCTAAGTGCGCATGACAGTATGGCCAGGCCAAGACAGCCGGCAAAACCTTCATACGCACTTAAGGTGCACATCAGTGCTTAATTTGAACCAGTGCTTTCCTGTGCTCAGCACCGGCACTTAATTGGTTTCCGGTGCTCGGTACCGGCACCTAATTGTCGATACCATACTTAGAAAAGGAGACCACAAGGTGGCGCTGCTCATCTAATTTAGAGATGAGCAGAATGGTTGTTTAAGAATACAATATACATTAACATTGCTAATACCTGCCTCCCCAGCCATTCTTTTAGCTTTGGGGACCTGGAATAATCTGAACTGTCGCATTTACATGCAATAGAGATGGTTAGTAGTTGTTTTGGCAGCAATGACAAGGGCGATGGGTGGTGCAAGCTGCAGTGGCCTCCTGGTCAGAGCCCTGGCACGTAATAATTTACAAATTAAACACTGGTGCACATTATACCACTTCTCCTCCCTCTGACGCGGTGAGCCCAGCCCCCCCACCCTAACCTGCCTCCAAGCTCCACTAAAAATAAAATGATAATAACATTCTGTAATTAGCATTTTATTTTTCCTTTGCACTGCTCCAAGAGCAGTGGGGCGATGCTGCGCTGCCTGAGCAGAGGAGCCGCAGCTGTAACTGAGAGGGAAGAACTGAAACGGAAGGACCTGGCACTTGGGTCGTGATGGGGAGGATGGCCAAGAGAGTGATTAGTGATGGTTGGAAGGATGCCCAGTAGTTCCTGTTCCTAAAAAGAGCTGAACATTGGCTGGATAGTGGTGAGTTAGGCATAATGTGAGGTGAATTTGTTTTAATGTACTGGTTGGGGGTATGGTAGCTGATTAAACTGGGATTGATTAAGCATAGTCATGTTGTCCATGACTCCTCTCTATCTGCGTAGCTGATCAATGGTATCAGTGAGGCACTTATGGGAGGACATACACAACCTAAAATTGCAGATGGATAGCTGGCTGTAACATGGAGTTTCCAAGACTGTATTCCGAATAGAATAATAGACTAGAACCCCTTGGTGGAAAGAAACCTTATTCCTGACAGCTATTTTTATATAATTCTGCATGTTTTTCATGGGAATCTATTATCTAGATCTCTGGTTTTGCAATCCAATTTATCACTGCCATCACATCATAGCAGTGAAATGAGTCTTGCTTGTTCAATTTTGCCACTGCTCTAATATCAGAGTGTAGAAGCGTAGAGCCCCAAAACCAATCCACTGACTGATGGCAAAGTTCCACATCTCCCCGGCATCCGGACACCCAACGGAGGAGGGAGGATGTGAGTAGTGCTCCTGCTAGACCAACTGCCATATCTCCACAGACCATCCGCAGATCCGCTCCGGCAGGGGAAATCAGGGTGGACTTATGAGCGGCTCTCACAGAACCACTGCCAGTGCTGCTCTTCATCTCCACTCTTACTGTGAAAGTGGAGAGTGTGGATTCGACTGTGGGGGATGGGGGGGGCTAGAGTGTTGCTTGTGAGGGATGCAGAAAGTCTGGTACTTGGTGGTGAGGGTGAGGGTGAGGGAAGTGGCTTGCAAAGGGTGGGGGAGGAGTAAATTCTAGATTTGTAAAGTGCGAATTATCACCCCCAAGGGTATCCAGGCGCTGGGGGCCATCGGGGAGATTAAGTGAGCTATTGCCTAGAGTCACATGGTGCTGAGCTGGGCTGCCGCCAGTACCAGGGATCGAACCGTGAGCCCCGCGCTCCGGACCTCTCCCTGGGAGGATGTGAGAATTTAAGGTATGCCAGGTGCTTTTATTTTATCAGGTGTAGATGAGGGTGATGGCAGTGAACTGCCAAATGTTAATGTCCAGTATTTTTGTTTTTGGATTGGGCTAGAGAGGATAGGGTTCTCCAGAGTGTGATGGAGAAGGATGGTAGACGCTTTCAGGCAATTTTGTGCTTGGATTCCCCCATACTCCTCTACCCCTGCACTTGTGATCTGAACAGCTAAAAGGTATAGATGCGGAGGCGTGGCTACGAGCGTCAAGATGGCGGTCGCACCTTAGGTGTGCTCCGGACCCCTCCGTCATCCGCTCTGTCACCCATCACCATCGGGATAGCCCAACACCTGGCGCCCCGTATCTGGCTGCCTGGGGACCTCCGGAGCTCCGTTTGGGGCATTGGGTGCTGACCGGAGACCGCGTTGGCTGCCCTGGTCTCCCGGACCCGCAGCGCGGCTCCCCTCAGGGTGGCGGCTCCTGCCGCGGTGCTCTCGGTCCCATCATCAGCCTGCGGCCCGACACCGGCGAATCTCAGCTGAGCGAGGGGCTCCTGGTGAGGCTGGTGCCCCCCACATCGCGAGGCCCGGCCGGTCTCCCCTCCTGGGCTACGGCGGCGGCGGCCGCGAAGTGCGTGGTGGAGGAGTGGTGGTGCCTGGCGCCTTTGCCCTTGCCTGGAGCGGGCCTGCCCTTCCGGGGCCTTCCGAGGCGGGCCCTGCTCGGCGGGGTGTCCCTGTGCCCGCTGGCCGCTTGCAGCTGTCCTACTGGACCTGTAGGGAGGGGCCCCGAGGCCGTGGGAGCCCTCTCTACACCCACCGAGGCCTGACTTCGCTGACGTTGTTTCCTGGACCCCCGCCGGCGGTGTGCGCGTCTGCTGCCCCCCCGGGGCCCGGACTGGCGGCGCTGACACGACCTGCTGCAGCGGAGCCCCCTGGTCGGACTGGGGCCTGGTTTGGCGGTGCGGGTGCTGTGGGCCTGCAGGGCTGTAAGGAGCGGCACGTCGTCGTTGCCCCCGGGTGGCCTGGGCGGGCATCGCCGGCGCCGGGGGCCTCCGCTAGCTGCGGGGGCTGTGATCTTGCGTCACCCCTGGGGCCTGGACGGACGTCACCGGTGTCGAGGGCTGATACTACACCCACGGGCCTTCATCGGCACTGAGATCTACTGAGAGTGGAGAACCTGTGGTATCTGCGCTGGGGAGGCCTGCTCACGACCTGAGCCAGAGGTCAGGGCCGCTGCTGCGGTGGATGGTCTGCAGCGGACGGAGCGCTCCGGCGGGTGGACCTGGAGGTAAGGAGTGGGGGCTTGGGTGAGGATTCGGCTGTCGACCGGGCAGCGGGCGAGGTGCGGGGGAGGCCACTGGTCGGCGCGGCTCCTCCCTCCCCCTACCTCCCCCCACTCCTGATGTGCCCCCCGGTGACTGGCGGCGGAGGTGAACCCGTCCCTCTCTGGGCCTGGGGTGTGGGCGGATTTGTTCGGCCGTCACTTCGGGCGGCGGTGACCCCCTATAAGGCGTCCCTGACCTGGGCATGGTGGTCGGGTGGACCCGCAGTGCCCCGGACCTTTAGAGACACTCTGTGTTGCCGCCCGGCAGGGTGCCTGGTGGCCTGTGGGGGGACCCTGCGCGTGGCCCTTTCTCCTTCTACTTCGGCCGCACATTTCGGGCGGCGGCAGGTTGAGTCTCGACATCTGTGGCCTGCCCCCGCCGATCTCCGGCCACCAGTGTTAACCTGTCAACCTCTATTTGTGGGGACTCTGAACCCGTGACTCCCTCGGGTCGCCATGGGCCGGACGGACCGGTCAACGAAGACCCCTGCCACCCAGACGAAAATGGACCGCTTCACCACCTTGGAGGCGGGGGCTACCGGGGGTGTGGCTGATCGGGAGGCTCCTCCAGCTCTGGATTTGACCACCATCCTCCAGGCCATCCAGGCCTCCCAAACCTCGGTGGAGGGAAAGATTGCAGAAGTGCGAGTAGATATGACTCTCATTCGACAGGACCTCCGAAACGCCACTGCTCAGATTACAGAGACTGAGACCCGTATCTCCACTGTGGAAGATGACGTCCAACAACTTAAGGGGCAGGTGGCCCGTCTCCAGTCGCACACTCAGGAATTACACCGTCGGGCGGAGGATGCCGAAAATAGATCTCGACGCAACAACCTCCGCCTGGTGGGCTTTCCGGAAGGAGCGGAACGGGGCCGAGCGGTGGACTTCCTGGAGGGGTGGCTAAGGTCGTGGATCCCAGAGGGCTCTCTCTCTCCTTGGTTCGCGATTGAGCGGGCCCACCGGTCTTTGGCCCCCAGGCCGGCGCCGGTTGCGCCTCCTCGGCCGTTCATAATGCGGGTCCTCAACTTTAAAGACCGCGACATCATCCTGTCTGAAGCTCGCAAACAACAGCGGCTCCGCTACGAAAATGGGGCAGTCATGATCTTTCCAGATTACACCCGCGAGGTCCAGGGCCAGCGCCGCTCCTTTGGGGAGGTCAAGCAAAAGCTGAGGGCCCTTAACATCCAGTATCGGCTCCTCTTCCCGGCTCGCCTGCGAGTGGTGTTCGCAAACAAAACGCTGTTCTTCGACAACCCGACGGAGGCCTGGGCCTGGGCTACGGAGGAGCGCCCTCTGCGGGCCGACGGTCGGGCCCTGGGCATGGAGGGAACGGAGAGCAGACCTGGCCACCTCGCCCCTCTTGCTCCTCAACATCAGCGTAACCGCTCCCGCAGGCGCCGTGGGCGGAGGAGGGCCCGCTCGGACTCCCCGCCGGGCCACTCCCGACAACCACTATCGCTTTCTGGGGACCCCTGCTTGGGAGGCGCTCTGGCTCCTCCGGCCGTTTGGATGGCGGTGGTGTTTTGCCCGGACCTGCGGCGGTTGACCTCCCAGAATCGGACCTCTCCCGTAGCCCAATACTTCTGAAAGACCCAGCTTGAACTGGTCTCTGCTCGCCGGGCCTGGCTCCGCGGCCGGAGACGGTGCTTTAACTCTGAACATTTCTTTCCTTCCCGATGGACTCGTAAACTCACATCCGGACATGAGGAGGGGTCCTCCACGCTTCCCCATTCCCAAGCGTTTTAGTTTGGTTGTTTACTCACTGGTTTACTGTTAGGGCGACAGATGCTTCCGTTCCTGAAGTGTAGGGTGGGGGGTGGGAGAGGGGTTGGGGGGTGGGACCGTTGTCCCATGTTCTGATTTTATTTTTGGTTGTTTTGGTTGTTTTATTTTTTAGCTCCGCTGCACCAGCTTTCACACGACACCCTAATTTGCACCTCAAGAGACATGCAGACCTTCTTTCAGATATTTCGATGGGCCTGCTGATACCCAGCTGGGAAGTCTTACCCCCGCAGAACCTACAATCACATTGATGTACACACCACTACGCCAGACACTTCCCTGCGGGGCACTTCTCTGCATTTCACCAGTACTTACATCATGCTCAGCCCTGTATCCGGGGCGTACATAGACTTCCCTTTGGACACTGCACCACAACCTCACGCGCTCTATTTTGATGTGGGCCCCCCGTCTGGGACCCACTTGCCAGGCCATCCCACCATGCCACTATGCCAGACATACCTCCACTGAGTACTTCTCTGCGCATCCTATCTTGGAACGTTAATGGCCTCCTGGACCGTTTCAAGCGGATGGCTGCCCTGCGCCACGCGCACCGCCTGGGGGTGGATATATTACTATTGCAGGAGACGCATTTGCTGGGTAACCATTGCCCCTTCCTAACGCGCTATGGATATGATAGGGCGTGGCACTCGGGGTTCACTCGGGGATCCCGAGGGGTGGCGATCCTGGTGAAGCGCTCCCTTCCCCTTGTCATTGTGCAGACAGCCCTTGATGCCCAGGGTACATTTGTGGCCATCAGTGGTATGTTACATGGGAACCCCATTAATCTTGTATCGCTCTATTCCCCTCCTTCAATGCTGGCGGCGACATTGGCTAAAGCTACGGATCTCCTGGCGTCCTTACCATTGGGCCCCACTTATCTCGGGGGATTTTAACGCGGTCTCCTCACCCGACCTTGACACGTCTGGCCCCCCTTCCTCCAGTAGAATTGCTCAAGCGAAACAATTGAAGACCTGGTCTGAGTCCTTGGGCCTGTGCGATGCCTGGCGTACATGGCACCCACATTCTAAGCAGTTTACACACACTTCGGCAGCGCACCATACGCAAGCGCGTATTGACGCCATTTTCGTTCCAGCGACAGATTGTCTCACGGTTCAGGACGTCGCCATCCTCCCGCGTGGTATCTCGGACCACTCCCCGGTAGTGATTCGCACGGGCCCCCCGTCCACCGGCTCGCGGCAGACATGGAGATTTAATGCTTGGTTTCTCCAAGACAGGGAGTTCCGGAAGGCGGTGGGTCAGGAACTTAAGCATTATTTCCTCTCCAACGACGGATCCGTCTCCTCCCCGGGGTTCTATGGGAGGCGGGTAAGGCCACGATTAGGGGGTTCGCTAAGGGCCAGCTCAAGCGTCAGCGACAGGCCCAAGCAGAACAAATTACCAGTCGTGAGGCGCAAGCCTTACGCCTCGAGCAGGCCTCTGCTCAATCTCCAGACACCCCTGCAGCCAGACTCCTCGCCCGGCTCCGGTCGGAAATCAAGCAGCTGTCGCTGGAGGCGGCCAAACTCCTTTGGCGTTCGTCCGTGGCCAGGGTGTATGGCTGGGGCGACAAGAACGGTTCGCTCCTCCATCGCCTTGCCACTTATCCCAGGGCAAATCGCATTATACCAGAGGTCATAGCGCGGGATGGCTCGGTGTGTCGGTCCCCAGACGGGATGGCTCGTGCCTTTGCGTCCTACTATCAACAATTATACATGGACAGATCCCCATCCTTATCACTCACTGGTATGTTGGAGGCCGAGGGTGGCCCCCTCCCCAGCCTAGATCCCGTTAGCCGGAAAGACCTTGAGCGTCCCATCACACGTGTGGAGATAGAGGGAGCGATCGCCCTCGTTTCCTCTGGTAAGACGCCGGGCCCAGACGGCTTCCCTCAAGAGTACTACATGCACTATCGGGACAGTCTTACTCCGCATTTGGCGGGGTTGTTTCGGGAGGCTATTGCAAAGGCTCCTTTCCCCAGGAGGTGGATCTGGCCACCATCGTGGTTCTCCCCAAGTCTCAGCCACCCTCACCACGGTGTGCGGACTACCGTCCCATCTCCCTCATCAATACTGAGATTAAATTGTTCGCCACGATCCTCGCCCAGCGACTCAAACCCCACTTGTCCACGCTGGTCCACCCCGACCAATGCGGATTTATGCCCTCACGTGGCACTAGGCACTGTCTTCGTAGACTGCACGTCGCACTGGCACACCGTCATCTCCTTACTCCCTATCTCGCGATCCTTCTGGTAGACTTTGAAAAGGCCTTCGATTCAGTGGACTGGGGGTTCTTAGCGGACGTCCTTACTACAATGGGACTCGGTCCCCGTTTTGTGCCATGGTAAAAGTTCTTTATGCCTCTCCCCGCGCCCGTGTTTTGGTGAACGGGGTTCTGTCGGAGCCCTTCCCGGTTCGCAGAGGAACGAGACAGGGTTGTCCCCTGTCCCCGCTGCTGTTCGCCTTGGTGATGGAGCCCCTGGCGTCCATGATGCGATCGTGCAAGGGTATGCGGGGATGGGAATGGCCCAACACCGAACCAGACAAAATCGCACTCTATGCAGATGACGTCCTCATCTATTTGGCAGACCCCGCCAGATCTGGCCCCCTTTGTCTCCGCATCCTACACCTCTTCGAGCGGGCTTCGGGCCTCCGGCTTAACCCGGACAAGTCGGCCTTGGTCCCCCTACACCTGTCTCGCGAATGTTTTGACTGGCAATCCACCATTCCTCTTCGCCGTCAATCTTTCAAATACCTGGGGATATGGATGACCTTGCTCCCTGAGCTCAGCTGGGCCCTCAACGTGGCCCCACTGGTGAGGCGGGTTAAGGCAGACCTCCAGAAGTGGCAGTTATTGCCCCTGAATCCCATGGGGAGGGTCGCCCTATTTAAAATGATGGTGCTTCCTCGGTTCCTGTATGTATTGCAAAACACCCCCATCGGCTTTCCCAGACCCTGGTTCCGTGAACTTGACAGCATTGCTAATAAGTTTTTATGGGGAAATGGTAGGGCCCGGCTGGCGCTTGCAGTGTGTAGGATCCCCTCCTTCGACGGGGGACTGGGGATGACCCACCTCTATTTATACTACTTGGCCACGCGGCTCCTCTCTATTCACGATTGGTTCAATGGGGGTTGGTCGGATCCGGCGTACAGGCTCGAGGTCGGAGAATTGGGTTTTGCCAAGATCCAAGCTATGCTATATGGGGCCCCTATTCCCTCCCGCTTGCCAGAGGTGACACGCTCGGTGCTGTTGGCCTGGCGAGCTGCATTGCGCCACACCAAGTGGACACGCACGTTGACCCAATGCACACCCTTGTGGCAAGGGACTTGGCTCAAAGAAGTCAACACACTACAGGGGTTTAGAGCATGGGATTCGATAGGCATTTCGCAGCTTGGCGATGTGTGGGTGGGGGACCACATGCGGTCCTTCGACGACCTTCAAAGCAGATATTCCTTACATCAGTCACAATTCTATAGGTACTTGCAGCTAAGCCACGCCCTTCACACCCACCTAACGACTGGCACACGCCTCCAAGATCATAGCCCGCCTGAGGCCCAGATAATGTTTGGTGATCTGGGGAGAGGCGGCATCTCCCGCATCTACCGTACACTGATTAACAATGCCCCCACTTCCTTAGACCGACATCGGGCTCAATGGGAGGGTTGGGTAGGCACCTTAGACGAGGAGGACTGGCGCGACGCCCTTATGGCTCCTCGGACGGTCACGGCCTCAGCCAGATTGCGCCTAGTGCAATTATATTACTTACATGCTGCATATCTTACCCCAATGCGCCTTCACCGGGCCGGACTTAGCCCAACCTCTGCTTGCGCCAGGTGCGGTCACGATCCCGCAGATTTTTTTCATATGGTATGGGTATGTCCCCGCTTGGAGCAGTTCTGGAAGGAGATTGAAGAGGAACTCACTGAGGTTTTGGGCTGGGAGGTCCCCCATGACCCAAGGCACGCACTCCTGGGTATCACTGATGGGCTGGATGGGTCACGGAACGAAAAACTGTTCTACACTACGGCAATGGTGGTTGCTAAGAGAGACATTGCGGCCTCCTGGAAGCTTTCCGAACCTCCATGCGCTGGACGCTGGAGGACGGGAGTGGACTGGTGTGCCTCGCAGGAGAAAGTTATGTACGAGGCTCGCGGGTGCCCTAAGAAGTACCATAGGGTGTGGGGGAAATGGTTGGGGGAGGTGGAGTAGTCGTAGAGGGAACGCCCAAATTGGTACCCCGATGTATCTGTTTTTATCATTGTCTGTCAACTTTGAGGTGCTGCTTTCCTTTCCAGGTCTTGGACATTTATGGTGTTGGACTGTAAAGCTGGTGTTTTGTTTGTTCTTCTTTTTCTTTATTTTATTAATTAATAAACAAAAATTTGTTTATCAAAAAAAAGGTATAGATGCAGCCATATTGTCAGTTTCTCATCTACAATAAAATTGTAGATGAGAAACTGACAATAATATGGTTTTTTCCCACCTGGGGTTCTAAGTGGCATCTTAGACAACGGGAGCTGTCCTCTAGTCTATCTCATATCACGTGGACCTTCTCATTGAAAACCAGCCTTGTTATTGACAACTCTATGCCTATAATTGTAATAAAAATAAAAACAAAAAAATTATTAACACAACAAAACATTATTACATTTTATTTTTATTATTTTTATTGTTATTTCATTTACATATGTTACAACTTACGTAGGACAAATGTATTATTTTGCGTCAAGGTCGCGCATATAGCCATTGAACACTTTTACTTAGACACCAGAATGATTAGTCATTTGAAATGATTTCAGATAAGTAGGTTTTTTAGGTCAGACAGGCTGTACACAGAGAGAGCCTCATTAGATTAACACATGGTAATGATCATTTGATTTTGAAGACAGTGTTGATAATTAATTGTCCGGGGAACTGAATTATTCATGGATAATTGAAAGACTGGCTCTCAGCAGATACAGGATCTATAACAGACAGCATCCTGCTCTGAATGTCATAGTGTGCTGGTGTCATTGTGAGAAGTCTGTCACAATAACACTATAATAGTGGAACGCAACACCCCAGGAGGCTATGTGCTCTGCTATTATTGAGTCGTAAATTTAAGGTAAAGGAACTGTGTGTCTTTTTGGTTGTCTTTTCTTCTGTCTATCCTGGCTTGTCTGTCTCTCCAATTGTGTCTTGTGATGAGGGCAACTTTAGGATCCTTGTACCTTTTGCTCATCTTGCGCATGTATTCTCATGTGACCTGCCTTGTTTACACTGATGTTGAGCCTGTTTATGGAGTTACTTTTTCATAATATTATACTTTAATATACATTTAAAGCAGAGATGACCTATACAATCCCTACAGGGAATATATAACTGCTTTAAAAATGCAAACGCGTTGAGCATAATCATAAGCAGCGTTTTCTTTGCCCAGCGGCGGCTCCTCCGCTAGGGCGAAGGAGCGCCGCCCCACTGCTCTGTGAGCTGTTCAAAAAGGAAAAATAAAATGATGATAACACAATGTTATTATCATTTTATTTTTCCGTAGTGGCTCAGCTGGTTAGGGCAGGCGGGGCCAGGGGCGTTTTAAGGCATGGGCAAAATGGGCTCTGGCCCAGGACCCCAGCTTTTCAGGGGGCCCACTGATCAATCCGCTTCTGTTCTCCACAGTCTTGCCCTGATGAGCTTGAATGATTTTAAAACATAGATTATTTTAAATAACATTTTCCTTAAATTTGTTTTTAATATGGCTAATGCGTGGGAGTCCATTACAGACATTTTCCAGAAAAATGTTAACTTTTATTTTTCAACACCATGCAACATCTGTAAAAAAAGTTTCTTTTAGATCAAAACAGGACCTCAGATATGAGAAATGGCAGTGGGGCTCTTATTTGGAAGAATATTAGTCAGCTGCTGCTATATTGCACTATTCAAAACACACTTGGCTATCCCTTAGATGGAAACATATTTAGAATTTGGACCAGTCTGCCTGTGCAGTGTCAGTGACCTGGCCAAAGAGGGCATGAAAAAGCTGAAATTCGATCATGAATTCAGAGCTGTTCCGAACAGAGGACCCAAAAATATGTTTTCCCAGGGCCCTCAACATCTTTAAGATGTCCCTGGGCAGGCCTGGGCTGTCACAGGAGCAGGAGGAGAAGTCGTGAGCACTCTCTTAAGTGTGCATGATGGTTTGGCCGGCTGTCTTGGGCTGGCCAAACAGTGATGCGCACGTAGCATGTTCTCTGCCCAGCTGTATTGCACAGCCTGGGTGGAGAACATGCACAGGCTCCCAGTCACTGTCTGAAAGCCGATCCACTGCGCTTAGACCAATCACAACGCTGCTGTCACGCAGTGTCATGATTAGATAGAGGAGACTGGGAGCCTGTGTGCTTCCTGCTCCTGAAATCCTGGAGTCGACCGAAGAGCTGAAGAGGACCCAGAGGCGGCGGCCCCTGCCTCGCTGCCCCCGTTAAGTAGCAGCCACCAATGCAAATAGATTCCATTCAATTAGAGTTGACCGCATTGATTTGGCAATTTAACTACAAAAATGGTGCAAGCATTGACAATCATGACTTGTCCCCACCAATAATGTGCTTCTCAAAGACCACTCGACAGTGCAGAACTGCCCAATCACTCTTCATAGGACATAGTAGACCACAACAGATGGCTGCGGACAGTTGTACATTTCTGTCAGTCCCTTACAGTGGGTCCAATCAGCTCTCCAACATCACATGCACACAAATAGGAATTCAACAAATTACAACTGGGCTCGCCCTGTATCCTCCAAGATAAAGATGTTTCTTTCAGTGCCTCTGGGATTGGCCTTCTCACGCATGCTTCAAATGTATGCACATCTCCAGGTAGAGACGACTAAGGTGTATGGCACTCAGATTCAGGTCCACCCTCAAACAAATCAGAAAGTCAGTTGAACACCACAATTACCGAGATTGCTTATGCTATAAGACGCAGAAGAAGAAAAAGAGTAGATATAGATGATATATTTTCACGTGGTCGCAGTTCCACAATTTTTGCCTCGGAATTGATTTTCTCTTCCCCATATAAAGGCAGAAGATTTGTAACTGTCCACCATCAGAAAAGTTATGTCACACCCACGAATCAATCACCACCTGAAACCTGTCAGATTCTTAGTTAAGGCTTTATACACTCGTGCATCTATGCACAAGGGACACCCCAAAAAACATATTGAGAGGTTACAACGAATATAAAAGGAAATTACAAGACTTCATATGAACCATATGTAGCCCGCCTTAAAATGTACCAAAGACTTCCTGTTCAGTGAAGTTCAAAGTTATCTGCCCTGTGCATAAGGCAAGGTTCTGGGATACCTTTATAAGATGGTTCCTACTATACACCACTGAAGACCATAATTTTTTGGGTCACCATTCCCAGAAGAGTTGAACTACAGAAAAACACAGCAGAAGGTGCTTTGTGATATAGGGCTCAAAGTCCTAGAAAGCTTTTGAGTCATCTTTCTGGCCTAATGCAAACCTCCTTTTCAGCTGGAAACTACTGAGGGCTGTTACAGCAAGCACGTCTTTGAACTGTAATTGGCGTACACAGTAGGCACTAGCAATGGAGGGTGGGTTGACCAACCCTCAAAGGAATAAATGTTTGCTCTGATAGTAACCAGCTATTCCATTGAACCTTCTGAACTGGAAGGGATCTCACTATGCCACCCACACCCGAATGGCGTTCACTTACACCACTGTTTAATTTTAATTGTAGTACTTGTAACAAACCTCCTGAAGTGACAACACTGTAATATGGTTGGCATTGTATAAAGCTAAAGAAGTATTTGAATATTTTATAAATGTGGATATTGTTGTGTGCATCTATGTCAGTTTAACACAATCTAGCACTTGGAACAGAGACGCGGATGAAAGACACTTTACATTCCAGTCTAAAAATGAGTGATGGAGGCAAAGGGTAATTTTCACATTAACCCGTGACCCTCCATTTACCTGCATCTTGTTAAGCATTAAAATGTTGTTCAGTGTAGCTTTTGAAGCAAGGCAGTCATAAAATTGCTAGCCAACACAATAAAATTACTTGCCAAGTCTCCGCATTAGCAGTAAGTAATTATGGATAAGCTGTCAGAAACTTAAGAATTCTACAAACATATTAAAATTCTTTTAGAATGGAATGAGGGACACAAATGGCTGATCCAACTATGCCAAATTTGCGAGATAAGAGGATGGAATGCGGAATAATATTTGATTTTCAATATTGCGACACAATTTGGCTTTGAAGTTAATGCCATTGATCCTTGCCAAGTTACTGCATGTTGTTCTAGTCAGGCGTAAATGATACACACGGTCATTGTGCTCCTAATCCTTTTGCTGGCATGGGTTTCCCCATCTTCTCATGCAAGATAGCACAGTAAGTAGCAGCATGTCTGGCCGAATGAATCACTGTGGCCTCGTCTTCCCATGCGCAACCAATCAAATTTCCTGATTCTTAACATTACTCCGTGCATATGGGTGGAGTTGGCTGCATTCTTGGAAGGACTGAAGTACAGAATCTTGCAAACATCTGTAGAACTCACACATCAATGAGCTTCAACAGAACCCATTTTTCAGGGATGTTTCATGGTTTGGTGTCAAGGTGTGATTTACCTCCATCTTGACTGTGACCTCACACTAGGCATTTTGTTTCAGAAGAAGAAAATGTCAACGTTCAAAATGGCAGCTGAACTTTAGTTCTTTAAGTGCCTTCTAAATCGAACCTGACAGAATGCGAGGCTCTCTCACGCTTCATCTGCCCCAGAGACAGTCGGTAATGACCCGCTCTGTTGTCCTTTTCAGAAGCGTTGCCAAGAAGAGTCATCGGTAGAGGATGGATAATATGAGGAGATGAGCAGATTCACATACTGACACCGATAGATAGAAGGGATGGAACATGTTCTGATTGGATTTGGAGGCTGTAATGGAAAATATTACCAAGACAATTCCACAACAGGTGTTGACTCACACAAGACACAAGTTGAACTTCCTAGAGACTGATTAGCTAAAAAGTACAATAAACTGAATCAAGAAAGTTTGCTGTGAGTTACAAAACATTGTAGGCTAGTGTGATAATCTTGATGTTCCATATAATGCTTGCCTGAAATAATTTAGCATACTAATTTAATAATACCATATCAATAAATTGGTAATTTCAGCTAGAAAACGTATGGTAGTTTTGACAACGGTACACCCAGAATCAACTAATAATAGCAGAGGTGCAGCCAGTGCAGCGGTTAATAAGTGAAAAAATAAGTGCCAGGGCTCTCAACAGAAGCCAGCTTGCACCATCCCATAACTCTCATTAGTGCTGCCTATAACAGAACCAACTACTAACCATGATACCCTACAAGTGGGAAGAGGATGTGGCATAATGGCCAGAGCTCTCGACTTTGGTGCTGGGGAACAAGTTTCGAGTCTCGGCGTAGGCGCAACATCCTGTGATTCTGGGCAAATCACTTAATGTCCCCGTGCCTGTCGAGTCTCGGTGTATGCTCAACATCCGGTGATTCTGGGCAAATCACTTAATCTCCGAGTGACTACCAAAAATGAATGTGTACTTAACTGGTGCTCACGAAAAGCACTCCAATACCTTTGGGTCGAGTTCATGGTATAAGCGCCAGTGTTGACCATTAGGTTTCCAGTGCCGATCACAGGAAACCACCAGCTCAAATTAACCACTGGGTGCAGTAGTCCTTCAAAACGTGGCCCCCTAGAAAGAAAATGACAAACACAGCTTACTAGTGATGGCAACACCGCCAACCAATGCAAAAGACCAATGCAAGCATTTATGACCTGAAACATGGTGGATCAAAATACATTTTCTGAATGAACTTGGAGCAGGCACACTTGCACTGGTGTGTTTCCTACTCAGGCATATTATTCAACTTTTTCGGAGAGAGACATGTACCCTTTTGAGTCACACTTAGAAATAGAAAAAGAATACTGTAGAACAACCATACTCAACAAGGGTGTCAGTGAATGGATTTCAAGTGGGGAAGAAAAGTCTGATTAATGGACTTTTGCGATTCACTGAAAGTAGCTCATAATGGGACATGCAGGCTGTGCTTCCTGAATATCGAACCCACAATATCAATGGGACAGAATACAGAGGAGCAAATACTGAAAAAAATATTGATAGGTAAGTGAGTCTAGATTTTCTATACCTAGCTCCACGTTTATGTACCTACACGGGACATACATCTTCCAGGTCGGTGGATGTGGAGTTAGGAAGATTAAATCTATGCTTCCATATATGCATCTACAGTTCGATATTTTGTCCCTCCATGTTCTGTTCGCGATATTCCTGCATCTCGATATTGTTGGTGTCGATATTCACTAGTGCAACAGAAATGAAGCACATATTCACATGTGTGGTCCAAATTCAGTGGTGTAGCAAGGGGGGCGGTCCACACCGGGTAACATGAGTTTCGGGGGCAGCACCCACACCACCGTTACCTGCGGCTGTCGCAACAAACGCATGGATTGACAGCCCTCCCACTCCCGTTCTTACGTGCGGCCACTGCGGCAAATGCAGGGATTGCCAGCACTTCACCCCGCTCTTATTTGCGGCCGTTGCGGCAAATGCAGGGATCGCCAGCACTTCACCCCCGCTGTTACTTGCGGCCATTGCGGCAAATGCAGGGATCGCCAGCACCTCACCCCCGCTCTTACTTGCGGCCGTTGCGGCAAATGCAGGGATCGCCAGCACCTCACCCCCGCTCTTACTTGCGGCCGTTGCTGCAAATGCAGGGATCTCCAGCACCTCACCCCCGCTCTTACTTGCGGCCATTGCGGCAAAAGCAGGGATCGCCAGCACCTCACCCCGCTCTTATTTGCGGCCGTTGCGGCAAATGCAGGGATCTCCAGCACCTCACCCCGCTCTTATTTGCGGCCGTTGCGGCAAATGCAGGGATCGCCAGCACCTCACCCCGCTCTTATTTGCGGCCGTTGCGGCAAATGCAGGGATCTCCAGCACCTCACCCCCGCTCTTACTTGCGGCCACTGCGGCAAATGCAGGGATCGCCAGCACCTCACCCCCGCTCTTGCTTGCAGCTGTCGCGGGGCAGCAAACACAGGGGCTGCCATGGGCGCCAAAAGGTCTAGCTACGCCACTGTTCACAATTCAACCTTATCTTCTCCCACTAAATCCCTGTACTAATTTCAAGGAATCCCCAGGGCATAACCATATTCTGTGCATACTCTGTGCATCAGTTTAAAGACCCCAGTGAGCTGATAGTGCACTCCTGAGGCAACGGTGCACGGATCCCTGACCCTGTGTCTACCTTTTAACTTCTGCGAAAGGCTAAAATATCAACCCTGATCAAAGTGGGCTTTGCAAGTGCTTTTGAAATGTGAAGCCAATTTGATTTCTGTAAGAAACGGGCCTGCTCGCTGACTGATGAATGAAAGGCATGTTTCTGATTTAATCAGGTGCTGCGAGACTGCTCATAATAGATTAGCGCAGTGTCAACATGTCACTGAACGTAGCTATTAGCGTCCTTTGTCAGTTTCTCAAACATGGGCTCTTTTGCTGTCTCTGAACTCTCCGGATTTCGCTGTTTGTCAGTGTGAGATAAACGGGGCTTTTAGCCTGCCCCATTGTTGAAGATGGCATGTAATCCTCAGTAGTGAAACAGGTTACCGAGGCTTGCCGCTTGAATGGCGGAGACCGAGCCCCAGTGAGTCTATTGCAGACGAGAGACAAAGGGGGGGCTGAGCAGCGGCTGCCTTACTCTGCAAAGGCCGTGTACTGGGTTTAAGAGGTTTACACACCTTGGTACACCCGGAGTAAAATCCGCTCGGGTCTTCTCAATAGTGTAACTTATATGTATTTGTGAATACATTTTATAATGGGGGAACCATAACTGTGGGTGTCTGAGCACTTTACAAATGGAACAATACATCAGCAAAAAGTAGATGCTGGCCAATGACATATAATAAAAATAGAAAAAATGAATGTTATTAATGATGGGGTATATTTGTCCATTACTTTTTTATTAAGCAATTTTACAGAGGGAGTAGGGCGCTTTCCTCTAGAACAACGAGATGCAATATTTTACAGTAACATTACAAGCATTAACATTAAGATTACAACGCCTATAGGTCAAACCTTTATAGTCAGAAGACTAAGTTATTGACTTTGCCAATGCTTATTTTTAAAGCATAGTGAAAATGTTTTAAAATAACATTTAAAATGCAGCATTGTGTCACATACAGCTGCAACAGCAGCCATCTTGGAACAGTGTGTCTTTTTGAGGGGAAGAAAAAACCCTTCCAAGAAGGCCGCCGGTGCACCATGGCTCATGTACATGGTTCCCAAGGTCAATGGCATGAGTGAACTAAGAGGCAAGTCAGTAGTATGTAAACCCTAAACATGGCCTGGATTCTTATTTTAAATGAAGCATCATTATAGTCTATTAAATAAAAAATAAGAGGAACTTGTACAGCGCACATCCTGAACTCAAGTATTTGAAAGTACTCTCATATGTGATAATAAAAGAGGAGGCTCTGTGAAATAAAATATTTGCATAGGATCACACAATTTGGACAAGCAGAGAAACCAGTCTTGATTCCAGGTTATCTGGTTTCACATTTTGAAATCCAGCCACCAGATGGGCATCGCTGTCTCTCGCCTTTACATCAATGTTCAATGTTTTGTGTTTCATTCTTGGCTGAGAATGAGAACCGGCACAGAGACAGAGGACCTAACTCCGGCCCCCAAGGGCCAACTTCCACACCAAGAATGCATCTATTTGGAAGGTGTCACGCCCCAAACACCCGCCGCCCCCCCCAAAGCTATGCCCCTGATTCCAAAACTCTGTTAGAGTGCTAGGACTGTGAGCTATCACCCACATTTATAGCACCGAAGCCTTCTCTCAGACTCGCCATCATGGGCCCTTTTCCCATGGGCCCCATCAACCATAGAAAGTAGAGACAGGTAAATGAAACAACAGTCTCCTGGGATCATTTTCCTGACCAGCGTGGATGAAGCTGGATTTTTTGTGAATTCGCTTTTCATTCCTGCCTGGGAATGAAAATACCCACCACTTCACTGGTCTGTGTTTGTGATGTAATTTAGCTCCCTGTATGTCCATTTGAGAGTCGTATGAAGTTCTGTACGTAAAAAATTAGCAGTGCGAGGTCAGAAGATGGCACACAGATATGGCCACTGTGATCCTGGCGAGAATTTGAACAAAAGATCCCAAAGAGCCCTTTTAAAGCGCTTTTACTGATCTGCTTAGAATACAAGGAGCTATGAGATTCATAGGGATAGCCCATTAATCATGGAAATTGAAATATACTAGCAGCCATAGCTCTGCCTGTCTCTTTGTGGTGGACTTCACCACCAGACAGAGATTCAAGAATGACAAGTGAAATGAAGAACAAATAGATTCTTTGGGTGGGAGCCAGACCTGGGGGCTAGCAGCTGGGAGTTTCATGCTACAGAGATATCTTGATATTATGAAGAAGTGAGAGTCTTTTAACTAAACCACTATCATCCTGTTCAGATGATGCATTAATACAACATATTTAGGCTGTGTATCCTCTGTATTGTCTTGGTATCAGCAGTTCTGTCAAACTCAGGACCGGCGTTTCCATAAGGTGAGGGGTAGCAGCAGCCTTGCGGCGCTTGATAGCAGCGGTGCTAAATTACTAAAAAAGAAGCATGAAAATAGTTTATTTCAGTTTGTGAGGAGCTCACCAGCTGGAAAAACTGTATTCAGTCTGGAGTGCTAAAGGTCCAGTACCATTCCTGGTCAAACTGCTTTCTGTGTAATAAGGATATAAAAGAAACGTACCACACTTAATCAGTAGAGAAATATAGGATTCAAGCAGGGACGTAGCTTCCACCGGTGCAGCAGGTGCAGGAGGCACCAGGGCATAGAGGCCTGAGGGGCCAGCTGAACTGTGATTATTGCTGTATTCCATAGGTCAAAAAGCAGCCATTGGGCATTTCCTTCCTTGCAGAAGGGTCCATGACACAGTGGCTACCCCGCTGGGCTCAAGCCACTGCTAACATCTGGTGCCAGGGGCAGAGGACCTGCGTTCCTGCTATGTTTAAGGCATCATTAACATTTCAATGTACTTTATAGTAGTAACATATCTGTGGTCAATGAAGGGAAGCAAACACTGGGTGCTGATTATATTTGCGATGTTGCCCATGTCCACCTTGAGAGGGATGCTTGCATATAAAATGGCAGGGGAGAGGATGTAGCCTTACGGCTAGAGCGGTCAACCTCGTAGCTGGGGAACTGGTTTCGAGTCTCAGCAACGACGCTCAACATCCTGTGATTCTGGGCAAATCACTTAATCTCCCTGTGCCTAACAAAAATGAATGTGTCCTTGTGTAACGAAACTGGTGCTGATGTAAAGCGCTCTGAAACCCGATATCTTCGGGTCTAGTTAGCGCTATATAAAACTCTAAAAAAAGAAGAAAAAATAGTGAGGACCGTATTGGCACAGCACTTCAAAGCCACAGTTCAGAGGGTTTTACCTTCCTCATCTAGTGACACCACTAATCTTGAATACATGAATATGTATATTTATGGAGGAGTTACTAAGCCCAAAGCAAAACCTTGCTTTTTAATTGGAGTTAATAATACGTTCAATATTGTATATACTAGACAGCTCATATATTATCGGTATATTTCTCTGGTCTATGTGCAAAGCTGGAAAGAAACATTTCCTTCCTAAAGTAACTGTTGACTCAAGTTTTAAGACAGACCTGTGCTCACTCTGCACCAGTAAAGAAAGGGACTTGAGGCGAACACTTCTGGAACTTAGTGTTCGAAATCCTTATTCATTTTCTCTTTCCTCAAAACATCCCATTAAATATCTGTTTTATATATTCGGTGTGTCTTATGCAGCCGGGTCTCAGGACTCAGTGGATTAATGCATCTACTGCAGGGATCTGTGTTTGACCGCCATGGCAATCGGTTAGAAAACCAGCAATTTCTCTCAGGTTTTCAACCTCCCGAGATTGATAAAATGAGCACTGTTGGGTAACAATAACCATCTGTTATATAGAGCCAGGAAGCAACTAGAGCTGAATGTGAGCGCTATATTCTGCTCGATGCTGTGTATCTGTCATAAGAAGCATGGAATCATTTGTACCCTGTACTATATCACTGTTGAGTTTGTTTTTGAGACCAGCAGACCCGCATGCTTAGAGGATCCCTCTGCTTCACAGGATCTTGTTATAGAGGCAGCATAGGGAAAAGCTATTAAATGAACTTGGTCCATATGGCTTCTTCTCCAAGGATGGCGCTGAGTCAAGATCCTGACTTTTTTCTTGAAATCAAAACAGAAGCTTCAACAGCTTTGAAAACATCATTAGAAATGGTGATATGTTGGCTCTGAAAATAAAAGAAATTTAAAGGGGATTAAAGATTTTGTTGATGCTCGGCTAAGCTAAGCTCAGGAAAGCATGACGTGTCATTATGTGAGATCTCTTATGCTAAGCCTGAGAAGCCGTAGGCCTTGTTCTGATCGCTAAGCTCTGTTGAAAGCTTGAAGAGAAGAGATGTGGATGATACCAGCACAATGTGGAGTGCTACACTCAAACAATTTCCTACGATGATGGACATATGAGGATATCATAGAAGTGCTCGATCTCTTGCTCTGGACAGTCACAAGTAGGCTATGTTTCCAGACAATGTGTGGTGATGATAGATGAAAACAATTTGTAAATACTGTGTGAATTTACTTAACTGTTGAATCCAAAATGACATTAACATTTGATCAACTTTCATTCGCGCTTTGCCCTACTTTGCTAACGGATCGTCGCTTCAATAGGTCCTAAGCAACCCCAAGACACTAGTTCTAGCTGATAATCAATGGCTACATTCAGTCAGGCATTTTGTTACATTTAACTTTTATTGATGGATCTGCATACATTGAATCATCTGAATAGGGATATTTGCATAGTCATTGGTTATACTGAAAACCTGATTTGGTGCTGTGCTCTCCGACCATCAGTGAGAGCCCAGAGTTAAAGATGTACCTAGGGCCGGACCTTTCTTGGGTGGCGCTCTGGGTGGAAAGAATTTTGGTGCCTTCACTGCTGCTGGCGATTGGGGTAAGGCCGCAATGGGGGACCATTTTGTGTTCACGGGTCAGTCGGTGGGTGGCTGCATCAGGCGGTGGCTGGCCTCGGGTCTCTCAGTGGCATTCCCCGGCTCGCCTTATTCACTCACCACTTAGACAAGTTGTTTGTGGGACATATGGGGTTGTTGATTCGTGGGTGGTGGGGGTGGTAGGTTGATAGGGTCCGAGGAGGTCACGTGTGGCAGGTGAAGAAGTAACCATAGAAAGTGGTTTAGCCTAAATCATTATAACTGGGTGGGAGGGGCGCTGCTGGCTGCTTCCTGCGTGCCTCTGAAGACTGGCTCCTTGGGCCTGGGCCCAGCTCGCTCATGCCAACTCTAGCCCTGGATATAACCAGTATAGGAGCACAAAAAAGGGAAGGACAACGCATACCCTCCCAAAGGGACTACACTCTCATTTCAAGCACACAGCGCTTTGTTGGTGCAGGTGAAACTCAAAGTGCACTGTGGTCGATCATGGATGCTGATTTCTGTGTCATTCCATCTCTTCTCACTACTGCACATAGGCTGGTCCAAGGACAAAATCTGAAAAGGTTCCTGTAAGTAAGAATGTATTTCATAAAAAGTAGTCATTTAAATTTTTCCTTTCCACCAATTACTTGTGCCAGGGATAAATGGAGTCCTGCTCTTACAAGCAGGCCTGCCACTACCATTCAAGACCACACTGCCTATGTTTTGATGGTAAAACTGGTACACGCGTGATATATGCTCCTCCATTCTTGTACTGATCCGTTTTATAAACTAGGCAACTCGGCCAGCACAAACCTGGAATCATAAGTATGCCTTTCTTCATACAGATCTGCACATTGATTATTACATCCCTGTGAGTCGAAACTGTGTGGGTGTTTATGTGTGCCTGAGTGCATGCATGCGTGTATGTGAGAGTATCTGTACAGTATGCATGAAAATGAAGAATATAGTATGTGATTTATTACTGTATGAGGCATCAAGAAGTGTTTTCTCAGGTCAGCCAGACTGCACTGTGATAGTTACTATATAAATAATTGTAAATCTGTGTTTGTAAAAATCATGTTTCATTGTGCCACATTTATTTTAAATGGCATCGTAAAAATAAATTGTAATAAAGCAAATTTTTATTGGGGAAGGCGATAGTCTACCACAAGTAAAAAGTCACTAACCTGTTAGGTCCAGTCAAAGGTTTCAGTAAATTAAACCTGAGCTCAGCACCTGTTAGCTATAGCACAGAAATCCAGGCTTAATTTAGAGAAAAGGTGTAAAGCATTTAGAAGTACCAAAACAGTTGAAAAGTCAAACACATCACACAATAAAAATCCCACTCCAATTTATAAAATGAAATAATAACTTAATAATCAAAAATACACCAACACAACAAAAATCCAATAAGGGGAACCCAAGATATGGATTTTTGAAAATGTAAGTGAAAATAGTGCAAAAAAGCATCAATTGCCATTAGCACACTTCCCTCTTTAGTTTCAATTTCTGGCCCTGGTACCCGGGGCCCTACTGGGGCAAGGAGCGGGGGTCCGTGCGGCCCCCTCTGATTATGCTTTAAAGCCTGGGAGGTTGTGGTCCCCAGCGCTGCTGTAAGCACAGGAGGGGGTTCCATGCGGCCCCCCTCCAATTTTGTAATAATACCCCAGGGGAGTGGTGGTACCCGAGGCTCATACGAGTAGGAGGGGGTCCTGGTGTCCCCCCTCCATTATTTACATAAAGCCCCAGGGAGGTGGTGGTCCCGGGGGCTCAAAACAGCTGCAGGAGGGGGGCACCATGCACCTCCTACCAATTTTTAAGCATGCCCCACCCGAGGGCTTAAGTATAAACATGCACAGGAGACTGCGCTTGTTTTTTTTTTATTTGTGCAGCGAATTTACGAATATTCATGATTTTGCTGCAATTTGAATTTTTTTTTAAATAAATCTTTTTTTGCCCTGGCAGAGTCCCTGGGGGACCCCAGCACAAGGACTAGTGGGTCAGTGTATTCCTACACTGCCCACTTTTCTTTATGTTTATGTTTTTTGGGGGGACTCGACTGAGGCAGAATTCCAAAATGGCTGCCAGCACTTCCTGGTTGAAGTGTTGGCAGCCAATCGGATCTCTGCACGAGATAGTCAATATTCGCGAAGTATTCACGCATCTAGATATACAAATGTGTTTTTCTTTAAATATCTTAAAAACTACTGAACAGATTTACACCAAATAACAAAAAAAGGGCTCTTTCTGGACCAAGAGCTACCTTTCTGACAATTTTGGTGTAATTACATCCAGAGGTTAGGGTTGTAGTAGTGTTCAAAATCCATATGGGAATTAGCATGGGAAATGCACTTTTTGTGCCCCCCACACACTTTTTTTGAAAATTTCGTGAGGATTAATCACCCGGCGTCAAAGATACAGGCAAGTCAAAAAACCCTTTTCCTGTTGAAATCAAGCCCTAACTATAAGTACCTACTGGCGACCGCCGCTAGATACCATATATATCTCTAGCCATTGCTATAGATTTATATACATGTATGTACTTTGAAAACGTGCTTGATTACATTGCGTCGTATATTACTGTTACTGAATACGTTATTACATACCTTATTAATTACATTAATAACTCATTAGCCTCCAACTATTTACATGCTATGCCGAATACATACATTAACATAAGTAGCCAATTTGAGAAATATTTTTGGATTAAGTGGTGCCTGAAAACAATTTCTTTAGCAAATTCCAGAGCCAGTGTGTGCATTTAAAGTGAAGGTAGTTTAAATAGTCTGATATATTTTCGATGACTCTTGCACGGTCATGTAAATTGGCAGGCACCTGACAAGCCCTTCCGTGTAGGACGCTATAAGATTTGGTTCAGTATTCCGGTTTAAAAACGGTTACAATGCCGGATTAGAGACAGTCCGTCTCAAGTCATAAAACACCGAGCACGTAAAATTCGCCCTCTGCTTCAAGCACATTATGAAGGGCTTCGCAGCTCGGCTGATTGACGCTTTCATTGACTCGTGACACGCGTGGGTGAAAGTTATTGGTAATTCATGAAATAGAAGCGTGCGTCGAGTGCCTCCGGGCTATTTGTTTCTGCAGTGGGGAAATTATAAAGAGTTATAGAAATATGTTGTGCCTGATTTATAAAGGACGATTACTCACGAAGGACAGTGTCACAAGGCAGCGGTTTAGTCATAAAGGCGGAGGGCTTCGAGCTCCGCGCGCCGTGACTGTCTGCCGCCGTGACGCAGAAGGCAGGAATTCCCCCAGAAAGGCGCCCGGCGCTTTCATCCAGAGGAACTCTGGGAACATGGGGGGCGGGGGAGCTCATTGTTGGTTCACGAAGTGAGGGGGCTGCGGGAGAGGCAGCGCGCAGGACCCTGCTTCTGATTCATGCTTGTTATGGACGCCCAAACTGCTCTTTTGTGAGTTAGGTCAGCGTCTTCTCTGACTTGGAGAAACAGAGCTGGAAAATGGCGCCACCAAATAAATAAAAAAATGAAAAAAATTGCGGGTGCGGCGGCTCATTTCACCCATATTGTGGTCTCAAGTTGATATAATAATTTGGGAAATAAAAGGGGTGCGTCGTTTGCAGTTAAAAACAATCACCAACTTTACCTTGAAGCCTCATACATGAGAAGTTGCTTTATTTTATATAATACGTTTGCCATTGCTGCCCACTCCAAATTATAAAAACAAAATGGCCCTGAGACCATAGATGTTTTTTCCTAAGGTTGTGTACGGGTGCAAAGCCGTATATATAATTACCATTATAAAATCATGCATGCGTCGACCAGTATTACGCAGTGCCCCGCAAGTGCCCGTCCGACCCTTTGTATGCAGTTAAATTCACTTGCTCAGGATCAAACACCGTATAGTCTAGTGGCAAAGTTAGGATTCGAAACCCAGAACTCTCTTTACGACATCTCCTAGTCAGTTTGTTGGTGCAGTTTTCTTGGGAGAAGAAAGGTCAATTGCATGCTTTACTTATTTTTGCACATCGGGATTTGTGGAATAGTTTGGGTTTGAAAAGATTGGTAGTTCCACGCAAGAGAATTTTTAAATCTGGCATAATACTTAGCAGTGGTCGAGCTGGTGAGCAGTTTTTCAAGAAAATTAGCTTTAGTAGAGCTGCTGCTTTTTATTGTACAAGGTGTAAAAAATTCAACCAGGCACTCTAAACCCAACAAGTGTCCTCTAAAAACATACAACTTTAAGGAATTTTCCACTATGAGCACAGTATTTGATATCCTTTTTTTATCATTGGAAAAATGGTATACAGAAATAGCGTCAGATATAAACATAGTGTCCTAATGTATCCTAAAAGTGATTATTTTTTGTAAATTGTTATTAAAGTTTTTAACGGTGAAAAGTACTACATCACGACTTGAGCCTTCTTATGGTCACACAATATCAATGACATAATCCTAAACATTTACAAAAATATTACACTTTTGTGTGTAGATTTTCTATTATTTGTTCCAAAGAGGCTATATTTTGTAGAGAATATTTAGAACACAATGTTTACTTCAGGCGAATTTCTGACAATAATGTTCTGGGACCACACCTCTAAGGACAAAATCAAGTGAAAGCACTCTTCTTTAACATTGAAAGCTAAATACATATATTCCAGCGACTAAATAATTTCAAGGCAGACACAGTCATCAATTGTGGCCCTAAACATTTTTGTCTGTGTTCTGCAGATAATGACCCGCTAAGTCAGGCTGTAGCGCGTGTTGTTTTAACAACTCCTTGAGTTAAGCCAATACTTCTCCTGCTGTTCCAAAGGCCTGTGTAGACCTGACGATGTGTACACCAAGGCATGCCTGCTTGACGAGACGAGAGGCCCAAGCATCGCATATTGTGTCTATCTTCAATGGAGCACTGTGTAAATATTCATGTTGCTACTGTTCCAGTCTCGCATTCCAACATTGAGTAGATGTCCCTTGAAATTCTTGGCTTGTTTTTGCAGTTGTATCACGGTTGCTAGGTAACATTTCTCATTACACTCTCAGATGAGCGGCGGCAGTGGATATCATTCCAGATCTTGGTACAGAAGGACATTAGCTCCAGACACTGTCTACATCTTTGATCACCGTTTTAGAACAACAAGCAGCTAATTAAGCATTGACCTGCACCATGTTTGGAATGGTCTGATTGGCGCAGCCAATCATAATGCTATAAATGCTGACATCGACTACTGTTGTTCGCCTGCGTTCTAACTTCAGTGACCATGTGGAACGGAGACATGAGGCAGACAAGAGTGGGCGTGTGTCTGCATATGTTGTGTAGGAGGTGGGGCTAAGGGCCAATTTCCTTTCTGGCTTCAATCTTACCGGTGTCTCTGGTAATTTCATTTAACCTCATTAGCTACAGGATACCTTCCAGTTAACCACGCGCTTTATAAACCAAAATTAAATAAAATCTTGCTTTCCACCCAGATCCATATTTGAAGGGAGAGCAATTAACAGCAGTTAAACCCTCGACAGAGGGCATTAAATACCATCTTGAGCAGAGTGCAATAAAGCTTTAATAGTTGCAGAGTGTCTGTAATTTAATTAATTGTTTTGTCTCTTAGATTTTTTAGATGCCCTGCCTACAAAATTGCACTCCTTAAATATTTTATTTTAAAATGCTCCTGTAAGCCAAAGAACAAATGCATTTCACTTTATGCCTCTGATCCAAACAGTACATTTAGCATTTGTTAATACATTTACCATTGGATATTTAATGTTTTTAAAGAAGTAGAGACATGTGGGGCCTGTGCATGGAGGAAGGTAAACACAAACATGTCTCTGTGGCAGTAAAATAAACAGAGGTTCATCTGCCCAGGGCAGCTAACTATTCTTCTGTGTAGCTAAATAGTCCCCTTAAAGTAAATCCTGTGAAAATAAAATGGCTGCTTCTTTCTACAAGTGTGTTGGAGAGTGTAAAAAGAAAATGCAAAGCGAGTATGTCAACAGACACAAAAGCACAGGCAGTATGGGCAGAGTTAAAGGAGTAGTGCTTAACGAAATGTTTACACTTCCACTGTGAATATCAGACACGGACATACTAGTTTTACTAGTTAGCCAATGAGACACATGTCAACATCTAAAACATGTCACTGCCGATCTGGGAAAGGGCTACTCTTAGATGCTCAGCAAAATGTGGCCCTCTGTCGATCTAGTCTTCTCTGAAGGTACACACTTGCTGAATTTGTGGGGCAGGATGAACTTTCAGCAAAAAATCAAAAATTAAAATTGGCAAAACCTCTACCTTACATAAGTGCCAACCTTTTTTAATGCCTAAATCTTCCAAACCCACTTTCCTCAAACGCTACGACTGGATACATTTACTTCTGTAACTCCAGGCCTAACAAATAGGGCAAAGTCTGGATAATGAATTTAAGTGCAGGTCTTACAGCTACATTTATGTGTGGCCGAAATTTTGAGATCTTTGTTGTTTCCAAAAATTCTTTAGCAGTCTATGTTTTCATATACATTCTATGATACTGCTGTCCTGAGAGTGAGAAGAACTGTGGAATGGAAAAAGTAGATTTTGAAAACAAAGACCTCCACTCCGTGCAATAGCTCAGTAGTGAGTGTGTTGATGACGCTTACAATTGTTTATTTACTTTGTTTTTAGGTAATGTGCCTGTATTGTTCGACATTTGCTCCTAACATCTACCACTTTGCTGATCTCATTAATAATGGCTGTGAACTGCTCAAATGCAACACATTTAAATGGATTGCTTTTTCGAAGGAACCAATCTGTCCTCGATAGACCGATGATCTGTAATGCAAAATCATGGTTGGCGGGTAGATTCCAAGGGCATAACAAACGTCGCTGTGGCCCATGCAATACAAGGGGACCCCTACTCCTTAGGTGTGTCAATTTAGGTCAAAGCCTTTGTATTGCTAGGAGACGGAGTCCCCATTCACCCAAAAATTAGTAAATCTACAATTGCACATTTATGTGCCTTTGAACATTTGCTACTTTCTGAGATCCCCCAAAGTTCCAGGGAATCAACATGAAAAGTTGTGTGAAGCACAGGTTCCCATGTAAACTCATTGGAAGGTCACATGATAATCCCAGTGAAATCCCGTTTCCTGTGTGTAGAGTTCTCCATAGCCGAGACCTCCATATTAGGGGAACAGGATCCCTGTGCAAATGTAGATTTATTTTGGTTTTTTTCCCTCACAGGGAACATATTTTTCTCCATGGCGAAAACCTTTCCCCTAATCTCCACTAAATCTGGAAGTGATTCATCCGCTTCCTACTCTGGAAAATGATTTACTCCAGCCGGAGTGAGCTTTTGATCAGGTGCATAAGCAGAGTCATCTGGATCTGAACTTTTTAAAGATAAGTCATTGCCGAGCACCTGGATTCTTATGAAGCTACCTGATAGATTTAGGCATGTTAGATATCAATCAATCAGTCAGTCAATCAATCAGTCAGTCAGAAATGCTAAGGGCTGGACTGAAGTTGTAAAAGAGTAGTGTTGAGGGAGAGTAGCCATGGGGTTGCCATGAGTAACTGTGTTGTGGTTATAGAGGAAAACCAAAGATTGGCATGTTGTTTCCATATGTTACGAAAGAGTGAAGCCATGTTAGCACGGTGCAAAGGGCATCTACGCAGTCTCTCTGGGTGGTTGAGGTGGAATTATTGTCGTAAGCAGTAGAGAGGTCCAGAAGGAATAAATGTTAAAGCAGGCCTGGCCTGTGAGGATGTAATCACAAACCAACAAGAGAATGCTTTCGATGCTGTCTGAGTGGAAATCCTGATTGATATGAGTCCACAAGATGGTAGGCTTCCAGGCAGCCTTGTAGAACCCACTCACCATTTTTGGAAAATTATGGGAGTCCAGCTACAGGGAAGTAGTTACCTAGGATGGATCTACAGAATGAAGGATGTTTAAAACGGGTAAGCTTGAAGGCACGAGACCTATAAATTATAATACCCTGAAGGTCCATGCGTTCTCTTACTTTTAAGGTTGGAGTAGCATCATTTGGTGTTTGGGAAGAGCAGAGGATGAAAATGAGTGCTATATTTTTGTATGGTGGAAAAGCAAAGGACAAGGGTCTGAGGAAAAGTTTTTAAGGATGCTTTGGGGAGTCATAAGTGCTATAGGGAGATAAGGGCACATCTAAACATGCAACCACAACATATACGGTTTATATTTGCATCAATGGTTTGCAATTGATGGTATGCTCAAGGGAGTGCACTGGAAAGTGACATACAACATTGGAACGGCAATTGTGGATAAGGCAGAGTTGTATTTAAATTTGGGAATCAAGCCAGGCTTTTTTATACAATTCAATAACATTCATAAATCGCGTGGCTGCTTTTGGAGAAGCGTCCTGGCGCTGGCAGCATAATTGTTTATCCCATTAACATCTATATCGATATCATCTTATTCATTTTTTCCCCACAAAGGACTGGATGACAAGAAACGGTGAGATTGTTAGTTAATGGTGTAGTGTCATATATACATATCAATTCCTGTCTGCCTGATAGTCTGTCTCTTTCCCTGTCTGTCAGTTTTCCTGTCTCTTTAGCCTCCTAGTTCTCTAGTTCCTCATGATTTACACGTACCAGATATCCACATATATTTTTAAAGTAGGGATACAACTCATGCAAGCAATAGTAAGGGTACTGTGTCGCATACATAGCATTTTGAACCATGTGCACCGTAACAAACGTATCTATAGTACAACATTTCCTTCAAGGCGCAGGCAGAAGTTATACTTGCTCTGAAATTCTTTGCTACACATCACTGTTCTTTCTCAATCTCTTGCAGCTTTTAAGAAAAGGGTGGTCTGGAAGTACAGCTACTTTTTCTATTGGAGTTTATCATTCCTAGTGCATGTGATCATATTTTCTTGGATTTAAAGTTAAACTTGAAACTCTACCTTTCTTGGCACTAGTCTCTATTGGAGGCTGACGTATCATGGCACACACTTTCCATTTTGAAGAAATACCACCTCAGTTATTTTTGCTCAAGACTTGATAAAACTCCAAGTGCCTCTGAGATTGGGAACAGCTGGTCCATGGCACTTTTCAAGTTTCAATATGCCCAGCCTCATAATTTCGTTAGGAGGTTCCAATACAACTTTCCTTAATCCAATTTTCTTA
Source organism: Calotriton arnoldi (assembly GCA_963921515.1). Lineage (NCBI taxonomy): Eukaryota > Metazoa > Chordata > Amphibia > Caudata > Salamandridae > Calotriton > Calotriton arnoldi. Next base: position 521,529 of record CAWUFW010011742.1, read on the forward strand.
CTACACAGTTTGCATAAGCCCTTTAACAAGGACTAGTGACTTTGGTTACTTGCTTATGAACGGGTGCATTCAGAATTTGTGCAATAATATGGACTCATATGCAGGATGGATTGAAGATATTTCAAAGCCAGCACTAAAATAACACGATGTGGTTCTGTTTGAAATGAAGCACAGACTTCTTAATGCTCTAGGCACACTTTCAAGACTCCACACTTGGAATATAGGATGAATGTGTCTAGTGGAAAAAGCTAGCCACCACAGGCATGATAATGACCAAGAAATCATGCTGTTACAAAATAAACCTTCCATCACATTGGCGCACCATCATTTTATTGATGGATGCTAACTCCCCCAAGTAAGATGTTTTTCTCGCTACCTACCCATCAACTACTATAGTCTTGTATCTGGTGATAGTGATTGTAGTCAGTAGCTATGTGTAGATCATATTTTGATGCTGAATCTGTTTAAATTACACTACAAACGTGATATAGTAATAGTGTACTTTTACACAACAACATCATTGTTGTTATTATATTACGGATATTAATACAAATTCTATGCTACTGATAATAGTAATGAAGATGATGGCAATACCAGTAATGCTAATATTAATAGCAATCATAACATTAACATTAATAATGATGAATATAATTATTAATATTGATAGCATCTAGCAGTAGCACTTCAATAGATTATGTACCATTAAGGGCCTCGTTCCAAGTGGTCGGGAGTGGTTTCTCTGTTGGATACCGCTCCGGCTCATCCTGAGTGGCCAGTTGTTCCTGCAACGCAATTACCCTGTGCTGGAACACTGAGCCAAGATTTCCTGAATGTGGGCCTGCACATGGTAAACCCACAGAAAAGGGAATGTAGGCACAGGCATAGCCCAGCCCATACCCGAATCCAGAGTACCACCGGAAGCAGACTACACTCTCCCACCCAAGCCAGGTTACAGCCTACCCCCGCCCTCTGAATCACCACTGCTAATGCAAGAGGGCATAAGTGTCACCTTAAAAGACTCCTGAATGGGGAAAGACATGCAGATTTGCATCTGGTATTTGTGGGTACACATAGTTATTGCCCATTCTGGGGAGTAAACTCATAATGGCTGGATTTAGGTGTTGCATCTATTTCTGGCCAACTAGTAATAAGGTAGGCAATGATAAAAGCTGTTTTGTGGAGTACTATGACATCATAAAAATTAAGTAGGGAGTGTCATACAGTGGTAAAATATTGCTATAATGATGCAAGGTTTTAAGGTCTAAGCTGATGAAGTCATATGACAGTGATCTATTAAGCCCTGATGCTGTGATATCAGTGAGTAAATACTGGAGGGATAAACCATTATCAAATCAAGAAGAACCTTGATTTGTCCAAGTGCTCAGTTTATCTAAATTTGACAATATGAGTATTATAGGAATGGCAGGATGAGCATCAATTTCACCCCATGATCTGTTCTCACTAAAACTTCTACCAATTTTCAAGACCTTCCCACCATCATCCTTAGGTATACTAACAAAAGAATGCGTTTGTAATATCATGCTGCCAAAATATTGTACAGTATAGGAACAGTGGTTCTGCCACCTGTAAAAACTTTAACTATTATGTCCCCCTTTCCAGATGGGATTCACAACATACGTGTACGCAGCACACAACTGAAAAAACAACAATTTGGATTCAACAAATCTCTTTTTGTATTTGAAAAATTAGTAGGTTAAACAAAATAACCAAATGACTATCTGCAACATACACAACAAAATACACATGGATATTTACAATAGTGACATGAATTGGAGACAGATTGTGACAATACACACCACAATACTCCACAAATATTTACAAAGAGACAAAACATCAACATGGAACATCTATTTCTTCATTATATTTCTAGCATTCACAAAAAACCCTAGTAAGACCACTTCAATTCTATAGATCTTGCTGGGCTGAAAACATGCTAGTTCTTGAACGTCGACGTTTCGACCCCTACTAAAGTGTGTGTTTCGTGAAAATCACAATGGGGTCTTCTTCAGGATAATAAACTGTTGTGTATGCCCTTGTAGACTGTATCAATGGATTGCACTGTTCATTAGATAAAAAAGTATTCAAAATTGTCCCAAAATTCACCGGTGTCTTGTTCCTGATATTTTTGTGGTATCAAGGATTATACTTCAAGAGTCCAAGGATATTCAAATGGTGGAGGCTCAAGCGCTCATCGTAAACCTCCATATCTCCGGCAATGCTGCTCGGACGCTGCAGACTCCGAGCAGCATTGCCGGAGATATGGAGGTCTAAACCTGACAAGTTGGGAAATAGATAGACCCTAGGCTGGACCAGGTCTATCAGAGACAGGGTTTTGTTATCGAGCTTTAAGGATTATTTGCTGGTTCTCCGAGCCATTGAGGAACCACTGTTCCTATACTGTACCTATCCCCAGGTTCTGCACGAGACTGGGTTACCCCATTGAGATTACCAATGCCAAAATATTGTAGCCACAATCCACAGTATCCAATAGTAATATAGAGTGAAATTAAATATGAATCATATAAAGATTAGCATAGCTTTACTACTTCCCATATACTCCCCTTACTACCCTTATATGTACATAAGTACTTGATAATATATATATATATTTTCTTTAAGTCCACATCGATATATATCTATATCATAATAATAAACATATGGATGATACTATATTGTAAATATATATGTATGTTTTCAAATTGTTTTTTATTATTATGTTATAGTTAGGACCTAGTTTCCATAGAAAAAGCGTTTTTTGGTTTGCTAATAACTTTGGCGCCATTTGACGAATCTTCACAAAATGTTCTAAAAAAAGTGCTCCCTTTGCCTAGTACTACTTGGAAAGTTTCGGGTTGACCCGTGAAGTGGGGGCCAAGAAAGAAGGGGGTCCCAAAATGCATTTTCCCTATGCAGTTTCCCATAGGAATTTTGAACACAACTACAACCTAAACCGCTGGATGAAATTACACCAAATTTGGCAGAAAGCTAGCTCTTGGTCCAGAACAAGCACTTTTTGTAATTTGGTTTAAATCCGTTCAGTAGTTTTTGAGTTATTAAAGAAAAAAAGATTGATAGATATCTATCTGTCATCAGTGAGGTAATTTGAGATGTCATCAGGGATGTCACTGACCATGTCATGAGTGATGTAATATGTGTGGTCATAAGCAGTGCATTGCAGGGGCATAAGTTATAGTTAGCTCAGGTAACTATAATTGCTGAATTTCGATGGTTTTCTGCTTGTAAAATCTGAGCATAACTATAACGATCCTATAACCTTTGGTTTTTTCAGTGAAGGAATATATACGGTGAGCAAGACTTGTAAGAGTTGAAACGCGTTGCTGGTTGCTGAATGCAATAAACTAGTGAATCTCTACCAAAGACTTGTGTGCGGCGGCCTTTTTAGAATAAAAAAGTAGATGTAGAATATATATATATACATATTTATATGAGAAAAGCGTTCCTGCTGTAACAAAAGACAGTGCAGGAAAGCAGTTGGAAACAACCACTCTGCAGTACCCCGTCGCCCTTCCCAGCTCATGGCCACTGCCCATGGAAAAAGTGCAAAATATCATCCTCATCTCCCATGCTCATCCCTGCTCCCACGTTCCGGGCTGCCCCTGATCACCAACCCTTACTGTCAGTTTCTCCCACACACACCATATACCTGTCATTGGGGTTTCTTAAACAGGATATCCCACCCAGAGGACACCCTATGCTATGAAATGCGGTGTGCAGACCCCGATATTGACATTTTAGCAATGTTCAGGGGAAGCGGGCCGCACTTGGGAAATGCGAGTTAGTTGAAGGTGGCTTAAACCTCCTGAATTGCCCTGATTACCAAACTTTGCCAAAGCCTCAGCCTACCCTTAGATATTATCCGAAGCCTACTTTCAAATATATCATCTCTTGTGCAGTACTGTGCAAATTGCATGTACAGCACACCAACAAAATAAGTGATCTAGAATTTGAAGAAATTCATAGTTGTAAAAAGGGGGTTTTGTTTGGGAATTTTTGGCAAAAGTGTTTCACAAAAAGCCAGGTATTTTGCAAATAACTGAGCAATTTGCAGTACAGCAAGGCATGATTAGGGGAGGGCTCAAATCCTGACTTGGCAGGAGCCTTTAGTTTTTGTGACATTTGTGTTTTTGAACTGTATCCTTCACTATAATTATTGCCATAAAATTTGCTGATGTTTCACAAATGCATTGGACTAAAACTACTTGGTCTTTTTCTCCTCCTGCAGTTCCACCAGGTGAGAAGAGTGATGACCATCCTTTTCCTGACTATGGTTATTTCATACTTCAGTTGCATGAAAGCTGCCCCCATGAAAGAAGCCGGCATCAGAGGACAAGGCAGCTTGGTGTACCCAGGGCTGAGGACCCACGGGACCCTGGAGAGCATAGGTGGGCCCAAAGGCAGTTCAAGAGGGGGGCTGCCGTCGCTAGCAGACACTTTCGAACAAGTCATCGAGGAGATGCTTGAAGATGAGCAGAGCATGAGGCCCAGTGAGGAGAACAAGGACGCGGACATGTTTACATCTCGAGTCATGCTGAGCAGTCAAGTGCCTTTGGAGCCCCCTCTCCTCTTCCTGCTCGAGGAGTACAAAAACTACTTGGATGCTGCAAATATGTCCATGAGGGTCCGGCGTCACTCCGACCCTGCTCGCCGCGGGGAGCTGAGCGTGTGTGACAGTATTAGCGAGTGGGTGACGGCATCTGACAAAAAGACTGCCGTGGACATGTCAGGGCAGACGGTAACTGTTCTGGAGAAGGTTCCGGTACCCAAAGGCCAACTGAAGCAATACTTCTACGAGACCAAATGCAACCCTATGGGTTACATGAAGGAGGGCTGCAGGGGCATTGACAAGAGGTACTGGAACTCCCAGTGCCGAACTACTCAGTCGTATGTGCGCGCGCTCACCATGGATAACAAGAAGAAAGTGGGCTGGCGGTTCATCAGAATAGACACTTCATGTGTATGTACATTGACCATTAAAAGGGGAAGATAGTGAATTTATGATGTATAGATTATATTGAGACAGAAATTATCTATTTGTACATATACATAACAGGGTAAATTATTCAGTACGAGAAAATTATTTTATGGACTGCATGTATAAATGAAGTTTATACAGTACAGTGGTTCTACACTCTATTTATTGAACATATCCATGACCTTGAGGGAATCAAAAGTCATCTGCGCACAACTTAAAATTAAGTCCGCATTACATTCCTCGATTACATTGTGGTTTGTTGCCGTTGCCAAGAATTGAAAGCGTAAAAAAAAAGTGAAACGACTAAAATGCATGCTGCTTCAATTGTGAATTGATCAATTGTCCTCTTTCAGGCTAAATTTGAACCAAAACATTCCGTTTACATTTTAGACAGTAAGTATCTTTATTCCTGTTAGTGGTCTATCTGTTTACTGCTTTTAACTTCGGATAGCGTTGGAATTAAAACAATGTCACGGTGCTGTTGTCATAGCTTTACTGTTTATTTTTTTATTCCCAAAAGGTTAACACCATCATCGAGACTTGTTCTGGACAAGAATCAACTCATTTTGTATGTTGTGAAGGTGTTTGCAATATCAAATCAGACTACTGAAAAAAAAAATAATAAAAAAAAGTAAGGCAACCGAAAAAGAATGCTGATGTTAAATGTTCCGGCCTGCATCCTACAGGTTTGCAAGCAGCATTTCTTGTACGCTTTTGCGTATGCATCACGCTGTTTATGTTTATTCTTGTGTAGTAACTTTTTTTAAAAATGTGTGTTCCCTTTGTTGCGTTGGAAAGCATTTTATGGAAGCTTTATAAGATATGGCACAATTTATCCAAATCAAGCACAGAAATTTGTGAAAAAATGAAGAAAACACCGCATGATAATGATTATAGTGTATGCAGCAAGAGATACAAAATGGCGTGGATGACCAGGTCAAATGTTTTGATTAAGGACCTCTACAAAAAGACAGTGAAGTAAATGCAAAGAATAAGTAGATTTATGTGGCCTTGGCCAACTTGAGAAGGAACTTCATGTTCTTGGGCTTTTTAAATTAATGCACAGCCCTAAGTCTTAGTTGGTAACCATGTTGTGATAGGTTGAGGTCAGGGGGGTGGTATGTCGCTGAAATTCTTTTTCAAGTTTGAACAGGAAATTCAGGTTGACGCAATGGACTCACCAATTGGTGACCGATAGCATGTATGGTTTCTGCAACCAGAATACTGTTCTTCTAATGATCTTCCAAAGGCATCAAATCTGCCTCAGCCTTCCAGTTTCAAAATGGCTTCCAGACAGAATGTGGCTCTGTTGGAATCATTAGCACCCTAGGTTTCCTTGGAATGCCATGGGGACTCACAGAGTGCCTTCTCAGATGGCAGCACAAATGGGTCTGCTGTTAGCGTGGAGTTTCACGTACCACCTTCCAAAAGCATTTATTAGCAATGAGGTTTGCAGCGATTGAACAAACGGCAACAAAGACAGAGATGGCAGGATGGGTCACCTGCAACCAAAACCAAGCACATCATTGAGCCTAAAATGAGGCCTTAGTGTACAACCTGTACGTGAACTAGTTAGTGTTCCCTCTGGGTATGTATCATGGACTATAGAAATATGATCCCATGGGTCTCTGAAAAATGTGCGAAATGTTAAGTGTAGAAGAATAGAGTTGGGAGAACTGTCGCAACGACAGTGTATCAAAGTGGGCCAGACAGTGTTCCTTGTGCTACAGTTCCCACCATAGCTCAGCAGGCTTGACGGACCATGAACAAAAGTTAGATCCAAGCTTTTACAACAAATCCAAGAACAAATCCAATAATGTGTGACATATTTCCAGGCAGTTTGGACCCATTCCAGATTTTCAGCTTAACATTTGATTACGTAAATAAGTTGGATTTTGAGTCACTGTATGTAAATTTACTTTACATACATATTGTGAAAATCTGGCCTGAATCCAGCACTCTTGGAGGTAAATTGGACACCCGTACCCCAATAGATTGTTTCACAAAAATTACACCCAGAGTTCAGACTTTACTATCGAGTTACAGGCAGAATTATATGAAGAGAGGACCTGGTTTCACTGCGTTATTTTTGAGATAATCTATTTTTTCAATGTTTTTAGTGAAGAAAACCCCAGCGTTTTGATACGCATGCTAGAAAACCAACTTAAGCAACAGGAACAAATTCAAACATATTTTAATGTTTATAACTATCTTGCCTCCCATCCATCTCTGGGACCATAGCAACTGTACAGCCTCTGGTCTGGCGACCACATGGAGAAAACAGTGGGTAAAATTTAACTTCACAGGAAAACAATAAAGGGAAGCAAAGATTCCTAGAGGAAATTTCGTTTTGTAATGATTATAAAATTGTGGCATCAGCCCAGGCACAAATAATGAAATCCACACTGACCTTAAGGCAGCAATTGCCTGCAAGAAAAACAAGTGATGATCTCATTAGGCTCAATATAAAGAAACCTCAAATGTATTTTGGCTCATTGTTATCCGCTTTAGTTCTATGCAAAAAGTTTAAAAAAGTGATGGGTAGAATTCTTGAATAATATTTTGTTATTTATATAGTGTTTTACCGAACGTGCTTCACATAGACCACTTTTAAAATACAGTTATTTTCACTCAACTGAAATTGGTACTCACTTACTGACCCTCGTCAACCTTGCTTGAATTCGAACAATTGACGTGACGATCTCAACCACAATTAATCTAAGCCGCTGGTAATTACTCTGGGCTGCATCCCAGTCCATTGACTCATATCTGTGCTACGGACAAGGAACAATCATATGCAAATCAGCCTTAGTCCTTCTCCAATAGGAACAGTGCAGCACTATCTTTCAGGCCCAGACCCCTCTGAATAACAAAGGTAACCCCAACTTGAATCTCAAGTCAAAGTGATCAACAGAATCCCTGTCTTGGCATAACTATCAATCTAGGTTGGTTGTGACACTAAAAAAAACAAAAAAATAGTAATAAGTGGTATGATTGAATGAATCTCAGCTAATGGAAATTACTCCTGGCCATATTCTAGTCCACTATCAGCATATCTTCATTGAAAAAAAGGGAACAGTCTATCTTGAACTGGTAGGCCATGTACCCTCTAAAGGAGACCAATAACCCAATGCATTCTTGAACCAAAAGAACAACATTTACATATTATAATGTTTTCTAGAGGATAGGTTGAACAAATCTGCATATCTCGTGGAAAAAACAGAAGCAGTCTGCCCAGAACTGGTAGGCAATGTACCTTTTTCAGTAGAGAAGGGTAGGTAGCTAATTTCTCTCTGTGTCTAGAGACACAGACTACACATCACAAAAAATGTTAACCCATTTTATTTAACTTAGGGTAAGGTTACTAGATGAGACAATGTCCTCCAGGACACCCTCAATGAGGGTTCACCTAAACTTGAACATTTGGGTTAGTGTTCCATATGCTAATAATTGGTAGAGGAAAAGGCTGAAGTGAAACAAGGTATGAATGGTGATTTGTAGCCTTCTAGTAACCTTAACATAGAAAGTCTCTATGGAGATCAAAAGTAGGAAGGCCATGATTCGGTTAAATCTTAACCGATAGAAGTGCAACTAAGGTCGAAACACCTTAATGGTTCCGTGTTGTCTCTTTCGGGGGAGGGTGTGGCCTATCAGTCTGGGCAAGGCTGCACCTTTTGGAGGTGGAAGGTGGCTGATCGGCACAAGGTTGTTCCCTTTTGGTAATGCCAAAGACCAGCTGAAAATTGATTGAAGTTCGATCACAACTTGTTCCCTACTAAGATTAAGAAGCATTAGCGGAAACACTTCCACTTTTATTTTGTATTACTTTTCAGTGCTGTCAAAAAATGGAACAGGGTCCTTTTCAAGGGATGCATATGACAGATTAGTTCTGTCCACCATTTCCCAAAGTAATTCACTGAGTTGAGCTTAACATTTCTGCAAGCGGGAGAGTAAGCTAACAGTGTAGTGCAATGCATCAAGAGACCCAAACTGGGACACCGCTGATCACAGCCTTAGCAGTTTGAGCACCAATGAGATATAAAGGAAAGGTATCTCCATGTCACTTTTGTTAAGTCTTGCTGTGGTCTGTTTGTGGCAAAGGTACTTCATGCATGTCGACAGGCCTACTGCTTTGTTAAAAGTGAGACTCTCTGAAAATGTAAGTTACTGTCTGTGGCCTTGTTCTCAATATGGAAAAGAAAATATTATATATATATATATTTACATATATATATATATATCCACCAAGTGTAATATAAATATTTATTGTATTTCGAGTATATTTATATAATGATGTTATTGACGCATTGAAACTGGCATTTATTCCTTAAAGCATCTGAAGCATATTGTAAATAAAATTACGCTATTTAAGTGTACTAATTAACATATAATATATGTTTAAATATAGACATTTTTAATGTTTCTAAATATATTTTCAAAATACATAAAGCTTGTTTTTGCACCATGTGACTTTTCTCTGGCTGTAAAACCAACGTGAGCGCTGTGTGTTCCTTGTTGAGTATACGCTTCGACGTTATTTGTGAAGGTGACACTTGCTATTCCGACATTGAACCAAGTTAGAGATCGCTAACATGAATAGTTCTCCATACCTATATTAATTAGGGACATTTAAAAACGTCTACATTGTCCTATCTCATCACATGTAGCCATTTGCAGCTACTAGACTATCTTCATTGAAATCCAAGAGTTAGTAAACAGCACTGTACAACAGTACATGTGTTCAAACCAAGCCTTTTTAAGAGAAACTTTGATAGAAGAATAAGAAAACAAGGCTGAACAGTGTATCTTTATACATATTTTCCAAGATATATTTCCTAAGAAGTTGTACATTTTAGAAACAATCCTGAAGGTAAACTCATGCAACTGCTCTAAACCTTTAGGTCTTCCACAAAACTCAAGAGCATTAATACTTTGCAGAAAAGAAATGCGTCTATGTGCCATCCAGAGGATCTGGTTCCCAGAAGAAGCGTTGGATGTATAGAAGAGAAACGGTGAGCCCACAGAAGAAATAGTGCCCATGTGATGTATTATTTAGTTTCTGGTTTCTACAGTCTGTAGCTGGCGCACATAATTACTATAGCTGATCTCCTGCTGGCACTAAGATTTGTATGTTTGGCTTGACCATGCAAATAGCCTATTTACCACTGCAAAAACCATTTCTGGAATTCACAAATGTTAGCTTTGCTCTTAGTTCACTATACAAAGGTTCTTGAATGTGCAAATCTACTCCCAAGGATGGGGGGTAGTTGGGAGTGGATATCTGAGGGCTGGAATGCGCTGCCTACACCCACAAACTTGCATGTTTGTGGGTAATCGCAAAGTTCTGTTCGACCTCTACGATCTCTGTAAAAGAATGAGAAGAGTAGGAGGACATCCCTCTCCTGTGGGGATGGGCCACGCCCAAAGCGGGTTTGGGTGATTCACCAAGGCGAATCATTATTCCCCAGGAGACTTTTTTAGGTATCACCCATGCAAAACTTTACAACAAACCTATGACAGTGGAAGCTTTCTATCTTTACTTCTGAAATATGTGCAAACCCCTGAAATTCAAAGACCTGCACCTATGTAAGATTGTAGACCTGCGGGTGCAGATTTACAACTTTGTTTAGGAGCGGACCCGAGAGCATCAATGACTGCAAACCAGGTGCCAGAGGGTTAATTAGCAAATGCACAGGTGTTGGTCGTGCAAACTGGCAGCACTGCTTGCACCCAGAAATATCCACGAATAAATATGAACTGTTTCAAACTATTGGACATGTGCATTAACCCCTTAACCGCGGTTCGAATTCCACCGCGGTGCGGCGGTTTTAATCAGCGGGCGGGGCTGCGTCGGCCAACGGACGTGCGCAGCACTACGGAGGTAGTGCTCGCGACGGCCGTTGGCCGACAGCAGCACTTAAGGGGTTAAATTGAAGCCCATTTACATACATGTTGTTTTAGGAAATCGCTTTTACTGATGCTAAACACTGAAATAAAACGAAACAATCGGACATGCTGCATCTCTGTCACCAGAATACTAGCAGAATAAAGCATGCTCGCCCAAATGAATGACTTAATCTGGCCATAAATCGCATCATTTGCAGTGGCAGCTCCTCCACTAAGGCGGAGGAGCGTTGCCCCACGTTGAGCAGTGGAAAATAAAAATAAAATGATAATAACAAGAAGTTATTATCATTTTATTTTTCTTTGCAACTCCAGCCAGGTCAGGCGGGGCACGGCTGGGCTCCCCGCCATCAGAGGGAGCAGGAGTGGTTTTCACTCCATCTCTAAGTGCGCGTGACGGCTTGGCCGGCCCTCTGGGGCCGGCCAAACAGTCATGCGCACTTGGCATGTTCTCCACTAGACTGTGTTGCACAGCCCAGTGGAGAACATGCCCAGCCACCCACGTACTGCCTAAGCGGCCAAACAGGCCATTCAGACCAATCACGACGCTGCTCATGCAGCATCAGGATTGGCTGGGAGAGTCCGGGAACCTGGGTGCTTACGGTGCAGCAGAGAAGAAGACGGAGGAGAGACGTGCGGCAGTGAAAAAGAAGGTAAGTTTATCTTTTATTTTTTTCATCCCTTGTCCCACCACCACCCCTGTTCAGAAGCAGCCGCCACAGATCATTTGTGTCAAAAATAAAAATCAGTTTGTTCTTTCATAGCCATGGTATTTATCAAAGGACAGTCTTTCCTGAGAGAAAGAATGAAATGGGGTTTGATAGAAGAAATATTGAAAAATACACTTGAAAATATTCAAGAAACTTCAATATACATCAATATGTTTCTCAAATTAGATTTTCCTTTCGGACCTGTCTTCTTCAGCTTGACCTTGTACTTTAAATGGTGGCTAAAAGGTGTTTTTGATACTATTTTTAAACGCCACCTGATATTTTTACACCATTTTTTCAGTTTTTAAAATGACACCTAATGTGTTATCACTGATTTCCGATCTTTTTATAAGATTGCCTTCATGATAATGGTCATAGAGGTGCAACTGTCCCGTGCAGGAAACTCTAGTTCTGTACTCTGCAATCACTTTGTAAGGCAATTCAATCGTAAACCCTTTATGACTGTTTCTCAAAGCTATTTCTGCTTATACGTTTTCATTTCTGGCTGAGAGCAATTCCCAGAAGGTGACCCTGCAGTAAGAAACCTTTTTACCCACATGCAATATTACTAGGCCTGGGCGGTGAACGGTGCTTCGTTCCCGGAGTTTTCTGCACTCCGCACTGCACGGAGCGTTCCGAAAAACTCCGCTCCATGTTGCGGACGGTGTTTTTTCCTCGCTCGCCAATGTTAGTTTGGCGAGTGAGGAAGATACAATGCTAGACCACCTCCTAGCGAGATTTCTCAATGCGGGCGGTCGCGGATGGTGGCAACCGCTCGCGTTGAGAAACTTTCTGTTTGCTTTGAGGAAGCAGCCGCTCTAGTTGAACATCTACTCAAGCAGCAGAAAGAAGCAGCGCCCTCTTGCGCTGTGCATGCGCATGGTGCTGTTCGTGCTGTACAAACACCCAGTGGTAAAATCAACACGAATTGCGCGACCTAACGCATTCCGTTGCTTGCGGAACACCGCGTAGCACGGCAGAGGTTTTTGATCACTTCACGGAGTTCTGCATATAGCGGAACTCCGTGAACTCTGCCCAGGCCTAAATATTACCTCAAATTGGTGTAATATTGCAAAGGCTTGTGAGAAGTGGGCACTCCAAAGCAAGAGTAGTTTGCTGTCAAGTTTTGCGTACATCCAAACGTGAGTTTTTGAGTTCTTACAAACTTCTCTTGAACCTCTTCCCTCCATGAAAATAGCCAGATGTTAACTTCTGTTAAGAGCAAGAGTAAATCAATTTCTAGGGCATGACGGGAAATGGAATTTCGTTGGTGTGTAAAACACGAGGTTTTACCACACCAGAAAATAAAAAATAACTGTGCTTTTTCACTAAGGTGCTGGCACCACAACTGATGTAATTGCACACAATTCCACCAGTGGAAATGTCAGTGCTCAGCCAGGGCTAAGAATTCACAATGTAAAAAGGGTAAAACTGGCAGAGCTTTCTATGTTTAACTCGGTAAAGTTCCGTGACTTGCAGGAAGTCGTAAAATTGCACCTACGCGAGGTTGCGTAGACCTGCTAGTACACACTTATGGCTACCCTTTACTAAACAGGGCCTCCTCCCTATACCCCAAGCCTTGTTAAAATGGCTGCCCGCCCGAATTACTGCCAAGCCAGCCCGCCTTGCAGATAAGTGCCTGTTACCAACAGTGGCGTTAGCAACTCTGCACATTTCTGATGCTGTGAAATTGGGCCTTTTAACATTCAAATTTTGCTAGCCATTGTTGGTATAAGCGTCCAGCCTCAGCTCCCAGCAGTCGGAGCCTCGTACATCGTATTTGCACACCAGTCAATAACACGCACACATTGTTCCTTCCTGCGAGGGCGCATTACAAAGTACACAAACACTGAAAAATAGGTTATTATGTACTGAACGGTGACAGGCAGGGGAGTCTTTACAGCCCAGTTGGACAGCCGTTCATCTTTCAGGTTACCATTAATCACAATAACAAAGGAGTGCGGCGAAATCACTACATTCAGGATTTAGGTGATGAAAGAGGACATTTAATTCGCCCACTATGTGTGCTGCATTTCGAGCACATTTTAAAAGCTGTCCATTGTAACACAACAGCTCAGACTGTCACCCTGAATTTTAACATGAAAAATAACTTTACTTGATTTCTGTGACGTTTGCAAGCAAGTACCACTCATTGAAATGTCTACAATTCTTCAGTTTGGGTGCTGTTAAACAGCCTTCGAGTTCATTAGTGGCTTAAGCTAATTCGGAGCCTTTCCTCCCTGAAGAACTTGGACTTGGTTCGAACATGCTAGTCATTTTAAAAGGAACTCTGAAGGTCAAAGAATGATCCACCCCTCCCATTTTCCTTTATTCTGTTGTTGCTCTAATTGGCTAAACACTGTTGTTACATGTGAAGAAATCTACTGGCCTGAGGTGAGGTCCACCCTAAAGAAGTATCTACAATTAATACATAAAAAAATAAAAAAGGTAACTAGTAACCCCGGCTCATCGTTCGGTCCTATCACTATTTTTCAAATGGCTTATGTGCTAATTCTCTGTGTCAGTGCTTAATTTGAGGTAGGGCCCACTAGCATTCGTGTTGTTGGGGATTGGCACTTATTTTTCTTCATCAGACTTTGACACAAAGCAAGAGACAGAAAAACACACAAGGAGGAAAGAAGAAGAAAGAGAAAAATTGAAAGATCGTGAGAACGGGAGAAAAGCAGGGACCTGCAGAAGTGAGATACATGGTCAGAGAGTGTTTGGTGGTGGATTAAAATTTTTTGAGGTGGTACTAGCTGGCCCTGCTGTTAGACCTGACAACCTTAGGATAGTAACTTTTCTACCTCATCCACTTTTCTAATCTCGTTCTTGCTGGCTTTAGGACTCTGTGCACTTTACCACTGCTAACCAGTGCTTAAGTGCTTTCTCCCCTAAACATCATAATATTGCCTCATCCCAATTGCAATGTTTAGTTTACATATGAGTGCCTAGTATTGTGGTACAACATGTACCCAGGGCCTGTAAATTAAATGCTACTAGTGGGCCCGCCACACTGATTGTGCCACCCACTTGAGTAGCCCTCTAACCATGGCACAGGCCTGCCATTGCAGAGCCTGTAGGTGCAGTTTCACATTGCCATGTCGACCTGGCAAAGCAACCATTTTGCCAGGCCCAAACCTTCCCTTTTTATAACATCACCATAATGGTCTTTATTTCGGTAATATACCATAAAACAGATGAAAAGTACAAAAAATACAATAGTTAAAATAGGTTAAAATTAGCATCAGGTAAAAAGGTAAAGACAGCACCTGCCCATTAAGATACAAATAAAAATACATGCTCTGCAAACACCAAATGACAACCTTTCATGCTCCATAAGTAAAATAAATCCAAGGCAGTGGTGGCCGGCACAGGCAAGAGCGATGGGGCATTGACAGATGACGAGGTAGGTAAAATTAAATAAAAAAATAAATAAAACTACTTACCTTTCATTTACCGCATTGCCGAGTCAGCGATGCGGCGAGCGCAAGGTGAGTGGTTTTATAAATTTTTTTCATTCATTTCACCAACCCTGTCGTCCGTTGACTTCCCCGCCCTGCCCCGGCTCACCGCTCTTACCTGTGCTGGCCACCACTGAGCCAAGGGTTAGAACAACTGCTGTATAACAATTGGAGACCGGATTTATAAAATTCAATTAGACGGCTATTGAAGTTAAGTTCGGTAGCCTCTGTGTTACTTATCAGACAAACGTGAAACAAATATCTAGATAAAGCAAATACCAAAAGTGGGGTCGTATCGGTTTGAAGGATCCTATAGGCTTCCTTTTTCCTTGTTGTACCAAGCTTCCTGCAAATAGTAATCAGCCATTTTGCTCTCGCCCCTCTATATGCTGGACAAAAAAATAACAGATGGGGAACATCATCCTTTTTATAACCACATATCGGGCACCCCTGGACTGTATTATTTAGTGGTCCTAGCCATTTTGACGTAAACAGTGTAAGGGTATATTTCTATGTCTTTTTAAAACTATAAGTCACCCTTAAGGTCGGCATTGGACAACCCAGATGGCAGGGTGTAGTGTATTTAAAAGGCAAGACAGGTACTTTAAAATTTTACATATCCCGGTAGGGAAAAACTCCCAAATTCGTTTTTTTAGGTCAAGACCAGGGCAACGCGCATCCGCTGTCTGCAAGACCTGCTGTAATCAGTATACAGAGTGTAATACCGCCTGCTGCTTGCCATTGGTTCACTCCTATGGTGCTCTTGTTTCCTTATTGGTTGGTGCTCCTGATACATCACTTCTGTTTTATGGCAAGCAGCACCGGCCAACTACATTTTACTTACGCTACTAGGTGTTTAGGGGTTTGGTTTAAGGACTACGTCTTTTATTTGGTGCTAGGGATATTGTATCACTATGTCGCCTAGCACGGCTCCCTCTTTCATGTTTTTAAATGTATCATCATGGTGCCTCCCAGTGCCTGGTCTGAGCATGGCGCCCACTAAATTTAATATGCACGGGCGCCGCGCTTCATGTTGTAGCTCGGCGCCTCTGGCATGCAGCCCGGCTTGGAAACCTTAGCCAGCTGCCCGGAGAGTAGGGTGAAAACGGAAGGCTCATCGACCAGGGCCGCCCGGATAACCATAACTCAACAACACCGACAGAGGTGACAGTGCAGCTCTGGGCATGGGGGTAGCACAGGTGGAGGAGCAGAGGTACTGCATAAAGGGGTGCAGGTACCACTTGATTCATGAGGCTCACACTGCGGCCTCCACTGTTAGCAGGGCCCAGTACTGTCCCCCTCGCTCACTTTACACTGCCAGGCATGCCACCTCTTTACAGCCACGCATCGTCACCATATTACGCCGACCACTGCCTTTTCTTTCTGCCAGGGCCTCACACTGCTGCAGAGGCGCTCCGCCTTGCAGAGCAAAACTCACAGAACAAGCCTTCACCACAGCGCATGCACTGCTCAGTAGGGGCGGAGCTGGGTTGACATAAGTCCACCATCATAGAGCCAGGCAGGGCACTATACTTTTTTTTTTACTATACTAGCCAACAGGATCACGAACCTAGACCGTAGCGAGGAACAGACCGCATAATGATTTAAGCAGTTGAGAGACCTTTGAACCTGTAAACTTGAAATTGGAATCAAAGAACAATTATGAGCTTACGCCAAGCCCTGAGGAAGACCGGGTCCGAATGACCACAAAGGGGCGAAACACGTGTTGGCTGTGTGAAAGTCTCTCTTTTTATCACGTAATGAATTTTGGACAAATAAACAAGATCTAAAACTACAATCAGAGTCCTGGAAGCATTTCTTTGTTAAGAATGAACTGAAAAGTGGTGGAGGTACTCGCTTACTCCTGATTCATCATTAACTGAGGTACCTAAAGGTTCACTACCTCGAGACTCACTTCCTCCAAATACAAGATAAAAGGCGAATACGTCCTGGAGGGGAATCTTCGAACCTTCCCTTATTACCAAAGGGCACTATACTTTTATCAGTGGCATTCCTAAGGACATCATGTTTTGCCTGGCTTCCAAGACAAACACCATAATTTGCTCGGACAAAAGTTCAGAGCATTTGTTCCTCATGAATGAGGTACAGTTATTTGTGCGTATGCAGCTGTTTTGTCTTAGAGTAATATGTTACAGCTCTCAATTTGCCAGCAAAACTCTCAGCTTAAGCTGCAAAGAGCCTCTGGCTCTGCCTTTTGACCTCACTTGGCTGTACGTAAAGCTCTTCTTCTCTCAATGTGGCTCCAGACCAGAACCCAGTATTCCGTTTAAAAGAGAATTACATGAAACCCATTTATAGGCACAGGATACTAAGTGCGAACTGACAAGTAAAGCCTTTCTACTTTATAATTCCTCGAAAACATGCTGGTCTTTAGAAGAGAAATACAAAAATTTGAATAACACGCAAAGCCACAAAACAAACGTACCATCTTTTTCACATCAAAAAGGCAGCCATCTACGGTTTATGGGCAATATCCTACAGAACTTGGCAACCATTTTATATTGTTATTGATTGAAAAGGCTCGTAGTATTATAAAGGCTACACTATCTAGGTCAACAAAATTGTACTCCGGTATGAAATGCTTCAATATGCAACACAAACCCAACATGCTAAATCAGTATTATCTTCACACAAATCAAATTCACATTTTAAGTTTAATAGCTTGCAGGAAAGTACATCTCAAAAAATGCAACCGAATTACATTTGTTAAATAATCACTCCACTGCAAACTAAAAAAAATAAATAAAAAGCATTATAATTTATAATACCAGTAGCTTTTACCTTTACAAATGCGAGACCTATTGCATTGCAAATACTTGTCACTACTGCAAGGCCTATCTATTCCATAGGATAACATTGGGATTACCTTATTGCATCTTAAACAGTGGATTTTAAATTGCAGTTCTGAAAATGCCACTTCTAGAAAGTTGGCTTTTTTTAATTTTAGCCATTTCGTGCCTGCTGCCTGTCTCTGATCACATGTCTGGGATGGGTGACAGTTGGGCTTTGTGTATTCCCCTTAGACAGCCACACATAATGGGAGCTTAGTTGTGACTTGATGGGCCATCCTGGCAGGATGGGAGGGTGGATCTGGACCCGACCTTACTTACACCTAAATAGGCTGTGTCCTGTCCCCACACAGAGAGCTGCATACCCCCCTGCAGTGAGTCTGGAGCCAGGGCAGAAAGGGAATACCTCTGTACACTTCAAAGGCATGTCTTTGAAGTCTCCCCCACTTCAAGGGCACAACTGGGTATAATTACTGGACCCCTGACACCACCATAGTAGTATGCTCCTGGACCTGTGGATACTCTGCCAGGAAGAAGGACTGCTGTGCTGCTGAAGGACTGCCACTCTGCTGGACTGCTGCTATGATGGACCCCTGCCTTGCTGTGCTGCCCTGCTGCCTGCTGTTCCCCTGCCTGGGGGAGAAGGACTGTACCTGCACAGCTTGAACCCAGAGTGACTCTAAGGGCTAGCTGGCTCACCTCCTGATCTGAAGTCTAGGGACATAAAAGACTTCCAACCAGCCTGCTTCTGCACCTGCACTCTGCCACCTGTGAATCGTCCTGACAAGTGGTGCCATCCTAGTTCTGGACCCTTGGAAGTGAGCCTAAAGTGTTTGGTCCATGCTGATGCATGGATCGGACTTGAAGCATTATCATCAGAATCGCCACTGCACAAAGTTCTTCCAGGTGCAAGGTCCTCCCATCCCTGTCAGCAGCAACGTCCACAACGAAATTATGCATTGCAGCTTCCCCGCTTATCGGGGTCGACACAACGCTTCGACTGCACAACGCATCCTCAACACCGGTCTTTGCATCGCAAGCCCCGTCTACAAGATCCTCGATGCTGATGCATCAGGATTTCACACCGCAGATTTGCTGCATCTTGAAACTGGTGCATCGCCTCTGCTGCACGATGCTCCTTTGCATTGAACCCACACAACACTCTGCTGCCTCGGATTAAGGTACTTTTGTTCAGTAGGCCTAACTGTTACCCTGTAGCCGGCCTTCACTCTATCGCATTCGTCCTGAACCTTAGACTTTGTTCTGATCCAGCGCGACCAGATGTCCCAAATAGCTCATTTTGCTTCTAGACACTATTTTTACCCTTTAAAAATTCAATATCTCATGTTCTACTTATTGGATATTTGTCGTTTTGGTCTTGTTTAATTATTAAAGTCAGAACTATTTTTCTAACTTGGTGTGGTATTTTTTGTGCAGTGTTTTCACAGTTTTATTGTTTGAAGTCTTGCACAAATACTTTACACACTGCCTCTAAGTTAAGCCTGACTTCTCTGTGCCAAGCTACCAGAGAGTGGGCACAGGTTAATTTGCGGTTAGCCTGCTTCTTACCCTGACTAGGATTGTGGTAGCTACTTGACTAGGGCTCTTACCCCAGTCAACCCACAACCCAATTTCTAACATTGGTGATCCGCGGTGAGGATGACTGTTGTTTCTGCAGTACCATACATTATCTTGGTGTACACTACCAAGCCGCATCTAAGACCAATTTGAAATTTAAATTCTCTCTAATTGACATTTTTGATTTTTCCACATCTAAGACCAATTTGAATTTTAAATGCTCTCTGATTGGCATTTTCGATTTTGTTCCAAAATCAAGTCTATGGCAGCTGGTTCTACAATTCGAAGCATGGAATTTGAGCTGCTCAGTCTGGAAACCTATACTTTGGCCCAGCTCAGAGACTTTTGCAAGTAGTCTGGACTTCCTGATAAGAGTGCCACCAAGAAGGTGGAGTTACAAAGGCACTGAGGGCCTGGGCAGAAGCTCACTCCTAGAAGGATGACCACACAGCCAATGGAATGGCTCTTCTGAGGTACCACCTGCAGTGGCTGAGGTCAAAATCCTGAATTGTGGCTCTCTGTCAGGGCAAGGAGCAGTGTCTCTTCCCGCGGCCTACCCTGAGAGGAACTGGCGGAGAGTGGGAGGAGAGAGAATTTAAGCTGCAGCTGGCTAAATTAAAAATGGAGGCAACAAAGCTGGCCATGGAGAAGAAGAAGAAGGCTGAAAGGGTCTTAGAAGAGAAAAAGTTGTTGTTGGCTCATGAGAAGAGCCTAAAAGAGCTGGATATCAAGGCCAGACATGTTGATTCCAGCAGTGATGGTGGCAGCATACCCGCAGTCTGAAGGAGAGAAAAGGGTTTGCATACCTATGGATTTGGTGCCCAGTTATGTAGTGGGAGATGACATTGACAAATTGTTTTCTGCTTATGAAGTCACAATGAAGGGTCACAGGGTTCCTGAGGAGCACTGGGGGAGGTCTGTGGAAACACATGCCTACTTTGGGAAGGGATACACTTTTTACACTAGAGGTTGGGGGGACCAAACCAAGTATACCCCTATGAAGATCATTTTAATTGTCAATTTTGGGCTGACCCCTGAGAAGTATAGCCAAAGGTTCATGGACAGCCAGAAGATCCCCAACCAACCCTGGGTAGAATTTGTGGACTACTGCAGTAAGCCACTGAATGGTTGGGTCGGAGGAGGAAGGTTTGTGCTTTTAATGGGTTGCCCCATTCAATTATGAGAGAGCACATGCCTAGTATCTGTTTTCCTTAGTTGCACCAGCACCTAGTTGACAGTAAGTTGACTGACCCCAGGAAGCTTGCAGATGAAGTGGACCTCTGGGCTAGGACCAAAGTGTCCATGAAGGTGTCTCGGGTGGACTCCCACAAAGGTGGTCAGTGTTCCAACCAGAAGAAAGAGGTGGAGGGGGGAAGATTAAAAATAATGAGTTCTCAAATGGCCACCAAAATAATTCTCAACGGAGTAGTGATTACCAGTCCCAGTCCGATCCTAAGAAGAAGGGATTCTTTTATTACAAGACAAGGAGGTTTGTACCCCAATGTACTGAGTGCTACAAGTATGGGCACTGCAAGGGCTACTCCAAATGTCCGAAGAGGGCAAAGCCCACCACCGGTGGGCAGACACCTGGGTTGGCGAGTGTAGCGCTTGGGAACGAGAAAGTCTGTATAAGCTTAAGGGAACAGCCAGAGGTAACCCTAGTTTCCCTAGGGGGTAAAGAGATGGTGCCTAACACCCATATGCCTACTAATACATCAAAGTATAGGCAGTGGGTCATCATCAATGGGTAATGGGTGGAGGCTCTACAAGACACAGGACCCAGCATGACTACTGTCAGGTGTCAGCTGGTGTCTACAGAGCAGGGCCTACCGAAAATACTCCACCAAGTCGTAGTCGTCGACAATAGAGAGAGCCATCTAGTGGGGGCTCTGGTTCCTTTTGAGTGGGGAGGCCTATGAAAGCGGCTGTGATCACTGCCATGCCTGTCAATTGTTTGTCGGGCAACGAATTGGAGCACACTACCTGCAGGTAGGTAGAGCTCAGGTCTCACTTGAAGATGATGGGATTGCCTGAGTGGGTCTGTATGACCACATGGTCCATGGCTGCCCAGGAAGCGGGTCAAGGGCATCTGGAGCCTGGAAGAAAACCCAGACAACTGCCAAGGAGAGGGGCTAAAGTTCCCACTGTTGACAGGGTCCCTGAGGAGGAGGCCCCCGAGGCAACCGGGGAGGACATTGCCACCCTAGGTGACTTGCTGGCTGTCAAGTTGAGGGTGAGACCACCAGGGTGGAATTCTGCCAAGCGCAAAAGGAGTGTCCTACTCTTGAGGGCTTGAGGCATCAGACCTCAGCCCATGCAGCAGGTGAAGCCTTTGGGGGGTCACCTATTCCACTGTGAGAATCATCACCTCTATAAGCCTAAGGCTCTTGGTTCTGGGACAGCCCATGTGCTGGTGGCCCCCCAGTGTTACACGACCTTCCTACTGGGTTTGGCTCATTTAAGTCAAGACAAGACCTTCACCAG
Source organism: Calotriton arnoldi (assembly GCA_963921515.1). NCBI lineage: Eukaryota > Metazoa > Chordata > Amphibia > Caudata > Salamandridae > Calotriton > Calotriton arnoldi. The sequence continues at coordinate 543,493 of CAWUFW010011742.1, forward strand.
GCTGGTCTCCCACTTTTATTGGCTCTGAATGAAGAAAGCCTGAGATGCATTCTGCAGGTCTTGTCCCACCTGCCAGGACAGTGGGAAATCAGGGAAAAAGCAAAAGGCTCCCCTCATCCCATTATATGTCGTTAGCACCCCTTTGAAAGGGTAAGCATCAACATAATTGAACCCTTGGACTCCAAGATAGCCTTAAGCAACAGGTTTGTCCTGGTCTTGGTGGACCATGCCACCCAGTACCCAGAAGCCATCCCTATGAAGGCAGTAACTGCACCTGTGATGGCTATAGCTCTGATTGGGATCTTGACCCATTTTGGGTTCATCAAGGAGCTAGTGTCTAACAGAGGCATTAACTTCATGTCTACATACAGGTAATCCATGAGGGATGAGTGTGGTGTAATTTACAAGTTCACCACCCCTTATCATCCCCAAACCAATGGTTTTGTGGAGAGATTCAACAATACCTTGAAGGGCATGATTATGGGCCTGCCTGAGCCCATGAGGCGTAAATGGGAAGTCTTCTTGCCATGACTTCTCTTTGTCTACAGGGAGGTGCCACAGAAATGAGCAGGGTTCAGCCCTTTTGAACTCCTCTATGGCCACCCTGTTAGAGGACCTTTGAGCCTTGTCAAGGAGGGTTGGGAGAAGGCTCCCTGGAAACCCCCTCAAGATGTGGTCAGCTACATGCTGGCTCTCTGCAACCAGATGTACTGCTTTTGGAAAAAGCCAAAAAGTCATTTGGAGGCCAGTCAAGAAGTCATAAAGCTCTAGAACGACCAGAATGCCACCCTGATGTAATTACAACGTGGTCAGAAAGTATGGGTCGTGAACCCAATAGAGCCCATAGCTCTCCAGGACTGCTGGTCTGGCCCATATGAAATTAAGGAAGGAAAGAGTGAGTCTACCTACTTGGTGGGTCTCCAGACCCATAGGAACCCCTTTAGGGTGCTCTGTGTGAACAGACTCAAGCCTCGAGAGGTCCGAAGTGAGCATGCTCATTGTGAAAGATGAGGGGGTGCAAGAGGATAGCAAACCTCTCCCTGATCTCCTGTCTTCACAGGAACATGATGGGTCAGTGAACGGTGTCAACCACTCTTCCACCCTGACCCCAGAACAGCAGAGTGACTGTTACCAGTTGCTGGAATAATTTGCCTCACTGTTCTCACTCACACCTGGACTCACACATCTGTGGGTCCATGATATTGACACTGGAGACAGCTTCCCTGTGAAAACAAAACTTACAGTTTGTCAGACATGGTGAGGGCCAGCATCAAGGGGAGAGTCTTCAAGATGCTAGCATTAGGGGTAATTGAGCCCTCCAATAGTCCCTGGTCCAGCCCTGTGGTGTTTGTGCCAACGGCTGCCCCACCGGGCGCCATGACAGAACTCCGGTTCTGAGTAGACTATTGAGGACTCAATTCCGTCACTAGGACTGATGCACACCCCATCCCCTGAGCTGATGGGCTCATTGACAGGCTGGGCTCTGCGAAGTTCTCAGTACCTTGATTTGACATCAGGGTATTGGCAGATTGCTTTGACTGAGGGGGCTAAAGAGAGGTCAACATTCTCAACCCCAGAGGACCACTTCCAATTTTGGGTGATACCCTTTGGCTAGAAGAATGCCTCTGCTACCTTCCAAAGGTTGGTTAATAGGGTTCTGGCTGGGGAGGAGGACTTTTACACCACCTACATAGACGACACTGCTGTCGACAGCTCCAGCTGGGAGGACCACCTGCATCACCTCTACAAGGTGCTTCAGGTCCTGCAACAGGCAGGTCTGACCATCAAGGCCAGGAAGTGCCACCTGGTAGGTGGGGGCAACGTGCAGCCCCTCCAGGCCAAGACTGAAACTACCATGGCCTGGCAACCACCTAAAACTCGGAGGGAAGTGAGAGCCTTTCTAGGCCTCACAGGCTAACAGGCTAAAACCAAAAAGTTGTTAAGGGTTATGGCACCATTGTTGCCCCCTTAACTGAGCTAACTTACAAGAAGCAGCCCGTATTGGTGATCTGGACACAGGTTTGTCAAAAAACCTTTGTTACCCTCAAGGAAGCCATGTGTACAGTACCCATACTCAAGGCACCTGCAAGCAGATGCTTTAGAGCATGGCATAGGGCAGTCTTAGCACAGCTGATTGAGGAGGTACTAGACCAACCGGTAGCCATCGTAGGAGGTGACTTCCATGGGAAGAGAGGTGGAGTGCCATTGAAAGAGAAGCTTTCGTTGTGGGGACTGACGAAGTTGAGACCATACCCATTTGGAACCCACTTCCTGGTTCAGACAGGTGTGGTATCTTTTTGTGTGGTGTTTTCACTGTTTTACTGTTTGAAGTGTTTCACAAATACTTTACACACTGCCACAAAGTTAAGCCTGACTGCTCTGTGCCAAGCTACCAGTGAGCACAGGTTAATTTAGGGTGTGTCTGCTTCTTACCCTGACTAAGATTGCAGTTGCTGCTTGACTAGGACTCATACCCCACTCAACCTACAACCCAATTTCTAACTCCTGCCATTCGGCAGTCCCGGACATGGGTCCTGAGCTATTCACATTCAAGGAATATTATTTTATGATTTTCATCTTACCACATTAATCTTAACATTATTTAACCTTCAGGCCATTCAAATATGCTCCTGTTACAATCATTATTAAGCTTAGATCTTGCATCCCACATTTTTAAAAATGTTTTTGCTGTAATACTCAGCAGCAGCCGTCTCACATAAGCAATCATCCCATCATGGCGACTCTTCCCTCTCTATTCGGACATCATGTATACTTAAAGCGTGTGCCTGGTGCTGCCACCCCTCCATTGTAATGCCATAAACCCCATCAATCAATCCATGCTCAATCACACTGCAATATAAGTGAAAAACAGAGTTAACTTCACCCACTGAAATCACCATTGAATAGGTAATATGCTTTTTAAATTTAAATATCAAACTTCAAGTATGAATTTCTTCTAAAATGTTTAACCATTGTCAAACACATAAAAGGGACTGTTAGAAATGGGGGTCTCTAGTTGGCAATGGCTGGCCACTGTTCAAGTAGGGACCCTTCTTCCTAAGTCAGAGTAAGAAGGCTACCCTCCTTGATACCCCTGCTCAACCCTGTGGTAACGTAGCATGAGCAGATAGGCTTATCTCAGAGGCAGTGTGTGAAGCATTTATGACCATACACAGTAACACAGTGAGGAACACTACAAAGGGACACCACACAAGTAGTTATAAAAAATAAGTATCTTTATATAAAGGCAGATTTATCACAAGACCAATAACTGTAAAAGCCACAATACTGTCAAAAATAGGATAGCTGTTGAAGGACTGTCAAAGATAGTTCAAAGGTTGCAAGAGTAAGGTTCAAATTCAAAGCAGGGGTCTCTGCGCCCCTTTCTCGTTCAGTGGTTGCAACAATAAGGTTCAAATTCAAAGCAGGGGTCTCTGCGCCCCTTTCTCGTTCAGAGGTTGCAACAATAAGGTTCAAATTCAAAGCAGAGGTCTCTGCGCCCCTTTCTCGTTCAAAGGTTGCAACAATAAGGTTCAAATCCAAAGCAGTGGTCTCTGCGACCCTTTCTCTCACAAAGTACCTGTATTCAGTAGCAAAACCAACAAAATGTCGCAAAGAAGTGTTGGCGATGAATTTCCTCACGCGAGGCCGGCGATGCGTTAAAATCCTTGCCGCAAGGGAGGATGATGCGCCGATCTGCTGATGCGTGCGGAGACGATGCGACAAACTTCTTCACGCTAGGCCGCCGATGCGCTGAGGCCTTGCCGCGAGGGCGAAGACGATGTGACGATCCTGTTGCGTGTGCGATTGTGTTGCGATGCGAAGAAATGGCGCTCCGCGAGGAGCGACGAAATCCGGTGCGATGCGATCAAAATGGCGGACGCACGGCGTCCGCAAAGCGATGTCTTGAAGCGATGATTTCTTTGGGGGTTGCGAGCGCTCGGCGACAGCAGCGCGATGATTCTTCCAGCGCGTCTCAGCTGCAGCGGCTCGCAAAGGGGCGTTAGCGATGGTTTCGTGTTGCGAGCACCCAGCGGCAGCAGCGCGATGATTTTTCCAGCGCTCTCGGCTGCAGCGGCTCGCAAACGTGCGTTAGCGACGATTTCCAGCATTCTTTTCTCTGAAGCAAACTAGAGGCACTGGAACTCACAGGAGCCTCATCAGCAGATAGCAATCCTCGCAGGGAGGAAGCAGCAGGTTGGTGGTGGAGTCTGATGTGCCTGAGACTCCAGCAGGAGGCCAGCTCTTTTCCTAGCCCTTGGGTAATTGCTGTAACAAAAATAAAAGTTCTCTCAAAAGTTCCTTTTCCTCTTCTTCAAGGTCCAGTGGTCACTGCTGCAGGCCAGTGCAAGAAACAACACACAAGCACAGGGACAGTCACTTCCTGCAGTTTCCTCCAGTGGCACGGACAGAGTTTCCTCTCCAGAAGCAATACAAATTGTAGGGGTTTGAGCACAGATATTTATACCCCAAAAGTCTTTGTTCTCAGAAGCTACAAGTCACTGAACCTAGCCAGAACCAGTTCTGCTCAGGCCTGGAGCACTTTGTTTACCAGGCTGCATTCTTCCTTTCAGAAAGAGGGGGTCTGCTAGCAGACACACAGTAGGAGGTGGAGCCAGCATTCACCTTGCCAGGCACAGCCCTATTCAGGTCAAGGAGCCACCCCTCCCCACACTCTAAATGCAGATCTCTCTATTCAACCCAGGTCTGACTCAGCCTGCCCTGCCCCTCTAAAACCAGACAGCCAATACACATAACAGCAGAGCACACTGGAAGGCTTAGGCAAGAAAATACCTACTTTCTAAAAGTGGTATTTTCAAACACAGAATATAAAAATAAACTTCACTAAAAGATGTATTTTAATATTCTGAGCTCAGGCATACTAAATTCGTTTTTCTACCATGTTCCTGGGGTCAGTTAGGACTATAGAATGTAATAGTCAAACTGCCCATTCTAGCCTATGAGGAACAGGTAGCCTTACAGTAGTGAAAAACGAAATGGGGCATAATTCACTACCAGGACATGCTACACACAGCAAGGCATGTCCTACCTTACACATACAATGCACCCTACCATAGGGGTGACTTACAAGATGCCAAGGGAAGGTTCAGGGGCTGGGAAGTGGGTGCACTTCACAGCCAAGATGGCAGTTCTGGACTGCACACAGACACTGCAGTGGCAGGTCTGAGACACACTTTACAAGCTGCTTCTGTGGGTGGCACACATCAGTGCTGCAGGCCCACCAGCAGCATTTGGTTTACCAGCCCTGGGCACACACAGGCCACACTACTAGGGACTAACAGGTAAACCAAATAAGCCAATCAGGGATATACCAATTCACATAGTCATATTTACAAAGGGAGAGCATATGCACTTTAGCACTGAACAGCAGTGGTAAAGTGCCCAGAGTCATAAAACCAACAGAAACAGGTCAGCAAAAATACAGGAGGCAGGCAAAAAGTTTAGGGGTGACCCTGCAAAAAGGGCCATTTCCAACACAACCCCTTCCAGCCAAAACGCAGGGTAGACCAATCACTACTTTGATGGGCTTCCCTGCTTCGGGCGATAGAACACGGAACTGGCCCGCAACTGCAGGGGCATATGGCAGCTCTACTCCAATCTGAACCCTGGTGGATCCCTCTGTCCACACTCCTAGGGCCCACTAAGATAACCAATGGGGAACTCTTCCCTCACCTGTGGATACCACCTGTGCCGCATCTAACCTTAACTGGCCCCCAGGTGTGTCCCAACAGATAAACAACAAGCCCCAGTAGTCACTGACAGTAGTCAGTGATAAAATCCAAGCCCTATACCTCTCAGGGCTCTCAAACTTTTGTGGCATCAGAGAGTGCGGGGCAGTAACCCCAGGTGTCTGGCACCTTTGTCCACTCTCCCTCCTGTCAGGTCAGGCAACGCGTCCTGACACTGACCCACCAGCCCTGGGCCTGTACCCAACGGCGGGGCCAGCGACTGGGGTGGGCTCCCCCACACCCGGTCCTTCTCTTTGGGGCTCGGTACCCTCCCACTTGGAGCGGTACCCCCTCCAGAATTGTCAGGGCACCTGAGGCAGGTGTCCTGCATAATTCGCCCACCAGTTCAGGGGTTCTATCCTGCAACTGGTATCCCAGCATAGGGTCTGTACCCTTAGACTGGGCGGAGGTCAGGGGTGAGGCTGCCCTCTCCCCGCCCCTTTACTGGGGCCCGGCACCCTCCCACCTGGAGAGGTGCCTCCATAACACAAACCGGGAGGGGCACTGTTAGCAGTTGCCCCTTCCTCCAGATCAGGGGGACACCCTGAACCTGGCCCCCAACCTAGGGTCTGTACCCTTAGGCTGGGCCTGTGCCTGGCAACCCAGGACTTCTGGGGAGTACACCAATTCCCCCAAGGAAAGCACACTCCTCTAGAGTTGTGCGACAGTCTGCCTGGCACACCAGGACTTCCTGGGGAGCACACAGGCCCCCTCAAGGAAAACACACCCCTCCACCAGTTCAGGGCTTGGACCCTGCAACTGATCTACCAACCTGAAAAAACCCTTAGGTTGCACCGGGGTCAGAGGCGAGGACTCCCTCCCTCTGCACCCCCTTCCAGCATACTGCACCCTCCCACCTGGAGTGGTGCTCTTAGAAAAAAATGGCCGGGACACTGCTTACAGTGGTCCCTCCCTCCAGGTCAGACAACACCTGGACCTGACTTACCATCCCAGGGACCAACCCCTGTGGTTGAACAACTGCCTGGCCAACCAGGGCTTCCTGAGGGTGACACATACCTAGCGTGTCGTGTGACAGTCTGCCTGGCACAGGGCTCACGACCTCCTGTCCCTCTGACAGTGCGTGAAGATGCCCCAGGACAGAAGTGGCGTCACCATGGCCAATCCTATGAGGCTCAGCCCTTCTGGCTGGCCCCTGACCCACTGGTTCTTCCACTGGGGATTCTTTCCCCCCCTCACCCCTCACTCTGGCCTTCTGCACCCTCCCAACTGGAGCGGTACTGCCAGACACTAGAACTGCTGGAGGTCTGATTACAGGCACTCCCAGCTTACCTAACACGGGGGGACCCCCCACAATGGATGGTCCATCTGGACAGACTAGGCTCCCTACCTGGTGTTCCCTCATGGAACCATCCAGTCCTGGAGACTGAGGTTGGGGCACTTCGGGACCTATCCCAGTCTCACTCCTGCTCCCACGAGACAGGATGTGAGGCCCTACAACCTCCTCACAACAAGGGGACCCAGCTGTAACACTCCTAACCTTTCCCACCACTCTGGGTTGGAAGACATCTGAACCACTCCTCTTATGGTCATTCCCCAATACCTCTACAGAGCCTCTGGTGCTCACCCAGAGGTCTGCCTCCTGCGCAAGTTCCCTAGGATCAGAGAACTCGCACTCTAACCCATGTTGGTTTAGCTCTGGAAAATAGGAACTCACAATATGCTCTCCCACAATTGGATTACACAGTTCCACGCAGGTGCTAACCTTTACCTCACAATCCAGTGTCTCACATATGAACCCCACACCACTCTCTTGAAATGGGCGAGACATTAACTGACTGTCTCTATCACTCAACCCACACTCTTCTGGGCGGTCCTCACACTCATACACCAGGACTTCAACCACGGGGGAACCCCTCTCCCTGCACCTCTCATCCAGAGTCGGTAGAGTCTCCCTCCTTTCACTAGGACTATGGGCCCCTGCGCTAGTTCCCCAATCCACCTCAGGGACACTGCATATTAATGGAGCTACCTCATATCCTTGAATCCCCTGGTGTAGGTCAACCCCTCCTTCAAGTCAGGTGCTACATCTCTGGGTGGGTGTACTACACTGTCATCACTATATACTTCAATTTTGCTGCCACCACTGGACCCCACCCTCTCTGGGGAATCCAGACAATTAAAACTGCGCTCCAGGGGTAACCTACCCTCTTGAGCTAACTTCTCCTTTTCTGCTATCTGCGCTAGGTGCGCCTCCAGCTGGGTAATCTCTATTTGGAGCCTCTCCAATTCCAGCTGGTACTCCCTCTCCCTCTGTCTGCCCAACTCCTCTGGGGACCATGAAGGGGATTGGGTGCTACCCTGTGCACTAGATCCAGCAAGGGACTCCCTACCTATGGGACCTTCCCGCCTGTCCACCAACTCCTCTGGGGACCCTGAGGGGAATCTGGCACTACCATAGGCACTAGACTCATCAAGGAACTCCCCACCTATGAGATATTCCATAACACTTTCTTCCTCCTCTTCAGACTCTCCAGAGCCACCCTCAGACCAACTACCCTCTTGGTAGGTGTACTGGGACTCCAAGAATCTCCATCTGTCTTGTTGCCAAAGTCTCAGGGATGTCTGCAGGGATAGCTGAGTCTCCTTCCTACTCACTGCTAAGCCCCTCTCCTCACAGAACCCCCTTAGCTCCTCTAGACTGTAGGTTAACAGATCATCTATATAAAAGGTAGGTCTCATTTCAGCAAGACCCATTGTAGCAATATCTGGCAATATCAATAATAAAACAAATAGGCTTGCCCGTTGTAACAATCACGGGCAATATCAATAACAGATAGAAGAAAACTTCTCAAGAAAATGTATGCGGGTAAAAAATCACCAGCAATATCAATCACAATATAGGATCCAAAAACTTTCAAAAATGTATGCGGGTACTATCACCGGCAATATCAATAAACAATAGGCTTGCCCATTGTAACAATCACGGGCAATATCAATAAAAGATAGACGAAAACTTCTCAAGAAAATGTATGCGGGTAAAAAATCACCGGCAATATCAATCACAATATAGGATCCAACAATTCTCAAAAATGTATGCGGGTACTATCACCGGCAATATCAATAAAACATAGGCTTGCCCATTGTAACAATCACGGGCAATATAAATAATAGATAGAAGAAAACTTCTAAAAAAATGTATGCGGGTGAAAAATCACCGGCAATATCAATCACAATATAGGATCCAAAAACTCTCAGAAATGTGTGCGGATGAAAAATCACCGGCAATATCAATTACAATATGGGATCCAAAAACTCTCAAAAAATGTGTGCAGGTGAAAAATCACCGGCAATATCAATTACAATATGGGATCCAAAAACTCTCAAAAATGGGCGCGGGTGAAAAATCACCGGCAATATCAATCACAATATAGGATCCCAAAAACTCTCAGGAAATGTGTGCGGGTGAAAAATCACCGGCAATATCAATTACAATATAGGATCCAAAAAAACTCTCAAAAAATGTATGCGGTACGTTATGGTCTGCACTCACTAGTAGTGTACACTATAATTATTGTATGCGATCATAAATGCAAGTCCAGATCCTCACCGCTGACCACCAATGTTAGAAATGGGGGTCTCTAGTTGGCAATGGCTGGCCACTGTCCAAGTAGGGACCCTTCTTCCTAAGTCAGAGTAAGAGGGCTACCCTCCTTGATACCCCTGCTCAACCCTGTGGTAACGTAGCACGAGCAGATAGGCTTATCTCAGAGGCAGTGTGTGAAGCATTTATGACCATACACAGTAACACAGTGAGGAACACTACAAAGGGACACCACACAAGTAGTTTTAAAAAATAAGTATCTTTATATAAAGGCAGATTTATCACAAGACCAATAACTGTAAAAGCCACAATACTGTCAAAAATAGGATAGCTGTTGAAGGACTGTCAAAGATAGTTCAAAGGTTGCAAGAGTAAGGTTCAAATTCAAAGCAGGGGTCTCTGCGCCCCTTTCTCGTTCAGTGGTTGCAACAATAAGGTTCAAATTCAAAGCAGGGGTCTCTGCGCCCTTTCTCGTTCAGAGGTTGCAACAATAAGGTTCAAATTCAAAGCAGGGGTCTCTGCGCCCTTTCTCGTTCAAAGGTTGCAACAATAAGGTTCAAATCCAAAGCAGTGGTCTCTGCGACCCTTTCTCTCACAAAGTACCTGTATTCAGTAGCAAAACCAACAAAATGTCGCAAAGAAGTGTTGGCGATGAATTTCCTCACGCGAGGCCGGCGATGCGTTAAAATCCTTGCCGCAAGGGAGGATGATGCGCCGATCTGCAGATGCGTGCGGAGACGATGCGACAAACTTCTTCACGCTAGGCCGCCGATGCGCTGAGGCCTTGCCGCGAGGGCGAAGACGATGCGACGATCCTGTTGCGTGTGCGATTGTGTTGCGATGCGAAGAAATGGCGCTCCGCGAGGGAGCGACGAAATCCGGTGCGATGCGATCAAAATGGCGGACGCATGACGTCCGCAAAGCGATGTCTTGAAGCGATGATTTCTTTGGGGGTTGCGAGCGCTCGGCGACAGCAGCGCAATGATTCTTCCAGCGCGTCTCAGCTGCAGCGGCTCGCAAAGGGGCGTTAGCGATGGTTTCGTGTTGCGAGCACCCAGCGGCAGCAGCGCGATGATTTTTCCAGCGCTCTCGGCTGCAGAGGCTCGCAAACGTGCGTTAGCGACGATTTCCAGCATTCTTTTCTCTGAAGCAAACTAGAGGCCCTGGAACTCACAGGAGCCTCATCAGCAGATAGCAATCCTCGCAGGGAGGAAGCAGGAGGTTGGTGGTGGAGTCTGATGTGCCTGAGACTCCAGCAGGAGGCCAGCTCTTTTCCTAGCCCTTGGGTAATTGCTGTAACAAAAATAAAAGTTCTCTCAAAAGTTCCTTTTCCTCTTCTTCAAGGTCCAGTGGTCACTGCTGCAGGCCAGTGCAAGAAACAACACACAAGCACAGGGACAGTCACTTCCTGCAGATTCCTCCAGTGGCACGGACAGAGTTTCCTCTCCAGATCCAAAAGCAATACAAATTGTAGGGGTTTGAGCACAGATATTTATACCCCAAAAGTCTTTGTTCTCAGAAGCTACAAGTCACTGAACCTAGCCAGAACCAGTTCTGCTCAGGCCTGGAGCACTTTGTTTACCAGGCTGCATTCTTCCTTTCAGAAAGAGGGGGTCTGCTAGCAGACACACAGTAGGAGGTGGAGCCAGCATTCACCTTGCCAGGCACAGCCCTATTCAGGTCAAGGAGCCACCCCTCCCCACACTCTAAATGCAGATCTCTCTATTCAACCCAGGTCTGACTCAGCCTGCCCTGCCCCTCTAAAACCAGACAGCCAATACACATAACAGCAGAGCACACTGGAAGGCTTAGGCAAGAAAATACCTACTTTCTAAAAGTGGTATTTTCAAACACAGAATATAAAAATAAACTTCACTAAAAGATGTATTTTAATATTCTGAGCTCAGGCATACTAAATTCGTTTTTCTACCATGTTCCTGGGGTCAGTTAGGACTATAGAATGTAATAGTCAAACTGCCCATTCTAGCCTATGAGGAACAGGTAGCCTTACAGTAGTGAAAAACGAAATGGGGCATAATTCACTACCAGGACATGCTACACACAGCAAGGTGTGTCCTACCTTACACATACAATGCACCCTACCATAGGGGTGACTTACAAGATGCCAAGGGAAGGTTCAGGGGCTGGGAAGTGGGTGCACTTCACAGCCAAGATGGCAGTTCTGGACTGCACACAGACACTGCAGTGGCAGGTCTGAGACACACTTTACAAGCTGCTTCTGTGGGTGGCACACATCAGTGCTGCAGGCCCACCAGCAGCATTTGGTTTACCAGCCCTGGGCACACACAGGCCACACTACTAGGGACTAACAGGTAAACCAAATAAGCCAATCAGGGATATACCAATTCACATAGTCATATTTACAAAGGGAGAGCATATGCACTTTAGCACTGAACAGCAGTGGTAAAGTGCCCAGAGTCATAAAACCAACAGAAACAGGTCAGCAAAAATACAGGAGGCAGGCAAAAAGTTTAGGGGTGACCCTGCAAAAAGGGCCATTTCCAACAGGGACCAGCACATAAGACCTTCAGTATGAATTCATGAGCCAAAAAAGGCTAACCATCCACTATGTAGAGCAGAGTTGTAAGAAAATAGAGGCTCTTAGACATCAGGGGAGGCTCTCAGGACTTTTGAGCTTGGTCCAGAAAAGGCCTTGAGCATGGTCCAGTGCAAAACCAGTTCGAACTGAGCAATTGGGAATCCAGGAAAAAGTGTTTTTCAGCTTTTTGTGTCCCTGTAGCCACATAGGAGGTCAGCCCCCTGACCCCTGGAGTCATTTAAAGAAGGTCCTGCATAGACTCGATCTGCTGATACAGTCCTTCAAGAGCTCCTCTCAGGTTTCAATATGTAGGTTCCAATCCTTTCCTGATCCTCCTCAGGTCCAGAAAGTGTTCTGAGGAGGGTGGATTGAGGCACCACATTAATGGGGTTCACTGGCCGGTGTGTGGAGGTGACTTCTGGCTCCTCACTAACCAATAGCACAAAAGTTCCCAAGGGTAACCCTACCCACTTTTCCAGCAGTTCCAATCTCACAGAGCATCCTATACTCCTAAAATTCAAGATGGGGCAACCCTTCCTCCTTTGTATAGAACCTTTATGTTCACACAGATATGTAACCAGGCAAATGTGCTGTCTCTCTCCTCTTTCCACTCCAAACTGTGTTTGGGGGAAGCTTCCCTCCCACTGGGTTTGGAGCCAGCCTAGCTAGTGTGGGCTAGGAGAGCAAAGATTTTCCTTCCTCTAGGTCTTATTTTAAATCTATGTGTGAAAGGGGTAGGTCTCAGTTGGTTCCTTTCGAGTGAATGAAGTTTCTGGGCCCTCTCCAACTGCCCTACCTGCAAGGGAACAGAAAACACCAGCCAACACCCAGGCTATTGAGAGCCAAAAGGCCCAGGCCACTTTCTCTGCTGTGGAGCAGTTTTGACACCTCATTGTCATGTAGGCATTGGCAGGCCAGCTCTCCCAGGCTCATGCTAATTAGAGGGGCTCAGCCAGGAAAAGTATAGTTTCTAAAAGTTAGTTTTGCAACATATTTACTAAAAAACAACTCCACTAATGAATTGGATTTTTAAAAAATAGGAAAAATAGACTTTGAATGACTAGTTTTGCTGCTTCCCGTCAGAAATACAGAGTAAAGTTTATAATCTGTACTTACACATTTTCTAGTATCCAGTTACAGCCCTGTCAGTGAAAATAGCTTTTGGGGGCAAGTTACTGGAGGAACATGCCAACTTTGATTTCACACATTCCACTTTTAAATAACTGGCACCCTACCTTGGGAGCAAAAAAGGGTCACATTATTATTTAAAAGCAGAATTTTCTGCCTGTCAGAAAATAGTATTTAGACAGGTGTGACATCATGCTTTTATGCTACTGCAGTCAGGCTATGCATAGCAGGCCTGAATTCAGGTGTTACAGGCCTACTCCGTGGATGGCACAATAGGTGCGGCAGTCCACAGGTGGCATTTGACTTCCAGGCCTTTGGTGCATTTTCTACACCATTTACTAGGGACTTGCATTTAAGATATATATGTAAATCAGGAGTAATTCAATGTAAACATGTTTAAAGGGGGAGCCCAGGCACCTTATTCCTGTTTAGCATGTGTAAAGAGTTTTAAGACAGCAAAACAGATAGGGAATACATTGGGGGGAAATTACACCAAACATGGTCATTTCTTACACAAATAATTACAGTTTATTCCCCCATAACAGTTGCCAGTTTCAAAACTAAGGTCACAGAATACCCTGAATTCATAGTTATTAAGGCGTTTATCAGCTCTCAACTCCAATACATTGGCAAAACTTTCTGGAGACAAATATAGTCTGAGAGGTTAACAATGACTGTACCAGGTGCGGAGGGGAAAAGGGAACTCAATGGGCATGACATATAAATAAATATCCTTGATGAGCTTGTAGAATATTGTCTGTGATTAGTTTTGCGATCAGGATAATCTTATCAAAGGTTTTATGTTTTTTTCCTTTATACTGAGAAAACCCATCTGGTATGGTTTCAACTGAAAACCACTGGATTTTGATGCTTGCGATACACACCAACACCACAGCTGGATCTTGAAGTGTGAAATCACCTATTCTCCAGCAATTTCCTAGATCATCATGTTATATATATATATTATATATATATATATATATATATATATATATATATATATATATATATATATATATATATATATATATATATATATATAGAGAGAGAGAGAGAGAGAGATACACACACACATATATACACATGTATTTACTGCAGGGATTTTTAAAGGGAGCTTTCCTTGTCAATGAGGGTACAATGTTTTTAGAAAATGCACAACAGGAGACTCCAAACAATAGAGAATAGACAAAGGAGTCATGCATGGGAACACTATTGAAGCAGTGGTAGCTGGAAGCAATCTTATTCATGGAGTTTTTATTTAAAGGGGAGAGTCTTTAGATTTAAAACACATTAGTAAAGCTTGCTATCTTCCTCATCTGCCTTTCATCCAACACGCTTTGGGAGACTAATCTGCCTTTCAATCTCTGGTTCCTTAATTGAGAACTAAGGCAAATGTGCAAGTTCATGTCTGAAACCTTACAGTGGCTATGTATGCTAGTAATTTCCAGAGCATCTTGTTTTACATGATATATGTTCGCATCATAATAAAATTAGAAGACGTATGTTAATTACACAATTTCCCACACCTTACTTCCTTCACTTCCCATATTAAATGATAATATTGTATGAAATGTGGTTGTAAGTTGAGAGGGGTGGAAACCCCACTTGGCAACAACCACAATCAGAATGAACCACAAAAGTCACTAAATTAACCTGTGCTTAACTATCTGGTTGCTTGGCACAAAGCAGTCAGGCTTAACTTAGAGGCAATGTTTAAGGAATTTATGCAGCGCACAAACAAAAATAAAGTGAAAACACAACACAAGAAAAAACCTTGACCAGTTGAGAAAAATGGAGTAAATTGTAATAAATAAAATGATACCTGAATGACAAAAATCCATCCAGTAGAACCGGAGATATTGAATTATAAATCTCTTAGCGAAAATAGCGCCTAATAGCACAAATCACCACTCATGGTCATCTTGTCTAGACCGTGGGAAAGTCACAAGTTCAGGCCGACCATGATTGAGTGTGGGCCGGAAACAGGGACAAGGTTAGATCCGCTGAAGAGCCAGTGTCCTGGGTCACATGACTGTGAATGGAACTGCTGCTGGGGTTTGTGTATTCCATCCAATGAGACAAGGGAGTCTTAGGTGTGGACAGGATGGGCCATCCTGGCAGGATGGCTGGGGGGGGGGGGGGCTGTAACCAGCCTAACGTAGACTTCAAAGGACTCTGTCTATAGCACACACAGAGGAACCTGACAACAGACCTGACCTGCTTGTCACCCCAGACAATTTGGAGCCTAGACTAGGGGAAGGGGAAGAACTGACCCCCAGTTCTGGGGGTAGGTCAGGGAATTCCCCACACAAAGGCTGACAACAGGTATAAAAACTCTCATCAGAACACTCCTGGCACTCTGGAGATTCAGAAGAAAGACCGACCCGCTGATTTAAGGACTGCCTTACTGTCTAAAGAAGGAAGTGTGTACTTGTTTGGCTTGATCCCAGGCTACCCAGAGGAACTCCAAGGGTCAGTTGGCTAATCTCCTGAGAAGCTACAAGGACACTATAGGCTTCAGAGTCCTCCTTGCTACTGCAAAGCTGACCTGCTGTAACTGGACCTACCTGAACCTGCAATTGGGCATGCCTGAGACCTGCTGGCCTCTGCTGGAGTGAGTCCTGATCCTAAGAGGTACCTCTCCAGGCCCTGGACCATTGGCTGGCATGAAGAGTGTACTCTTCCTGAGGAAAAGGTGAAAATTCTGTAGTTTGGGCTCCTTGTAAACAAACTCATTCTTACCAAGACTCTGCCACCCACGAGGACCACTAACGCAAAGCTCTGGTAAAATCTGCTCTTCCCACCGACGACGATAGCAACAATCCAAAGCAACTGGCAAGGGAAGACCTGCCCTTCACGCTACAGCAGTGACAGCCTGTGAGGACCACCAACACAAAGCTATAGAAAATACTGCTTGCAACGGCAATGACAGACCTGAGACATGTTTTCAAAGGCTACTTAAGTGGGTGGCACAACAAGTGCTGCAGGCCTACTAGTAGCATTTAACTTACAGGCCCTGGGCATGTGTTGTACCACTTTACTAGGGACTTAAATTAAATGTGGCAATCTAGTATAGGCCAATTGTACTGCATTTTAAGGAGTGAGCACGAGCACTTTAGCACCGGTTAGCAGTGGTAAAGTGCACAGAGTCTTAAAGCCAACAAAAACTAATTTCAGCAAACAGGAGGGGAGTATGCGAGCAGTTTTGGGGAAGACTACCCTAGGGTGAACAGGTCTAACAAGGGGCAACTGGTCAGGGGACCCGAACCATTCAAGAGGGACCCATTCAGCCCAGGGTCAATGAATATCAGTGAGATATAGGAGACTCAGGGGCCCCTCTTCACATTCTATGGAAGGGGCATAATTTTGCGTTATGGCACTGGGGATGTATTTCGGAGTTCAGTTATGTACAGACTTGTGAACAATTCAGAGAGTTTTAAAGGAAATGTTTATTTCACCGGAAGCTCTTAGATGGTTCTGAGTGCCGGGGTAATATGAACATGGCATTTCAGACCCAGAGCCATGCAAGCGGCCTGGTCCTGTACTCATTGCAGCTTGGTAATAGATGCTCTGGTAAGGAATGCGTAGAGGCCATGACAGCAGCAATCCAGTCAGGACAGAACAACAGCCAGTATCAGTGTGATTTTCTGGGCGAAATGTAGGAATGGCAGAATTCCTTTCAGTTATCATGGGTGGAAAAATGTTGATTTTCATAGGGCATTTATCTATGAAAAGAATGAGAGATTGCTGTTCAAAATCACACTTATATCATCGGCATGGATTACTGGGGCTGGTGGATGACCCAGATGCTTTGGCCATGAAAGGGAGGAGGATGGGGATACAAGGCCAAAGTGCAGGAATTCAGTTTTTTCACTAATAAGACACAGCTGTTATACTACATCCAGCAGATATTGCAAAGGCAATGTGACAGCTTGTTTAGATTTCCAGGTTCATCACCAATGTTTAGATGGAGCTGGGTATCATCCACCTACAATTGGTACCTAATCTTAGGAAGCCAAGATGGATATAAGGGAGGTCATGTAGATGTTAAATAGTATGGGAGACAAGGCAGAGCCTCAAGGGCATCCTTCAATGTATATTGGCTGCTTTTGATATGAAGGAGTCCATTTTGACTTGATAAGGAGGCTGTGAACAATAGCAGTGACTTACCTTTAATGACCACTGAGGTGAACACTTTTGGAATAGGTTTCTGCATTGGCATTCTGCAGCACACATAGAAAGAGGAATATGCCTCCCTGAATTGTTTTTGTGCAAGAAAGTGCCCCTTCCTGCAAAAAAACACAATCCTGCATGCATCACAGGCACCTTTGCACCATGGTGCAAGGGTACCTGCATTGGCGCTAGGCTGCCAAAAAGGCGCCAGTGCAAGGGAAAGGAAAGGAATGCACCATATTGCCTTAAATAGGGTGCAATCCTGCCCTTTCCCTGTCTCCCAGTGCAGCGCAGCAAGGTGACTTGCTGCGCTGCGCCACAATCTCACAAATGAGCCCCAGAGTCTCTAAAATGGAAGTTGAAAATCTCCAGCAGGATGAGGCCAAGGGCTGTATCCGAAAACGGTGCAACGTGGTAAGATAACCCTTTGGCGAAGGACCACTTAAACAGATTTGCTGCTGTGGAGAAGAACATAGTGGGAGAAGCTGCAAAGTCAATCCGACCGGCGATGCACCCAGGGCAGATAGACAAGCAGGTTGGTCCAAGTCTACTCCTGGTTCTCAAAGCAATTATTAGCCAATATTTTTTAGTGGCCTCACTTTTGGATTTTAGCTAACTGGCCACCTTTAGCACCACTTCCAAGGGTCCAGAAGAAGAAGAAAAAATACTTCCAAGGGTCCAGAACTGGGAGGCACCAATTCTAGGGTTAGGACTCACTCAGGCTGGGTACAGATGTGGGTTCAAGATGGAGGGAGCCTTTTGTGTCCCTGTGGCTCTGAATAGGAGACTAGCAAAATAGCACTTGTGAGTCACTCTGGAGGTCCTGGGACAGTTGAAGATCCAATCCTTGTAACCAGGCAGAAGGTAGAAGAGAAGCAGGAAAAACAGGACAGCTGACACAGAGGAGGTGAGGTGAACTTGGGGCACCCAGTATAGAACATTACTATCAAGCCTTACATTTGCCGCAACTCGTACATATGGACCCGAAATCCACGGTCCCTCCCTTCTGGGTCCTACTGAAATAAGCCTTGATCCATTGTGGCCCAGGTTTGGGCCACAATAAAACACCTGTGGCGCAGACCCCTAATTCTGTCATTCTAACAATGGTAAGGACCTGCAACCATTTCCATAAAATTCTGCATACTTCTGCCCAACTATACTTAATGGCCCTCCTGTGGAATAACACAGGCATTCGGGTGGGCGGCCACCCAATAGCATAGAGGGTTCGGGAAATGTCAGGGATCTTGACCCTACGTAATGTCATACAGGGCAGTGAGCTGAATTGCTACTCCTCCCAACAGGCGGAATTCCACTTGCCTGCATCACAGATGTGGCATTACACACAACTGCGACACTGCCTACACAGCATCTTGGACCCCGATCATGGCAGGTTTCTCTCTCTCCCATACATCACTATTTAACGACCTGGGGACCATACAAGGGAGTGATGTCAGGCTTCTATAATCTGATAATCTCCACTCCCAGCCACTACTCGCACCACTGAACACACACTGGCACCACATCTTACAGGTTCAATACACAGATGAAGACTGGAGGGAGGTGCTGGCGGATCTGGGCAGCAAAACATTAGAAGCGCGAATGAAATTCGGTCTCTTCAAATTGGTACAGCAATGGTATTGGAACCCTCAAAACTGACGGCCTCCTGCCCACTCCACCATACGCATTGCTGGAGGTGTATGCAGATGGACTGCAACATCACGCATATCCTCTGCAATTGTCAGGGTGTCTCCCTCTTCTGGGCTTGTGTAGGTGCTACCCTGGTCCTTGTGAATGATCTCTCCCCCCCACTGCAGAAAACCTTGATTATGATGCATGACTTTGCTGACCTCCCTGACCTCTTGATGCATGCAGATGGTTGCTTTCAATGGTCCTGACCATGGCAAAGCTCTGTTTACTGTGCATGTGGTGCACGATTCCTCTGCCCACCCATGACAAGTGGCTGACCGAGATATATAAAGTAGCATCCTACAAGAGGGTAGTTTACCGGCTCCAGGACTAGGAAGAGATGTTTAAGCACATCTGGTCCCCCTTCTTGAACCTGATAGAGGGCACACCACTGCTGCGCGATAGAGTTGCCCTTCACCCGCATGACCATGAGCAGCTCCTGTTTCCCCCCATTTTATCCGGACGACTTGGAACTTGTGGCACCATGCCACATAGCTCTTTTCTGACACTCCTTCTCACTATCCCATAGTCCTCCCGTGTCTCCATCCTATTCTACATGCCCCTTCCTGGCCTCCTCCCCCTTCCCTCGGGGCCCTCCGTTGGGATGCATGGGCCACCCACAGCCAGTTCTCATTCTATCAGCCCACACCCTTGTGACCTGCATCATGTGAGAGGCATCTCTATTGGTTGGCGGCTCCGCCTTGGGTATTGCACGTGGGGTGCCCTGACCTCCCTAAACTAGTGGGTTGTTTCAGCTTTCCTATTTACCGTTGATTATGTCTTGTTTCCTGCTCTGGTTCTCCATTTTGTTGTTAATTTGTTGTGGGTGCTCTGACCACCTGCACATGTGATGCATGGTATGGTTCTAGCATGAGGTAGATTCTTTACTCCCTCCCTTTCCTATTTCCCTATTCCCAATTTTGTACATTGTGTATTGTCCTGGGCAGGTATACTGTGATTTCTAGATTTCAAGCTTCATGTACGCATTTTAGTACTGCTGACATATTTCACAATCAAAAATTGTTAAAATAAAAAGGGAAGCAATTCAGCAGAGCAGCAGTCTCCCAGAGTGGCAGTCCAGCAGAGCAGCGTCTTTTCAGAATCACAGCAGTCCTTCTTCCTGGCAGAGTATCCACAGGTCCAGAAGTGTACTGAAGAGCTGGTCTGAAGGTTCTATTGTTATACCCTGGTGCCATTCTTCTGGAAGGTTGAATATTCTGGAAAAGTCCTTTGAAGTGCATGGAATTTTCTGACTCCCCTGCCCTGGCTCCAACCTGACTGCAGTGACAATACAGAGTTGTTAGGCCCTTTGTGTGGAGGTAGAGCACAGGCTATTCAGTTGAAAATGGGGCTGTGCTCAGCTCCGCCCCGGTCCTGCCAGCAGATAGCCCATTCAAGCACACACAATCCCTCTATTGTGTGACTGTCTGGGAGGAATTCTCACAAAGTCTAACTGTCAGCTACACACAGTCATATGATGACCCAAGACAGACTGCAGTCACAAAGGGTTAAGGGTAGGAAAATACCAATTTTCTAAAAGTGGCATTTTCTAAATTACAATGAAAAATCTAACTTTACCTTTAAAGGTTTATTATTACAATTTCATAGATACCAAACATGACACAGCTACCAGATACCAATTGGAAATTACAGCTTATTAAATGTAATAAGGACTCCCCAATGTTATCCGATGGGAGAGGTAGGCCTCACAGCTGAGCAAAATGAATTTAGGAGTTTTTCACTACTAGGACATGTAAAACTTAAAAGTACATGCCTAACCTTTTAATTACACAGCACCCTGCCCTATGGCCTTCCTAGGGCCTACTTTAGAGATAACGTATATGTAATAAAAAGGGAGATTTAAGGCTTGGCAAGGGGGTTTAAATGCCAAGCAATATTGCAGTTTTAAACTGCATTCAGGCTGCAATGGCAATGTTTTAAAGTGCTACTTAAGTGAGTGGCACTGTTAATATGGAAATTGATGCATTCATCAATCAAAATGAAATCTCATCCTTATTAATAGAATCGCCGTTTGTAAACTCCACATGAACCTTGACTCGCAAATATGTAGTCAAGTAGTCCCTGAGACAAAGACCCGGGATTGCTTATTGATGGGTCACAGGTGGGAGGGCGCGTAGCTGGCAGGCAAACTCTCAGGCAGGAAACTCTTAAACAATCCCACGGATAGGCGCAACGACTTCTCAAGGGTCAAGGGACGTTGGCCCAATAAAGCACACATGGCCGGAGGGAGTACGTACACTCCTAAAACACCATAAAAGGTCAGATACCACATGACTTAGGAGCACATAGCCAATCAGGACCTAGCATTTGCAGTGATCACGCGCTCCCCATGCCGGACCTCTGGACATATTATCCACTAGCCACATTGTGTCCACGCAAGGTCGAGACCCACCTGTGGTAACAATTTAACACTTAATTTATTACTCCAAAGGCAGCAAACAACATTCCTCACCATATATTGTACGCCAAAAACGTTTATAACCCATCATGTATTGCATAAAAGAAGGACGCAGACTGATTGTAAATTGAGACAGTTCTCAGATCTTGTGCCTGTAACTGTTCTCCTGGCCATAATGTTTAATTAAACAAACTGTTCCTGTTTTGCCAAATGTCTCTTTTTAAAGGATTTCTAACTCAAGTAACAGAACAATAGGTGCTACAGGCCCGCTGGTAGCATTTAATTTACAGGCCCAGGGATTATGGTATAACACTCTACAAGGGTCTTAAACCTAAATTAAATATGCCAATTAAGTATAGGCCAATCAAACCATGTTTAGGAAAGTGAACACAAGCACTTCAGTACTGGTTAGCAGTGGTAAAGTGCACAGAGTTCTAAGACCAATAAAAACGAATTCAGCTAAAAGTGAAGGGAGCAAGGCATAAAGTCTGGGTGTGACCCTGCATAGAGGGCCAGGTCCAACAGGCACCTTGTGGTCTATTGAGTAAATGCGGCAGAGAGATTAAGTAGTATTAGAGCACAGGTATGACCTTGATCACTGGTCATGCAGAGTTCTTCGTTTATGTTTAGCATGGTTGTTTCAGAACTTTTTTGCAGCCTAAGTCCAAATTGGAAGTCACTAAACCTTTGATGCCTCCCTCACAATTCAGGACAGCACTTAATCATCTATCTACAGTGGAAATGCACTTCCAAAATCAACCCTGGTTCCCCTTAAGGCTGTCTTTCATGCTGTAGCTCAACACGTCATAGGTTTTAAAACGTCATATTATATCACACCTAGCCTGAGGAAAGTTCACTGGCTGTCTTGTGAAGTAATAATTGAATTCAAAATAAACTGTGTTACACAAAAATCACTATACACTGCCTTACCCAGGTAAATGGAGGATAAGCTGTGAACTAGGGGTGGAGAAAGATGTACTGGAGGGGATATTGCCTATTCTTAAAAATTGCAATAACAAAGTGAACTATAACCCTTAATTAAGCATTCTTGGGCAAAGTCCCCAAGACTATGAAATCACCTTTCTGAAAACATCAGACTCGACACCCACTTTCCAGATAGACCTAAAGAATCATCTTTTCTGGACCCATCTTAAATACTAATATGTTAATCAAATGGTAGCTCTCCCGAATGCTAATTTCTCCTACTTTTACAAGTATTTTTTTTACATTGTTACTTCTAAATCACTCCGCTGCCCACATGATGTGGTCTATGCTTAAATGAATACCAATAATAAATTAAATATAATTAGCATGTTGTCAACATGATTGAACTGAACATGTGTCTTAGAGTGGTAGCATTCTTGCCTTATTGTGTCTCTATGGTAAGGCACTATTTTCTCCTTTTCAATAAGAGTGGGTGATAAATTCTGCTCGTTTGACAGAGTTTTGGCCACTCCGCATTACCTCTGTAATGCGGAGTTCCAGCCAAAAACAGTCAACTGCCGCACGGTGGAGTTTTCTTCTCGTGCACAGCATGAGTGAGATTTGGCATCCCCTAATGCAATTTCAATCACTAGGAGGGCACTTGCGGTCAGAAAGCTGCAGCTTGAAAGGAAAATCTACTTGAGCGGCAGCAAAATTAACTCGAGGAGCAGTGCCCTCTGGCATGCCAAGTGGTGCCATGATATTTCAGCGCGGAGCAGGGCAACTTGCCTAATTCCATCCGATGGCGGAACTCCACGGAATTTTGCTAAGTTTTCATGTAACTCCACGAAATTCCGCGGAATGGAACTCCTCAAATTCCGCCCACCCGTACTTTTCAATTAGATTTCTGTTTCAGTAAGCTTCTATTCCCATTCAATTGTCTTCATAGACAAAATATATCTAACAGCATAGCAATTTCAGGTGTCAAGACAGTTTGTCCAATATTTCTACAGCTAGGCTGTTGCCTGCCTTTATAGCCTTGCCAGTAAGTTTTGATGTTGATCTTAAATGAAGTGATACAAAAGGGGATGATGGACGGAACGTTTGAGCCAATCAAACACTCACCCCCAGTCAACTGATCTGGGTTTAATCCATCATCATTCTTTAGCTCACTCCACCACCCCAGTTCAGACATGGCCATATGCAAATCAGTCTGACCCTGTGCCTCATGGGAACAGTCCAGCCCGAACTGCCAAGCCATGTCTTCCCTGGACCGGAAACAAGCATCCTAGGACCGGTTTCTGGCATTTCAGCCGTCATCAGCCAGGCTTGCTTGAATCCAGTGGCAAAGTGAGCAAGGGACCCACGTCTGGGCATACCCCGCCAACTTAGGGCGACCAAGCGATACAAAGGGGATGATGGACGGAACGTTTGAGCCAATCAAACACTCACCCCAGTCAACTGATCTGGGTTTAATCCATCATCATTCTTTAGCTCACTCCACCACCCCAGTTCAGACATGG
The DNA here is from genome assembly GCA_963921515.1 of Calotriton arnoldi. NCBI lineage: Eukaryota > Metazoa > Chordata > Amphibia > Caudata > Salamandridae > Calotriton > Calotriton arnoldi. The sequence continues at coordinate 567,218 of CAWUFW010011742.1, forward strand.
CCATATGCAAATCAGTCTGACCCTGTGCCTCATGGGAACAGTCCAGCCCGAACTGCCAAGCCATGTCTTCCTGGACCGGAAACAAGCATCCTAGGACCGGTTTCTGGCATTTCAGCCGTCATCAGCCAGGCTTGCTTGAATCCAGTGGCAAAGTGAGCAAGGGACCCACGTCTGGGCATACCTCCGCCAACTTAGGGCGACCAAGCGATACAAAGGGGATGATGGACGGAACGTTTGAGCCAATCAAACACTCACCCCCAGTCAACTGATCTGGGTTTAATCCATCATCATTCTTTAGCTCACTCCACCACCCCAGTTCAGACATGGCCATATGCAAATCAGTCTGACCCTGTGCCTCATGGGAACAGTCCAGCCCGAACTGCCAAGCCATGTCTTCCTGGACCGGAAACAAGCATCCTAGGACCGGTTTCTGGCATTTCAGCCGTCATCAGCCAGGCTTGCTTGAATCCAGTGGCAAAGTGAGCAAGGGACCCACGTCTGGGCATACCCCGCCAACTTAGGGCTGATCAAGCGATACAAAGGGGATGATGGACGGAACGTTTGAGCCAATCAAACACTCACCCCAGTCAACTGATCTGGGTTTAATCCATCATCATTCTTTAGCTCACTCCACCACCCCAGTTCAGACATGGCCATATGCAAATCAGTCTGACCCTGTGCCTCATGGGAACAGTCCAGCCCGAACTGCCAAGCCATGTCTTCCCTGGACCGGAAACAAGCATCCTAGGACCGGTTTCTGGCATTTCAGCCGTCATCAGCCAGGCTTGCTTGAATCCAGTGGCAAAGTGAGCAAGGGACCCACGTCTGGGCATACCCCGCCAACTTAGGGCGACTAAGCGATACAAAGGGGATGATGGACGGAACGCTTGAGCCAATCAAACACTCACCCCAGTCAACTGATCTGGGTTTAATCCATCATCATTCTTTAGCTCACTCCACCACCCCAGTTCAGACATGGCCATATGCAAATCAGTCTGACCCTGTGCCTCATGGGAACAGTCCAGCCCGAACTGCCAAGCCATGTCTTCCTGGACCGGAAACAAGCATCCTAGGACCGGTTCTGGCATTTCAGCCGTCATCAGCCAGGCTTGCTTGAATCCAGTGGCAAAGTGAGCAAGGGACCACGTCTGGGCATACCGCCAACTTAGGGCGACTAAGCGATACAAAGGGGATGATGGACGGAACGTTTGAGCCAATCAAACACTCACCCCCAGTCAACTGATCTGGGTTTAATCCATCATCATTCTTTAGCTCACTCCACCACCCCAGTTCAGACATGGCCATATGCAAATCAGTCTGACCCTGTGCCTCATGGGAACAGTTCAGCCCGAACTGCCAAGCCATGTCTTCCCTGGACCGGAAACAAGCATCCTAGGACCGGTTTCTGGCATTTCAGCCGTCATCAGCCAGGCTTGCTTGAATCCAGTGGCAAAGTGAGCAACTTTGCCACTGGATTCAAGCAAGCCTGGCTGATGACGGCTGGAATGCCAGAAACCGGTCCTAGGATGCTTGTTTCCGGTCCAGGGAAGACATGGCTTGGCAGTTCGGGCTGGACTGTTCCCATGAGGCACAGGGTCAGACTGATTTGCATATGGCCATGTCTGAACTGGGGTGGTGGAGTGAGCTAAAGAATGATGATGGATTAAACCCAGATCAGTTGACTGGGGTGAGTGTTTGATTGGCTCAAACGTTCCGTCCATCATCCCCTTTTGTATCGCTTGTTCGCCCTAAGTTGGCGGGGTATGCCCAGACGTGGGTCCCTGCTCACTTTGCCACTGGATTCAAGCAAGCCTGGCTGATGACGGCTGGAATGCCAGAAACCGGTCCTAGGATGCTTGTTTCCGGTCCAGGGAAGACATGGCTTGGCAGTTCGGGCTGGACTGTTCCCATGAGGCACAGGGTCAGACTGATTTGCATATGGCCATGTCTGAACTGGGGTGGTGGAGTGAGCTAAAGAATGATGATGGATTAAACCCAGATCAGTTGACTGGGGGTGAGTGTTTGATTGGCTCAAACGCTCCGTCCATCATCCCCTTTTGTATCGCTTTGTTCGCCCTAAGTTGGCGGGGTATGCCCAGACGTGGGTCCCTTGCTCACTTTGCCACTGGATTCAAGCAAGCCTGGCTGATGACGGCTGGAATGCCAGAAACCGGTCCTAGGATGCTTGTTTCCGGTCCAGGGAAGACATGGCTTGGCAGTTCGGGCTGGACTGTTCCCATGAGGCACAGGGTCAGACTGATTTGCATATGGCCATGTCTGAACTGGGGTGGTGGAGTGAGCTAAAGAATGATGATGGATTAAACCCAGATCAGTTGACTGGGGGTGAGTGTTTGATTGGCTCAAACGTTCCGTCCATCATCCCCTTTGTATCGCTTTGTTCGCCCTAAGTTGGCGGGGTATGCCCAGACGTGGGTCCCTTGCTCACTTTGCCACTGGATTCAAGCAAGCCTGGCTGATGACGGCTGGAATGCCAGAAACCGGTCCTAGGATGCTTGTTTCCGGTCCAGGGAAGACATGGCTTGGCAGTTCGGGCTGGACTGTTCCCATGAGGCACAGGGTCAGACTGATTTGCATATGGCCATGTCTGAACTGGGGTGGTGGAGTGAGCTAAAGAATGATGATGGATTAAACCCAGATCAGTTGACTGGGGGTGAGTGTTTGATTGGCTCAAACGTTCCGTCCATCATCCCCTTTTGTATCGCTTTGTTCGCCCTAAGTTGGCGGGGTATGCCCAGACGTGGGTCCCTTGCTCACTTTGCCACTGGATTCAAGCAAGCCTGGCTGATGACGGCTGGAATGCCAGAAACCGGTCCTAGGATGCTTGTTTCCGGTCCAGGGAAGACATGGCTTGGCAGTTCGGGCTGGACTGTTCCCATGAGGCACAGGGTCAGACTGATTTGCATATGGCCATGTCTGAACTGGGGTGGTGGAGTGAGCTAAAGAATGATGATGGATTAAACCCAGATCAGTTGACTGGGGGTGAGTGTTTGATTGGCTCAAACGTTCCGTCCATCATCCCCTTTTGTATCGCTTTGTTCGCCCTAAGTTGGCGGGGGTATGCCCAGACGTGGGTCCCTTGCTCACTTTGCCACTGGATTCAAGCAAGCCTGGCTGATGACGGCTGGAATGCCAGAAACCGGTCCTAGGATGCTTGTTTCCGGTCCAGGGAAGACATGGCTTGGCAGTTCGGGCTGGACTGTTCCCATGAGGCACAGGGTCAGACTGATTTGCATATGGCCATGTCTGAACTGGGGTGGTGGAGTGAGCTAAAGAATGATGATGGATTAAACCCAGATCAGTTGACTGGGGGTGAGTGTTTGATTGGCTCAAACGTTCCGTCCATCATCCCCTTTGTATCGCTTTGTTCGCCCTAAGTTGGCGGGGTATGCCCAGACGTGGGTCCCTTGCTCACTTTGCCACTGGATTCAAGCAAGCCTGGCTGATGACGGCTGGAATGCCAGAAACCGGTCCTAGGATGCTTGTTTCCGGTCCAGGGAAGACATGGCTTGGCAGTTCGGGCTGGACTGTTCCCATGAGGCACAGGGTCAGACTGATTTGCATATGGCCATGTCTGAACTGGGGTGGTGGAGTGAGCTAAAGAATGATGATGGATTAAACCCAGATCAGTTGACTGGGGGTGAGTGTTTGATTGGCTCAAACGTTCCGTCCATCATCCCCTTTTGTATTGCTTTGTTCGCCCTAAGTTGGCGGGGGTATGCCCAGACGTGGGTCCCTTGCTCACTTTGCCACTGGATTCAAGCAAGCCTGGCTGATGACGGCTGGAATGCCAGAAACCGGTCCTAGGATGCTTGTTTCCGGTCCAGGGAAGACATGGCTTGGCAGTTCGGGCTGGACTGTTCCCATGAGGCACAGGGTCAGACTGATTTGCATATGGCCATGTCTGAACTGGGGTGGTGGAGTGAGCTAAAGAATGATGATGGATTAAACCCAGATCAGTTGACTGGGGGTGAGTGTTTGATTGGCTCAAACGTTCCGTCCATCATCCCCTTTTGTATCGCTTTGTTCGCCCTAAGTTGGCGGGGGTATGCCCAGACGTGGGTCCCTTGCTCACTTTGCCACTGGATTCAAGCAAGCCTGGCTGATGACGGCTGGAATGCCAGAAACCGGTCCTAGGATGCTTGTTTCCGGTCCAGGGAAGACATGGCTTGGCAGTTCGGGCTGGACTGTTCCCATGAGGCACAGGGTCAGACTGATTTGCATATGGCCATGTCTGAACTGGGGTGGTGGAGTGAGCTAAAGAATGATGATGGATTAAACCCAGATCAGTTGACTGGGGGTGAGTGTTTGATTGGCTCAAACGTTCCGTCCATCATCCCCTTTTGTAGATCTTAAATGAAGTAGCATTGTATCGGACTGGATCTTCACAGCTCTGTATATTGTGGTTCCATAACATGGAAAATATTTAAATGTTTGTCCCATACTGTGTATTGGTTTTTGAGGGTTAGCAATAGCAAAATTGCATCATATGTTCCTTGAGCACAGGTGGTGCAGTAACTAACACCCATCCAATACAGCTGTGTACTAGGTGCATCTTCATCAATACAAAAACCTTTAGAGTACAGTTTCAAGCATTTTGTGACAGAACTCAGCAGGCTCTTCATTTTTAATTGTTAAGGGACAAATAGGTCCCTCTACTGAGCATGCTAATGTTCCAGCATCTTTGAAACTATAGAAAAGAGATTTCTTCATTTTTAATTTCCAAAGTCGAAGGCACCTAAAGAGGTATTGATGCTCCCCAACCTACCAGTTCTTTGGGACACACTTACAGTTCTGAGACTTTGTAGTTTATGGCATGTAATATCTTGTTGGATTTCACTCAGTCTTGCAACCTTATTTTCGGTTCCCCTCAAAACCCAATCAAATCAAATCATTTAATGATGTAGATTACATGATACTAACAGTGTTGTTGTATGTTAAATCAGTTTCACCCTAATAGTGATGTTCCTTTAACATTAATTAAAGTAGCAAGAATACCCTTAAAAAAATATATATGGATCCAAAAGTTTCCAGTAATTTTCTTCTAATTTCTTTTCTACCAATCAGGCTTACCTTGTATAGAAAGAAATCAATTACCATCAAAGAGTCCACATTTCTCAAAAGATGAGATTTCCGGGGGTGGCTTGCCATATGAGAAGGAGACTTTTAGTTGTCACTTACTCCCACAGATAGTTCAATAACTTCTACACTGAATATGCCCTTTAATGAATCTCAATTCCTCTGTTGCTAGGTCAACTATGCTTGTGCCTTTCAGTGTATGTGTCTCCGCACATCATCCTCTACAGCTACACTTGTGGCAAGTGCCCCTGTACCCCTTCCCTCCTGCTCCTGGGTTTAGTTATGCTTGGACTGAGCTAATCACGTAGCAATAACAACATGATTTTCGGGAAAAACACTGTCCCCATGATCCTTGATGGTGCAAAAAAGTGTTAACACTGATAATCACTGATCTGTTTTAAGATTTAAAAAACAGCGGAAAAGAATGAAGGCCTAATCATTCCACTCGCCTCCTGTTTGCTAGAAAAGCTTAATCAGATCTTCAAATTCTTATTTTGATTTGATTTCAGCTAAGACACTTGACATTTGGCAATAGGTGATTGAATTACAGATAGACAGCCTTCTACATCTGAAATGATGACTAGTTCATCCATACAATCCAAAACTTGGCATCAATTGGGTCCATTTTGCAGGAAAGTGATGTAGGTGACACAGTCTGGGCTGCGTTCAAGTCTTGAATTTCCTAGACGTGTTATGTTATGTAATGTTTATTTTATTTATAAAGAGCAAACATTACCCAAAGCTGTCTTGGTGCTAAGCTCGAGCAGAACCTCCCGCAACAGTGTCAAAGCCTAGAAGATGTGATTCATAAGGCGTTAAAAAGCCATGTTTCTGTAGCTTTCCTGAAAGCCCAGAGATTGTACATATTTTTTTAATGGATTGAAAGGGCATTCCAGGAGTAAGATGTGCTGTGAACAAAGCTTCTCCCTCCACAGGAGGAGTGTCTGAATTTTTGAACCGTTACATTGTTCGCTGTTGAGGACCTTAAGGTTCTAGATAGCCTGTACCAAGTAAATGTCTTCTTCAGGTGGTCAGGTCTCATATCATGCAGGACCTTAAATACAATGCAGAGTGCCTTGAATTCCACTATCTGTCTTATGGGCAGCCAGAGTAACTGCATTAATGTTCTGGCAGTTGATTTAAATTTGGGAATGCCCAGGTGGAGCCGGGCAGCTGCATTCTGAATAGTCTGTAATGTATTCAAATGCTGCTGTTGGTTGTATATTTGAATATAGTCCATTACAGTAGTCGAGTTTTGAAGGCACCATAGAGGTGACCACTGTTTTTTGCAAAGTAGATGGTAGAAAAAGAAGGATCTTTTTAGTATCTTGATGGTATAAAAGGCAGAAGAGACAGAATTTACCTGCTCCTTGTAGGTAAGTCTCTCATCAATAATCACTCCCTGGTTACGGGTTGATCTGACTGGGGTTGGAAGGGTTCCTAGCTCTTGTGGCCACCAGGAGTGGGACCAGAAGGATGATGGTTTTCCAAAAAACAATGACCTGTGTTTTGCTAGATAACTTTTTGCTAATAACTGCCTAAAGATTCCAAGATAGTGCTTAGACCTAGGAAGAAAGCATGACTGGGGCCCGGAGGGCAATATAGAAGTAGCCCATTAAAAGAGTGGGCTTTAGTCAACTCAATACCTAAGGAAAGTGCTTCGCAGTGTACCAGCTGAACGGAATGGAAAGCGGCTTTCAAATGGGTGCGATGGATAATGGCTAAGCCTCCTCCTTTCTTAATAGGTCTGTCTACTCTATATGATGTGTAACCTGGGGGTGTTGATACAAGGAAATCCGGGGCAGATGCCTGATTACCCCTGGTTTCTGTGATAAACAAAATGTCTATTGTCTGGGAGTCAATAAGGTTAGCGACTTCCAGTGTATGCTTTACCAAGGATCTTGAACAAATCAGCTTGTTGGTTACATTGGACTGTATAAAGCAGTGCGGGGAGTTTTCCTGTACATTATCCACCCTCTCGCTGTCCTCATTATCTATCTGAAAATTACAATTCTTGCACCTAAGACCAGAAAAGGCAGGCTGAGAGTGCAGGTCTAATACGGTACAGCTAGAATTCTTACTTGTTTTATTGAGGGAGATGAGGTCGTCCCTAGTATAACCACATCTGGATGTAGGTTCTGGGATGAAACTGGCAGGGGTTCCGACCCTGGGCGCGGTCTGGGCACAGACGGGCTTGCCAGCGGTGCAGAGGCGCTGTGAGCTTGTTTAAATCTCCTGCCATGAATGGGGGAATGTCAGGGGGCGGAGCTGAAGCGCGATCAGTGCTGTTCAGGCTGCCACCAACAGGTGAGGAAAGCTAACAGGGGTCCAGCAACCCCGAATCATGCAGGCAGGTTCACCTTCTGCATGATTTACTGGTAAAGTAAATGAGGTTAAAATAAACTTGAGAAATTAAAACACATAAAATCAATAAAAGAGGATGTTCAATCCTTTTAAGATGGCGCCCGTAGACAGGACCCAGTTACCTCCTTAAAACAAAGAGCACCGAAGTGCCACTTACAAGGAAAGACAAGCATTGGCATAGCCAATAGGTCTCGCCTTTGGGACCTTATAAGTGTTAGCTATTTACAGTATGTTTTTTTGTGTCATTTTTCGTGTCGTATGTTACTCTTGTAAAGCGCTTCATCTTAATGCGCTAACAATAATTGACCGTCAGTAAAACGGGTTCCAAGATAGTTGTTCAAACATAATGAGAGCACAATGAGAGGGCAATGGGGGGAGGGGATGTGACTAGAGGGGTCCATTATACTGGTTTCATAATGCACACCGGACCCCGCTATTGAAATGAAATAATGTCACTTGTAACGTGCGAGGTTTCCGTAGCATGAAACAAGTTAACGAAAAGGAGATCCGTAAAAGCTCGTCTACAGCAGAGGCGGACGGTTGTTTACATGATAATGGCGGAATAATTTCAGTACTGAATGCTGATCACCGAAGTTTCGATCAAAGATGGGAATGAGCTCAGACGAGTGACCCACAATGTGAGCTTAAATTAAAGCAGTCCTGGCTGTGAAGTGAAGAGGTTGATATGTCGCGATGAAGGCTGTTATTGCAATTGTATCGGTAAAATAACAGATCCCAAATCTAAACCAAGTCAAATATTAAGCCGCATGTACGTCACACAAACAATTACAAGGCGAATCTTCGCTGGGTGCTTTGTTACTTGTGTTCGTCTTTCCCTAAGTGCTCTTTAGGTGTGAGTGTATAGTTTGGCAGTGTTGTGTCGGTGGATACACTCAGAAGTCTTCAGGATATGCAGTAGCCTGCAGCCTGTCCCTGCACACTGGGACAACTTTACATGTCAGTGCCATTCATGTGCAGTCTTTGTGCATTGAAGCGGTTGTCTACTCTAAGAGGCGTTTGTTGTGTTCCGCATCCAGTCCGCACCCTGACTGTACTCACCCTGGCTGTACTCACCCTGGCTATGTAGTGAGTGTGTAGCACGAGCTGCATTCGTTATGTGAATTTGTAGCATATTTGTCAAGCAATGACTGCGCAATCCGGCTTTACCAGATAGTAATTGCATAGCCAGGGTAAGAGACGAAACATATAGGCTTGCTCTTGTACAGTGTGTGTAGTATGTGCACGCACGATGACACTTGTATTACGCCCTCCAATGTAAAGCATTTTAGGTGCCATGTAGAGTGTACCAAGCCTATACCAGGTAGTAATTGTGCAACTTTAGGGGACCGGGCGTCCCGAATTTGTCGGGACACACCTTATTTTCTCCCAGCTCTCACCGTCTCACGGCAGATTTTGACAAATTTAGCCCATGTCTTTGTTTTTTAGAGACTGCAAACGGAGGGAGGTTGCTTTTAGGTGGTCAAAGTCAGGACGAGTTTGCAGGTCTTATCAAAACACAACTGAATTAACACCAATGAGGCTGGGTTTAAAAGTTGCTTTTAATTTAGTTCCTTAGTGCCTCGTTGTCTGTGTTTCTGTGTTGACGGGCACTGCCATTTAAGTCATTTTCTGCCCACGACTGATGTAAAAGCATAGTTCTTCTTCTCTGTCACCTAAAAATGTCCCCCGGTTTTGGTTTTCGAAATTTGGTCGCCCAAAGTAACTTGAGTGGGCAGTGCTTGTTACAAAGTAGTGACTGAGCAGCTGGGCATGCCATACATAGTGTGTATAGAGGGGGGCTCCAACATCCTGTGATTTGGGGCAAATAACTTACCCCCCTTCCTAAAATAAATGTGTCAGTCTGTAACGCTACTGGTGCTCGTGTAAAGCACTCCCATACCTTCGGTGGAGTTTGCGCTTATGTAAAACTGCAAAAACAAGCATTAACAAGCGCGCGCTCCTCGCACGGCAGCAGGGGGAGGGGGGAGAGGAGGGAGCCTGCACGATTCACTTGCGGGAGCGAGCGGCGCCAGGAGCGATAATTGCTACCATATGGCGCCGCTCGCTCCCGCAAGTGAATCGCCAAACGTGCACGCGTTGCCATTGAAGGCAATGGAACGCGTGCACGTTTTAGGCTGAAAAGCCGAATCGATGGCAAAAGGTCTTTTTGCCTATGCAGCGCATGCGCGCTGCGTAGGCGAGACCTAAAAAACTGGCTTCTCAGTGTTCCAGTCGGAATGCTTGCGAGCTGCACGGACGCGCTGTGAGCTCGTTTAAATCTCCCGCCTTGACGGGGGCATGTCAGGGGGCAGAGCTGAAGCGCAATCAGCGCTGTTGAGGCTGCTGACAACAGGTGGGGAAAATAATAGCTAAATGGGGTCCCGCACCCCGAATAATGCAGGCAGGCTCCCCCTGCTGCATGATTTGCTGGTAAAGTAAATGAAGTTAAAATAAATGCGAGAAATAAAAAACACTGGGAGGAATGGACATCATGTCGGTGTAGGCAAAGCTGGGGGCATTTCATCAGAAGTTCTGTTGGGGTTAAGGAGAGGAATGGATACAAGGGAGCAATGTCTATACTGCCACAATTCAAAGTCAGAGGTTTGGATGTGGGAGGAGGTGGTCTGGGGTTATAATATACATCATGATCATATTGCCGTGCTGATGTTATATTTTTGGAGGCATAGTTTACCATGCAGTAGGCACGTGGATGTATTTTTTTAATGCATTTTTCACATTCTCACTGCTGCTGTGCGATAGGTTTTTTTAAAAGTCATTTTGGGGAATTGTTGATGGCTTTTTATTAAATGCAAAATATAGATTTTTTTTTTGTTTGCATGTGTTTGTTGGGGGCTACGGTCAGGGTGACTCCTGGAGTCCAAAACCATTTTGCTAGACATGGTTCTTTGTTCTCAGCTACATTCTTACCCATGTGCTAGATAACCATTTTTTCTGAGTTTGTGCATGTCTAACATGGTTGATATTGTGTTTTACTTTTTTTGCAACTTTTAAAAGTATTTCTGGAGGGGTAATTGATATTGCGCTGGGCTGCCTATGGTTGGTTGGGACATTTTCAAAGTTTATTTAATTTTCTTTTCTGACATTGCTGGTGGTAGTTAAAAGGTAGTCACATGTGTTGGCCCACACATTTTGGATAGCTAATATATATCTACACAATCCTTTAGCTGCAATGCCACAAGATTTGTTTTGGAGGGAGGGGAAAGGTGCTTCAGGCAAGATAGGGCATCCATGTTTTTTTTTCTCCATGTCTCCTTCGCTGGACATGCAGCAGTGTCCATTTTGAGCAGCAAGAGTGTGTGTTTTTCATAGGCTGCCATATTTACTGGCCATGTGGTGTGGCCATTTTGTGTAGCCAGTGTGTGTGTGTGCATTGTGGCTATATTGTCATTGTTTTCCATGCCTCCTCCTTTACTGCCAATGTGATGGATGAGCTAACTACCACCATTCTGTGCAGCCAATGTGTGTTTCAAACCTTTTATTCTACATTAAAAAAGCCATTTTCTAGGAACATTGATAGATGAAGCCCATGATATTTTTGCTCATGTTTTGTATTTTTTTCCTGATATATTTATTTGTGTTTGGGGCTGATTGTAGTGCACAGTTGTTGTTTTTGATTAATTTCTTTGATTTTTTCCTCTCCCACCTCTTGTATTGTAGGGGTTCCAAAGGCCCTGGAGGAACACCAGCAATTATTAAATTAGTTTATTCAAATTTTGCCTGCCCCCGCATCCCACAGGCCCTGAGAGACACCAAATTATCTTTTCCTGTGAAATGTTTAGCAAAACATAGTTAATTTATGCATGGGTACACTATTTTTGAGTAATTATGATGATGATGATGATGATGATGATGACTATTACATTGGATAGACTGCCCAAGTTTCACTGACTTCTTGCTTTTTCTGGGTTGCCTGAAGCTGCAATGGAGATAAATCTGTAAATCCGCTGACAGTGACACCAGAGTCTTCTGCTAAGTGCTTGTACTCATGTTAAGTGCTAATTGCTAGTGCTAAGAAAAAGGCCCCAGAGAAGGGCGTTCCTGCTAAGAAAGTGACCAGTGACAAGAAGAAGTCTGTTGTCAGTGGCCCCAGGGAGGTGGTGGTCCCTGGGGCATGGGGGTCCGCGAGGCCCCCCATGTCTTTTCTATTAGCCCTGGGGAGGTGGAAGGAGGTAGTGGACCCGGCCCTGAAAACCCAGGCTGCAGGGGATATCTTAGCCACAATACAAAGTGCTAAGGGGAACGCTAGAACCTAAAATAGACCTCCTCCGGGCATATTTCAGGAAACGTAATGGCAGTGTAGTGCAAACTGAACACTCCTTGGGCACACTACGGGATGACACTGAATCTCTCCAGGATGCGGTAGAGCACCTCACCAGAGAAAATGAAACCATCCTAGCTAAGCCGGAGGATTATGTGGGAAGAACGAGGAGGAACAAAAGAGTGGTGGGGATCCCGGAGTGGGCAGAGGGCCCCAGTGTGGAACTCTTGCTAGAGGACCTTATAACCAAAATGCTGAAACCCAAAAGGCTGTCAAATTTCCTTATGGTGGAGGGGGCCCACCGGGCCCCGGTGCCCCTCATGCCCTGGGTTCCACCCTAGACAATCATCACCTGCATCTTCAATTACCAGGATCGAGACCTATTCTCCAGACTGCACGAACACGGGGAGATACTCAGTACGAGAACCCGATGGTCAGGTTCTAACCAGATATCACACTAAAAGTACAAAGACGCGACTTTAAGGTCATTAGGAAAAAACGCAGAGCCTGAGAACTGAAATATATGATGTTATTTCCCGCTAAGCTGTGTGTAATAGCGGACGGTAAGACTTGGCACCCCGAGTGAGGCCTGGAGTGGCTTGAGGGCTGGTGTCAGGCCAGTCGCTACAAAAACTGGGTGGAATATGAAAGACAATGCTGACCCAGACGGGAGGGACTCAGGACGGCCGCCCCGACCGGCTGATTAGATCCAACAACGAGACGCTGGAGTGAGCCAGCTAGTGAAATCGATCGGAATCCGGCAGAGAACAGCCTGGAGCCCTAGGAGGATGCAAAATACTGTCCATAGACTACTTGTAGCGTTGCTTGCTCCTTAACAAGTGGACTGGGGGGAGGGATTATATAATCACAATTAAGGAGGAGAACGGAAAGGACTGCTGTTTGCGCTACAGGCGACCAAACCAACCAATTGTAAGTAACTTATATGACATGGGGTGACATGTACTCTGCGAGCTGGGGCAGCAGGGAGACAGAAGCCTGCTAAACAGGGAGGGAGGGAGTTTCATGAAAGGAAACTGTTAATTTTTACTAAGGTGTTAGGGGAGTGTTTAAGTGACCAATTAGATAGCCACGCTAGTTTACCCACCCTGCCCTCAATGGTGCTCTAGGAACATAGAAGCAAGAATGAAACCGGGGGCCGATGGGGGGGCCTAGACATGCCACACTGACATGCCTCATGCTGATACACTAAAAGTTCTAACAGGGGATGTTAATGGCCTGGGTAGCCAGATAAAAAGGCGAACCATGTAAGAATTCATTAAGAGGCAGGCCCCTGACATTGTAATGATGCAGAAAACCCACCTGAAAGGAAATCACTGTAAGACTCTTGACCTTTATGGATATCAGCTCATGAAGCACTCAGGCTACACTTCTGACTCAAGAGGGGTGGGACTTATACTGTAGAAATCAACCCCGTTTGCTCTCCAGAGGGTGTGCCACGACCAACAAGGCAGATACGTGATTTATTCGGGTAATAGGATGGCACTACGCTGAATCTCTGCTCCATATATGTCCCCCCTAGACTTCATGCACAAACTCTACCAGATTTGGAGGCCCTTCTACTACAGCTACTCCCAGGCATCCTCATCCTAGGCTGCAACCTCAACTCGGTGGCAGTGAGGATTGGGACAGGGGAGGCACTGGGGAGGGCAGGAGTGGCCCTGGCCCCTTGCCAAGCTTTCTTGAGGCTCTTGGTCTGGCAGATATATGGCGAGCCAACAACATTGGACAGAGGCAATATACCTTTTACTCATGAATAGATCACTTCCTGATGCAACAACAACACCTGGTGAAATGTGGAAAGGCTGCCCATCTAGCCAGAGGTATACTGGATCAATCCCCACTATAGGTGGAGTTGCAGGGCCAAGGGGGGAATAATGGGAAAGCCTGGCCGAGTGACCCCTGAAACCAGAAAAAAAAGACTTAGTAGGGAAACTACAAACTGACACTGAGCAGTACTTCAAAGAAAATACAGGAAGTGAAGGATCAGCGGTCACGTAGCCGCTGAGATGAAAGTCACTGAAATCAGAACTGCTATCACAGGGATGCAATCCGGGAAGGCTGCAGGACTTAACGGTCTACCCATATAACTCTTTAAAGGTCTGGCTTCCTATTGGCCCCACATATGCTCCGAATGTTCTTAGAGGCAGATAGGGCAGGCATCCTCCTACTCCATCAGTGGTTGGCCACAATAGTGGTTGTACCAAAGAAGGGTAAGCCCCGAGATGAATGCACTTCCTACATGCCCATTTCCCTGCTAAATGTCAAGGCTAAAGTGCTAGCCAAGGTACTTGAGGTCAGGCATAAGCGGGTCATACTGATCAATCAGTTTTAATGCCCAACAGAGTGACCAGACATAACCTGCGAGGCCTGTATGGGATCATGGGACTGCTAGATGGAACACTGGAGCGGACGTTGGTCCTCTCCCTAGATGCCACAATGGCGTTTGATATGCTAGAGTGGACCTATCTGTTTAAAACCCTAGAGAAACTGGGCGTTGGCCGGCGTTTTGTAAAATGGGTTCAGCTCCTTTACCAGAAGCCGCTGGCTAAGGTCAGGGTGAATGGAGTATACTCATGCCCATTTGAGGTGGGAAGGGGCACACAACAAGGATGCCCACTCTCGTCAATGCTCTTTGCTCTTGGCCTGGAGCCACCAGCGGCATGGGTCAGACAAGACCCACTCATTCGGGGCCTACGGTGGACAGATGCCTGGGAAGAGCAAATCTCCATATATGCTGATTATATACTGTTCTATGTGGCAGTACAGCGGCTTCTATAGGTATTTAGGATTTTTGACCAATACTCCGGATACAAAGTAAATTGGAGGAAATCCCAGATATATCCACTCATGGGTTGAGATCCCAGACTAGCACTAGATTGCCCGCTGCCATTGGAGTGAGATGGCTTTAAATATCTTGGCATCCATATAACTAAAAGTAGCACTTGCTTTCTGGAGATCAACCTCTACAGCCTTTTAAGCAGGTTCAAAGAGGATGTTAACCACTGACGCACTCTGCCACTGCCATAGAGCGGCCCTCTTTAAGATGCTGACTTTGCCAAGACTGCTATATGTCCTCCAAAATATGCCAGTTTCAGTACCGGCATATTTCATTTATAAGATCGAGGCCGAACAGCACCTCCTGCTGTGGAACGGGGACCCCCACACATAGCGATGCAGAAACTAACTCGGGGGGGGTATATGACAGAGGCACTGCACTGTCAAATATAAGGCACTATTACTGGGCAACCCAATTGAGGACAGTAAACGATTGGGTGTTTGCAGCATTAGATGAACCAGGCATTAGAGCTGACAGGCATGCAATGGGAGGAACAGGCTACCCTACACTACTATATAGAAGTGAATGCCAGGTTCTACTCCAAGCTCATACAGCAACGGTGGTGGGGAGCTGTAAAGAGACAACAGTATCTCTGGGATGGAAGAGTACCCCAACAGAGCAGACACCATTATGGTACAGTGATATCTTACAAGCAGAGAGAGCCCTGAAAAGGTTTGGAAAGTGAGACTTCACAGGTATCTTCAAGCTAAGGGATCAGTGGCAGAAGGGAAAAGTTGTCCCTTTTGAAACTCTTAGGACCGAGTACCAGTTAACAACATATCAGTACTTCAAACACATCCAATTTAGACACGCCCTGCTCTCACACATCCCATAGTGTGCTCAGCTGGCAGAAGCAGACCCTTTGGAAGATAGATTACTTACGGACCCCCTGGCTGAAGGGGCTACATCACTCATATAAAAAAAACTGCTCAATAACTCCCCAGACGTCCTCCAGAAACTAAAAGTGGACTGGGAACTAGATGTCGAAGAATTAGAGGAAGAGGAGTGGGAGGAGGCATTAAGGGGCCCAAGAGAAATCGCTATCAAGGTAGGATTCAAGCTTATACAACTCCGTATCCTCCATAGAGCTTATTACTCTAGAATGACCCTCTATAAAGTGGGGAGGAGAACCTCACAAATGTGCGCCACGAACTGTGTACAGTTTGGCTCCTTCTTACCTGTGGTATAGGACTGCCTGAAGTTACAGGGCTACTGGGTAAAGATGACTGAATGTATTACAAAAGTGACTGGCCTACCCATTGAAAAAACAGCTAAGTGACTTATACTAAATGTTTGGGGGGATGACCCGATACCAAACATTGTGGATCACTCTGGGGCTCATAGTAACAAAGCAAAATATAGTCAGATGATGGGAGGCCCAGGCAGTCCCAGAGGTGGCAGAATGGGAAAAGGATATGAATTGGTATATGCAAGTGGAGAAAGGGGTTTATGAGGAGAGGGGCTGCCCCAAGAAATGGTAAAAAATGTGGTCAGCATGGAAGTCTTATCGAGGGCTTTTAATTGGGATGGAGCTGAGAAGCATCATGAATGTAACTCTGCTTGCTCAAGGAATTTCGGCTGTGTAATTGTTGACAGTTTGCTACTGTTTTGTTTGTCAAACTTAATAAAAAGATTTATAAACATTTTTTTTAAAGAATTATGTATATATCACGCCTTCAATGATCCGCTGATCCAACCGATCAAAAGATTTGATCTGATTGGCTACCATCACATCAACAAAAATGTGGCGGAGCCAATTTAGGACTCAGGGACTCAGTGTCCTCTCCTGCCAGATAAGTTAAAATAAATATAGGGGGGCAGGATAGGAATGCCCTGCCCCACAGGCCTGGTGGGGGCTAAGTTATTGACATGCACTGCTAATTACCTCACATATTACATCACTCATGACATTTTCTATGACATCACTGATAACATCACTGCAACATCCAAAATTACATTATTGATGGCAACTCTGTGATTGGCGGGGCGTGAGTTATAGTTACTTTAGGGAACGAGTCATATTTACTTGAGATAACTATGACTAATGAATTTCAGTGGTGAAATGCCAATGTTTTTTTAGACATGTTGCAATATGGCTTGAAGTGAAGAAACAAAAGTGCTACAACACGGCAAGCGTTGACCGTGCCATAGCACTTTTTTATTGAGCCATAGTGCACAGCAGCCTGTGTTGCTGTGCAACATGTAAAAAAAAAAAACAGGGGGAAGCAACACAAGGGAGGCAAAGGGGAGCACCAGATGGGGGCTGCAACAAGGAGAAGGAATGGGTGGGAGGGGAAAGAAGAAATAGTGCCTCAATCACAGTGCGAGCAGTTGGTGGCACTAATTGAGTTGAATTAATCTGTGCTTGGTCCATGCTCCACAGAAAGGAACAAAAGTATGAAAGTGATGCTTGGCCTGCGCAAGCCAATTAGGAGGCAGCAAAGAAGAGTGACCCAAAAGCCAAAACATGGTAAACAAAGAACGGGCTACAAGCCCTTTATTGCAAAACAATACGTCTCACAAGCGAGAGCGCATGCAGCGCCTGCGCTGTCGCAGACACAACCTAAAAACAAAGTTATTCACTGTTTGTCTGAATGGAAAAGGATTGCAACCGTTTGAGTAAAATGATTAATGTGGCACATGAAGTATCCTAGGTAGGCAATGGGCTGAAGCTGTATGAAGTACATTGTGTTATAGTGAATTTCAGGTATGAGTCCGTAGTTGGTACTTTATTTGACAAATTCAAAAATGTCTGGTTTGAAAATTGTACAGATTGACCCAGTTTCCTTGGGATTTTTTCCCAAACTAATGTAATGTAATGTAATGTAAACTCTACTTGTAAAGCACACTGTGACCCAATGGGTATACTGGCGCTGAGAGACGGGGGACCTGTGGCCACGGGTCCAGAGGATGGCATGGAGAAAGAAAGACTACTATTATACTCTAGGATAGAGCCAGGTCTTAATTTTCTTTCTGAACGGCAGTAGGTCTTTCATCTGTCGCAACTCCGTGGGTAGGCTGTTCCAGAGCCGTGCTGCAGAAACACTGAAGGCTTGCCCCCCAGGTTAGCTCTTCTAATCCTGGGTGCTTTCACCCAGTTGGCCAAAGATGACCGAAGACAGCGAGTAGGGGTATACCAGCTGAATTTGTTCTGCAGCGGTTTGGGCCCCAGACCGTGCAGTGCCTTAAACACGATACAAAGGGATTTAAATTGAATCCTCTGCGAAATTGGGAGCCAGTGAAGCTCCGCAAGGGCCTGAGAGGCAGAGGACTGACGAGGTCTCATCAAGGCCAGCTTGGCCTCCGCAGTCTGGATTCTCTGTGGTCTCCCAATTAGGTACTTGGGGGACTCCAGCAGCAAGTCGTTACAGTAGTCCAGCCTGCTCATGATGACGCTCCTTACCACCAGTGCACATGCCTGTGGAGGTAGCATAGGGAGAATCTTCCTAAGGGCCCTAATAAGGGAGAAACAGCTCCCAACGGCCTTGTTGACTTGTGTTTCCAAAGTCAGCTTCTCATTAAAACAGATTCCCAAGTTGCGAACCGTCTCAGAAGGTGCCAATGGAGAATCAGAGGGAATAAGCCAAAAATCAGCTGGGAGAGAGTATGGCACTCTCCCACCTGCAATACATAAGATCTCTGTTTTATCTGCATTGAATTGCAGAGAGTTATTTCTCAGCCAATGTACCACGTTCTGCATACAGGCATGAAAGTTACCTAGAGTTGTTGACTGGTCACCTTCCAGGGAAATAATAAGCTGAGTGTCATCAGCATAATTCACCAGGCCTATATCGTAGGATTTAATGACATCCATCAGGGGACGCATGTAAGCATTAAATAATATAGGGCTAATCGCAGATCCCTGCGGGACCCCATAACGAATCTTGGCAAACTTAGATTGAAAAGGGGGAAGGGCCACTGCCTGGCATCTGTCGGTCAGATAGGGATGAAGCCACTTCTGCGCCATACTCACCACCCCCTCCAACCGTTCCAGGAGGACCTTGTGGTTGACTGTGTCGAACGCGGCAGATAGATCTAACAGGATCAATATGGCAGAATGACCCCTATCTGCACGCATACGAAGATCGTCCATCACAGTCAACAAGGCGGTCTCCTTCCCATGTCCTGGGCGGAAGCCGAATTGCACGTCCTCCAGTTTATCATTTGCCTCCAGGAACTGGGAAAGCGCCTTGCTTACCAATCGCTCAATGATCTTCACTGGGTATGGAAGGAGAGAGATAGGCCTGTAGTTTTTAAGACAGTGAGGGTTTTTTCAAAAGAGGGGACACAACTGCTTGTAAATACTTTACACATTACCTTTAAGTTAAGCTTGACTCCTTTAAGGCCAAGCTACCTGAGGGTTAAGCACAGGTTAATTTAGTGACTTTTGTAGTTCACTCTGACAAGGGTTGTGGTTGCTGCTTGAGATGGGCTTCCTCCCCCCTCCGCCAATAATACAATGTCTTACAGGAGTTATGTACACAATGTGATAGGGCTATGAAAACAGGTGTAAGTGTGTTTTTGCAGCAACTTATGCACACTTACAATGACAGTTACTAAGACTAGAGTACTTTAGTATATTTTCCAAACAAGTGCACTTTAAGAACATATACTGTCACTTACAACATGTGTATGTTATAATTGCCTTTGTAAAGAATTCAAAATGTCTACAAATTTCATTTAAAACACAAAATTCAAGAATTTCAAAAATGTCACCAACATAATTAAACATAGGCATAGTGTAGTTCTGAACTGAACTCTTGGGCTGCCCTTCGAAGTGGATGTGAGCCACAGATTGCATCTGGGCTATCTTCAGGCTAGGTGAGTAGGTGAGTCCTGCATACATTGGTCAAACACCTGAAACCTTGGTCCCTGCACCTGCAGTCTATCAGTCCCGAAGAGCACCAGGTGAGTAAGACTGTTCACTGACAGTGTAACCTGAATACCTCTGTGGGTGGATGCATACTTGTTCAAAGCTGCAGCCTCCACATTGCCCTGAATTGTGGGTTGGACCTTCTTGGCCACATCTCTTGTGTGACTAGAAAAGAAGGTTGTCTGCAGAAGCGAGGGCTTCCCTACAAAGACCGCATATCAACCACCACTTGTAAATTGATCATCGGTGTCAGGATCCTCATCCACAGATGTAGTGCATGAAAGAGACACACATTAGAAAATGCTGCAAAAGTGGGTAGGGTAACCCGGCAAACTTTTACCCCATTCACAAAAGAGAAGCCAGGCGTTACCCCCACCCACAAGCTGGTGACAAGCATAAATGTGGCATCCCAGTACCCTCCTCAGATCACTACTAGACCTGCCGAAGATTTGAAGAGGACTGAATCTGCTGTCCGAGGCCTGAGAGGAGCCTTTAAGGACTGAACCTACTTCCTCTTGTAACCAGGACAAGTAAGAGGACTACAAAGGTCATAGGAGTGTCCCTCTGTTCTAAGCTACAGGGGCACAACAAGCTTCAAGAGACATTTTCTACAATATTCCCGTTGACAAGTTCCAACTGGATCTTCCCTGGACCCTGCTGGTGGCCTCTGCTGGAATAAGTCCTGACCAAGTGCAGTTTCTCAGGTCCTGGACCCTTGGCTGTGTCTCGTTGGACTTCTCCTACCACTCCTGAAAACCTGAGACTTAAAATCTTTTTGGCTCCAAAGACCTCCAGAGGACCGAGATAAAAATGCCAATGCCATGGTGCATTGCCGCTGGACTGGGGATTCAGGTTACGCCCTCTCAGAGTTTTTTGCATGGGCAAATCCTCTGCAGCTCGACTTTGTGGAGATGGTATCCGGCCTCCTGGAGCCTCTTCGGCAATAGCCTAAAGCCCTGCTTTCTGGAGGAATCTGAGCTCCAAAAAAGTGACTTAGTGCGGATGAAGAAATCTTGATTGGGCAAAGGTGGTAAAAGACTCTGACTGGCTAGGGACCTTTCCTGGGCGTGAAATTTGAATTTATCCCACTCAGAGGTTTTCCGTCAAAAAAACTATGGCTTCAACGGGACCTCGTCTGACAGCTATCCTACCTAATAGAGCCCTCATTTGCTACAGCCTGCTGCCATGTCCCACTGAGGACCATGGACTTCTATATTTGAGACTAAATCCCAAGGTAAATCCTCCAACCTGGTTGACCCTGGTCCCTGTATCCAACCCGTGCTCCATCAGGGTAAGCCTCAAGTCGAACCACGACCAGTTGACCCTTGCTGTCGCTTAATGCTTTTTGGTGCTATTTTTATTTAAAATTTTAAAAGTTCATATCTATGGTTTCCTTTATTGGATTTTTGTTGTTTTGGTGTCAAGTTATTTATAAAATATATTTGTTTGAGATTTTTCTTGTGCTGTGTTTTGCCTTTATTACTGTTTTGGTACTGCATAGATACTTTACACATTGACTCAGAGTTAAGCCTGTCTGCTTTTGTTCCATAACTAGCAGGGGGATGAGCTCATGTTAATATAGTGACTTTAGTGTTTCACTCTGTCAAGGACTGTGTTGATTACTTAAGGTGGGTAGTCACCCTCCCCCATAACGAATAACTCAATATCTTACAGTCAATCTGCATGCATTATGTGAATCAGGAACTCTGAATCTCAAGGCTGTATTATGATGGCCTAATCTGGTGCAGCACAGCCAGGAGCCTATTTTATGCACCAGCAGTATGTAAAATGAATTGATTGACCCCAATATTTCTCTGAGCTCATGCTTTATTTACAGACAGCACAGCTCAGAAACAGGCAGAGGCAAACCTTGCTCATTGTCTTTCAGCCGTACTACCTGAAAATTAGGTACAAACTCAGAAAAATATCAGTTTAAATAAATTCAGTCGCAGATTTATCAATATGTCGTGCAGCACAGCAAGCCAACTTACTGTGCTGCATGAAAGGGAAAGGGCAGAAATGCACTGCATTTAACATCATACTTTGTAATCTTGTCCTTTTCTTGCGCTGGTGCACAATGTGCTACCTAGACCCAACACAGACACCCTGGCACCATGGAGCAAGGGTACCTGCGTTGCAGACATGATTATTTTTGTGCATGAAGGGTGTAGGAGAGTAGGATCTGCTTCACAGGGGTACCCCCACTTTTTGCTGATACTTCACTGGTTTTCGACATTAGTCTGGCTGGGGCCCTGCTATTCAGAACCCCAGCCTAGCTGTTTCCTCTTTAAAAGGGTCTCCATGTGCCTTAGGCACATCACTGATTGGGATCTGGAGTGCCCTTGTAAGTCCCTAGTATATGGTATACTATGTACCAAGGGCATAGGTACCTCAGAGGCCTGCCAGGGGCTGCAGCATGTATTATGCCACCCCTGGTAGGCCATCCAAACTGACACCACAGGTCTGCTACTGCAGCCTGGGTAAGGTGGTGCATGCACCCCTTGCTGTGGTATAGGTTACCTATATCACTAAAAGCATACACACATATAAACCTATAAGTCACTCCTAAGGCAGGCCTTATCAATCCTAAAGGCAGAGTGCATGGTTCCTATGTGAGAGGGTGCCCCTGCATGAGCAGGGCCCCTCTGCAGCGTTCGGAGACCATCTCTGATGCTGTTTGTAGTGCAGCCTGACCATATACTCTTAAACGCATTATATCCTCGCGGTAAAATGCTAACTATGGAATGGCTGCACCTAAACATGTCGTGTTTGGTGTCAAACATCTTGGAATACTACCCCCCGCCAATCCTGGCGGCGGGGGTAGCATTCCACCCTTCTAGAGGGAAAGGCATGTTAACTCTGACGAGTCCGGTAACTTCTTTCCAGAGCCCTGGCATCACAAAATGGATGCTGCTGCCACAGACACAAGTCTGGCCTCCTGCTGCTGGACGAAACTCCGGCAGGGGAGGCCTGGACAATAGGTTTCCTGTCCCAGGGAGGTGTGACCACCTCCCCAGACAGGACAATGTGTATTGGGGCTGGGCGGGAGCACTTTCGGGTGCTTTGAAGTCCTGCACTGGGGGCACATTTGGTGTCCCTGTGCATACCCCAGTTCAAACCGGATCAGGGGCTTGCAGCCCCTGCTTTGGCGCGAACTGGACAAAGGGAAAGGGGTGTAGCCACCCCTCTGCCCTGACCCACCCATAGGTGGGGCCACAGAGTAGTCCATCCCCTATTTTTGGAATAAAGGTAGGAACCCAGTCCTTAGGACTTTAGATTATACCTGGACGAAACTCTGAAACAGAATCCTGGACCTTCGACGCTCTACTCACGATTAGAGGACTGAAGAATCTCCCTTGGGGTCAAGGAGTGACTCCCCTGCTTGGCAGGCACCAAAGAAGCATCTGTCCGGTTCGCATTACTGAAGCTCCCGTCGGACGCCGAAGTCATCGCATCACCAGAGGTGGATTCTCAGACTTCCCCGAGGCTACCCTGAGTCCCCAGCAAAGCTGAGGCCCGTGGCTATCGTGGGTGACTTGAGACCGTGACCCCTGGACACCGAGCACACTTGCAAGTGCACCATCTTCTGGGTCTCCCAAGAAGTCGTGCTTTGGGCTCCGAGTAGCCCTAGCCTCCAGCACCACCTGCACCGAAGATCACTGGCCCCCACTCCACGAGTGTCCTGTAAGCCAGCTCCACGTGCGGCGTCACGAGGCTCCTTCGCGGTCGCTAGCCCGTTGGCTAGTAGCCCTTACCGAAGGCCAATCTTTTCTTTACTTGGCAGTCTGGTTGCTCCAGGCCTGCCCTCACTTACCCTTGCTGGGTGAGTTCCCCAGACCTTGCTGGTCTGCATCATCGACGATCTACATCTTACTCGAGACTTGCCGTTGCCAAGGCCTGTTGGGTCCAATCTGGTCGCCGACACCTCTGCACTCGACAGACATCGAGCAACAGCCCGAATCCTGCTCCTGGTCGCCGACAACGCCTCCCGGACCTCGTGGCTGAAGAGTCAAGACGACCGTCAACGAACTTGAAGCACTCGACATCGGTGGGCATCTGTCCATCGCCCTCCTGGTCACTGGCTAGTGACCCAGACTCTGTCCCCTCTGCTTTCAGGTTCTTCAGAACTCCGATCCACTCTTGGATCCACCCGGACACTTTTCTCCTGGTCGCCAGCAGCACTTTGCAGCAGATCGCCATAAGAAACGACGACGAAACCCGACCCCGAAAGGCACCTATGCACCCGGCTTCCCTGGGTGAGGTAACACGAGTACTCCGGTGCTCCCGTGGGTAGAGACTCTTCAAAGTCCTAGATCTCAAAGGGTTTTGTCCTAGTCCTCTTTAAAGTGTCCCTTTCCTCTATTTTCCCGATCCCGACTTTCTCCATAGAAGTTAACGGCGTATCGCGGTTGTGTATTTACACTGCACGCGTCTCCCGTGGGTCCCCTGTGTCACTACCTTGGGTGGTTCCTTGTGGTCCAAGCACTTCTAGAGGCTCTAGGCCTAGTGTCTAGTTCAGTCGTGGTTCGCATACCACTTTATTGGTATATGGTTTGGTACACCCCTAGGGCCCAAACGTGTATTTGTGCTATTACTGTGATTTAAGATCTTATAACCTATGTACTTCGAACTCTAGCCTCATAAAGAGACTAGAGGGGTGTGTTTAGTAATAAATACATATATTTTGAATATATACCTGGTGTGGTGCTCTTTCATTTGGTCACTCAAGAGATTATAGACTGGTAAAACAAGCTGCTTTACATTCCTTCAAGACTTAGCCTGAAGGCTGCTCTCCATAGCTACCACTAGGATAGCTTTCAATAAGGTTGTCTTTAACCTACCTACCATAAGAGTCGATTTGGACTGGTGCACGGTGCCCACTATAATTAGTGGACAGCATATGCCAGGCCAACTTCTCACATTGGTGTGCAGTGTGTGGGATTCCAGCTTGCTATTGTTTTACCAGATAATCTCAATTGAATTGATCAACTGAAAACCACTAAAGGTACCTAAGGTACATATAATTTAAGCTTAGAATATCAGTAAGTTCTACTGAACTTAGAGTTGTGTGTTAAGGGATAGCACAACCCTTTCTACAACTCAAGAGAGTTTAGTAGGCCACACTAGAGTAGGTAGTGCATACACCACACCACACTAGTAATGTCTTTAAAAGCAGGATCTAGAGATGCCCTGCAGGAAGCCATTGAGCTTCCCCCTCCAAGTATGACACACTCCCATTCTTGGAACTGAGAGCTTTGTGTAACGTGAGGAAATTAAGGACAGGCCAAAGTCCCACCACCCAACACCTCCAGGAGATGTTGGTGGCTTATGATCTTAGTAAGTCCTCAGAGACTGAAGGGGTAGGAGCAGAGGGTGGGCCAGCAGATGAGGAAGGGGCCAGGGGTACTACTACCCCCAGCCCCCCTCTGAAACTGACCAGGAGGGTGACAATGACCCTGACCTGGAAAACCCAATCCCTTCTGGGGAAGATGAAGATGAGGATCTAGAGAACCACACCTTTGTCCCCCAGGAAGGATTATGAGTGTGCTCAGAAAGTCTAGGTCTCCTTCTCAGGAGTCTAACCACTCTGGCACCTCAATAGGGAGCTCTGTTTCTTCTCACAGGAGGGAATCCTCTCATGAGAGAAGAAAGAGAC